>CM042145.1:55912609-56022609 GCA_023376005.1 Doryteuthis pealeii | reverse complement strand
CACATTCAGACAACGAAGTGCATCTTTATATAGAATGCAAGACGTTCAGTTCATCAAGAAATGCTAACAGCTGACAGTGTAATTCTGGATGCATTTCACCTAAAGTCATTGCTAGTAGAGATGTGTTAAATTCTACACAACCTGCCTTTTTTCCAACTTATCACATTTGCCTACAATTACTACTACTACTCTCATTTCATATATATATATATATATATATATATATATATGAGAGTGAGTAAATAAACACTGTGTTTATTTGATATGGCTTTTAGCCGACAATTTTTGGAGGATATGTGCTTAATTGAAGTTATACCTAATTTTTGAAAATTAATTAGTTAATAATTAATGAATTTAGGCGGGCATATATGTTCAAATGTAAGGCTAAACAGATCAAGAAAATGTCAATCTCTGAATGTGTGCGTGTGTGGATACTTTGGTACAGATATAATTTTATTTGAAATAAATTTATAACTGTACTAAGGTATCCATTTATTTATAATATGCCATATATGTAAAAATATATACGCAAATCTTTATCATCATTCACACACACACACACACACACACACATATATATGTGTTTGTGTGTATTATATAATATAATACAATATTATACATATATATATATATATATATATATATATATATATTCCCTATTCTGGGTTATAACGGCTCTAGTTTATATTAGGCACTCTAAGAACTATATAAGAAGTGGAAAAAAGGAAATAACAAGAAAAAGGTAAGGATAAAAAATAAATCGCGAGAAGAGAAAGGAATAGCAAGGATTAAGAAAATGCTACATCAGAAAATATCCTTATGTATAAAACACTGTCATTATATATATATATATATATATATATATATATATATATATATATAGTTATATACCTGCCTGCCACAATGGGATCAAGAATTTTTTATGCATTTCTTTTGCATTTACCATTGTTATTACAAGTTTTTCCCGCCAGTATTAGCTGATTGTCTTTCACTGGAGTCTGAGTGACAACAAGTCTCCTCCGGTCTCCAGCACTCTTCTGAGTATTCTAGCTGAACTTAATGCCGTTTTCTGGATGATCACAATTCTTCCTCAGTTTTCTAGTTACTCGAATCTGTTTTCTATATTTTTGGGGACCACTTCACTTTCACCCTCAAATACCACAGCTTTTTCAATTCTCTAGCAAGGTCCAAATATTTGTCTATCATTTAATCTTCTTTCATCTTCACCCTGTGATCTGCTGGAACTGAAAAATCTACCATGGGCTGTTTTGGTGCAAATTTAACTCAGGTTTTCATAGAGACATCGTTAATAAATAAGATTTATTCTCTGCATTAATGATTTTGCCTATAAATTAAATACTCATTTATAAACATACACAATTCCTGAGGTATTGTGACATAAACAGTGATGTAGTTTCAATTACAGACAGACACTGAATCTCCATTATTTATGTAAATAGTAGAGAAGAAAATAGATAAATAGAAATTCTTGTTTATTTATCTAAACAGAGAAGAAAATGATAGATATACAAGAGAGAGGCAGACAGAAAGACAGAGTGAGGAGGAGAAAGAGAGAGAGAGAGAGAAAAGAGTAGAAAAAATGGAAGAAGAAAATGTATGGAAATAAATAGAAAAATGGTCATTGATGTTTCTGAGCATGACAGCAATTTACAGAGACAGACAGACAGACAGACAGACAGAGACTCTGTGTGTGTGTGTGTGTGTGTGTGTGTGTGTGTGTGTGTGTGTGTGTGTCATAGAGGAAAATAATATTTACAATCTCTGATAAAATAAATACGGAATTTTTTTTTTTTTTTTTTTTTTTTTTTTCATTTTTTCTTTTTTTAGCAAAAAAACAAAATGTGTAATATCCACCATTTCACCTTGTAAAATCAGTTTTCATTATAAACGGACATATTTATTTATTTTATTTAAATTTCTCTTCCTTTAAAAAGATCCCCAAGGGATAATTACTCCCAGACTGAATAATAATTTATTTTGCCATGTCAGAAATTTCAAGAGAATTCAATAAAATACATTGTCCATTGTGTGAATATTTTTGTCTTCTTTTTTTATGAGCATAATACCTGTCAAAAATGATAGAATTATTCATGTACAGATCTGCATTATTGCTTTTCTGTGGGGGAGGGGAGAGGGATGGAGAAAGTAGGAGAATGTTTTTCATTCTTTTTTTTCCTTTTATGATTTTTTCTTTTCTCCACAACAGCCCTTGGCTGATGATCACATAAACAAGAAAAGTAAAAAGGGGGGGAGATAAAAACAAAAGAATGGCTGGGGCTTTAGAATACACTGCACCTCTGCAGGGGGGTAAGAACCCCCAATGGGGCCACATGTTTGCCGTGGGTGGTGACCCATGATGTATAAGGACGAGACCCTAGTGGCTGAGTAGTCCATGACATATGCAATGCTCCACTTTGGCCCTAAGGCTAAACAGGCGGTCAGAGAGGACCTCTCCAATCAATCAGTTGGTCATGTTAAGCACAATTACCTATATAATTATCCTGACCCTATTGCTCTTATGGCAAAGCCCCAACACTTTTTATCATATATGTGTTAGAAGGCTGTGGCTGAGGGTCTTACTGTTCTAGGTATGATGATAAACTCTATCTGATGGTGAAGTTCCAATTCTGGAGGTCAATTGAATATGGAATACTCCTTGATGAGCATTACTCTCAGGTCCACTTTTACTCAGAGTGGTAGTACCTGTTAGGGTTCCATCTATGAGTTAAATAGAAAAAAAATGAGTTTAAAAACAATTGAATCCACATGAAGAATTAATAAACCAAAAATTCTTTTGCATAAAATAACAAAGTATTAAAAAAAATCCAACCAACCAACCCCCCCATAAAAAATATGTGCAATCAAAATTGAAGCAAATGATGCACTGGGAAATTCCAATGTCTTTTTTGCAAAAGAAAATTCTAATAAATCCATCCTGAATACACTGGGTGGGACAGAAATACTTCCCACATTTTAAACTGTCATCTGTAGGATGCAAGTGAACTTAGGCAAGTGACAATGGTAGTTCCATTTAGTTAATGTCTAACCAATTTTTTTTTCCAAATATGATCAGTTATAATTACATATGTGTGTGTGTGTGTATATATATACAGACAGACATGTTTGTGTGTATATATATATATATATGTGTGTGTGTGTATATATTTATGCATATGTGTAATTATATATGGGTGTGTGTGTGTGTATATATTTATGCATATGTTTAATTATATATGTGTGTGTGTGTGTGTGTGTGTGTGTGTATCTTTATGCATATGTTTAATTATATGTGTGTGTGTGTGTGTGTATATCTGTATGCATATGTTTAATTATATATATGTGTGTGTGTGTATCTGTATGCATATGTTTAATTATATGTAAATGTGTGTGTATAAGTAAGTAAACACATATGTCTCTGTGTGTATGTATATCTGTATGTATGTGCATATGTGTATTTATTTATATGTAAATGTGTGTATGCCTATGCACGTATATATAAGACAACACATATATATCTATGCATATTTTTTGTGTCTGTGTGTATATATATATATATATATATATATATATATATATATATGCTAACAAATCTGAGATTAAATAGATTCTCATCTAATCCTATCAAGCGTAGATTTCTGCTTGGCTGCCTTGGGGATTCTGCATTATTTCTGTAAAACAAATCATTTTTCTGTGGCCTCAATCCAAAATCAACCACTATAACACTAATTCATATTATTTTCTGAACAACACAAGTGGAGGAGAGATTCTTCAATTTCTTTTTTTCTAACAAAGATCAGAGTGTAACAGTTGTATTTTCCCGGTTTTTTTTTGGGGGGGGGGGGGTTGTTGTTATTCCCATTAACAATTCTACACATTCCTTTATGTTGCATAAAAAAAACCCTCTCTCTCTATTCCCCCAGATCCAAATTTATAGCAGAGTTTTATTAAATGAAACAATATCTTAATAATCATGATAGATTATAATCGTTTTCAGTAGATAATAACCTTTAAGATTAAGGTCACTTTCTTACAGGGATCCATCTTTACAGAACAAAGAAATTTCTTCAATTTTCTGGCTTCCATTTTGGTTAAGTTAGGATATTCACATGGAAGAAAATGCATTTACTTTCCGGATGATTGAAAATTAACTCCCTATTTTAATGCAAAATCTAGCTAATTGGCAATACTTAGCAGAATATTGACAACTGGCAGATTTTGTATTAAAGTAGGGAGTTACTTTTCAATCACCCTTTATATATATATATATATATATATATACTTTATATCTTTTCAAAAACTAGCAAAAAAACGTCCCCCGGGCAGTGTAAAAATTAATTTTTGAAAGATATTGTTTGAGGAGGTTGGGAGATAAAAGTTCAATGCCAGAGAGTTTGTACCATAAGTAAAATCATCAAATTCATTAAAGGAGTAAAAAAAACAATTTGACATTTACTTATGATAACTTTGAATATATATTAAAATAAAACAAGCTATATATATAAATATAATACTGGGCATGTATTTATTAAAACTTGTTTAAATAAAAGAATGAGGATTGTTTAAGGTTGTGTGCCCAAATTTTGAGTGTATTTATTCTATAGTATGACAACTTTGGGTAATGTGACATAAGCTGTGATATAGTTTACGTTACAGACAAATAGAGATCGAATCTCTATTAATAGATTAAATCCTCATATTTAAATCATATATATGAATTTTATGTGAAGACTGATTGGTCATGGAAATTATTCGTCTCACTGGAAAAAAAGTTAAAGGTCTACCATGGTTTCAATTTCAGTGATTTCATCAGGACCCTATATTATTGCTATTATTAATAATATTATTAATGCTATATATTTTTTAGATATTGAGTACTTTTTGATAATTTAGCAATGTCACTGCAATAGAAAAGACAACAATTGGATAATAATTGTTGACGACCCCATTGGGATCTAGCAAGTATATGCACACTCCAGGTGCAAGAATTTAAGTTCTAATGTGATAAAATATCATATTAAATTATAAATGCTAGTGAAACTAAATATCAATGCAGATAAAAAGATTTGAAACAGAAAAATAGAACAACTGAAACTTACTCTTCCATCACTCCTGTATTTCATAGCTAAATTTTCCTAATCTAAGTATTTAGTTAAAATAAAGAATAAAATTCTTCTTGATAATGGATTTCTTTTAAGATTTATCCCCAAGATTTTTGCTCATATTCATTAAGATTAAACCAAACAATTAGAAATCAATAATACCAAGCACATATTTATCAAAATCAAATTTTTAAAATCAATGTGCAAATTAGCATTCCCATTCACACTGTAAACCACTATTTTTTTTGTATATATAAATACAATTGCACATTATTAGCATGTAGCAGTATCAATAATGTAAATAATTTTATTAATAATTGAGGTTTAAATAAGAATAAAATCATGGAGAATGTGACATAAATAATAAAGGGAATTGTGACTTGAGGAGTGATATAGTTTCAGTTACAGACAGACAAACACACAAATCTCCATTATTATATGTCCCATACTTTCTAGCCAAGTGATTTTAACCATTTTGCCAGTCATCATCAGGGGATTGTAGGTTGTAGTTGAAGAATAATTAAAGTTCCAATTACCGTTGAACTGGGAAGACAAGGCAGCAAACGGTTGTAACTCAAATACAAACCCGAATGCTACAAAGTCCACTGCAAAATGACAAAGTATATATAAGACTCCACAATGTCATTCAAATCAAGCAGTCAATCAGCCAATCAGCCAATCAGAACTCAAGGAATGGAATCACCCAAATCACCCAGATTCATGGATGGATCATTCTTGATTCCTATTTATACCAACTGTCTTGGACGCTGCTTGAGTTGGACTTAGTAAGCTGCTGTTATTAAAACCAACAGTAGACTAACTGACTTCAATAGTAGTGTATTCGTTTTGGGTTTTTTTTTTTTTCATTTAAATTTATTCATTGTTCATTCAAATTGGGAGAGTCTATTATTATTTTTGAGGATTTCTAAAATTAGTGTGTTAGTTATGAAATATGTTTTATTATTGACAGTGTTAAATGCTATTTTATTAATGTTAGGTTTGTTGTTCATATATATATATATATATATATATATATATATATATATATATACACACACTCACATATATAATGACTTTATTCCCTTAGTCATCCAAAAACTATATATATATATATTATATATATGAGTTAAGGTAGCATGAAAATGGAGTCAACACTTGTCACTGACAGTTTCTCGCCTGTGTGATCTTCAGACCAATGATATTGAGCACTATTTAGGGTTAGGGTTATATAGAAATATAGCACCCATATTATCCACAATATGTATGTGTGTATATATATATATATATATATATATATACACTTTCAATAAGAAACAAAAACTTCATTTGGCTATTATAAATTTATTTCAACCAGAACTCAATAAATGAGCTAGTCTCATCAGGCAGCCAACTACATAATGACCAAAAATTATTTAGCTGGCTGTTTGATGAGACTAGCTCATTTATTGAGTTCTGGTTGAATTAAATTTATAACAGCCAAATGACGGTTTGTTAAGTTTTTCTTTCTGTTTGAAAGTGTAAATATTGCTCTGTATATAATTAATTTATTAATTATTATACATTGATCTCCCTTAGGGATTTATAAAAATCCTTATATAAATCTATAAGTGTGCATCAACATACGCATGCATTGTGGATGGACAAGAGATATTGAGGATCCCAAATACAATTATCCCTAACATACCAGTCAATTGGATAGTTTTACCTTTATATATATATATATATATATATATATATATATAACTTTATTCTCTTAGTGATCCAAAAACAAAACAAAAAACGAATGCTGATGTGAAGATTTTTTTGGTAGTGGAATGATTCCAAGAAATTCTGTCTAATACTAACAGCCGAGTGAAATGGAGATTTCTTCTTTTTTTTTTTTTGGCTAAGAATAAATCTTTGCTGCTTGAACATGACTGGCATTTGGTACTGAAGATTCTTCACTCAAGTGGAAGAATGGTTGACATTTTATTATTTCTGTTCTTGTTAAAAAGACGATTCCACGTCGTCTCTTCCTGGCCAGGACATCAGTCTATTTGTATTTTTGTCATTACAAGGTGGGACATGCAAAAAATCAGGTCTGCAGTTTATTCAGGCTTGAAAAAAAAAATCTGTTTTTTTGGGGGGTTTTTTCTCTCACCAAATCACCTACCTAATTTAATCTTTGTTTTTCTCTCTCGTCCTTTAAGCAAACTCTTATCCACTGGTGACTGAAGAGTCAGAGTTGCCCTATACAAATGCTTAGGGGTAGCGAAGGTATTTAGTCAAATTTGGTTTGGTTTACAGTATGTCAACCCTTTTTTTTTAACATTTAATGCCAAATCAAGTTATTTTGATAAGCAAACAACTCAGGGTTTTTTACAGTACCTGCTATTGCTTAAGTGGTCACCCAATTAAGTATTAAACAGGCTAGTATTATCTGCATTATTTAGACTATTGTTCTCATTTTTAATTATTTTTCTATGTAACTGAAAAATAATTAACGCAGCTCCTACCCCAGCTATGGTTAGCGGAATGAGAACAGGATACCCCCCGTGTACTGAATAAAGGGTTAGGTTCAAAGTTCTGTGATGGTTCCTGACTACGACAAGAAAGTTCCCGAGTTCGTCTAGAAATACCTGAAGAAGGCCGGAGGGCATATCGGATGAAACGTTGTACAGATAACAATGAAGATGAGGACAATAGTTCGAATAACGCAGATAATACTAATCATCAAGCCTCATCTCAAACATTCAGAGAAATATTAAACAGGTTCGTTGCTGTTTAACTTCAATGATCTTGCAGGAATCGCTGCTTTCAGTGGGACTTAATCTTAATTTTAGTCAAATTCCCACTCACCAAGGACCAATATTAGCATTGGTGTATCCATGATATACTAACATTAAACACAACAAAGCTGGTTTAGCTCAGTTGGCAAAGCATCCGCCTAGGAACTACTAGGTTCCATGTTTGATACCAGTCCTTGTCAACTTAGCACGTAAGTAGCACAGCTTGGCTCAATGTGGTAAAGTGGCAAGCTGATGGTAGGTGTGGTGCTCGAACACAGAATCAAAATAAAATCTTCCTGGTTTAAAGCTAGTGAAAATATTTCACTGTTCGGCTGATACCAACAATAGGGCACTCTGCTAACTTTACTTTTACAAGATAGGAAGTAAGTAGCACAGCTTGGCTCAATGTGGTAAAGTGGCAAGCTGATGGTAGGTGTGGTGCTCGAACACAGAATCAAAATAAAATCTTCCTGGTTTAAAGCTAGTGAAAATATCTCACTGTTCGGCTGATGTTAACTTTACTTTTGCAAGATAGGAATATCTGAAACCATATAACTGTGCAAATTATTTGTCCTAAAATTGAAATACTTGATACCATGGTTACCACCTAATTGTGCAAACAAACGATTATTATAATAATCAAATAAAAATGTGATTTAAAAAATGATTGTAGTCAATCATTTACAAATGAAGAAATATTTTGGCATTAAATAAACCCCTGTCATCATTAGGTCATGCTGACAGCATGGATTTCCCTGACTCTCTCTTTCCATCCATCCCTATCAGTCCTCCTCACAATATCCAGTGTCAGTACAGAATTGCTCAATTCAAGTCTTTACTGGTTGGCACTTTCTGGTGTGCCCATGTATAGGTGTCCACAAGAAAATGTGACTTATGATTTTATAATTACTTCTCCAGCAATATTCAATATGACTTGTTTGTCTTACTTAGATGGTTTGTGTGATAGGAGGTAAGTGGCCATACAGCTGCTTTTTTTGCGAGAGGGATATATCATTAAACAATGAGTGAGAGGGAATTCGACTAAATATCTTCACTACCATGAAGCATTCCTATAGGGCAAATTAGACAAGATGTTGGATTTTTTGGATATAAGCTGTGTGCTAGTTCCCCCCCTTATACTTATAGACTGGCCAATGTCACATAATTAACTCTTCTAACCAATCACTGGCAGTAGTACTGGCCTGACAAGATACTTAAACCCCCCATAATGGTCACACATCAAATACACACTCTTGGAGGATGCACATTGAAGAATAAACAAAGTTCCAATTACCGTTGAATTGGGAAGACATGGCAACAAAAGATTGTAACCCAATACAAACCCGAATAGTTGCAAAGTCTACTGCAGAATGACAGGGTATTTATAAAACTCCACAATATCATTCAAATCAAGCAGCCAATCAGAGCTCAAGGAATGGAATCACCCAAATCACCCAAATGCATGAATGGACTATTCTTGATTTCTATAAATACCAACTGTCTTGGACACTGCTTCAGTTGTATTTAGTTAGCTGCTGTTATTCAAGCCAACAGTAGACTGACTTCAATAATTCCCAGGACATGTAGACCCATAGCCACCGCCTTCTAGCACCCATATGATAAGAAAGATTGGGTTTGCCATAAAGGCAATAGGGTTGGTGTGACATTGGGTGAGGCTTGGTCCCTAGTTATGGTAACATCAATCTTTACCAATACTCATGAAGGACTTATACGGTTGCCAGTAACTTAGGACACTTTAGTAACCAAAGGATTCATATTGTGGACGGACTCTTTATCAAGGATTCCACTAGATATGGCTCTGGAATGGCCCTTAAAAACTTAACACAAGACTGTTTGCATTTCAAATAACCTGTTAAAGAACACTTAAGAAATTGATCTTGTGTCACATCTTGCTTGTGTGGAGGGGTTGGGTAAAAGTATATACCAAGTACCAGGATTAATGTTTTTGTACAATTTACTTGCTATTCTGTCAAGTCACTCTTAAAACCTCAATTCTCATTAGATCACCAAACACGACGCAAGTTCAAATCCTGAATGAGGCTATTTGCATGTTTTATAGTGCTAATGCCCTTGGGAAAGGTATGGATCCACCTACTCTCACTCCAGCTATGGATAAATAGTAGAACAGACTGGGCTCTTTAACCTTGTTTAGGCAACAGGTCTGGGAGAAGGAAAAGTCTGAATTCAAATCTGTAATACTCCACTTAAGAAATTGACCTTGTGTCACATCCTGCTTGTGCAGAAGGGTAGGTAAATATGTATGTATAACTTATGAACACTGTTTATAGCAGACACATTTATGGAGGCACGTGGTCAAATGGTTAAAGCCATTGTAAATGAACTCGTCAACCCGAGTTCAATTCCTGATGAAGCTGTTTGCATTTCACATAGCGCTAATACCCTTGGGAAAGGTATGAATCCAATTCTCCATCCAGCTATGGGTGAATAGCACGGTAGATTGGGTTCTTTAAACATGGCTAGGTAACCAGTCTAGGAGAAGAAAAACTCTGAATTCAAACCTGTTAAACTCTGCTTAAAAATTGACCTTGTGTCGCATCCTGCTCATGCGGAGGGGTTGATAAATATATATAGCAGACACATTTTGGAGCAATAAAACAGATTTTTATTGGTTCTCCAAGATTTGAAACAGTATCTGAATAGGAAACTGATTAGTGGCCCAACTACCTGTTTACATATCCCAGTTGTCTACCTGACGTGAATGACATGGCTTCATTGAAGCCTGAAGGTAAGACTTATGCATTATGGTTAGAATAATTGCAATATATGGATTCATGAAAAATGTCCCATTCCTTTTGCCCTGAAGAGATAGAAAGGGAAGCCAACTATGGTCTTTTCTAAAAGTGAACGTGTTCATGAATCTCCAGAATCTTGTTAAAGATGAAACCTTGGAAATAGATTTCTATGAAAGCAATCAGATGATGTTTAGATGCTTGTAAAATACTTCACTGAATTTCTTGATAAACAAAGTCAAGCAAAGACTGCTAAGTCAGTATTCAATGGGTGAATGCAAACATTTATACATATATATATAATATGTGTGTGTGTGTGTGTGTGTGTGTGTGTGTGTGCTTACATATATTTATATATTGTGTGTGTGTGTGTGTATATATATATATATATATATATATATATATATATATAAACGAAACGCCATACAATGTTAGTATTCCCATTCAAATAGTTGATGATGAAAAACCAATCCCAGAAATCGTCAGTTTTGGTAAATCTGAAAAATTGTTAAAATATGGATAGATAGATAGATAGATAGATAGATATGAACAGAAAGTGGTGGATAAATAGATAAATAAATAGATATAGATCAGACTGATATAGATAAATAGATAGATATACAGATAGATAGATAGATATGAACAGAAAGTGGTGGATAGATAGATAGATATAGATCAGACTAATATAGATAGATAAATAGATAGATAGATAGATATTAACAGACCGAGATAGATAGATATGATCAGACTTAGATAAATAAATTGATAGATATATAGATAGATATTAATAGATATAGATAGATATGAACATGCTAAGATAAATAGACAGGTAGATAGATAGATAGACAGATATTAACAGACTGAGATAGATAGATATATAGATATTAACAGACATAGATATGAACACACTAAGATAGATAGATAAATAGATAGATAGATAGCTAGACAGATATTAACCGACAGAGATAAATAGACAGATATTAACCGACTGAGATAGATACATATATAGATAGATATAAACAGATAGATATGAATACACTGAGATAGATAGATAGAAAGTCCAACAAATGTTAAGATGTTTCAAAATATATATACATATGTGTGTGAACTTGTATATACTTATATATGTGAGCGTGTATATTTGTGTGTGTGTGTGTATATATTATATATATATATATATATATGGGTTGGGGCTTACCATAAGGGCAATAAGGTTGGGACAATCATATAGGCAGTAGAGCTTGAAGTGACCAGCCAGTTGATCAGAGGGGACATCTCCAACCGCCCATCTAGCCTAAGTAGGGACCAAAGTGGAGTGTTACATGTCATGGACTGCTCAGCCACCAAGGTTCCATCCATAAGCATCACAACCATAACCAACAGGTGGCCCCATTGGCACGGAGGTCTTATCTCTCTAGAGTCATGCAGTCGGTTTATTATAAAGCCGCAGCTGATAGGAACTGGTTTGGTCACATGATCTATGCACTGCATTTACCAAAATATTGCAAAACTTTTTACTCACTCTCGTAATATAAGGCAATGTCAATCCTTAAAATGAAAATGTTTTCTATGGGAAATCTCACTCTGTTGATTTATTGTGTAGAAAAAGTGTGAACCAATCAACTTTCTTTTGTTAACTCTGAATCTCTCTTGGGTCTCATCTGTCACAAAATCTCACGTCATTCTCAGCATCCCTGGTGAAGCCACTGACCCAGAGGTCAAAGGATTCGACTGGCCTGTATTTAGAGAAAAGCATTTCACATCAACATTCGTAACCAACTCTGAGGAGTGAAATATAGAATCTAACCAGAAATAGACGCAGTAACCAAAACCCTAATTGTCATCGATGTGAGCTGAACGTATGTGTATGCATATGCGTGTTTATTTGTATGCATATGTTATATGAATATAGATTTATTTGCAGTCATAGCTGGCACTCATTGGTGCAAAAAATGACTATAAATATGCCAAAACAGTTGAAGTATGTACTACTAATACAATACAAACCACCACTTCATTGCCATTACTCCCAGGTCGACTCTGACTCAGAGTGGTAGTATCTGTTATAGTTCTATCTATGGATCAAATAGATTTGTTAAGAAAATTATTTGTGTTGTGTTGATAGGAATTAAAAGTGCAATTGTTGGCATCCATCTGTCTACTAGAGATGATGGTGTAATGTCCAAAACCATGTAGCCTGGACAGGTTGATATGGAGGATGAGCTGTTGCCCAAGCAGCTGGTGCACCCTCTCCATACTGCCATTGTGGACCAAAGGAAAGGTAAAAGAAAATCCATGCAGTTTGGTAATGATACTGTCACAGGAGTTGCTGTATAACACTGAAGTTCAGCATCACACCAACTTAGGACTCATTGGATTTGATTTTGGGGTTTACTCCCCTTAGCCTTTCCTTGGAATCGGGTATAGCCACTGAAGGCAGGGCAGATCGACTCCACGAGAGTCAATAACCATCCACACTGATAGTAGTAGGATTGGGGTACTTACTACTCACATAAATCCCCAAATGAGTGTAAATGGGGCTCCTTAGCCTTGGATGTCTATCCATCAAGCCAAGAAAAAAAAAGTGCAATGGAACATTGAAAATATAGTAATTGTGATCAAGTTTTGGCATTAAATAACCCATAATGAGTTGGTGTGCTGTTAAACAAATAAACCAAACAAAAAAAAACCACAATACAAACCAGGGTTATTTTTTGGGGTTGGGGTTGTGAACTATCTATAACTTCCCAAGTGAAATACAATTATTCTTATTTAAACTTGGGCTTTACAAACTTTTTACTTGATTCTTCCTTAGTCTCACTAGATACCATGATGAGAAGGGATTGATATTCTAGATATTGGGATTACCCTTGTATATAATGAATATGATTTCCTAACCTCTAGGCATAAAATAACATTAGACAGGTAAAAATCAATCAATCTAAAAATGTTTTCATGGAAATCATTTAGTTTTATGCAATGTAAAATAACTTTTTTAAATATAAATCTCTCTGTTTCTTTAGAGTTTTTACTCAAAGAAATTTTCTATCAGACTTTTTCCTAATCTTTCTTCTGAATGGAATTTGATGATAAAATTCAATTTTATACAATTTTGGGTTTTTTAGAAAACTGAATGCAGGCAATAAATTTTCAAACATCACAAAGACATGATATCTATTTTCACTATGATTTTACAAAAATTATTTATTATTATTAAATGATCTTTTTTTTTTTCTAAAAACATCTCATAACCTAATATAAAAAGGGATATTTTAAAATCCAGTATTTTTATAAAATAATTTGTTTAAAATAGGATTATTTTTAAATGTTTTCTTTTGTAAAATTATGATTATATGCATCGTTAATGACCCCGAAAACATCCAGAACTTTTAAATGACCTGTATGTTTTGAATGGGTCATATACGAAAGATACATTACTCATGGCCATCCCACCCAATCAGGCATTCTGCCTAGTGTACGATATATGGCAACTAGTCAACATGGTCAAGTGATTTTTGGTCTCTTGTTATAAATGCAAATTAGCAAATACCCCCTCCACTATAAACCCCAATATTTTCATTTACCCCGTCGTCTAGATGGATCACTTTGTGAATCCCTTATCTAATGTATTTTTCTATGGGATAATGCTATTTATTAAACTGAGTGCTTAACCTGAATTACTAGTGAATCCGACTGAATTGTATTTTTTTTCTCTTTACTAACATACTCTTTTCATGAAGTAGGCGTTCTTATTTTTCAAACACCACTATTTTCACTATGACTTTAGCATAATTATAGCAATGAATGAAATAATATTTCAGTTATAATCCATTAAACTGTATTAAAGAAACACTTTTATTTGATAAATCACAGTGGAATACAAGAAACCCATCATCTTATTTTGTTTTTTAAATGGGAGATTTTTGTTATATTTGTAATCCAAGGGAGGAGAGAATATTCGTCTGATGATGTTATTTCTGTATCACTCACCATTTAGATTTTTAAAAATGAATGACAAACAAGGGTTAACATACAAAGAAAGTTGTCTCATATTATTTGAATTTTTAGGACTATTGTGCTAATACCTTTGGGAAAGGTATGCATCCAACTACTCCCCCTGCCATTAAGGGTAAATAGTAGGGCAGACTGGGCTCTTTAACCTTGGTTAGGTAACCAGTCTAGGAGAAGAAAAACTCTAAATTCAAATCTGTTAAACTCCACTTAAGAAATTGACCTTATGTCACATCCTGTTCGTGTGAATGGGGTGGTAAATATATATAATCTCATATCATTATTTTGGTTATTATTTCTTTAGTCTTAACAGAATCATCATTATTACTGCTGTTATTCCTATCACTATAAATATTATTATTGAAAGGATTATTACTTGTATTGTAATTATCAATACAAAGAATTTTTCTTTTCTGAATTTGATAATTTAATAGAAGGCATCTTGAAGAAAAGTGGAATTCTCTCTTGAGACAATTATGGCCTCAAGCCAGCCCCCCCCCCCCCAAAAAAAAGGAAAATCTAAAAGATATTCAACACTTAATAATAATAAAAAAGATGGCAGAACATTTGCATTCTCTTAACATAAAATGATGAGTTAATTTTTTATTCAATGGCGAAACAGAAACTGATCATTAGGATGAATTCTTTATCAAGTTCACAATATTCTATACTAGCAGGACCTGAGGAGCATAAGGGCAGGTTTAGTTCAGTCAGTAGAGTTTATGCTTAGGAACCACAAGGTTCTGGGTTCAATACTGGCTCTCACCAACTCACTGCATCAGTAGCACAGGGATCTGTGCAGTAAAGTAAAGAGGAGCTGATGTTAGGTGTGGTGCTCCACCTCAGATTTTTAAAAATCTCGATTGAAACAGATTAGCATTATCACTTTTGCACACTCACCCCCTCTATCTGTTCTTCTTCTATTCTATTTCTTTTCTTTCTTTCTTTTCTTTCTTTCTTTCTTATACTTTTTCTGTGTAGCCTGTATTTTTTTCTTTTCTTTTTTTCTAATAAAAACAGAATGATCAATTATCTAGCTGAGGTGATGACACACATAAGGAATAAGAATCCGGGAGATAAGCAATACCAGATAATCAGAATTTACATTTTTGGATTTCTACTTTGAAGATTTGGACAGTATGATTTTTTAACCAGAGGTTGTTGCAAGATGAATATGTTTATACAATTAAGGAACACAAGTATTGATATATTGGTTATTATTTTGTCATTATCATAATAAAGAATTTTTCTTTTCTCAATTTGATAATTCAATAGAAGGTATATTTAAGAAAAGTACAACAGAAACTGAATTCTTTATTCACAATATTCTATATATATATGTATTTACCCAACCCCTCCACCACACATCCTGGGGCTGTAGAATACACTGACTGCACCTCTGCAAAGGATTAAAATTGCCCCAATGGGGTCACCTGTTGGCCATGGGTGGTGAACTGTTATGCTTAAGGATGGAAACCTGGTGGCTGACCGCCCTGTCGCTGGGGCATTAGAATGCACCGACTGCACCTCTGCAGAGGGGTAAGACTCCCCCAATGGGGCCACCTGTTGGCCGTGGGTGGCGACCTGTGATGCTTAAGGATAGAACCCAGGTGAATGAGCAGTCTATGACTTGCAATACTTCCCTTTGGCCCTATCTTGGGCTAGACGGGTGATCGGAGAGGCCCCCTCCAATCAATCGGCTGGTCACGTCAAGCCCTAGCACCTATATGATTGCCCCAACACTATTGCCCTTATAGCAACCCCCCAACTCCTTTTTATCATATGGGTGCTAGAAGGTGGTGACTGAAGGTCTACATGTCCTGGGAATAACATTAAACTCTATCTGATGGTGAGGTTCCAGTTTTGGAGGTTTGGGGAATGTGGAGCACCCCTTCATCACCATTGCTCCCTGGTCCGCTCTGACCCAGAGTGGTAGTACCTGTTAGGGTCCCATCTATGGGTTGAATAGAAAAACATGAGTTGATAAACAAAATTGTATTATCCATTAAGAATGAATTTATTTTGCAACTTAGTCAGCATTAAATGACCCACTGAGGTTGATATGCCGTAAACCAAAACCAAAACCAAACTGGTGGCTGAGCAGTCCATGACATGCAACCCTCCACTTTGTCCCTTACTTAGACTAGATGCCACCACCTTCTAGACCACACATGATTAAAAGGATTGGGGGATTGCCATAAGGGCAATAGGGTTGGGACAATCGTATAGGCACTAAGGCTTGACATGACCAGTTGATTGATCAGAGGGGGCTTCTCCAACTGCCTGTCTAGCTTAAGTAAGGACCAAAGTGGAGTGTTGCAGCCAGGATTCTGTCCTTAAGCATCACAGGTCACCATCCATGGCTAACAAGTGGCCTCATTGGAGGAGGGGTATTACCCCTCTACAGAGGTGCAGTCAGCGTATTCTACAATCTCAACTAACAGAGTGATTCAGTCTCAATACTTTTGAGAACATTTCATATGAATGTTCGTTCATGTTGAGAGAGATAACTAAACTAAACATCTCTAAACCAAACATCAATATCTTATTT
This sequence comes from Doryteuthis pealeii, assembly GCA_023376005.1. Classification (NCBI taxonomy): domain Eukaryota; kingdom Metazoa; phylum Mollusca; class Cephalopoda; order Myopsida; family Loliginidae; genus Doryteuthis; species Doryteuthis pealeii. Next base: position 56,005,388 of record CM042145.1, on the reverse strand, counting down.
GTAGATTTGTAGAAATTAGAATTTGGTGAATGTGCCTTTAGCAGATTTGAAGGTTTAGCTTTTTTGAAAATACCAAATTTATCAGCTCTTATCTGGCAGAATATTGAACATTTTCTTTTATGGTTGTTCTTTTTTAATAGGTTCCTTTCTTTTATCATTCAAAATTACTGAGAGATGTTTATTAGCATTGCAGTAGAGTTGTATGAACATTACTCTCACTCATATTATCTCCTATAATTTCTATTCAACAGAGGACCAGAGTGAATCAATGGCTGTTGATTTAAAGTTGTCAAGTTAGTAATTGTATAAGTCAATATGTAATGAAAAATTGTTATTTAAAATTGAACTACGTTTTGATTCATTTATTTGTTGTTGTTAGTCTTAGAATAAATACTATACTAACTGTAATGATAAACTGTTGAGCTTAAAGGTCTCTGACAACTTGCAGTGGTGTGAGTTAGTTGACTCATAGTGTTAGTAGAATGAGAACATAAGACGTATTTTAACGAAGGTACAAAATACACGTGCTTACACATTGCTTTACTTCATGGAACAGAATGATACAAGGAAACACAGACAAAGGGAAAACGAAATACGCGCCAATTCTCATGGCGCCAGTGGTCGTCGCGTACTAATGTTATCATGTAGTTCTGGTAACACGACATAGGCATTAGCCTTACAAACTGAAGGAACTATTTTAGTTGGTAAAATCTAACATAAACGATAACACATATAGAATGCTTTATTCTACTTGGAATAATGGTACCCTTTACTGAGGGCTTATATACTTTTGTAAACACCAATGAGTTCTCCAAAGGGGAGGTAATAATAAAACAGGGGAGGTAACTCTTAATTACTTATTACACTAACATTATGTATGTATGTACTGATCAATCCCAGATTTAAAATGAAAACCTTAAAAGAAATGCCCTTAAATTTGAGCTTTATCCTCAGAAAAATGGCTACCAAGATTTTTGAATGTCTTCTATGGACAAATGTGCCTAAGTAGAATTGGAATTAAAAGCCATTGACATACACATGAAAAGAGAACGCAATTGAATTATGACATAGCAATCAATTACAACAAAACTTGTCAATCTTTTGGAAAAGAATTCAGTTTAAAAGATATTTTAGAATACACAATAATTGTGTTACAATAGTTTCAAGACAAAATCTCTTGTGTGCCAAATTTGTGCCAGACACTTTAAAACTCTTCCATTTCCTAAGATGATAACCATTACACAATGCTATATAGATAGAGAGAGAGATGGATATTTACCAACCCCTCTGCACAAGCAGGATGTGACACAAGGTCAATTTCTTAAGTAGAGTTTAACAGGTTTAAATTCAGAGTTTTCCTTCAAGACTGATTACCTAGCCAAAATTAAACAGCCCAGCCTTCCCTACTATTTACCCATAGCTGGAGAGAGATTATTTTGGTGCATAACTTTCCCATGGGTATTAGTACAATGTGAAATGCAAACAGCCTCATCCAAGATTTGAACTCTGGTTAACAAGTCCATTTCTTATGACTCTAACATGCACCTTGTGTGTAATATGTATAACACACATACACACACACACACATCGGTGTAAGCAGGTAGATGTGTGTAAATAGGTGTGTACCTACAGACTCTATCCAATATTGAAAGTTTTTAATATATTTCTTCTTCATCTTTTCACTCCCATCACAGCAAGTTTAGTTAATTCAAGTTGAATTGATAATAAATCTTTCATATTTTGTTTGCTGGTCATGTTTTCTGCAGTCTGCTCTTTTCATATTCACAGACCTTTGCTCATTTTAGATGGATAGATAGATAGATAGATAGATAGATATGAATGGACAGACAGATAGATTGATAGATAGATATGAATGGACTGAGATAGATTGATAGATAGATATGAATGGACTGAGATAGATTGATAGATATGAATGGACTGAGATAGATTGATAGATAGATATGATGACTGAGATAGATAGATAGATAGATAGATATGAATGGACTGAGATAGATAGATATGAATGGACTGAGATAGATAGATATGAATGGACTGAGATAGATAGATAGATCAACCAAACTTTTACTGAAAACATTTTTGCACCGTGCACATGCCCCCCCCCCTTTTTTAATTAACTGACCAGAATCTCCCAATGTCAATTCACATGATCTCAGCCGGGAACGCAACGCCACATTCCACCAAATCTAACAGAACTTTCTAATTCAAACTTTCCTCTTTCTTTTTTACTTCCCTATTTTCCTTTATTAGAAGTCGTGGCCAGAGGGTTAACTTCCTTAACAAAATCTATTTTTATAAGTTCAGTAACGTAATTTTTATTGGCAGTTTTATAATATTATTCTGGGTCTGTCTCAAGCACTTGCTTATATCTCCGTGTTTAGCTCTTTTAAACAAGAATATTCCCCACCAGTCAAAATAGGTTTGAGGCAAATTGTCTAAGGTAAGCATTTCAGAAATTAGATGTTTTTGATTTTCACAAATTGAAGATGACTGGCATGGACAGAATGCTGTATACTACCTTATATATATATATATATATATATATATATATATAGAGAGAGAGAGAGAGAGAGTGTTGCTTAAAGGTTAAAGCATCCCATACTTGTATATGTCTACACACACAAACCAACTAGAAATAGCATAATCTTTACAGATCACTGCCATCCCTCATATAATCCTTCAACCCCACCACCAGAACCTTTCCTCTCATGAGTCCTCAAGTGGCTCCTCAGTAGGGTAGGTTGATTTTTCACTTTTTCAAAAATATCAAATTCTCTCAAACAGCAAAAGTTGTGTGTTAGTATAATAAATGCTCATACCAAAAACTAGATTTCTTACTTGAAACATTGTTTGAGGAAATAGCATCAAAGATACTCTACTAAAATGCTCCAAAAATCCTAGTTTTCGCAACATTTAGCCGAGAAATTGGTTAGAAAATTTAGCAATTTCAATATTTAAAACAGAAAAGGTTGTCATTTTAAATGAAACAAATAAAATATTATAACTAGAAAATATGACCCCATCTCCACCGACACCTCTGATTTGCTGTAACAGTGATAACACTTTAAAAAATTAAAATATATTTCCTCAAACGAAAACAAAGATTTGAAGAAAAATATTTTGTGTGGTAATTTTTTATGTTAATTTGCAATTTTTGCCACATGGGAGACGTTACAGTTCCTAAATTGACCTACCCTACTTATCAATCCTGCTGCAGATCCACAAAGTTTGATACAAATATGACATAGGAAAGACATCCTTCCCACTGTATTGGATGAATCAGATGATAAAATTTGATGCTTATGTACCACCATATGTCTCTTAAGACCAGAAGCCAACTTACAAACTTTGTTACAGATTGCACAAGACACATTGTTTGTTCCTCATGTACATGTTCCTCACGTCTTTCACAGAGTTGATATATATATATATATATATATAGCAATAGCCTAATCTTTACAGATCACTGCCTTCCCTTACAAACCTCCAACCCCATCACCAGAACCTTTCCTCTCTTAAAACTTCAAATAATGTATCAATCCCGCTGCAGATCCATAAAGTTTGATGCAAATATGACATAGGAAAACATCCTTCCCACTGTATTGGATGAATCAGATGATAAAATTTGATGTTTATGCACCACCATACATCTCTTAAGACCAGAAGCCGACTTACAAACTATGTTACAGATTGCACTAGATACATTGTTTGTTCCTGGAGAGCGCATGAATTGTCCCTGATGAGATTTCCTATGATTGATTGACATATCCAGCCTTAGAAAGCAGAATCCAACCACATGATTGACATTTCCAACCCTCTATGTTCTCACCAATATGACAGGTGTATTCTTTTGAAGCTGATACTTGAGGTTTTCATGCTCAATTCTTTCACTCACAAACCAACTACTAGAATACATACACTCTTTGAATCTTTTTATACAAACTCATATATGTTAATTTTAGGTGTGACATGTGTTTCAGATGTTTGAAATCCTTTACAAGTTTTATAGTATGTTGGTATGTATATATACATATATACAGTAATGAATCTGTGAGCCTAGCTTGCTAACCATTACAGCTTGATGGGATGCCCTCATTTCACTATATATATATATATATATATATATATATATATATATATATTTCACTGTCTACCAATATGAAAAACATGAAATTTCATTTGAACAGTGAAAAGAGATTGATTTACTTGCATAAACAATGAAAGCCTTGTGTCAATCAGCATCATCATAATAATCTTTTCTAACAAATCAGAAACCGAGCTATGTGAGTCTCAGAAAAGCTAATCTGAGCCACTGGTACATTATGTGAGAAAAGCTGAAAGGATCAAATCAGCAGAAAGAGAACACATCTCATGACAAGCAACCCTGACTTTCTATTTGGTCCTTTTCAACTACAACTTTAGTACACAACATTTTCTTGAATGAACAAACAAATGACATCTTAAACAACCATTAACAAGAATGAATTACTTTTTTTGTCATTATGTTATTTATGTTTTGCGGTTACTTCAAGTTATGGTACCCTAAGACGACCCTTATGGCAAGCCCCAATCCTTTTTATCATATGGGTGCTAGAAGGCAGTGGCTGCGGGTCTACATGTCCTGGGAATGACATTAAACTCTATCTGATGGTGAGGTTCCAGTTTTGGAGGTTTGGGGAATGTGGAGCACCCCTTCATCACCACTGCTCCCTGGTCCACTCTGACCCGGAGTGGTAGTACCTGTTAGGGTCCCATCTATGGGTTAAATAGAAAAATGTATTTATAAAAAAATTGTATTATCCAATAAGAATTAATTTATTTCAAAACTTTATCGGCATTAAATGACCCACTGAGGTTTGACATGCCATAAAACAAAACAAACCAAACCAAACCTAAGACGACTACATTTGTACAAAGCTTATGCGGTCCAAGATCTCCCACTGCAAAGGATTTCATATTGGCTGTCTTCATATTCTTATGATTCTTTTTTTGTACGTATATAATGTGCATCTATATTTCATGTGTCCTGGAAATGACTTGAAATTATCTGAAACTAGCAGAACCTGTAGATATACCACAGTATGATAATTCAATTATTAATTTGACATGTACTTAAGAGCTATAGCAAAATAGTTCAATATGGAAAAAGTATAATAATTTGAGCTAACTCTTTCTCCATTTTTTTTTCTTTCTTATATTCAAATGAAACAGATTAGCATTATCACTTCCATGTGCTCACCTTCTCTATCTTTATCTTTCCCCTATTCTCTTTCTTTCTTTCTTTCTTATATTTTTCTGTGTACAATGTCCTTTTTCTTTCTTTATAATAAAAATGGAATGGTCCATTATTTAGCTGAGGTGACAACACTACTAAGAAACAAGAAACTAATGGATAAGCAAGACCAGATAATCAGGATTTATACTTTTGCATTTCATCTTGGAGATTTGGACGGTCTCATTTTTAACCAGAGGGTGTTGCAAGATGATAACATGTGTACTTTTAAGGAACTCTAGTATTAATATATATATACACACACATATACATATATATATATATATATATATATATATATATATATATATATATATATGTGTGTGTGTGTGTGTGTGTGTATCCTGAAAATGACCATAAATTATCTGAAATGTTGATAAATTTACAGCACCTTCTTCACTTCCTATTTGAAAATGAAGACCTGCTGATTTGAAATACTAAAAATATATGATAAAACTAGAAATGGGGAGAGAAGAAAAAAGTGGTTTAATGGTTAACTAGTCTTGCAGGTCCATGACGACTTATAGCAAGTTTGATCCTTGCTGGAAGCCCCATAAAAATCCGCACGTAAAAGAGTACATTGTTTTAATCTGGCCTCGTGGGAGGTCTTTGCAAATATAAATCAAATCTTTGTAATTTTTGCACAAAAAGCGAAAACCAGTCATATTTAATATGTACTAGCAAATATATGCACCCTCCGGGTGCAAGTATTTAAGTTTTAATGTAATGAAATATCGTATTAAATTAGAAAGTTAATAAGAATGCAGATAAAAACATTTGAAACAGAGTGGGGTTACTTACTCTTCCATCACTGCCGTCTTTCATTGCTGAATTTTACTTATTGAACTATTTACACTTATTTTTTCTTGTTAATGGATTTCATTTAAAATTCATTGGAGAGATTTTTGCTTATATTCATGTTAGCAATCAATAATACTAAGCACATATTTAATAAAATCACATTTTTAATATCAATATGCAAATTAGCCTACACTGCAAGCTATTTTTGTATATATAAATACAATAGCTATGGACAATACTACAATAGGTTTAAATATAAATAAAATCATGAAGTATGTGATGAAAATAACTATGTTAATTGTGACTCGATAGTAATATAGTTTCGGTTATCTCCATTATAATAAGATACTCTTTATATGGACTAGAAGCAGCTACCTGGCATCACCTGGATAAAGGGATGGGGATACAAAGTTAGTCTCACAGATCCATTATTACTGAATCCCGAGTTGGATCCTCACAAGATTCCCCATTAAAATCCCAATGTAAAAAAGACCTTGCGTTTATTTAGCCTGGTGTGGCATCAGGGAAAAACAATGCACAAGACACTCTGAAAAGAAAAATTAATGTCTCTTATTTAAGATATTAAATCAAAAAAAAATTCCATGCTGTTACTATTTAAATTTTATTTTTTAATTATCTTCACGAATATAAACCAAATCTTCATTATTTTTGCACAAAAAGCAAGATCTGGTGATATTTAATGTGTATATATATTTACTTTGTCGTTAATTGTTTTATTTTCATAGTTCCATGCCTACATAAAAACCAACTGTCCTTTATATGTGTATAGATAGATGACTATAAAACTTCTCTCACATATATGTATTTTGTTTTTAGTTGTTGTTCTATTATTTTTTGTTTTAATTATGAACTGATAATGTGTTAATAGCAGAAAAAGATATTTTCATCTTTTTTTTTCTGTTTCTTTTTTATCTTTTCAGTTAGCATATGGAGCAAGCTCACCAGCCCTATCCAACCGAGACAGATTTCCTACTTTTTTCCGAACTCACCCTTCCGCAACTCTGCACAATCCAACCCGGGTGAAACTTTTCCAACGTTACAAATGGAAACGGATTGCTACCATCCAAGTGTCAATGGAAGTTTTCACCTCAGTAAGAATTTTTTCTTCTTTTTTTTTTTTAATCTCCCTTCAATAAAGATATATATATATATGTGTGTATATATATATATATCAGTCATCCACAGACACCATGTTTCAATGTATCTAGACTTAGCAGGCTGCCCCTAGCCTGGTTTGAAACCCGACCAATTTTTCATCAGTCGGACTCCCTAACCCCTCAGCCATCCGCACCTACAAGAAAAAAAGCAGGATTTTAACTCATAAATACATACATAGGTCACAAGGGAGCCCATATCCATTAATAGGAGAGCCTTCACTTAAGCGTACATGCTGTCAGCTAAATTCCCCTTCAAAGAGTTCAACCAGGTTTGGGAGGAGCATATATTAGTTATCCACAGACATCAATACACACACAAGGGTTATTCAATAAAAGGAATATTTTTGGAAAAACATTTATTTTTCAGAATTTTTTTCCATAAATGTAAACTCTGCTTTGTTTGGATGGGTTTATAGCAAAATAAACACTTATTATTATATGATAGATGTGTATTCTTTAAAATGATGCTAAATATTATTCCTAACAAAAGAAAAACATCAGTCGATGAAAATAATCTAAAATAATAGTAGCAACTCAGTATTTACTGTTTTATACCAAAGAAAGTATAAATTTTCCTATTTAACTAATAAAAACATTTCTAAGTGACAACAATACCCACCAAGTACTGAAGTGAGGACGCAGTAACACTGTGTACCTGGCACTAATAATTGCCAATATCAATAACCATGCACAGAATTACAAATCCACCCATTGGTCGGGGCGGCCTAATGTCAGTATCAGCCAATCAATGAGGGAGTCTATCCTCTTTACACTAGCGCTAGACCAAGGAGATTGTTTTTGCATCTGAGTTGGAGTGCCACACCTACCATCAGCTCCTTACTTTACCGCACAGATCCCTGTGCTACTCATAACGCTGAGTTGGCGAGGACCAGTATCGAACTAGGAACCTTGTAGTTTCTAGCCGAACGTTCTACTGACTGATCTAACCCGGGGACCCATTTATGATTAACCCTAACCCTATCACAGACGCATTTTCACCTGTACTTGTAAATCTGTGCATGTGTATTGATATAGAAAGTAATAAGTGGAAGGACTTGTGAGCATATTGGACATGATCAAAAGTACAACCAGTTGAGGTACCTTCAATGTAAATTTACCCACTTCTCTGAAAATGCATTATATGTATTTACCAACCCCTCAGTATCAGCAGGATGTGACACAGGGTCAATTTCTTAAATGAAATTTAACAGGTTTTAATTCAGATTTTTCCTTTTCCTACACGGGTTACCTAGCCAAGGTTAAAGAGTCCTGTCTGCCTTACTATTTACCCATAAAAGGATACATATCTTTCCCAAGGGAATTAGCGCTAAGTAAAATGTAAACAGCCTCATCTAGGATTTGAACTCTGGTTGACAAGTCCATTTCATATGACTCTAACTATTGCATCCTACCCAAATTTACACTTGCATTAGGTTTCGTAATTATGTGCATAAAAGACTGACAGACTTGGTTTTTATAATAGTCGTTTCTTCTATTCACACAAAGCAGCCGTGAAACTGCAATTAAACGAAAATTTGCCTAAGTTACAAATTGCCAAAAGGGACAATAAATTTAAAAGAACAATACAAATAAAAAGTGCTATGATAAAGTCAACAGGAAACGTTTATGACTCATAAAATTCTAACATATTAAACATTTAAACTTTAACTTACAAAAGTAATAACATACATTTAAAATGGGGTTTCTAAAGGTACTTAAACTTATTTGCCATAAGTGCCCAATCTATATGTGAGACTTGGTAAGAAATAATTTAAAATTCAAAAATATTTATAATTTCCAGGAAATTAATTTGTTTAACTACTCAAAAAGGAATACAGTTTTAAGAAGAATGAAAATCTAGTTTGCCTTGAGAGCATTTTATCAGGTTGGATTCAAATATCTCTTAGTCTCTTATATGTCTTAGTATCTTACTAAGAGCATGGTGACATAATTGTTTCACGGGATAAGAAAAATGTGACCAACAAAAATGGCCACCCTACTGAAAAGACCTTCTTTTACTTCCTTCCAAAATTACTTTGCCTAATGCCATATCTCTACGCTGAATTTGAGCCTTGCAAAACCTTTCATTTCCAAGTACTAAATATCTTTTAGTGTTCACACTGTCTACTAACAGTGTCTCTTCTACTAATAACTAAAACAAGGGGATATTTTTCACTCATCTTTAAGCATATAGGAGATTTTAAGACTAAGGGACCTACTTTTTCTTGGCAAAAAGCTTTAACAGTGGGAAAGTTTGCTGGCTTCACAGGTAATAGGCAAGGGAGGACGTAAAATGAACCTGTTGACCCACAAGCCCAAAATGCTGAGTCATGACAGTAGACACATTAACCATTACACTGTGTGCCTCCATTGTGCATATAAATTGATAAAAGTGGATGATTCTAAAATACTGGAAGATGGTTTTCTAGTTTTAAGTTTCATATATCTTAATGGGTTATCTTCCCTTGTTTTTATTTTCAAACATCAACTCAATATCCCCAGCTATGGGTTAAATAGTACCACTACTCTTAGTCAATAGAGCATCCATCTAGGAATCGAAAGGTTCTGGGTTCAATACCGGTCCTCACCAACTCAGTGCATGAGTAGCACAGCTTGGATAATTCGATCTATGTGGTAAAGCATCTGAGAGCTGAGAGTAGGTGTGGCACTCCACCTCAACAAAACAATGTCTCTCATCTAGCACTAGCAAAATGAGGATAGACTACCTGCTGATACTGACAATAGTCTACTCTGTGGGCTCTACTTTTACTACTGTTCTTCTACAAGGATGGCTTTGAAATTAAATAACTTGATTGTCCTGGGTATGATGTTAAACCACATCTTGTTGTGAGGTGTCAATTCTGAAACTCTGGGCAGTGTGGAGTATATCTTCATTAACTTTACTCCCAGGTCCATGCTGGAGTAGTAGTACCTGTTAGGGTCCCATCTATGGGTTGAATAGGAAAAAATTATTATTTTAAAATGTGTATAAAAATGAGTTAAAAAAATATCTAATACCCATCAAGAATGAATTAGACAAAATGTCATCCACATGAGATAAACCAACAAGGGTTGACATGCCATAAAATCCAACCAACCAACCAGGTTCACCCTGAGCAAAGCAGCACAGAACATCAGCCTCTATGTGAACTCTGATAAAAACTGAGTTCATGTGTTTTAAAAATGAAGGTGGCATCTCCACACTCAATGGTTAGCCTCTAAATTTGGTGCAAAAAATTCACATATTGAGGTAGTAATATCTCATCCACAAAAAGCAATGTTAATGCATGCATGTGAATTATGAATTATAGGGACAGTTCGTGAGAGATTGTCATGAATATCTGTTTGACTAGTGCCACATGATGATGATGATGATGATGATAGACTCCCTTGCCTAAAACGATTTTAAAAAATCAATATTTTTTCAAATCTGACAAGTTGCCTGAATTGAGGAAGGTCTGTTGAATACTAGGCAACAAAAATTAGTTGTTAAAAAATGTTTTTCTATTTATTTATTTTTTTAAGATGGGACCCATCTGGTTCAGATGTGCCAAAAAGGCAACTGAAAAATTTTTTTTTTAAATGATTAAAGAAAATTGAAGTCTGAATTGATAATAATAATAATAATGTTCTGGATAGAGAGAAAGAAAAATACAACAGAATCCTTTTTAATGGTGTAAAAAAAATACCAGCACCAAGATAAGAGCAATATTCATGATATGTTTTTATATGCCTTTAGCACATTGTGAATAGTCTGTGAGAGGTGAAAGGGAAAACCTACAAGATCTGATTAAATTGTGCAAGCTAAGATTTTTGCTCATTTTTCTTTCTTTTTTTAAATATGTCTTCTAATCTTATTCTGGGTCTCAATGGAATTGAGTTATAATAAAGGAGACTTATGCAAGATGCTCTTCTACACTCTCTCTCTCTCTCTCTCTCTCTCTCTATCCCATGATGCCTTGCAAGTGACTAAACTGTCAAGATGAGATGCAATGAAAGAAAGAATCAAGTCCTCCATTTGCACAAAGTTGGGGAAAAATTCAATAGTTCCCAAGAATTTTTGCAGGGAATATCATTTTTTTCTTTCTTTTTTGTCAAAAAAATATTCAATATGAAAAGAAAACTACATATTTAAAAATGACTGCAAAGTAATTTGATAAATAATTCAGACTTTAGACCCCTCACGTAGCAAAACTAGATTAGCAGACTATTGTTAGTGAGTTGAATTACTAACTGGTTGTTCCATATTTCTGGCCTTGTACTACATCTAAGATAAGCTTAGTATATAACTACAAGAGGAGAACATACAGCTCCTCACATGGTGGAATGGTTAGCAAACATGATTAGCAGATCACTGTAAGTGAGTTCAATTCTCACTGGTGGAATGGTTAGCAAACATGATTAGCAGTTTAGTTATTAGTTTAGTTACCAACCAACAGATTTTAATTTATAAAATTCTCCCGTTTTAAAAACTGTAAAACAAATTGATTTTTTAAGAATCATTCCTTTTCATGATTTCTCAAAAATGATGTTAAATTTAATTCAATTTTTATGAGTTTTATTGAATTTTAATTCTTGTGGTGTTTTAAAAAAAACCTGTAATTCTGGCCATACTTACAAATTACAGATTTCTATTTCTTCAGCGGTTTCCTACAAAGATTTGAGTTCATGCCTCCAGACTAATGATTGTTGGGTTTAACTCACCATCCCAATCCTTCAAAGCTGCCAGATGGGTGAATCCCAGCTACACTGGGATACACCCATCTGACAGTTAGACATATTCCCTTTCCACCTTTTAGAGGAATCTGGAAATTCACCCTTCTAATGTTGACCGTGTAAGGGAAATAACTATGCAGGGACTAATATCTGCTGACATCTCATAATGTAATAGCCCATTAAATATCCCACAAGCCAATGAGACTTCTGCCTCAAAATTGACGCAGTTTAAAGTTTTGGATGGAATTTGTACTATAAAGAATTTTGTCTTGGTAGTCCCTTAAACTGGTTATGACACATTATTTCACAGTCTTATATTAAGTTGGAAGGCTTATAGTAACTTTCCCTACGAGGGTACATGTGTGTACATAAAATATTCCGACAAAGTTATATGATAATAACAGACTTTATTCCGTGAGCACACGAGGAATACATTCAAGACAAATATATAAACAGAACAGATACATAAATGTTTTATAAATGAAGTAGATGTAGAACTTGTGTTGTAAGAGTAATGTCACACTGGTAGCTGGTGGGGTTGGGGGCACCCCCCCCCTCAATGAATATAGACAACACACATTTATGCCATATGTAGTCATTGCTGGCCCGAGAGAAACAGCGAAAGAATTCAGAATTCCTGGCTTCTGCCTACAACTCTCGCTACCTATCGGTAAACAACCGCAGCAAGGGAAGATAACACATTTGGACTTAAGTCCATCCAGAATTACCATTTTACTGACCCAACAACAGTGTACGGATGTTTAATGAAATCCAATATTCATTCAAACATCAGTGGAGTTTTGTATTGTAATTTCTACAAGAAGAAGCATAAAGGAACTGCTACTAGATAAAATCTTTAATAGGCCTGACACTGAAATTGCTACAGCCATGTTAGTGAGGTTCAACCTGATCCTAGGATTGAACTCATGAGCTCTAGATAAATTGCATACATTTAACCAATACTTATATGCAGTCATCCATTGTCCCATTGGACAATCAGGTGGTGAAAGATTCAGACAGAATAACATATTTTTGAAAAGAAGAGATATTGGAAAATACTTGAGCAATGAGTGCAGATGTGGGAAACATGTTGAGTAGTCAGTTAATTGGGATATCAAAATGTTCTTTGAATTAAAAGGAAAAAAGAAAAGAAACGGAAAAAAAAAAGGGAATAAAACAAAGAAACAAAGGCAAGTACAAAAATAAAGGAATGAAAGAAAAGTGAAAAGAAATGAAAGAGAACTGAAAATAAAAGAAAAGAAATAAGAGAACTGAAGATAAAAGAAAAGAAATAAGAGAACTGAAAAGGAAAGAAATGAAAGAGAACTGAAAAGAAAAGAAACTAAAGAGAACTGAAAAGAAACTAAAGAGAACTGAAAAGAAACGAAAGAGAACTGAAAAGAAATGAAAGAAAAGAAATGAAAGAGAACTGAAAAGAAACTAAAGAGAACTGAAAAGAAACTAAAGAGAACTGAAAAGAAATGAAAAAGAACTGAAAAGAAACTAAGAAAGAAATGAAAAAGAACTGAAAAGAAACTAAAGAAACTGAAAAGAAACTAAAGAGAACTGAAAGAATGAAAGAAAATAGAAAACAAATGAAAGAGAACTGAAAAGAAATGAAACTAAAGAGAAAGCTGATTTTTTTAAAAGTATGAATGGAAATATGAAAAAAAAAGAAATGAAAGCACTGGGAAGATGGGTCAGAATTTCTTACAAAAACGAAGTGAATAAAATAGAATAATTTACCCCTTGTAATTCTCAGATATTTGCAGTGGCAGGTATCAATGTTATCCATAGCTGCCCTTATATATATATATATATATATATATATATATATTTGTATGTGCATGAATCAGTTAGTGTATATACATTGATACATGTAGTTTCTATGGGAATATATATATCTTTCTTTTTCTAGTTGCCTCTTGTCATTCTATGAGATGGGGGATTTCATAAAATGAAAGGAGACAAATAAATAAATAAATAAAGTTTTAAAAAAGTATTTGCAAGAAAGACAGAGAAAAAAATGGCTTCCAAAAAAGAAGAGAATGAGAAAGAACAAATAATTTAACCCTTTTCATCCTAACAGAATGTATATGTCCCAAGAAAACATCTTCTAATTATACTGCTAGTTAATTATTGTAAATAACAACCCCCCTTCAACATTGTCATGATATATCCTGAAAAAAAACCCCTATAAACACATTGGATCACAAGAGAAGCACTTATTGAAGGTCTTATGAACTCATTAAGATACAAGAAAATACTTTTAAAAAATTGTTTGTGTTAAAATCCTAACTGAATGCATATGTCTCAAGAAAATATCTAATTATCATCATGTCACACAAGTAGCACGGATGTCCATGACAATCTCTCGCCAAATGTACCTATCATTCATTGCTCTTGGGAGGTCCTCTGTGCAGCATCCGTCCTGTCGGCTGGGACGTTAGAATACACCGACTGCACCTCTGCAGAGGGGTAAGGCTCCCCCAATGGGACCACCTGTTGGGTGTGGGTGGCGACCAGTGATGCTTAAGGATAGAACCCAGGTGGATGAGCAGTTCATGACTTGCAATACTCCACTTTGGCCCTATCTTGGGCTAGACAGGCGGCCAGAGAGGCCCCCTCCAATCAATCTGCTGGCCACATCAAGCCCTAGCAAATATATGATTGCCCCAACCCTATTGCCCTTATGGCAACCCCCAATCCTTCTTATCATATGGGTGCTAGAAGGTGGTGGCTGTGAGTCTACATGTCCTAGGAATGACATTAAACTCTATCTGATGGTAAGGTTCCAGTTTTGGAGGTTTGGGGAATGTGGTGCACCCCTTCATCACCATTACTCCTAGGTCTACTCTGACCCGGAGTGGTAGTACCTGTTAGGGTCCCATCTATGGGTTAAATAGAAAAACATGAGTTGAGAAACAAAATTGTATTATACATTAAGAATGAATTTATTTCACAACTTTTTCAGCACGCACGAGGTTGATATGCCGTAAAACAAACCAAACCAATCTGTGCAGCATCTAGTATCTGTGCAGAGCTGGTTAATGTAGGTCTTTGCTGATTGACCCACACTGGTGTGCCCATGAGAATGCTATGGAGTACAAAGAGAACATCACTTATGACTTTTCCAGCAATGTCCACCCTGTTGTTTGTCTCACTCTGATGGTTTGTGTGATGAGGACTAAGTTGCATGCAATATTAAACAAATCTGTTAATTATACTGTTAGTTAATTATTGTAAACAACATAACCACCACCCCCCAAACATTGTCGGGATCTACCCCTTAAAAAACTAAAAACATATTGGATCTAAAGGGAAACACTTATTGAAGGTCTCATGAACTCATTAATATATTTAAAAAATAGTCTTAAAAAATTGTTTGTGTAAAAGTCGGATTGAAAGAGTTAAAAAGAAAATCAAGGTAAAAAAAAAACAAATGAATGATGGGAAGAAAGAAGAAAAAAATAAAAGAATAGAAGATTTAGAAATACAAAAAAAAAATCTAAAATGCAAAACTAACGCTTAAAATAAAAATACAAAATTAACAATGAAAATAAAAAATACAAAAATAACACTGAAAATTTAAAAAATACGAAAATAACACTGAAAAAGGAAAACCAATGATTCTATTGGATAACAATGGCTGCCAGGGAATATTAGGAAGACAATGAAATAATCTATATTGCTCTTTAAAAATTGCACAAATTAGAAGATAGGAAATGTGTACGAGGCCAATCATTAATCTTACATAATTAGAGACATACATCCCGCACATATAACAGCTTCATACACCCACCCTGCTTGTTCACCCAGTTGTCCATCCTTCTCTTCATCTATCTCCTTCCAATGTCCCATCCCTACTCCCTCATCCTGCTAAAGCATCTTTTTCTTATCTATCCTCCTTCCTGTGCTCCCAAACTGTGCCTCATTCACCTCACACCAATTATGCCATCGATTTGCCCTTGGTAAAATAGGCTTAAGAAGAAGAAAAGCTTTTTCTTTTTTCTTTAAATTTAAAAATGAAATAAAAATGAAAGTAGACAAAGAAAAAGAGAAATAACTAAAAATGATTTGAGTTGATGAAAAACAGATTTGCTTTCTTGTGTTTCTCTTATTTTTGAAATAAGCAAATTGAATTTGGGTTGAATGAAACGGGGAGAAAAAAGAGTCTGTAAAATGTAGGTAAATATATAAAAAGAGATATGTATATATTATAATGTGTGTGTATGTGAGAGAGAGAGAGAGACTGTATTATGTACATAAATATATATATATATATATATATATATATGTGTGTGTGTGTGTGTGTGTGGTTTTTCATACACATATGGATTAGTGCATGAATATGGGTTCAACAGGGAAAAAAGAGTCAGTAAAAGTAGGAAAATATATGAAAGATATATATATATATATATATATATATGTGTGTGTGTGTGTGAGAGAGAGAGAGAGAGAGAGAGAGAGAGACTGTATTTGTATGTACATTATATATATATTATATATATATATATATATATATGATATATATATGGTTTTGTAGAGACATATGGATTAGTGTATGAATAAATATATATATATATATATATATATATATATATATATATATATGGTTTTGTAGAGACATATGGATTAGTGTATGAATAAATATATATATATATATATATATATATTATATATATATATATATATATATATATATATATGGTTTTGTAGAGACATATGGATTAGTGTATGAATAAATATATATATATATATATATATATATATATATATATGGTTTTATATAGACATATGGATTAGTGTATAAATAAATATATATATATGTATATATATATAAATATGGATTAGGGTTTGAATATTTGTGTGTGTGTATATATATATATATATATGTTTGACTATTTGCATGTACATAGATACATATATATGTGTGGTTTTGTATACACATGGATTACATACGTGTATGAATATATATATATTTACCAACCCCTCTGCTCAAGCAGGATGGGACACAAGGTAAATTTCTTGAGCAGAGTTTAACAGGTTTGAATTCAGTTTTCCTTCTCCGGTTACCTAGCCATGGTTAAAACCTCAGTCTACCCTGCTATTTACCCATAGCTGGAGAGAGAATACAATTCATATTTTCCCAATAGTATAAGTGCCATGTGAAATGCAAACAGTTTCTTCCAGTAATTATATATATATATATATATATATATATATATATATATATATATATATATATATATATATAGTTTTTTTCCGTAGTTAGGGTCTTTCCATGTGTGGTTTAACCAAGCTGATGCAGGTAGACCATAAGGAGAGCTCAATCCAGAGCAAGATATTTAGTAAATGAAGAAAAACTCTAAACTTGCTTCATTACAATAATTATTTCAACCGTATTAATACAGCATCTTCAGGTAATCACAAGAACATGTTCTTGTGATTACCTGAAGATATCAATACGGTTGAAATAAATTATTGTAATGAAGCAAGTCTGATCCTGATAGTTCATCTTCTGAATATATATATTTGGTGATGTGGATCATTCCATGTAGGGTTCAATTCTAATAGGTCATCCGTCATGAGAGCTTGATGTGGACAGACAGAACAATATAGGGAATAAATGAAGGAAAAAAACTTTAAATTAGATTCATGTAAAAATCTATTTCAACTGCAAAATGCATCATCATTAGAGTGGAAGCGAGAGAGGGATGTGGGATAAGGTAGTTGAGAAGATGATTAATTGTTGAAGTGATTGGGTGGGTATACAGAGTACAACTGAATTAGTGCATAAAGCAATTAGTTTTTATTGCACAGTAATATTCCATACATTCATTTGGGTGATTCCATTCCTTGAGTCCTGATTGGCTGCTTAGTCTCAGTGTTGTTATGCACTATGCTTGCAACAATGCAAGGACCGTATTGAGTTACGGCTTGCTTGTTACCTTTGTCTGCCAATTTGATGGTAATTTGAGTATTGCTTCTACATTAATCAAATCTGCCTGTCTTGGCAGTTTGGTTTTTAGAGTTTCTTTGCTCACCAGTGGATTTCATTGTCATGTTCCACCTGATATCAGCCTATGATTACCACTGGCGTCAACATAAATATTAATATAAATGACCAACACAATTATCTCTAATATCTATTGATAATGGAGATTCCGTCTCTATATGTCTATAAACAAATCTATGCTTATGTCATAATTATTAAAATTGTCAATACATAGAATAATATTAAGAACAATATTAATAAAATGAATAAAAGCTATTCCTTATAATTCAATGGCTAGTCTATAAATAGAGGTGGGGAATTAAAGCACACCTTATATACCAACATATTCCAACATATTCCTTATAATTCAAAGTTTAACTTCTTTCCATTGTAATAAACTATATATCATTTAAATAAGTAAACTATAGATTAATTAAAAATTTTATTACTTAAATGGAAAAAAAATTATTTACGAAATTTGCTATCAATTCTAAGAATTATTTTTAGTTTCACCCTTTTTTCAGTAACAAAGTTATCTAAAAGTTTACAAATAAATAAATACATACAATTTTGTGTAAGATTTGTGTAAAATATTCAAAATAATTATTTAATTGATAATTAATAGATGCATGCAACATTTTATTTCAGGTGACAGAACTAAGTTTCTATTTCAAATTGTTTTATTTTTTTACTCCTTTTAATAAATTTGATGATTTTACTTATGATAAAAACCCTCTGTCATTGAACTTTTAACTTCCCACCCCCAGGTAATATCTTTGAAAAATAGATTTTACACACACACACACCGTTTTTTGGCTAGTTAATAGTAATATTATGACTACCACTATTAAATATATGGTTTGAATGAAACAGAGGGAGAAAAAAGTAAAAGTTTGGTAAATATATGAAAATATATATATATATATATATATATATATATATATATATATATAGATACACTGAAAGAGTGCTCTGGATCACCTCATCAGTGATGTTCATTAGGATCATTATAAGTTTTGGATCTTCTTGTTCACCCAAAAGATCCTACCAGAAAGTATCATTCTGGCAGGTGATCCTGCAACAAAAAAAAACCTATTCAGCAAAATAATTTTTCACCACATAATGAAAACGCAAATGCTACTGCTGTTGGTCTTATAAGCAGTGCATGACAAATGGGAAGCAACGTACATCACTTCTGTCTCAGTAATCATGAAATATAAGGAGGATATATATATATATATATATATATATATATATATATATCATTATAGTTAGGTACTGGCAATAAAATCGTCTGCTACGAATTTTAAAAGCAAATTAAAAATAAGTAAATCTATTATTTAAGGTCAAACTTTGTCTAAATCGATAAGTAGTAACATAATGACCATCATTAAAAAAAGAAAAATATCATTACATATGCAGTTTATTTTGATAGATTTAAAACGATTTGTTTTGGTCAATTTCGACACGATTCGCCATTCTGTCTATTTTTCAATGGTTTTACGCGCTTGTTTACAATTTTAATGTAACATTAGCGATTGCAAAAGAATTTACCAAAAATCAGGAAATTTTCTGTATTGATTTATCAATTAATGAATTTTATAATGCATTAGTTATTTTATTTCAAAATTTTAATTTAGTATTTTTGCTATGAAAAATTAATATATAAGATTCATTTAAAATGTGTAAAGCATGATGTTAAGTTTAAAATGTTATATTTTTAGATTCTAGAAATAAATATCTATTCAATGCAAACCTTATTTTTTTAGACGAAAGTAATAAGTTTTGAAGAAAAACTTGATTGAAAATGTACCCTCCCCCTTTTATGCAGAAAAAATATCAATGTATAATTTTGTAGAATACTGTTAATTGTTATTCTGTGTTACTTTCACCCTTGGCCAGGATTGAACCTGCAGTCTGGAAATAACTGTTACAGATTGTTAACTATTGGACAGTGGAAATGTAAAACACCTCCTCAGCTTAATGGACTCTTCCTGGCAGTAGTGGCAGTAATTATTTAAGCTGTTATAGTGGCTTCATTGGAGAACTAGTAACTTCATGGTTAGGCTTGGCCAGTCACATTGCTAAAACCAAATGTTGACTGTCTAACTGACTTACTTCAATATGGCACTGTGAACAGGATTTTCTTTTATCGAAATGAGTAAAAAAGAGATCTTCAAAAAATTAATTATTTATTATTTTTTTACATTTTATTTTTCAATTTTCGGTACTTATTTTCTCATAGAAAAGCCACCGTAAAAAAATTTTTTTTTGTCTTTATTCATAACTTCAGTCTTTTATCTCATTATTTATACTGTAATTAGTACTGTTGTATAGTGGCTTCTTCAAACTCACACTACTCTGACTCGTATACGTTGCGGGTATACAGCGGACTTCGTTCCTGACCCCTAGACGAGATATCTAGTAGTCAGCTACTTCAATAACAACAGATACGCGTATACAAAAGATGACTCTTCTTTATTTTCTTCGGTGTGTGGTAGGTGAGTGGCGGGCAGGGAAAATGACACTACGACTACTTATGTGTGGTGGAAGGTGGTGTACGAGTGAGGCCACCGATATAGTTTCTAGCCAGTCTTGGTACGAGCCTCACTGCTCGCTTAGCAGCGCCCGGCCATATCGACGGTCCGACACCTTGTGCTTTCTTCACCGTCTCTCTCGGGTCTCCCTCTTGGGCTGGTCTCATAACTGCTTAAGTACTGACGACCGCCCACACATTCTTTTGTTCCTTGACCGGAAGTCCTTTCCCTTTGTTCAAGTTAGCGTTTGTCCAGATGAGTCATTTTTGTTGCTCTCAAACGCCTACACGTTTTCTTTGTTCGCTTTTCCTTTGTCTTTTCGACTTCCCGCGCAAAACAAACAGTCAATCTGCAACAGTACAGTATAAAACCAACTCGAAAAAATGTTACGCCCCCAACATTAGGGGGGTGGGGTCAAAATTAAGTGACCTGAAAAAAATGAGAAAGTTTTGAAATAAAATAAGTAATGTATTATAAAGATCATTCATTGATAAATAAACACTGAAATTTTCATTAAAATTCGATAATTCCCTGATTTTTGGTAAATTATTTTCCCGGGAGGGGGGGGGGCTAAAGTTATTTTATCAAAAACGCATTTTAGGCTCATTTTGACAGTACCTAAGTATAGTGTACAATATGTTTAAGGTGAAATTGTCACCATTGGTTTCCAAGCAGCATGTTTGACACTTTTCATCAAAACAATGCACCTGTTAAGACATGCAGGGAATGTCAATTAATTTATATATGAGTATATTTTCGTGAGTTAAATCTTTGTATTTCTCCACGTTATGGTGAAAGTAGTGCATATATGTTCACATACGCATTCACCCTCATGTACCCACACATCTATGCATACTCTTCCTACCCCTAATCATCACTTTGTTTATTCCTGCCTCCTTGTCTTCCCTTTTTTTTATTATCTTGATGAAAGTCTTATTAGATTTTATATATATATATTTGTATATATGTTTGTGTGTGCGTTTGCGAGAGAAAAAGAGAGGGAAGGACTGTATTTGTATGGTCATAGATACATATATATATGTGGTTTTGTATACACATATAGATTAGTGTATGAGTGTGTGTGTGTGTGTATATATATATATATATATATATATATATATATATGTGTGTGTTTGTGTGCATTTATATTTTTGTAAAAATGTATTAATGTAAGAACAGATACATGAATATCTGTATTTTTTTTTTTTGTGTGTGTGTGTATATATATATATATATATATATGTCTGTATTACAGTATAGATGTGTATGTAGATACATATATGTATATATGTGCATTTCTGTATACATGCATATTATGTTGAGAGTTATCATCACGAATACAATTATCTCTAATATCAATATTGGTATCACCACTATTAAATATTGCTGGTACTGGGAAAAAACATTAGAATTCAGCAGCTCAGACCAAAACACAGACAGCACAGACCCTTGAACTCATCAACATAAAATAAAAAAAACAGGATAGGAAGATGTTTTTAACATGATAATAAAAACCACAGGTGGTCAAAGAAACTATAAAAACTCAGACCATTGAGACAGAGTGCCTTTGAAGATTTGATTTTTTTTTTTGTTTCAATAGATATAATTAATCTTCTCAACTATCCTATCTATCCATAATAACAGCCAGACCTGAAGAGATCCCAACATGTTTCTGTAGAATCAAGAAAGACTGTCCGCTAAAACAAAGATGCAGCATAAAAATCCATCCATGAACCAACAAAAACACCAGCCAGCTCTAATCACCCCATAACTGTAAAAAAATATGTAGAAATGGTCCAAGGGGATTTCAAACAAAGATACTACTCACATAATTAATCATTCAAGAACAAGTAAAAGAGGGCTCACAAATATGAAATTACAAAGACCGTGAAACCCCATATAATATAGAGTGGAAGATTTTCGACCAACCCAGACCATATATTAATGGATCCAAGAGATGTGCACTCTGCTCCACTGAAAAATTCCAGATCCTACCAGGACTAGCTTCATCATATAAATACCTAAATGCTAAATCAGAAATATTCAGAGCTTGTCCACACAGAAATAAAATATCCATTAAACTCTTGGACTGGAAAAATAACAACACAAAATAAATCAGCTTAAAAAGTTTTATTTTTAACATCATGCATGCACAAGAGTGACATGCAGACAAATAAAACGAGAATGCTATGCATAACGGATATTCAATTGGATGTCATTTAAAAGGAGATTGTCTGATGATAAGCATTTAATGCTTTGAAACCACTAGTGACAAATAAGCTATTAAATGTATAGATTAATATATATATATATATATATATATATATATATATTTATACACAAATAGTGAGTACTTTATATTTACAGTGGTACCTACACTTACAAGTTTAATTCGTTCCGCTCATAACACAATTTCCTCATGTGTCAAATCAATTTTCTCTTTGAAGTAAACCAAAGTAATCTGATCAAGCACCATCAACCGAAAAACACCCATTCTTTTCTTTTTTTTT
Source organism: Doryteuthis pealeii (assembly GCA_023376005.1). Lineage (NCBI taxonomy): Eukaryota > Metazoa > Mollusca > Cephalopoda > Myopsida > Loliginidae > Doryteuthis > Doryteuthis pealeii. The sequence goes on along the minus strand of CM042145.1, from coordinate 55,982,358 downwards.
TTTTTTTTTTGCTACGTTCTTTATATAAGAAAAATAGAATGTAATGAATTATGTGCTGTAATATGTTTTAATAATAATGTTTTTATAAATAATATTTTTTCTTTGGCGTAATAAATTTGGAAACTTAAATGTTTTTAGTGAACTTATTAACATAAATGTATCTGAAGCCAACTCACACCTCAAATTTTAGCTCTCAACACAAAATAAAAAATCGACTAAGTGACAACTCGTAACTTGGAAAACACATAAGTTGGGGCACTCATAATTCAAAGTATGCTATATATATATATATATATATATATATATATAATTTTCGTATTACCCGATGAATGCTCTAAGCAAGAAACCGCTGGTTGTAATACCGTTCCCGTAATTAAATAAATAAAAGCCAAGACTTTTATTTGTTTTGATTTCTCATTGAACTATATATATATATATATATATATATATAATTTAACCGGTGTGAAAAAAAATCCAGATAATTCAATTTGCAAATAAAAGAACTTACCAACATACCAAGAACTTATCTGGGAAAAAATTTTAAAAAGAAAAAACCAACACACCCATACTTTCTGAAAATAATCATCACTATCATAATGTAGCAGCCAAAAAGTCAGAATTATCCTGATGAACCATTCGGGTGAAACCTAGTTAAATAGTGTTTGACTCATTTAGGTCCTTATATATATAAGTGAGAAAAATGGAAATGAATTGGACAGATATGTCAAAGATAATTGTAAGAAAAATATATATACTTTGGTATGAATGAAATTTGTTATTGTTATTTGTCAACATGTGTTTTGACCAAAGTAAAGCTAGAATAAACTGATGTAATTAATTTCAAATGTTTCTCTTGTTTTTAAATCATTTTTTAAATATCAAAATCCTTTGACCTGATGATGACCTTCTGTTTTCATACTTAATATTGTTTTCTATTATTTTATTCTAATTTTATATTCAAAATAAATTCAAATAGAATACTGTGTGCATAAGCAAATTTTGGTCAACACATGTGTTGACAAATAACAATGATAAATTTCATCCATACCAAAATATATATAATTTTTTCCCCAATTATCTTTTCAACATATTATATATAAATTTCAGATAATTTTGAAAGAAATATCAAAATACTTGGAAGTAAATTAACCCTACCCATTTGTCAATCACATTCATTATCTATAAGTCTATTTTTGAATTTATTTTCTTACTTTCATCATTTCTAGAAAGAAATAGCCAAGTGAAAAGGTAAATTTGCCAAAGGAAGATTAAGAGAGATTATCTGATCATCTGAAGAATTTCAAGACATTTAATGAACAATTTAATTTGGTATTAAGGAATTGTGAATGCCATAAACTTAGATAAGCAGATCAGTCATTGGTGATTTGGCGTTATTGTTTCTTTTGTCAGAGGTTGATTAAGTTCAGCACGTTTGTCAGAGTCAAGTTAAGGTCACTAAGTTGTTGGGTCAGGTCATCAGGTTGGTCAGTTGGTGTGAGAGGGTAGGGAAATCTTCTTCATCTCAGGAGCCAATGTTATCACTGAATCAAAAAGGGGGAAATTTCTGCCCACTCATAGGGCAATAATCATCATCATGTCATGTCAACTTTCCCTATCATTCATTGTCCTCTGGAGGTCTACACAGCATCCAGTATCCATGCAGAGCTGGTTTTTACTGGACAGCATGAACTGATTTGTCCATGTGCATCTTTTCATTGGAGGATGTCACTTATGAGTTCATCCTTGCATCTCCAGCAGTGTCCAGCACATCTTGTTCATCTCTCTAGGATGGTTTGTGTGATAAGAGGCAAGTGGCTGTACATCTTCCTTCCCTTCCATGATTTGTTTAAGATCACACACTGCATGTTTGTGCAGCTCCCATCTAGCTTATTCTCTAGGTGCTTTGTTTAGGTCCAAGTAGTACAGCCATACAGTAGCACTGATACAACTATGGCTTAGTGTTCCAAAAAAGAAACTAATCTTTTCCAAAATTGTCTGATTTGATAATGAAAATTGGCCTTGTTTTACATACATAATAATTTTGTCCCCAAACGTTTGTTCCTTTATTTATAGAATTGCAGGAATAAATGATACTTTTGGTTGTATAATATTCCAGTAGAAATAATAAAATCTTTGGTTTAGAAAAAAAATTATCTTTTTATAAAAATTTTAAAGGATTAATTTTCTTCAAATTATTTTGGTTAAATCACCTCTAAAAATCCTTTTTTTTTTTGCCTTTGAGTCAATCTCAAAGACAAAATGCTCATGGAATTGAACAATTCCTGGAACTCCTTGGAAACTAATCTATATGCAAATGAAATTTGTATACAGAAATTCATTTCAGGAATATTGAAGAAGAAGAAGAAGAAGAATAAGTGTTTTGTATATTTTTTAATTTCATTTTCATTATCCAATGAATCATTAATTGGAAGCTCATTAGTAATTTCTTCTTTTTCTTCTTCTTTCCTAATGGAAATAAATCTAAACTAAATTGATAATTTTCACAAAGATCTTCATCAATAATAACCTGCTTTGCCATTTTGAAGAAGAAGAAGAAGAAAGAAAGAAAGAAAGTTGAAAATACCCTGGCCAATGTGTGACATGTGTTTGCCCTGAAAGGGTAGAATCAAGAATGCAGAAAGAAGGAAATTCTACTCGAACTTGGATTTAACAGATTGCTTGATTGATTAATTTTAACAGATTGCTTGATTGATTAATTTTAACTGCATATCAAACCATCCAGGGTTATTTTCTACCTCATGCATATTTTTTGTACTCAGTCCTATGATTATATTTTTATGTAGTTGTTTCTTAAGAGATGTTTTGTTTTGTTATTCAACATGATTACGTGATATCAAGTATGGCTGCACATATTTAAGTACAATAATGCACATAAGAATTAATGTAGTATCTTATTATAATGGAGATTGTGTGCTTTTCTGTCTGTAACCGAAACTATATTACTACTCATATCACTATTCCCTTAATTATTGACATCACATTCCCAATGATTTTATTCTTATTTAAACCTCAATTATTAATAAAATTCTTTTACATTATTAATACTGTTAACCATATCTACATTCTAACAACATGCAATTATATTTATATATACAACAAAATAGCGGTTTACAGTGTAAACGGGAAGGCTAATTTGCATATTGATATTAAAAATGGGATTTTATTAAATATGTGCTTAGTATTATTGATTTCTAACTGTTTGGTTTTATTTTAATGAATATAATCAAAAATCTCTTCAATGAAACTTAAATTAACAAGAAACAAGAACTGTCATTTTATTATTTACTTCCTCTTTTAACTAAATACTTAAATTAGAAAAAATAACAATGAAAAACGAGAGTGATGGAAGAGTAAGTTTCAGTTGTTCTATTTTTTATTATACTCCCTGTTTCAAATCTTTTTATCTGCATTCTTATTTAGTTTCATTAGCCTTTCTAATTTAATATAATATTTTATTACATTAAACTTAAATACTTGCACCCGTAGGGTGCATATATTTGCTAGTTAATATAAGTATGCATGTAAGGGAAATATATATATATGTATATGCTTATGTATCCAGTTAGTGTCATATACGAGGAACACCCCTTTTGTGGGGGTTGGAGTCTTACCTTTTTGCAGTGGATACAGTCAGCATATTCTAAGACCCGCCAACAGGATGTGCAACCTGTTGGGTTCCTCTTTTAATATCAGATTTTGATCATATTGATGTTTCTTATTAGTGAAGAATTCTAATTTTCTAGTTATCTCACCTGAATATTTTCTAGTTATCTCACCTGAATATTTTCTAGTTATCTCACCTGCGTATTTTCTAGTTATCTCACCTGAGTATTTGGATGATTAAAAAACTCATGAACACTCTCTCACTTTTGCTGATATTGAAAATGCTTGGTTCTAAGAAAGATTATTTAGTTGAGTCACCACTCATCGATGACCAGTTTTAGCATTAATATATCCATGATATACTAACACTGAACACAACAGAAAGAAAGACAAGATAAACTCATTCACACATGAAAGAATATTTATCTATCTTAGAACCGCAAGGTTCAATACTGACCCTCACCAACTCAGCACATGAGTAGCACAGCTTGGATCTGTGTAGTAAAGTGGAGAGCTGATGGTAGGTGTGGCACTCTATCTCACACATAAAAAACATTTGCTCTGGTCTAGCACTAGAGAAATGGGGATAGACTCCTTCACTGTCTGGTTGATACCAACTATCAGTCATCCGTCTACTAATAATAATAATATTACAAGAAAGAATATACTCAATCAGAGTGGACCTGGGAGTAATGGCAATGAAGGGGTGAAAGATGGAGAGATAGAGCAAAAGAAGGATAAATGAGAGGATGCAGTAGAAAATATTTGTGTATTCCTTAATCCTTTTTTTATATTCATGATTGGATGACATTTCAATAAAAACAGGAAGGACTACCAAATCTTGGAAGAGATTAGGGAAAGAATGAGAAGATACAGACAAAATGTCAAAGGATTATAGACATATGAGATAATGGTTAATCTTAGTTATCTCCTAATCCTAGATAATCTCCTGGAATGAAGACCCCCCCCCCATCGAGTTAATTATTAATCATTATTAGAGCAAATAGAATATCATTCCTCATTGCTTTTTTTTATTCTATTTATTATTACTCTCAAGAATATGCACCTCCAGCTGTAAGTTTTAATCTAATGAAATATATTAAAATAGGAAGATAAACAAAATTAAATAAGAATACATATAAAATGATTACACTTATCTTAATTATATCTTTATATAAAATCATTCATAGGATTGATTTTGATACGTTAGAGAATAAAAGAATGATATTATAGATCAATAACATCAAGTAATTATTTATAAAACCAAAGGTTTTTTTAAAAATCAGTATGCAAATTAACCGCACCATATATTATGTAAACCTTTATTTCTTAGGTATATATAAGATAAATGGCAGTATTTTAAATGTACTAATAACCCAGGCTGTTTTGAGGCAAATCTAACTCGGATTTTCATAGAAACATCATTGATAAACAAGATTTATTTATTCTATATACTAATGATTTTGACTATTTTGATTTTTAATATAAATTAAATACTCATTGATTATTTTACGCAATTCCTGATGATATTGCAATGTAAGCTCACAAAACTGAGCATTTATTTTTCTGATTTTTCTTAGATTCATACCTCTCCCATGGTTATGAGTTCTATGTGAAATGCAAACTGCTTCATTCAGGATTTGAACTCTAGTATCCAAGTCTACTTCCTATGACAACCATTTCACCACTTCTAGTGAATCAAAATAATAACAAACATGACACCAAAATATTGAAACTTGAAGTACAGATTTATAGGTTTTATTTATTCTTCAGCAAGACTAAAAGCTCTTGTGGATTAGTTGGTAAAGCAGCTGATTTGATTTCCTTAAAGTTAGAAAATATTGATGTGAGTGCATATTTTTTATTATTGACTCTGATAGCCTCATAACTAGCTAATAAAGAAATACCTGAGTTATGATAAAAAGTTATTAAAATTTGTGAGATTGAATAAAAGTGAAAGTAAAAAAGAAAACAAAAGCAACAGGAAGAAAACAAACAGAAAAAAAAGGGAGCAGAAATTGAAAGAAGAAAAAAAAAAGTAACAGAAAGAGAATGTTAAAAAGAAAATCCTAATAAAAAAAGTGTTCTTACTACTAAAATTTACCATTTTACATAAGACAAGAAAAAATCTCTTTTTACTATAATGGAATGAGGAATGTGCAGATGACTGCAATCTTTGATTGTTTGCAAATCCAGTGACAGCAGAATTCTTCATAATAAATGATGTTAATCTGCAAGAGAGAGAGAGAGAAAGAAAGAGAGTTGGGGGAAGAAAGAGAGACAGATAGTGGGGGGAAGAGAGAGAGAGAGAGAAGTGTCAGATATAAGGTCTTTGCCAGATTTAGAAGTATTAGAATCTTGATTTAAATAGAAAATAACCTTAATACCAATGGAATTATGTTGTCTTAAGACCAAACTATACAACATTCACATAAGATTTACTTGTAGACAAATGATACAATCACTTTTATTTATCTTTCTTTCTGCTTTTTCGTTCTGTATTTATTTTTCATTCTTCTTCTCTTATCTCTGTCTTTATAACATGATGAAAGTTGGGGAAAGTGATTATATGCTGTTTTGTTTCCTTTTTGTCTGTCAAAATATTTTATCAGCCATGAGAGACGTGCAGTCCATTCTACACATAATTGACAAAGGTGGACAAAAAGTAATTGAGATGGCATGATTAAATATCATATATATATATATACACACACACACACACACATACATACATAGCAACCCCTCTGCACAAGGTCTAATTCTTAATTTTAAACCTAAAAAATGTACTTTTTGTTGCATCCTTTTCATGCAGCAGATGAGTTTTGGAAATAGATGCATAAAAGATACCATCATTTCTATTTATTTGAACTGTCCTCGTGGAGTGTGGAGTTTTTGCTCCAATCAGAAAGAAATATTTCAGCGTAAATAATAGGAGGGATCTGTTTGAGAATACTAATATGGATAACATTTTATCCTTCTTGAAAGGAATAAAAAATATATTGAAAATTATGAATCAAATATAAAATCCATCTACAAAAATGACACATGTAAAGGAAACTTGAGTACCAACTTTGATCTCACACTCTAATAGCTTCTGGCATTGAATAACCCACTGGGGTTTTATACCATGAAACAAACCAAACCAAATGAAGTTAAGGAAAATTATTTATACTAATTTGAAGATATTAAAAACTAGAAAGATAGAAACTTTTATCGAAATGACTTTTTTCAGGATTAAATGATCCAAAAAGGGTTGATATGCCGTAAAACAAACTAAAGTCTTATAAATAACTTTGTCTCTTATTACACAATGGTGAAATTTCTTGTCTATTCTTTCCATAAAACTAAATGATCCTTTTTTTCTTTTTTGTTCACCTTGAGTGAATGGTCAAGAAGATTTAGTCTGAGAAGAGAAGATTTTGGTTGAAATGATGATTATGCAATTTGCTTGTTGGCTTGCTTTGCCTCCAGTGATCGAGATGCTTCCTACAAAATATCTAATGAAGCAAATACATGTTCATGGCTCGTTTGGTCTACATCTTCTCTCCTCAGCATCTTCTCTCCTCAGCATCTTTATGATGATGTGCGAGTGTGCATGATTTTTGTGATTACAAGTTCAATTTTTTCTTCTTTTTATTTTTTGTATAAAGAATGAATATTGCCTCTAGCGTATTTTTCACTTTATAACCTGTAAATTTGGTTCTTAGGTTTTTTTGTACCATAGCATGTATCTATACCATATGTCTGTGTACTTTATATGATACAATTAAAAGTTGTGTTCTGTCAGTAAGAGATCTCCTTAAATTCTAACATCTAACAGTCTAGTTCTTACTGATTTTGAATGCACTTTTATACATTTACCAACCCCTTCACATAAGCAGGATGTGACACAAGGTCAATTTCTGAAGCAGATTTTAACAGGTTTGAATTCAGAGTTTTCTTTTTACTAGATTGGCTGCCATACTAAGGTTAAAGAGCCAGTCTGTCTTACTATTACCCATTTATATATATATATAAGTTAGGGTAGCGAAGACACAGAGTCAACAGTATTTGTTAACTGACAGTTTCTCACCTATGCAATTTTCAAACCAAACTTAGACATCATTTTGTATTTTCGCTACTCTAACATATATATGTATATATGGTGGAGATGTGAGAAACACAAGAACAAAACTCAGACAAAAGTGTGTAGGATATATTTCGTTGAGCTCAGTATTTCCCTCTTTACCCCTACCTTTCCCTTTCATTTAACCACTTCCCCAATCCCCTACAACTAACTAAACTTCCTCTTCTGACCCCTTTTCCCTCACACTCAGTGACCTACTCTGACCTAACCCTCCCCTACCCAACCACTCCCCTTTTATTACTTCCTTTTGCTGCTGCTTTGATCAAATTTCTCTCCAAGAAGGCCACCCACCTCCTGCCCCTAACCTGTTTCTTTTACAATATATCTCTCTACTTTCACCCTGCTTACAATTACTCTATCTCTCTTCCCTTCTGATTTCCTATGATTCCTGCTTGACCATTCAAAACGTCTCCTTACTAACGCTTACCCACCCCATTTACCTCCTCTCCTATCCACCTCCTCCTGCCACACATCCCCTTCTATAAAACACTTGTATGATAACCTGATAATTCATTAAAATGACTGATGATGCCGAGTGCAACGTTCTAGCGAAATATATCCTACACACTTTTGTCTAAGTTTTGTTCTTGTGTTCCTCACATCTCCACCACATTCTGTCAGATTCTTTCCAATCCTCTTTCCATATATATATATATATATATATATATATAAGACTGAAGAAGGTTGAAAGTACCTGTACTCAGACTACACTAACAGAGACTTTGTATAGTTTTTAAACTGCCTACAACCATTGTGACATTTTGCTAAACCAATTTCCTATTTGGTCTGAAGATTGCATTGGCAAGAAACTGTCAGTAACCAACTATTATCTCCATATCCACACTACTTTAACTTAAATATAAATGCTCTACCAATGATATTGAGCACTGACTACCTACAAATATAGCACCCATATTATCTATGATATATATATATATATATATATATATATATATAATGTGTGGTTAACACTATCACACTTGAAGAGACAGTAGTAAGCCAACATACAGTATTATTAAGAGAGTGTTGATAGAGCAATATTATTAATAATAATAATAATGATAAATAAAAAAATAAATATGTATTTTTGTATATATTTATTTTTATGGAAACAAGTCTGCTACCATTGGTTTCATGCTATTTAAACTTTTTTTTTTTAAGTGCAGCGATCTTCAGAAAACTTTTGCTACCCAAATATTGCTCCACCTAAACAATTAAGTTTAAAAAGCATGAAACCAATGGTAGCAGACTTGTTTCCATACAAATAGATATATACAAAAATATATATTTATTTATTATTATTTATTCATTATTATTATTATTTATCTATATATATATATATATATGATGGACTCTCCCGTCAATCGACGTATGAGTGTTCATACAATGAACATCCACACAATGATTTGTTTATAGTGGTGAAGGCTTGTGTTGGACCATCCACACTTTTTGGCACAGTCGATAGGAAAGAATTGGTGCATCAAGAGTTGCCACAAACCCAATCAACGACCGACCGCAGGAATTTTGAATTCAGAGTTATCCCTCTCCTAGACTGGTTACCTAAGGCTGAGGGCCCAGTCTGCCCTACTATTTAACCCATAGCTGGAGGGAGAATATATGGATTCATACCTTTCCCAAAGGTATTAGTGCTATGTGAAATGCCAACAGCTTCATGTAGGAATTGAACTCGAATCGACGAGTCCATTTTCCACGACTCTAACCACTAGCCCACGTGCCTCCATTGGATTCATACCTTTCCCAAGGGTATTAGCGCTATTTGAAATGCCAACAGCTTCATCTAGGAATTGAACTCGAATCGACGAGTCCATTTTCCACGACTCTAACCACTAGCCCACACACCTCCATATATATATATATATATATATATATATATATATATATATATATATATATATATATATATATATATATATATATATATGACATTGTATTTTACATCTAACCATTTTATGTATCTATATTTTTATCTTTTTTTTTTCTTTTTTCAGACCATTGATGATCTTGAAAGAAAAGTAAAAGAAGCCAATATTGAAATTGCTGTCAGACAAAGTTTCTTGACAGATCCTACAAATGCCGTTAAAAACCTCAAGGTAACAATTTCATCCTTATTTGACCTTTCTTTCCTTTTTTTTTTTTTCTTTTTTTTTTTTTTTATTTAGTAGTTTCTCTTTTGAGATCCAAGTCATATAGAAAGGATAATTAAAAAAATTCCAAATCTCTTAGTTTCATTTTTTTACTTAAGTGCTATTACAAAATAGTTTGATATGTAAGAAGTATAATAATCTCTCTCACTCTTTTTTTTTTTCTTACCTTCTTTTCATTATGTTTGATTGAAACAGATTAGCATTTTCACTTCCTATCTCTATTGTTCCCTTACTTTCTTTCTTTCTTTCTTTCCATTTTCTTCTCTTACTTTCTTTCTAATAAAAACAGAATGGTCCCATATTTATCTGAGATGATGACACTCAAAAGAAATAAGAATTTGAAATAAGAATAAGCCACTCCAGATAATCAGGATTTACATATTTGTATTTCATCTTGGAGGATTTGGACAGGTTCATTTTTAACCAAAGGGCGTTGCAAGATGATAACCGATGTACTGTTAAAGAATATGAGTATTAATATATATATATAAAAGAAAGTTTGGTATGTACGTGTCAACTTATAACTCAGAAATGAGATGTTATTCTGATTCGAAATCTTGCATACACCTTGACAACCTTATAACCAAGAAACTCACCAAATTTGGTTATTGATTTTTACTGATTAAAGGATATAATTAATTAATTAAACCAAAATCAAATGATTCAAATTTTTTGAAATAATATCTTAAATGTAAACAAAAAGAAAAGAAAAATTCCTAAAATAAACAAACATTCTGCTATACAAATTCTTGGACATTTTTTTTTAATTTGATAAATCATGTTCTGTGTGTGTGTGTGTGTGTATGTACAGTTAAAGAATATGAGTATTAATATATATATGTGTGTGTGTGTGTTAAATTTCTTTTCTTCTCTTTTTTCCAAATGATTCTTTCTCATTTTTTAAGACTCTATCATTCCCTCTACCTCTTTTTCTTTCTCTCTCTCTCTCTCTCTCTCTCTCTCTCTCTCTCTCCTATTAACCCATTTTCTGCTCATTAAACTTTTGTCATGCTTATCATTATTCAAGCTTTCTTTAACCTTGGATTCTCTCATCGTTTAAGAAAAGAAAAAATATTCTAATCATTTTTTTTTTTTAAATGGAATGGCTATTTAAAAGCATTCCATTCTTGTTTCTTATTGATAATCAAGTGTTTGTATATTTCAAATGATTGTGAAGAATGAAAGTTGGTGTGAGTGATGAGTGATGAAAATGGAGCATGTTATAGCCTCACTATCTTATAATGTGTGCTGCGATCCTGAACCGTGACTGTTGTGACACCCCCTGGTGTAGTAAAGGTGGCAGCAATGGAGGTGACAGATGCACATTGACCAATCATTGTGGCCATAGACAGAAATTCATGCGTTCAATCTTGTAATCAACAAATGGTTATATAGATTTACAAAGAATAGAAGTTGCCTCCCATTGTAGTACCATGTCTGTGAGCAGTGGAGCACTCTTGGATGGCCATCATTACTCCTAAGCTTTATAGTATTATAGTTTTGTATAGCCATACCTTATATCTTTGGATATTGTTGATTGTGGTGAGTATACCCATGGTTGTATACTCATCTTCTATCGTCTTGTAGTCACTGCTATCTGTTGATTCTCTGCCATCTTGGATCTTGGCTAGTTTGGTTCTAAGCTGGTTTCTTTTGCATCTGGGATTCTTTCTGGCTTGATACTGGTACATCCCATGTTATTACTTTTAAGTTTTTAATTTTTTAAAAAAATTTTTTTTTCTTTGAACTCATATTTTATTTCATAAGTCAAACACACAAAGATTAGGACAAGAGAAACCCTACATCTTACTTGACCCATCACCCAACCAAATCTGAATTTCCCTGATACTTTCACATGGCCCACCCTAGTGAATCGGAAGAGTAGATCAACATGGTTAAAAAGTGTCAATCATTTTCTTGTGTTTTAAAACTAATAAAATCTTTGAATCTTAACTACACTTACCATACACAATGACTAGGCTACCTATCAATTTTGCAACAGATACATTTTTGTACAATGTATAATTGAAGACCATAATTGTTAAACTACCTCTGGCATGAAATAACCCAGTACAATTTTACATGCCTTAAAACCAACCAACCACTTTAAATGCTTTAGATTCATTATTATTCCACTCTTTGTGAGTTTTTTCACACCAGTATAAGCTAATTGTCTTTCACTGTAATCTGAGTGACAACAAGTCTCCACAGGTCTCCAGGACTCTTCTGAGTATTCTTGCTGATTTCAACAATTCTGTTTTCTGGATGGTCTCAATTCTTCCTCTGATTTCCAATTATTATTAGTCATTTATGCTTGAGCACAGCAGCAAGGTGCATGTAGAGGCAAGCATATGCACAACAAACATAACAGTGTTGCAAATAGGTAAATAATTTTCCTGCATCCCCATTAGTTTGGAGACCTTACTTTTGGAATTACCCTTTTTATGATTATGACTGCTTAATGTCAAGAGGAAGATGATTATTTCTTATCTGTGAAACATCGAAGAAAGTGAATGAGAATTTTTGAATCAATAGATTGATTTTGAGTCAAAGAACACAAGATCAAATATCAGTGATGATGGTTCAATTTGATCCTTGCTTTTGTAAAGGAATCCCAACTTTGATACATTCAACATTCAACTTTTGTGTGTGAGGCATCCAGTTCTCTAAAAAAAAAAAAGAGAGAGAGAAAATCTCGGTCATTTAAACCACATCAACTTGAACGAGGATAATTATCTTTTCTGGATTCTTTCTGAAGCACAATATCACATTATGTCACTTTACAAAGAAAATACGCACACACACAAAAAGAAAAAGAAAAAAGAAAAGATGTATCGCTGGCATTTAATTTAGAGATAATTTTAAATCTGTCAGATTAAGGTAATGGAATCCGATCATCTTATGACACCCCAGGAGTGATTCAAAGCACAACCGAGCCGACTAAATAAATTTTTAATCAAAAAAGAAATTGTTAGGATATCAAAAAAAAAGTTAAATTGTTCTTGAGAATGTGCAAATGTTATATAATCAGGTCTGTTTTCAAAATTACCGCAACTCTTCATAACCAGAATTGTTTCCTCAAGCACATTGCATAGTGTAATGGTTTGCAAGCTAGACTAGTTGACTGTTGTTATTGAGTTTGATTCTCACTGGGTGCACCCTAATTATGTCAGCCCTGTTATAAATAAATAAACACTGGGACATAGCCAGAGGGTTAAAGAGTTGTGACAAATGAAGGTGACAGTGATACCAATCATAGTAGAAGCTGTTGGATCAATTTTCAAGAACATAGAAATATACAGCGAAAACTGGAAATCAAAATAGTGAGTATTATTTGGATTATTGTCCTCATCTTCATTGCCATCTGTACAATGTTTCGGCCAATGTACCCTCTGGCCTTCTTCAGGTATTTCTTATTGAACTTGAGAACTGAAGAAAGCTGGAGAGCACATCGGCCAAAATATTGTACAGATGGCAATAAATATGAGGACAATAGTCCAAATAATACTAATTACCATGCCTCATCTCAAAAATTCAGAGAAATACTAAATAGTGAGTTTGATCCACAACTCAGTATCAATTGGTCAATGAAACCAACTTGCAAACAATTAAACCTCAATGTTGTAGTACAAGTTTTGTTTAGACTAATCATCTGACTGGCTTGGGTCCATCAGTGTTTGCAGGTGCGTCATCAGCAAACATATCCTGGCTTTACATATAATTGCATGAAAATAAAAAGAAGAGATTTTGGCATCAAATAAACCCAGCATCGGTTGACAAGTTGTAAAATCAATCAACCATTTCTTTATCTTTTTTTGATTCTAACTAATTTTAATCAATTAATCTAATTATCAATGTTTTTTAATGTTCTTTCATTCTCAGCAGATAAGGTTAATTTTGTTAACGTTAATTAGATATTTGTACTAAAAAAATTAAAAAATACCAAATTTAACAGTTGAATCCTGTCAATTAGTCTAATTAATGAAGAAATCTTCATACTGGATGGTAAGCCTCTAAAATTCATAGACCAGTTCACATACCTAGGTAGTAATATCTTATCTACAGAAAGCAATGTTAATATATGCATATGAAAGGCACAGACTGCTATAGACAGATTATCCATTATATGGAAATCGGATCTCACTGATAAAATAAAGTGAGAATTCTTCCAAGCTGTAGCTGTATCAGTGCTGGTGTACAGCTGCATCCCTTGGACCCTAACAAAGTGATTAGAGAAAGAAACTTGTGGCTGTATAAGTGCTACTGTACAGCTACACCACCTGGATCCTAACAAAGTGATTAGAGAAAGAAACTTGTGGCTGTATAAGTGCTACTGTACAGCTACACCACCTGGATCCTAACAAAGCACTTAGAGGAAAGATTAGATGGGTGCTACACAAGGATTTTGTGCACTGTCTTCAACAAATCTTGGAAGCAGTATCTCACCAGAAAACAGCTGTACAGTCAATTGCCTTCTATTACACAAGCCATTCTGGACACTGTTGGGAACACCTAAGGAGGGCCGGAGGACACACCGACCAAAACATTGTATTTATACATACCACAATAAAGATGAGGACAACAGTCTGAAAAAACAACATTATTTACTTTTGTAATGTTTTATTCATGAGATAGCACTTTACATATTTCCTTTTTAACAATCTGCATATCTTATTATAATGGCGATTTGGTGTCTTTCTGTCAGTAAAATCTTTGAAGAAGATGTTGCCTTCACCAATCTGCCAGTTAAGAATAACTGATTTGGCAACTGAGTTGAAATTCCATCACCTGCAAAAAAAAATGAATAAAATAATAAAATAGATAAAAATAAAGAGAAGCAATGATCATTGTGATGATATTGTCTTCTTCTCCCATTTTAGATGTTATTTAAAGAAAATCAGGTGTTTGTGCCAAAAGGTGACTATAAAATAAACAAGAATTTATTGCCAAATCATCTCTTTTAGCTGACAAACAGAAACTGTGTTCCCAAAAGAAACATTTACAATTCTAAGATGGAATATTTATTTGAATGTTTAACTATAAATAAATTCTTCCATGATGTATTGTTATAACTTCCCTAAAGCACGTCTTTTAATTCGTAGGATGTTTTATGAATGGGACATAAAAAAGATTTTACATAAAAAAAAAACAAGATATTACAGGATGTCATTTTACCAACCCCTCCAAAACAAACAGGATAAGACACAAGATTAATTTAGAAGTAGAATTTAACATGTTTGAATTGAGAGTTTTCATTCTTCTAGACCAATTCCTTTCTATTGGTACCTTAAACTGACGCTGACTTGCGTACAAACAACACTGGACACTATCAACTTGATATTATCAAGTTCATTCTAATAATCACTGTGAAAACTGTTCAAAGAAGAAATAAACATCATACAATAAAAACAACAACAAATACATTTCTAAAAAATGGAAAACAAGAAATGGACACAAATACTTACCTTATCACCTATCTAAACCAGTGGTAGTAAACTAATTAGGATTTGTATATAAACCCCGCTTACCCATTTCCAGCCAAAATGATGTGTATATAACAATAAAGATGAGAATAATAGTCTGAAAAATCCAAATGATACAAAGTATCAAGCCGCATCTCAAAAATTCAGATGAATACTCTTCTACCTTGTATGTCACTGTACCCTCACCATCTCCTAATGCCAACTCCAATGTGTGCAATATTGACCCCTTTAGGAAACATAGTGGATGTCTCAGCTTCAGTTTTCCCATTTGGTTTGGAATATGGTTAGGAATTGGAAAATAGGAGATCATTATCATTACTAGCCCCCCCCCCTCCAGGCAGTGTAAAGAAATTAGTTTTTAATACACCCATTTTTATATAATTCTAAAAAAATTTATTAAAATTGAATATATACTTTTTAGAATTTTAATCTTGATTTTATCAATGTCCAAATTACATAAAAGGTTTGTTTTGTTTTTTTTTGCCTTGCTCTTTGAACTCTTATTTTTTATCAAAATTGAACAAATTTTAGTGCAAAAAATATATGTACTTCTTTTTAAATTTTTATTTCAATTTTATCGATGTCCAAAATTGTGTAAAAGGGGTTTTTTGCATGCTCTTTCATAAAAAATGTAAACAGATCTTTGAAATCTTATAGATTTTTTTAACTAGTAGACATAATGAAAAGTGGACATGCACAAACCTAAACCAGATACAATTAAATACACAAACAACTTCAAATTTAATGCAGTAGAACATTATGTGACAATTTCTTGTTCATAAATAATTTTCTTGTAAAACTCTATACGTTAGTTTTAAATATTTATCAAATTAAAACAAATTATATATAAATCAATAATACCAGGCATGTATTTATTAAAACTTGTTTTAACAAACAATATGGACCGTTTAATGTTGCATACTTAATTACAGGATTGTTCTTTATTCTATGTATTAATGATTTTGACTGTGACTATAAATTAAACTCATTGATAAACTTACACAATTCCTGGGGGTATTGTGATGTAACCATTGTCTTAGTTTTGGTTACAGACACCAAATCTCCATCTCTTCATATATAAAGGGCAGTTGGTGTGTATATATATATGTATGTCTGGATGAAACTACAAAAATACAACAATTAACAACAAAGTCAATATATATACACATTAAATATCACCAGTTCTTGCTTTTTTTTTTTTTGCAGTTACAGAATTGATTTATATTTACAAAGATATCTAAAAATTAAAATATACATAATGATAATGGATCTGTGAGACTAACTTGCTAACCATTACACAATGTTTTTTTGGTGTCCCCTCTACCCAGGTGATGCTGGGTAGCTGGTCATAGTTATTTATAGTTAAACATAATACATGATCTTTTTTTTTTTAATTTGACCCAACACGTAAGCTGCCCACGTTTGCACCACCAGATACCACACACACAGTAACTTTGAGTGCATAATGTTAACTTAATTAAAATTGACAGCATCATGTGTTGTTTCCTAATAACATTCCTGATAATAATATCCACATTTACTCACTCCTTCTTCATGTCTCTAAACACCACCCACTCTGTGAAATAATTCTAGTCTCCAAGACTCTCCATTCCCTCATAACTCATAATGCCATCTTGGTGGGTGGTATGGACCTCCGTTGGGAAACACAGAGAATGTTTTCAAATATTGTTATCACGACTAATTCATTTTCTTTTTCTTTTTTCCAATATAGCCAATATTGTGACTTGGACATTTTTTGTTTTTTTCTTCTTTTTCTTTCAATGATGAGTCATTTTCTTTATCTTTTTTCAAATATACATACATACATACATATATATATATAGAGAGAGAGAGAGGGGGGGGAGAGAGAGAAAGAGAGGGATACAATGATATTCACTAATTTTTTTTATTTAGCCATAAATAAACTAATAAGAGTTAAGACACAAAAAAATGTTCTTTAATAGCTGAACATTATGTCTACATAAAATTTACCTTAAACAAACAAGACTAAATAATCTAAACTAATGGTATCTTTTTTCCAAGTTATGCAGAGGAAAATATTGATATTTCAAATCTGAGGATATTGATTGGTTGGTTAGATATTACAGATAACAGTCATACAGATGATAAGATCCAGCTACTTAGAACAAGATAAGTATATCTGTAATAAACCACAGGTATATATGGGTATACTCTACAACTACTAAAATGCTCTACCATATATATTTCGATATGTATAGATATGAGAATGGTTATACAACAGCAATAGTCATTCCTAGCCTTTCTTATTTGGGGAAGGATACATGTAGAAATGCCACATCAACAATAACACATGGGAGTTTGGTGCAGAAAACCGAGTGGTCTGGTGCCTTTTTGTCAAACAAGGGACGAAAAGGAGTGAAAAAGAGTGGAAAGATGCCACCACAGAAAGGAGAGACAACAGCAATTCCAGTAAGCATCACTGTCCGTTTGCAGTCACTGCAACAGAGACTGCCATTCAAAAATTGGCCTGTTCAGCCACTCGCACAGATGCAGTTAAAGAAATAAATAAATGGACACAACTCCATCATCAGATGCCAGTGACATAAATGAATGTCTCAAAATGCACAAAATAAAATGGCAAAGTAAAGATTAGTTTTAGAAGTTTTCGGAAAAATGCATTTCATTGTTAAGAGGAATGTTCATACTCTCATCATTTTACAATAACTCTTGAGAGTTTAAACCCCAACTAGGAGGTGGGGGCAAAGAACCTTACTGGAGGGAGGGGGGTCCATGACCTGCAACATTCCACTTAGACCCTTACTTAGGCTAGACAGGCAGTTGAAGAGACCCCCCTCCAATCAATCGGCTGGTCATGTCAAGCCCTAGCACCTATACATACTTACCAACCCCTACGCACGAATAGGATGTGACACAAGGTCAATTTCTTAAGCAGAGTTCAACAGGTTTGAAAGAGTTTTCCTTCTCCTAGACCAGTTGTGTAACCAAGGTTAAAGAGCCCAGTCTGCCCTACTATTTACCCATAACTGGAGAGAGAGTAGGATTCATACCTGTCTCAAGGGTATTAGCGCTAAGTGAAATGAAATTACCACGTCCAGGATTTGAACTCGGGGCGACGAGTCCATTTCCAATGACTTTAACTATTACACCACATGATTCCTATCACCTATATGATTACCCCAACCCTATTGCCCTTATGGCAAGCCCCAACCCCTTTTTATCATATGGGTGCTAGAAGGTGGTGGATGAGGGTCCTGGGAATGACGTTAAACTCTATCTGATGGTGAGGTTCCAGTTTTGGAGGTTTGGGAATGTGGAGCACCCCTTCATCACCATTGCTCCCTGGCCCACTCTGAACTGGAGTGCTAGTACCTGTTAGGGTCCTATCTATGGGTTAAATAGAAAAACATGAGTTTATAAAAAAATTGAGTATCTATTAAGAATTAATTTATTTCAAAACTTTATCGGCATTAAATGACCCACTGAGGTTGATATACCGTAAAACAAACCAAACCAAATCCACTGGGGGGAGAGAGTTAAGACCCTTATTTGGTGGAGAGAGTTAAGCATCATTTATGCATCTTCTTTTGTTTGAGTGTAGATCGCAACTGACTTTTAAAATGTAACCATATCCCAGACCACGTCTCTCTCTCTCTCTCTTCACACATGATGATCTCTCACCAGATTAGAATGCAGCTCCTGACAAAAACCTATTTCATCTTGGCTCCTTAGATTCCCACCTGAGAACTATTCACCTATAATGTCCAACCTGTCAATCATCATTTCTGCAGATGTCTGACCTCGGGGTCATGTATACATTGGAGGTTTCTACACCAGTGCCCCGCTATTTCACAGAACAGTTTCTTTTCGTTGATTATAAGGGAAAAGATTGAAGGGTATGAATTCTTTGGGTTAAAAGAAGAAACAACATTGGTAGCCAACTGTTGTATACTGGATCATACAGTATTCAGTATACTAGTAGATTCAACTACATGTGCGCTAGACATATGGTAACTCACAATAGAATACTAAAACCTCAAGATAGACAATTTGCGTAATGGTTCTGTAATCTTTGCTGTCTCAATAATCCCCTCGATATTCTTAGACAGCCGTGTATAAATAGTCCTGGACCAGCGCATTCACTCTCTACGCAAGGGATGCTAGGCTAGTCCACAACACCTAACAAGGAGGAGGAAGTATGAAAACTTTATTTTGGATTTGTTTTGGGTTGGCCTTGTGGTCATGGGGATTCCTACTCCTCCTCCTTTATTTGGGGGAGGATGCATGTAGAAATAAATGACTCAAAATGCACACAATGTTTTCATTGTATGTATTTTGGCAAGGGAAATATTAATTTAGTAAAGGAATACAGATTTTATTTCAGAATGTAGAATCAGCATCATACTCACCTTCACGGGAAGGCTGTGACTAGCATCCAGTCACCAGACAAAAAATGAGATGGACTAATTGAATAAAAAGCTCTGTACCAACTAGCAGAACACAGTTATGTGTTGGCTATATATGTATCAAAGTATCCACACTAAAAGACAGCCAATCATAATCCTGGGAATGAGCTTGACCAAGCTACATAGTGTAATAGTCCACCCTGCTATTTTAGTTTTAGGTAAACATGCATTTCATTGTTTCAAAGTATTTTTTTCTGGGCAGAAGTTCATACTCATTTCCATATAAAATAGATACCCAACTCGTTTGTCACATCAAGGTCACAAGTATGGGGTATCCATCAAGGATCAAACTCACTTTTTAATATCAATGGATCTGTGAGACTAGCTTGCTAACCATTACACCATGATAGGATTCATTATCTTCCACATAAAGTATTCTTTAAATGTTGATTTCTTTTGGAGAATGTCTGAAATTGATGTTTTTAGTTTTGGTGTGTGTGTTCATTTCTGAATCAAAGTCCGTCTAATTTATGTGAGATTTTGCTCGGTCAATAGAGCCTCCAGATCTGAATCACAAGATTCCTAGTTCAATACCAGCCCTCACCAACACAGCATATGAGTAGCACAGGGATATGTGCAGTAAAGTTGGGAGCTGATGGTAGGTGTGGCGCTCTCCTCAGATGAGAAGAATTTTCCTGGTCTAGCGCTAGTAGAAAGGGAATAGACCCCCTCGCGATCTGGCTGATACTGACTTTAGTCCATCCTGACGACTTTACTTACTTAGTTGTAAACCACATATAATAAAAACATATTGCAACTAACAAACACCACACATTTCAACTAATAAAAACCATACATATTGCAACATTTCACTGCATGTCCTGATGAAGCTTGCATAAACCGAAATGTTATAATGTCGACTTAACCATCATGCACTGCAAATTAGAATGTACTAAGATATTGCAAAAATTTCGACTACCCCAAGTAAACAAATACAATTCTTTAATAGAAGCAGCATGGAACTCTTCTGTTTTGAAAACAGATTCCTCACATCCATCTTCAGGCTACATAAATTTCTTTTGGAACTATTAACACTTTTTTTTCTAGTTTTCTATCCTGAAAAAAATCAACCCTATTTTCTTTTCTTTTCTTTTTTTTTTTTTTTTTTTTTCATACAACCAAAAGTGAATTCTGTTGTTTTGAAAACAAAAATCCTCACACCTTCAGTCTCACACTCTGTAAGTCGACACATAATACCAAATACTCACCTGTGGCTCCGCACATTTCTCTAGCATCCTCTTTCACCGAAATAAAATTAACAAAATTCTTCATATTGCTTATTCAGTTTAAGCTAAATTTATTTCCAGAACACACACACACACACACATACACATGTTGGACACATACATATATGCATACACACAGAGAACCATTCGAAAAATCCCCAAGGTTCTTTCCTTGTTCTTTGTCTTTCTCTTCATCTTACACCTCCTACTTCATCACCAGGTCTAAAATTCTTTTCTCCAGGAATATCTCTTCCTGTTCATCAAATTTTCTTTTGCCAAACTTTTATATCTGGAAAGACGGCTTGAGGAAATATCTTACTCCAGACCAAACTTCCTGATTCCAAACAAAATCTCTCTTGAAACGAAGAGGGGGGGAGGAAGCAGCAGATTCGAGTTGAACACCCATTTTTCTGTATAAATACCATAAATAGAACTTAAATGGAACATAAAGGAAAGGATATTTATTAAGTATCAACAATAAGACCAAAACATTCTGTTGTAAAAACAAACTAATCTCGATAATTGTCAATGGAATTTCCTGTTAATTTTATTTTTGAAACAAACCAGCTGTGAATGAATACAATAGAAGGGAATGTTTATAAATACACCCATTTATAAAGAAAATATCTATAGGAAAATCTATTACGAGGGGGAGTCAAAAAGTAATGCCATTTTGTTTCATCATCATCATGTCACGCAGGCAGCACGGATATCCATGACAATCTCTCGCCAACCTTCCCTATCATTCATCGCCCCAGGGAGTTCTTCCTCGCTGCAGCCAGCATCTTTACATAGCTGGTCAATGTAGGTCCTTGCTGGACGGCCCACACTGGCATGTCCATGTGTTGGCTTTCACAGGAGAACATCACTTATGAGTTTGTCCTTGTTTCTCCAGCAGTGCCCTGCATGCCTAGTCTGTCTCACTCGGATGGTCTGTGAGATAGGGGGCAGGTGACCATACAGCTGTTCCCTTGTGGATGCTGTTTCCATGACTTGTTCAAAACTGCTCGCAGCATTCTTGTGCAGCTCCCATCTAGCTTATTCTCGAGGCGCCTCGTTAGGGTTCAGGTGGTGCAGCCATACAGCAGTACTGATATGACTACAGCCTGGAAGAGATGTCGCTTTAGCTTGTCAGTGAGATCAGATTTCCATATAACAGACAATTTGTTTGCGGCCATCCATGCCTTTCCTATTCATGCATTAATACCGTTATCTGTGGATGAGATATTACTCCCTAGGTATGTGAATTGTTCTACTGGCTTAAGGGGCTTACCGTCTAATGTGGAGATGTCTCCTTTCTTTTTGAAGCTTATGAACTCAGTTTTATCAGAGTTCACATGCAGGCCGATATTTTTTGCTGCCTCCTCCAGGCTATGCAGTAGTGTCTCAGCCTGTGCCGGTGTATCTGCAAGAAGTGCGAGGTCATCAGCATAGTCTGCATCTGTGATTGTTTGTGCAGGATATCTCCTGCTTCTTGCCTTTCTTAGTGTAAAACCTTTTTCTTTTATGGTATCTAATGATGTTCGGAGTACATAGTCTAGGAAATTTAAGCTGGTCCTTTGTGGATCACATTCCTACTTATCCACATAGGTGAGTCAAAAAATAATGCCATTTTGATTAGGACAGGTATACTTACCAACACAAGAACATGTATCATACATCAAAATGAAGCTGGTCCTCTGTGGATCACATCCTTACTTAGTGACCATTTCTTTCAATAGCAATGTTCCGCCTTCAAATGAGAGCATGTATCCCTGCCCCATAAAATTCTGTTGACTGTTCTTTGAGCCACTTCTTACTACAGATTTCAATTCCTCGTAACTGGAATGTTTGCCTCTTAAACCATCTTTCATGGGGCCAAGGAGATGATAGTCTGAAAGCACTATATTTGGTGAGTATGGAGGATGCAGTAAAGTTGTCCACCTGAATGAGGCGATTTTCTCCCTTGTCCTGATGCTTGTGTGTGGTCGAGCATTGTCATGCAGAAGGACATTATTGATTGGCAAGTTGGGTCTTACTCATCAAATTCTTGCTCTGAGCCTTGTTAGGGTCTCAATATAGGTTCAGAGTTTTAAAAAAACTATAACAATATCTCTTATAAAGCTGAGCAAATCAGTGTGAGTCTCCTAAAGGCTTTTTTACTGTTTAGTTTAATGACACAAAAGTTATGCTAAATTATTCCTTAGTTTTAGGAATGTGTGTGTGTGTGAGCGTGTATTTGTATGCATACAAGCCCACTTACCTAGTATTATATGCTTCATTAAAATACTCTTCCTTACCTTTGGTTAACTAGCAGTGTGGAGATCTCTAATAGAAGCCTGTAATTTGAAGAATAAGGCAAAACTCCAAACATCTGGGAAAAAAAACAAACAATAACGTTATTTCTAAATTTTTGTATCGAAAAGTTTTAGTTTTGTGGATTGAGTTATGTTTGGAAAAAAATTTCATTTTAATTGGTTCTAATTAGTCATAATTTGCAATTGAGTTAAAAACTGATCCATCTCCTACTTCACATTCTGCCTGTCACAGTTCCTCCTCTCTATGTATATCTTGATTACCTCCTCATTATATATGTTAGTTTCTCAGTGAGTGTAGAGAGAGATTTGAGAGTTTAAAAGATGGGACAGTTTGAAATGTACTTGTATATTAAATTTCATAATCAGCCAACCCATTGTTTGAATTAGGTCAAACATTCCCATTTTTTGAAATCTTACAAAATGATTTAATGTTGTTTTTTTTTTTAATTTTTCAGACGTATTTATTTATTTATTTAAATTTAATTCGCTTTGCAAACTCACTTTTCCCTAATCTGAATTATCTACATAGAGCTCAATGGGTAACCCAACAGGTCATGTTTTGTTTAGTGTGTGTATATATATATATATATATATATATATATATACACACACATACCAATCCCTATGCATGAGAAGGATGAGACATAAGGACAATTTCTTAAGTGGAGTTTCACAGATTTGAATTCAGAGTTTTCCTTCTCCTAGACTGGTTACCTAACCAAGGTTAAAGAGTACAGTTTGCCCTACTATTTACCCCTAGCTGGAAGGAGAATAATTGGATTCATACCTTTCCCAAGGGTATTAGCACTATGTGAAATGCAAACAGCCCCATTCAGAATCTGAACTTGTCACGTTGTATCCATTTCCTACAAAAGTAACCATTACTCACATGCCTCCATATATATGTGTGTGTGTGTATATATGGTTGAGTATGTGTGTAAAAGATAAGTATGCATGCAAAATTATGTGTAAATATTACGCATAAATATGTACACACTTATATATATATATATTATTGCTGTAGAGTTTTGCGATAAATAATACCTAATAATATCCATTTTGATTGTATAATGTTCCACTATAAATAACAAAATACTAGTAGTAACTTTGGTTTAGGAGAAAATTATCATTTACAAAAAAACTGATTGGGATGTAATTATTTATGTGCAATATTGTGTGGAGTAGCCTATTGTAAGTATCAGCAAGAACAGTGAGTGAGCACTAGAATAGGGAGTTTTATTCTCACCACACCTACCATCAGCTCTCAAATTACTTTACTACATAGATCAGATTACCCAAGCTATGCTAATGTGCTGAGTTGGTGAGAACTGGTATCAAATCTGAACCCTTGTAATTCCTCACCACACAAAAAGAGTGAATGATACATTTGAATGAGTTGCGTAAGACGCTCGCCAAGATGCTTTTCATTTTAACGTTGACTTCATCACAACTATAAATAGCAGAATAAATAATTGAATTGTTAATTAAAATTTAAAGGTTGATTGAGATCTAACCAAACTAGTTAATAATAATCTATTAGTCTGCTTTGCTAACCATTACACCATAACTGATATAATTACAATTATATCTATTACGGTGTAAAGGTTAGCAAAGCAGATTAGTAGATTATTTATTATCATTATTATTATTATTATATACATATAGGTAAAAGTATCTAATCGACTGGTAAGTTAGGTATGATTCTAATTGGGTTCATCAATATATATCTACAATGAATGTCCATGCAAATTGCAGAGGCACACATATAGATTTATACAAGGATTATTTCAAATCTCCAAGAGATCTCAATGTAAGTGTAAATATTGCTATGTATATAATTAATTTATTAATTCTATATAGAGCAATATTTACACTTTCAATAATAAAGAAAAACTCAATAAGCTGTCATTTGGTTATTATAAATTTATTTCAGTCTGTTTGGGCTCATTTATTGACTTAACGGCCAAAATAAATTTTTAATAGACAGTTTGTTGAGTTTTTCTTTCTTATTAAAAGTGTGCATATATATATATATATATATATATATATATATATATATTATATATATATATATATATATATATATATATATATATATATATATATGTTGAAATGAAAAATAAAGGAAAGAAAATGTTGAATGGATAAAATAGGATTTATTTTATTTTATTTTACTGACACGTGTATCGGCCAGGAGTTTATCCATGTATACATTCTATCTATTATTATTTTAAATACAAAATAAAAATAAAATAACAATACTAGAAAAAACGCAAAAAAAAAAATGTTTAGTATACAAAGAAATAACAGACTTCATCAGAGTAAAACACCAAGGATTTACTCTGACGAAGGCCATTATTTCTTTGTATACTAAAAAAATTTTTGTAGTTTTTCTATTATTGTTATTTTGTATTTAAAATAATAATAGATAGAATACATGTATGCAGGGATAAATTCATGGCCGAAACACATGTCAGTAAAATAAAATAAAATAAATCTTATTTTATCCATTCAACATTTTCTTTCTTTTATTTTTCATTTCAACATACCATCAGATTCGCTTCCATTTTCAACTTATATATATATATATATATATATATATATATATGCACACAGTATCACATCTAGATAATGTAGGAGTGCCCATAGCCTAGTGGGCAACTTTTTGGACTGCAACATTGTAGTAAGTGAATTTGAACATGATGAGGAGATTCATAGTTAAAATGTAAACTAGAGCTCAAATTTGCTTAATATAATGTCAAAGTTCAGCACTTTAGCCATTACACCACAATGATTCTACCTTAAGCATTTTGGATAAGGATATCCTTAACCATAATATATATATATATATATATATATATAATATCATTAACTATATATATATATATATATATATATATAGTTAATGATATTATCCAGAATATTTGTCATCTGCACAATTATTGGAAATCCTCTTCAAAATGATATTTTTTATAAACATCATTTATTTGCATGAATAATTTTTGGTCAATATAAACATAAGTGTTTTTAGGAAAACTAAAACAACAATTAAATTTACAAAACAAGAAAGAAAAATAATTGGACAGTTTCAAATTATTGGCACCAATACGATATTTAAGGATTTCCCAATCAATAAATATATCCTTCTAGTTTTCAAATGTAGTTTTCAGTGAGCATCTTGCACAAATCACAAGATATTTTTTCAATCACTTATTCTTTTAATTCTTCTAATAGTCTTTTTGCTGTTACTCTTTTTTTCTTTAGAATTTAAGTCAAGTCAACCAGAGGAGCAGAACAACAATTTTATCATCTTTGCACCAATTTTCAATTAAAAGTAAAATGTGCATCTGAAGATGATCTTATTTGAGAGTCCACTGGCATCTTAATCCTAATTGCTTAGCTGGTTATTTTAAGTTTGTATTCCACATGTCTATTAATAATGGAGAGTCAGTCTCAAAAAATTACAGAAAACCAAAGAAGTTTCCAGAAAATATATTTTCACAAATATATATGAGCTTTAACATAGCCTACCAAAAAGGAAACACACGATACGTGAGATATATGAGAAAATTATGGGATTCAAACTTCAGGGGATCGCACAAGAGAGTTGGCAAGTGTTTTATATATAGGTTTGGGCTGTTCCACTATATACATTGGCCAATCTCATTCCCTGGATTCATTGGCTGCTGGTTTTCACTTTGATCCATAGATATCCAACACATGGCTATGTTCTGGGAGTTAATATAGGTCTGTATTTGGTTACAGCATGTCCCTTTTTTTTTGTCTGGTAACTGGATGCTAGTAACAGCCTTCCTGTGAAGGTGAGTATGAAATGTTGATTCTACAGTTGAAGAGAAAATATATTTACACAAACATATATGGGCTTTATCCCAGCCTACCGAAAATGGAACTTATATGATACATGGGATATTATATGAGGAGATTATCTTTAAGAGATCAAATTTGATGGGTCGGACAATACACAAGATTGAATGATTCTCAAGTACATACGGTAAATTAAAAAAGATAAGGGTCCCTGAAACTGAGCTGCTTTATCTTTGGACCACCCAACATGAATACCACCCTGTCGGTTGAGGCGTTAAAATGCACCGACAGTTTTGGAGGTTTGGGGAATGTGGAGCACCCCTTCATGACCATTGCTCCCTGGTCCACTCTGACCCGGAGTGGTAGTACCTGTTAGGGTCCCATCTATGGGTTAAATAGAAAAATGTATTTATAAAAAATTGTATTATCCATTAAGAATTGATTTATTTCAAAACTTTATCGGCATTAAATGACCCACTGAGGTTGATATGCTGTAAAACAAAACCAAACCAACATGAATACCAATTTGCTCAAAAATATTTGCTTGGAGTCAGCAAAGGAATTGAAAGGAAATTCAAAAATGTTAATAACAATTTTGAATATATGCTCCTTACTGAATTTAGGGCACTACAGGGTGTTGTCAATGTTAGCTTATTCAGTAGAGCGTCTGCCTGGGTACCACAAGGTTCCTGGTTCAATAGCGGCCCTCACCAACTAGGTGTATGAGTAGCACCACAGGGATCTGTACGATAAAGTGAGGAGCTGATGGTAGGTGTAGCGCACCACCACAGATGCTAAAAAAAAGCAATCTCCTTGGTCTAGCGCTAGTGAAAAGAGGATAGACCCTCACACTGTCTGGCCGATACCGACTTTAGGCCACCCCGATGACTTTACGATGAGCTGAGATTGTATACCAAATAAAATTGCATACCAAAGTAGCAGTAAAAATTGAAATACTTTACATATTGGGTATTTAGTGGATGATGTTGGTTTCTTCATTCAGCCCAAAATTCTTTTTTGTCGGTTTTTCAGGCTAAAAAGAAATTAAAGAAGGTAAAGAGTCAAAAGACAAGATACTTTTATGGTTAAAATTTTATTTTCCAGAAAAACAGTTATTTTTTGGAGAGGAACTTTCTTTCTGAACAAGCAAATATAATGTGCACCCAGCAACGTTCCCTGTCTATTTGGTGCCAGATGTTTTTCCTGTTAGATAGTTTTTTTTGTTTTTTTGTTGTGTGTGTGTGTTTTTTTTTTAAATTCTTATTTATTTGTTACATAATCTATGCATAGATTATTGTCAACCCCCTGTATTTCTGAAGGGATGGCCCCTTTTCATATCACGGATGGGACTTTCCATGGAATATTACAGAAAGCTCGCAAAATACGTGAAGTCATGTGGGACCTGGTTGGCTCTTCAGTTTCAGCTTGGACGTCAGGCAGATAAGATGTTACTGCTTTAGCTGAGACTCACTGCACACGCACGCTGTGATTAGTTAGAGAAATATGTTTAGTTAAGAAATAAAAGTTTAAATAAATAATATGATTTTGTGGTTGATGAATGTCTTGGCAACAAGACTGACTTAGAAGACCAGATACAAAGTCCCCAAGACTAGGTCCAGATGCTGGAAGAAGAACGTAAGATACCAAAGATGAACAGAAGAATAAAGGAAAGAAGAGTATACAACATATTTATTCTTTCGTTCACATGGGTCTTTCAGTATCATACTCCCCTTGCCAGGCTAACCCTGTAGCGATTTTCTTCCCTTGTTGGGATGGAGATGAAAACGGTTATCTTCCCTTGCTGCCAGGGTTTGCCACTAGAGAGCCTTACAACCATGGCTATTTAAACTTCTTTAGGACTTTCATTCTCTCTGGAAGTTGTTGTGTATATTCACCTATGTTAGGAAGGTTTTCTGAGGCCGCCTAATGTATTATAAGAAGTGGTTATAGCCATGGAAGTCAAAACCACTTTTTATTCTTATCAGAGAAGATCAATCTCTGATATCCCCTCTAACAATGCAATGCTAAAAAAATGTTGATTTCTAATTTTGGATGAGTGTTGACTACTCTACCACACATTTGATTGGTTGTTCCAAACCACCATTCAAATTCTAAGTTAGAGTCTTTTACCTGCCTGCACCTCACTGCCATGTTCAATCTTTGGAAGTTGTTTCTGATGGAGCTCATGATTGACGCTACTGTTAAGTGTAAAGTTTGTGTAGTTATTCAATTTTTGAATACTGTTGCATACCCTTCTTTACTTCTTACTTCTATTCTTTTTTTCTATCTTACATCTTCTTCTAACATCGCTTCTAGCATCTCTTCTTCATCTGGACTTCTCTTGGGGACTTCGTGTCTGGTCTTTCATTGGGGATTTTTCTTTATCAGAAGCCCTGTGTCTTTGGTAGTTTTTAGATAATAACACAAGACTTCGATTTATTTTGATCATATTTTATTCTCAAAATCCCCCACCAGACTATCTGCGCAGATCGAGTCGGAGCATGTATCACACGACTCACCACCGTCGTGGTTTCTTGCCGACTGACTAAAACCTATTTCTAATCTAAACCGGAAGAGGGTCTCCTCTACCGATTCTCACGGTATCCACCGGAAAGGATCAGGATGAGGTCAAGCCTTGTCACTCATCCTTCAAGGCCGTGGGCTGTAACTTATAGCAGCCATTTTGATTTCTACACTACTGTACATAAATATTAGGAATCTAATAATTATGTAACAATACAAAAGGCATTAAACTGATTGAAATTTATCTCCAATTAAGAGAAATGTATGTCGAGTCATACATGGATGTCAAAAACGTCCAGAAGTGGTGTTAAAAGTTTGCAACAACAAGATTCAATGTTTCCTCAACATGGCAGCAAGCTGGTATGAATTGTTGAAAATGACTAGACTTTCATAGAGAAATCATTAATAGATAAAATGCTAATTAAGATTAAATAATGATTCTTTAATAATCATTGAGAATATAATGTAAATAACTAAGGGAATTGTGACATTGATGGTGACATAGTTTCAGTTACAGACAGACATACGGATAATCTCCATTATAATAAGATAACTATATTTTGGCAGCATTTTTTCTTTTAAACATGTTTTGTTGAACTCAATGGATAATTTTTGTCTTGTTTAAAAGAAACTTGTGAGCCCCTCCTCCTACTAATTCCTACTGCTACTGTTCGTTTAAAAAGAAACAATGAAAACATCTCACCAGTTTTATACCTGATGATGGCACTAAGTAGTGCAGAAAGTGCTTGTGTTAAAACCTTTGGTGGATTCATACACCAATTCCACCCAGATATTAAAAAGATGGCCAGACAGTTAGAAAGGATCGAACAAAAACACGTCAGACAAGAATTGTCTGTTGAGTTCAACATAACATTATGATAAGATGTAAATGTTATTGACAATAAACAATAAACATTTCTATGATTTCTAAATATTTAGGAGACCTTACTTTTTCAGCCTCTTTGTCTTTGTTGATGCTACATTTATATCCTTCTAAATTCTATACTTGAAAAAAGAAAATTGTCTAATTCTACATTTGAGAAATAAACCATTCCTAAAATTTATTATACTTGACTACTTTGCATTTAAAAAATAACAATGATTTATTTTGTTTTTTGTTTTTATTGTATGTTTTTTAAGTCTCAAATTTATCGCCCATTTTTATCTTCTTTTGGTGAAGAGGTAAAATCAGTCAAGTAGAAGTAATGAATAGGTCAAGCAATTTACACAAAGGTCAACAACCTCTCCAAAAATAATCAGAAAATGAAAAAAAAATCCTCTTTTTAAAATGCTGGAAGCAGACCATTACATTATATTATTGTATATGTTTTTTTTACATAATTACATAATATAGAAATACATTTTATATATATATAGTGTATCACCTATAAATTTTTTATAAGAAGTTAATTTTCTTCTAAACCAGTGATTGCGGGAATTTTCTATTTTCACGTAAATAATGATGATAATTTCTAAATAAAAAATTATAGTTTCTTGTAGCAATTCTTAATACAAATAATTTGCTTACAATTATATGGTTACACATATTCCTATATTTTGGGGAGATTATGTGCTTAATTGAAGTCATACCTAATTTGAAATTAATTAGTTATAATTAAATTAGTTATAATTAAATTAATTAGTTATAATTACATTTTTTTAATGAATTAGGCGTGCATATCGGTTTAAATGTAAGGCGTAAACAAATCTAGAAAAAGTCAATCTCTGTATGTACATTTCAGCCTATTAGGCCTCATCAGCAGAGTTATAGACAGAGTAGTGCTTTGTACGTGATTTGAACCCTACCTGTCAGGCTGACAGGCAGGAACTCTAACCATTAAACTAGCTGGCAATTTCCAGATTTCTCGTTTATTTTAAACTGATATATATATCGCATTTTTTGGTTGACTTACAGCACGACAGTATGAAGTGGACAAACAATCTGTTTGAGATGGCGATAGCCAACAATTTTTGGCTATTGCCATCTCAAACAGATTGTTTGTCCACTTAACATATTCCTATCTAATAATAATAATAATTCATACAGAATTATATGGTTTCAAGTTATTATTTCTATATAATAATGATAATTATTTGATTGCACACAGTTATATTGTCTCGAGTATTCCTATCTAATATTAATAATTTATACAAAATTATATTCTTTGTACATAATTTATAAAAAATGATATGCTTTATACACAATTTATATATATTATATATATATTTAAGTATTTCAAGAAAATTTCAAGTCATTAATAACAATACTTTGTAAAAAATTATAACTACAAGTAACTAATTGTAATAAAAATAATTTCCACTCAGTATTATAGTTTAAAGTATTTTTATCTATTACTAATAATTTTTAAACAGATTTACATAATCAAAATGGATATTATTGGATATTATTTATTACCAAACTCCACAGCCAAAATATGAATGCGTTGCAGTCCAAGCACTTGTGTAATGTACTTAAATGAAGAAAAATAACAGCCACCACTTAACAGAATTGAAAGACTCTATAATATTGGATATTTAATTATAGCAGTTTTGATTGTATAATTTAACCCTAGATATGAGATTTCTTTTACATGTACATATGTATGCAGTTATATATGTATGTTTATGTGTATCTGAGCTACCTGGCGTTTCTTAGGGGAAAAAAACTAGAATGATATAATTATATCTATGCACAGGGGCTGGTTTAGCTCAGTCGGTAGAGCACCCGATTAGGAATCGCAAGGTTCCTGGTTTGATACCGGTCCCTACCAAATCAGCATATGAGTAGCACAGACTGGGTAATCTGATCTGTGCGGTAAAGTGGGGAGCTGACACTAGGTGTGTTGCTCCACCTCAGCAAAAAAAAAACTTCCTGATATAGCACAAGCAAAAAGGGGATAGATTCCTACGCTGTTCAGCTGATACCAAAAATAGACCACTCTGCCAACTTTTTATATCTATGCATTTATATATATATATATATATATATTTCAATAAATGAAAGAAAAAATTTTTAATTTGCTTCATTACAATAATTTATTTCAACCATATTACTGTGGCATCTTCAGGTATGAGCAAAATCATGGATATAACTGAAAAACTCCTACCCTCCCAAAATAAGACCCTCCCCCCCAAATTTAAATCATTGTTTCTTGGGAATCTTTCAGTTAGATCCATGATTTTGCTCATACCTGAAGATGCTGCAGTAATGCAGTTGAAATAAATTAATGCAATGAAGCAAATTTAAATTTTTTCCTTCTTTTATTGAATATTTTGCTCTGTCCGTCCACTCACTGGCACTAGGCACATTGAGCTCTCACTAAGGTTTAACCACACATGGAAAGACCCTAACTACCAGGAATATATATATATCCCCCTGGCACAGCACCATGAAGCCAAGAGGTCCAGAAGAAAGTGACGGCAACAAAGCACCAGCATATCAAAATCTGCAGGAACAGCCTTCACATGCGACATCTCTGGTCGAGGTTTTTTTTTTTTTTAACATTGGACTTCAAAGTCACAGGTTGTGATGTAACTTCAGTGGCACAAGAAGTATATAGTCTTCTACAACTGCAATGCCAATACAATACAATATATGTATATATATATATAAGCATATGTATGTGGCATTTCTTTGAAAAAAAAAAAAACATATAACATAAACAAACACCAAAAAACTTTTTAAACATAAAGAAAAAAAAAGTCTGCCATTTTCTTTAAATACAAACTTTCTTGGTGTTCCATCATTTGGAAATATTTCCAGACTTTTTTGATTACTTATTCGTAAACAGTCAGCATCATAACTGGATGAAATCTTGTTCATCTTAACTTGGACTTTACATCAAAGTTTCATTCTGTTTACCTTGATATGATCTACTTTAACACTTGATGACCTCTGGTGACTTTGAATGACCTTAAAGGTTAACCTCACACAGATTATAGTGGAGCCTGAAGTCAAATATCTCGGAGAAGAGAAAAAATTTGACCCTCAGACTTTGAGGGTAGTGAGTTTGATCTTCACTAAAGTCACCTTTACAACTAAGTGAAACTTGATAAATATACACATATATTAGACAATATATATATATATATATATATATATAGTGTGTGTGTGTTTGTGGTAAAGAGGATCATTCCATGTGTAGTTTAACCATAGTGATACAGATAAACTGTAGTGAGAGCTCGATGTTCCTCGTGCCAGTGAATGGACAGACAGAGCCATATAGAATAAATTAAGGAAATACTTAAAATTTGCTTCATTGTAATGATTTATTTCAACTACATGATTGCAGCAGCAGCATCAGATATACCAATGTAGCAGAAATAAGGAACCATACTGCGTTCCCTTAATGATAAACAATATTCACTCTGTTACCGGAAGTAAGCCAGCATTTCCATTATAATGGTTTAATGTCTTAAACAATTATGTCTTTCTGACTTAGTGTTCAAGATGAGTTAATCCATTCTAATGCAAAGGGTACAAAGTGTGCTTCCTTACTTCCTAATAATGGAGTAACTCTTGTTTATTAAGAGAAATAAGCTTCCTTATTTCCTTTACCAGAGTGAATATTGTCTATTTATGTAAGACTACTCCTGACAAAAATTATGGAATTTGTAACAAGCAATTAAGAACTGAATTTAAATTCATGTCATATGCACAAAAGATGTTTTTTAGAAAAATGAAGTTATATTTCAAAACACTCACAAGTTTAGGGTTATATTTTTTTAATGGTATTTTAGATTTTAAAGGAAACCAAAAATAAAATTCCTAAAATAAATGCACATTGTAATAAGAACATTTTTAATTTGATAAAAAGTTTGCTAAATCATTTTTGTTTTACCCCATCTCTTATTCCTCTTTTCCTCCCTTACTCTCTGGTGAGTTGTTTTTATTCAATCTTAAAGGAAAAGCTTAAAGGAATTGGACAAAAATTATGTAGAACTTCAGAATGAATATATGAAAGAGAATGTACAGAGCACAGATCACTCCTTTCTTATATAAGCCAAGAACTTTTCAGCATCTTACATATATATATATGTGTGTGTGTGTGTTTTAAGAAATGAAATAACCCAAAAGAAAAAAGAATGAACAAGTCACAATATCAACTACACCATGAAAAAGAAAATAACAGCAAATATTGAAAAGTGATCAATACATACAGTCGCTTTAGAGAACTGAATCAGTAAAGTATGTGTGGTCAAGAAAGAGGCTTAAAAATCTGTTATATTAGCAGTTATAGATCTATTTCTACCCACATGTATATCTACATATATATATATATATATATATATATATATATATATATATATATTAGTGGTCTGAATAAGCTCATATATGTACATATATATGAACTTCTTCAGACCTCTAATTTTATTAAGTGTCTGAAGAAATTCAATTGTATGTACATATACATATGGATAGAAAGATATAAGCTGACATGTAGATCTCCTCAGTTTTGGGTCAGTAACTCTAACCACTGAGCCAAGTCTATGATAAATGAGGATATTAAAAGATCCATAAAGACACTCCAAACTTTCTGAAAGGAACGAATGAGTTATGAGATGGGATGATTTGTAAGTTTTATTCTCCTCACACACACACACACACACACACACATATATATATATATGAAAGTGTAGACATTGAGTTATTACATGAATAACATAAAGAGAGGATAAATTTATTATTTGTCAATAAAAAAGGGAAATGATTTGAAAAGGAAATAGAAAAGAAGAGAAATAAAAATGTTCCTAGATATATTTTGTTATATTTTGTTGGAAGGTTATTCATTTTGATAAAGTATTAAATGTGATAAAAAGTAACAAGAATATTAAAAAAAAGAAATAATAATTGTGAATTGTTAATAAATTTAGAATTATTGCCATAACACTTCCTCTGTTATTTTTAGTTTGGATCCATCAGATTTCTAAGCGTGAATATCGAGTTATATGAAATGTCTTCAAAAGAAATAGAACATTTCAAAAATGAATTCTTTTTAAATAATAATATTGTCATAAATATATATAGGAGACATTTTACTTCAGACACACACACACACACACACATATATATATATATCTTATTATAATGTAGATTGTGTGTTTTTCTGTCTGTAACCGAAACTATATTACTACTCAAGTCACAATTCCCTTAGTTATTTACGTCACTTTCTCCATGATTCTATTTCTATTTAAACCTCAATTAATAATAAAACTGTTTGACATTATTAATACTGTTGGCCTTACCTAAATACAAATAACATGCAATTGTATTTATATATACAACAAAATACCAGTTTTCAGTGTAAACGTAAAGCTAATTTGCATATTGTTATTAAAAAAACTGAATTTAATAAAAATGTGCTTGGTATTATTGATTTCTAATTGTTTGGTTTTATCTTAATGAATATGAGTAAAAATCTCTTCAATAAATCCTAAAAGAAATTCATTAACAAGAAGAAATAACTGTAATTTTATTCTTTACTTCCTATTTTAACTAAATAGTTAAATTAGGAAAATTTAGCATTGAAAAACGGAAGTGATGAAAGAGTAAGTTTCAGTTGTTCTATTTTCCGATTATACCCACTCCATTTCAAATCTTTTTATTTGAATTCTTAATTTGTTTCATTAGCCTGTCTGATTTAATCTAATATTTTATTATATTTAAACTTAAATACTTGCACCCGGAGGGTGCATATATTTGCTAGTATATATAAATAAAGAAAAGTGATAACTATAAAAAAAATAAGTATGTCTATAAAGTGATAAGACCCAGATTTTGTATGAGTCAAAAGAAATTGCAATGTGTTGGATACCAAGTCGGAGTAAGAGGAAATGCCAACGCCAATTCAACAAAATATCAAGAATAAAGAAATTGATGAAAACTTAAAGATTCCATATACAAAGATTTATCAAAAAAAAATGACAACAACGTTGGATTAGTATTACACTGAACAAATTATCAATTAAGCCAACAGGATGAGAATGGAAGCTGAGATAGAGAAAATCCCCAGAGGAAGAAGTAATACTGTCTCACCTGCGCATTGGTCATACAAAATTTACACACTCTTTGATGCTTAAGGATTGAACCCTGGTGGCTGAGCAATCCATGACATGCAACACTTCACTTTGGCCCTTAGGCTAGATGGGCAGTTGGAGAGGCCCTCTTCAATCAATCAGCTGGTCACATCAAGCCCTAGTACCTATATGATTGTCCCAACACAAATGCACTTATGGCAAACCCCAACCCTTTTTATCATATATGTTAGAATGTGGTGGTTAACGGACTTAGTGTTCTGGATATGTCATTAAACAGCATCTAATGGTGAAGTACCAATTCTGGAACACTGGAGAATGTGGAGTACTCCTTTATTGCCATTACTCCCAGGTCCACCCTGACCCAGAGTGGTAGTACCTATTAGAGTCCCATCTAAAGAAAGTGACTATCAATAAAATGTGTTTAAAACAATTGATTAACCAACAAGAATAAATGAAACAAAATCTTCAGCATAAAATTACCCAACAAGGGTTGACATGCCATAAAATTCAACCAACCAACCAACCAAACTGAGGATTAATTTGAATATCCCTTGCAACCCAAAATCCTTAATGGCCCCCACTATATTGAGCAATAAAAAGCAAATTTTGACTTTGTTTAAATACTTTTGAGCAGCATATTCTAATAACCTTTCTAAGCCTTGAGCAGTAAGTAATGAACCTTGACCTGACCTATTATCAAATGCCCAAGATGGATTGCCATTTTACAAGGTTGAAGGGAACCAACTGTCTTGCTGAGGGGGGAGGGGAAGAAGGGGATTTATACCTTTTAGTGCAAAGTAAATTCAAACCACAAACCATCCCAGCCAGATCTCACCAATTCCTTTCTGCCCCATTAACCACTAGGCCACCAGCACGGTTCATTAATAAATATATTAATGTAACATAAGACTATTCATTCCCATAAATCTTAATTATCAGTTCTTTACTTAATTTAGAAGTGATCTTTCACTACATTTATCATTTAATCATCTTTTTATTTAATTTAAAGAAATCATTTCCTACCAGGTGCCAGTTCCACTTTCATGCATATCTCTCTCTCTCTCTCTCTCTCTCTCTCTTCTCCTCTCTCTCTCTCATATATATATATATGAAATGAGATGAAATATGTCCATCAATAAATTGTTATTTGGTTTGGGAAGAATGCCAAAATCTGGTGTGTTCTGAACATATAGATAAACAGCGCTACGCAGAGGATAGAGTTTAGGGGTTGTGTAGCAAGATGGGTAATATCCTGAGTTTTGCGAGAACTACTATTAGAAAAGAAAGGAAGAAGAACTAAGAGATAGTAAAGGTTTTTTTTAAAAAGTGATGAGCACAAAACGGTTGTCGTGAGTTTGACCGGGGCGTGACCCGCCGAATGGAGAATTGAATGTCAACCGGAAGTTTTGGGTTTTGACCGGAACTGCAAGTCACGTGGTGACGTGGAATGACAAAGAAAAATACCAGTCTCTTTTTGCTTTTGGACGCGTAGGGTACGGACCAGACCTCTGGTCCTAGTGCGGGATCACAGTAATTTAACAGTGTCCTCTCTCTCTTTCTCTCTGCCTTTTCTCTTCTCCGACACAGCCCACGAGACTAGCCCTGGAAATAAAAGCTAAGCAGCTTGTAACGATATATTTCTCGTATTGTACTTTTTTATCGACAAGATGACCACCACGTGCCAAACACCTTTTTAGTGCCGTGATTTTGGAGGCACGTTGACAAGACCCGCTATACAATGTATATCGCTATTAGAACGTTATGTATATATCCGTTTTGGTACAGTCAATATATCGCCACCGCCACATTACAGGCTGGTTTTGCTCAGTCAGTAGAGCAACCATTTAGAAATCACAAGGTTCCTGGTTCAATACTGATCTCTGCCAACTCAGCACATTAATAACATAAATTGATAATCTGATCTGTGCGATAAGGTGAGGAGCTGTCAGTAGGTTTGCACTCCACCTAAGCAAAACAATCTCCATGGTCTAGCACTACCAAAAAGGGAATAGACTCCTTCATTGTCCAGCTAATATGGACAATAGGCCACTCAGCCAACATTACTTTTTAATTTAATGCAGAGTCTATATAATCAGAGCCTGCATTACCCTTCATTAGGTGAACTTGGCCTAGGGTGCCAACAATCTATATATTAATATTCATGTTCCTTAATTTTACAATCATTATCATCTAGCAACACCCTCTAGTTAAAAGTGAGACCAGCCAAATCATCCAAGATGAAATGCAAAATGTAAATCTTTATTATCCGCAAAATTCTTATGAGTGCCATCACTTTGGCTAAATAATAAAGGACCATTCCGTTTTTATTATAAAGAAAGAAAGAGAAGAAAAAGGACATGCTACCCAGAAAAAATATAATAAAAAAAATAAAGAAAGTAAGAGATAGAAAGAGGAGGTGAGCGTGTGGAAGTGATAATACTAATCTGTTTCAATTGAACATAATGAAAAGATGATAACCATTACATTACAAACACCTCCAAGTTTCATTTTGGATACAACTTGCAAAGTTTTAAGTTAAGCATGAACCATTTTAAAATTAATCACTTCTGCTAAATAATTCCTATCAGATACATCCACCTTCCTTCACCGGCCAAAATCAGTGCTTGGGTCTTCTAATACTCATGTCAGAGGGATTTTTTTTTTAAATGTTTTAAATATATATATATGTATATATATATATATATACCATGTAATAAAACTGGTTTTCATTTCGGTTTAGCTAAACCAGAACTGTTTTAATTGATCATTTCATAAGATCCAATCTTTTCCAATTTGAAGTACTTTGTATCTCCTTGAATTCATCTTTGTTTACCATACGTTTAAACAATCTTATATTTCTGAACTACTTTTTGTCTCAGTGATTTAATTTAATTATACTTCCAAGTCAGATGCAAAATAAATATCTGCTTATTTACAGAACTAATTAAGGGTGTTCAAAGAATTAATAATTCTCAAAAATCTGCAAGATAACCTGGCAATGCCCTGACAATGTAAATGTTTTATCTATCTGTTTATACATATATAAAGGCCAGGTGGTGTGAATGTATGTGTGTGTGCATCTCATTCAACAGGAAGGAAGTCCTTTCAATGTCATATTTGCATCAAACTTTGTGGATCTGCAGCAGGTTTGATGGGTCATTTGAGGGCTGATACAAGGAAGGGTTCTGGTGGTGGAGTTATGGGATTGTGAGGGACAGCAATGATCTGTAAAGATTATGCTATTGCTATATTGCTATGTGTGTATATCCTGATGAAACTACGAAAATAAAACCATTAATGACAAAGTATATATATATATATATATACACACACATTACATATCACCGGTTCTTACTTTTTGTGCAAAAATTATTTGATTTATATTTAAAGATATTTAAAAATTAAAATATACATAGAAATAGCATTAAAATGTCCAGCATTTGTAAATCTCAAAAGTAAACCAATATACCAGGGTTCCCCTCTTTATCCAGACATCAATGGGTAACTGCTTCTAGTACATATATAAAGGACAGTTTGTGTGAATGTATGTCCGGGGGAAACTATGATAATAAAACAATTTGACAAGTAAATATATATACACATTCACTATCACCAGATCTTACTCTTTGAGCAAAAAATAATGAAGATTTGATTTATATTCGTGAAGATAATTCAAAAATAAAATTTAAATAGTAACAGCATGGAATTTTTTTTTTTTTTTTTTCATGCAATTGATATTTTAGATAGGAAACATTAATTTTTCTTTCCTGACGTCCCACCAGGATCAATGCAAAGTTGTTTTTTACATATGGATTTTAATGGGGCATCCTGCAATGATCCAACTCATGATTCAGTAGTAATGGATCTGCAAGACTAAATGTTTTGCCCCCACTCTACCGAAATGATTCCAGGTAGCAAATTCTAGTATGTTTATAGCTATTTACTAAGTTTAGATGTGGCACAGGGCCAGAATTATGGAGCACCCGGTGAGAATCAAATTCACTAAAAATGGTCTGTGAATCTAGGTTGTTAACCATTACACCACTAGTATGTTTATAAGTGAGAGAAACATTTTTTCAGATAATTTTATCTTTCAAAATTTGGGCTGTGCAATCAAGTCATTAACTCAAATTTCTGTTTATTTGATTATCCTTTTGACCTTCCATACATGCACATGTTACTCCAACTAATTAAAGTACAGAGTAATTAAAAAGGATTTTGATACCACTCAAAAGAGAATGATTAATTTGGTTGCACTTAAGGGATCAGTTTAGCTCAGTCAGTAGAGCATCAGCCTAGGAACCACAAGGTTCCAGGTTCAATACCAGACCTAACTACTTGTTAAGCTGGGATCTGTGCAGTAAAATAGTTGATGGTAGGTGTGGTGTTCCACTTCAGATGCAAAAACAATCTCCCTCATCTAGAACTAGTGAAAAGGAGATAGACACTCTTAGTGTTTGGCTGATACCAACAATAGGCTACTCCACCAACTTTACTTACACAATTTAATATTTTCTCTGTCCCTAGACATGTCCATTGGAAGACTCTTGGGGTGTCACATGACAGTCCAGAAACACATTCTCGGTCTCTTTTTGTCTGTTCTTTAAACAGTAGAGATTCTACTGGTGGATGGTTAAAAATACTTTTTGCCCAAACCTTTAAAAAAAACAACAAACATTGTAAACATCATGTTTATGTTCTAAACAAAACTTTATTGAGATGATTAAAACTATCTCCATTATTATTATTATTGAATCTAAACTGAAGAATAAATATCCTGTAGCAAACTCAATATAGAAGCTGCTCCTCTAAAAAGAAAATCAAATCTTTTTCCTATCTCCTTTAGTATTTGTTGATCATGATAACAATAAATTGCCAGTTAACACTGTAACACTCCTTCTCAATATACAAAGCACTTCAGATCTGTATTTAGAATTAGTCTCCAAGAACCAGGATGCAAAAAGAGGCAAGAAGCTAGCAGGGGGAGGGGGTTAATGTTTTCTGTGAGATATTTGCATTAAATTTTGACAAAATCAGTTTTATGAACAAAAAATATCTCTTGAAAATGAAAAATTGAATCTTGCTTACATACCTAGGTAGTAATATCTCATCCACAGAAAGCAATGTTAATGGACATATAGAGAAGGCATGGTCAACCATAGACAGATTATCAGTCATATGGAAATCAGATCTCACTGACAAGTTAAAGTGACAATTCTTTCTAGCTGTAACTGTAAAAGTAAGTGCTACTCTATGATGGACCAGTTGGACCCTAACAAAGCGCCAAGAGAATAGGTTATAAGGGACCTACACAATAATTCTGTGTGCAATCTTAAATCATGGAAATAACACCCTATTTAAGTCAGTTAGTCTACTGTTGGTTTTAATAACAGCAGCTAATTAAGTACAACTCAAGCAGTGTCCAAGACAGCTGGTATAAATAGGAATCAAGAATGATCCATCCATGAATCTGGGTGATTTGGGTGATTCCATTCCTTGAGTTCTGATTGGCTGCTTGACTGCTTGATTTGAATGACATTGTGGAGTCTTATATATACTTTGTCATTTTGCAGTGGACTTTGTAGCATTTGGGTTTGTATTTCAGTTACAACCGTTTGTTGCCTTGTCTTCCCAGTTCGACGGTAATTGGAACTTTAATTATTCTTTACACTCCACAAAGAAACAGATGTACAGCTATCTGCCCCCTATCACAAAAAAATCATCTTTATAATAAAAACGGAATGGACCATTATATGACAACACTCATAAGAAATAAGTTAGCAGATAAGCAACACCAGATAATCAGGATTTACATTTTTGCCTTTCATCTTGGACAATTTAGACGGTCTCATTTTTAGCCAGAGGGTGTTGCAAGGTGTCATACAATTAAGGAACCCAAGTATCAATATATAGAATATGTTCGGATAGTGTAGACACAGTGCTACTTGGGGAAAATTCTGGCCTATATTATCATCTGACTAAAAACTGTTGAAAATATTGCATTAACCAAATAAAAAAATTAAGATGAAGGGAAGGGTTGAAAGCCAAAGACTTTTTACAAATCTGGAGTTTCGAATTTTCTTTGTATTTCAAGTATAAAAAAAGAAGAAATTTACTCTCACTTAAAATTTGCAACAAATTTGTTTGCATCAAAAATTTGTATTTGAAGATAATGAATATGAAATATTTCCAATTACCCTGAAACATTTTAATGTGCAACTACAAGATGTGATATGAAAACCTAATTTTTCTGAAATGCTTCAATATTAATTGCATTATATAATTGCCCACAGATAATAAGTATTGTATCCTCTCTTATAGTAATGAAGTGGGGGGGGGGTTCTTTAACTGATCATGTTATTATAAACATCACTCTGATATGAGTGGCAATGCAATAACAAGGCATGTAGATTTCAGATAAATCATTTGTATATGTCACCCCCCCATTGATTCTAATCTTAACTGGTCCCTGGATCATTCAGGGGTGGGGGGATAAAACTAAATGATGTATTGCTCTCTCTCACTTTAAAAGATGAGAAGATAGACTGTATATCTTCTTGCAGGTTGAGATCAGTTTGTGTAGTATACACTTAAGGCTAAATGTGGGATAGCCTTCTTACTTCTCTTCTATCTTGTTAAACATTGCCATAATGCACTAAAGGAGGTCATCAGTGATGTTACATCAGTATCCTTACAGATTTCAGGTTTTGCAACATCTGTTCAACTGGTGATCCCGACCTGTTATTAGGCCGCTTCCTTTCATAATCCACTCTATAATTTAACAAATAGTTCAGGAATTCTTATATTATGGCCCTGGGATATGCAACAGAGACTTCCTTAGTACATGTAAAAAAATAGGAGATTGCAACAACAAAAAAATAGTAAATAAATAGATGAGTTAAAACTTGAAATATACACTCCTTATTACATACTTCTTATGATACTTATCTTCTTAGCTGGCCAGATCTTCTATTCTGATTCTCTTGGATTTTTCTTGAGTTGGCTCTAGGTGTTTTTTTGTGTCCATTCTTTTCTTCTTACAAATGAGTAAAAAGACTTAGTATGTTTTAGACATCTTTATTTCAAAAACCCAAAGTTAACCACATGCATAGAGAGAAATAGCTTGCTGGAGAGACGCCATTTTGCATCTGTCTCCTTCACTCATTGAGCTAACTCTGAATCTCTAACTTGTTCTCATGATTGTACTGAGCAATCAGAGAACTCTAACAAGATCAGCTAAAGGTTAAGCCTTGTTTATCATACTGACATGAACCACTGCATTGGTTATTTTCCATGCCTCTTCTTCTAGCAGAATTAAGTTTGTTTTT
Source organism: Doryteuthis pealeii (assembly GCA_023376005.1). Classification (NCBI taxonomy): domain Eukaryota; kingdom Metazoa; phylum Mollusca; class Cephalopoda; order Myopsida; family Loliginidae; genus Doryteuthis; species Doryteuthis pealeii. The sequence continues at coordinate 55,938,257 of CM042145.1, read as the reverse complement.
TAAATTTTACACAACCATACATCATTAATATGCCACTTATCAATAATGTAACATTAATAACTTCCCTAGTAATTCAGTAAGCTAAGATGGCCAAGGAAACTGTTATGCCAAAGGTTTTTTGATGGTGTAGAGTTTTTTGGGAAATATTTCTATTTGGAAACATAAATATTTATCATAGACTTGGACACTTTCATGTCTTTTTTTAGGGGGTGGAATTTTTTTTTTTTTTTTTTTGTCAGTTTTTCTAAATTCCTTTTTTTTTTTTCCCCAACTAAAATTTCCGGAAAAACATTCGAAAATCATTCCCCACAACCAGGGATTTTATTTTTTCTTCTTTTATTTTCTTCAGTTTTTCATATTCCTCATGGCAAAGTGATTATCAATTTTTTACCTGCCTGCTTGAATGTCTGTGTGTATGTGTATGTTAGTAAGTGTATGAAAAAACGCACTCACATGTATTTGTATTTGTGTGTCTGTATCTGTGTATGCAAACATGCAAATGCATGTATTCGTGTGCGTGTGTGTAGATAGTGTTATACCATACCATAATTGCAAAAGTACCCATCTCTACTTTGAAGAAAAGAGTCAACATCAAAAGTCAAATAGAAGATTTTGAAAGTTGGGTGTAGGGTTGCATTTATGGGCCTTGTGCATAGCATATTGGCTGCTGGACGTGGGTTGAGGACCTTTGTTATAAATTTAATTAGTAAAGTTTAATTTTTTAAATTTTTGATATCTCATTATGTTTTTTTTCTTTTCTTCTTTTTTTTTAAGTTTTGAAATTTAAATCCTTTCTGATGATTTGGTTTTGTTTGATTTCTTTGCTTAATGGCATATCAAACCTTTGTGGATAATGTAATGCCAAAACCATCCTTGTAGAAGAACAGTTGTAATACTATTTAACCAATCTAAAGGTTAAATAGAAAAGTTGTTGTTTTTTTTAATTGAGTACCCATCAATAATGAATAAACCAAAATGTCTTTGGCATAAAATAACCTAACAAGGGTTGATATGCCATAAAGACCAACCAACAAAGCAACTTTCTACAATTTTATGAAAAGTCAAGATGTGCAAAGTTGTGGAACGATTTCTATGGAATCTGTTTTGGTCTTTCCCATGGCTTTTCTCTATTTCAAGTTGAATGGGATTCAAAAGAAAAATGGGCATTATAAATCTTAGCAGCTATGACATTGAGAGTCATAAAGTGATCCCTAAATCATTCATGGTGGATAAAACTAAATGATATATTATTCTCTTGTTTCTCACTTGAAAAGAAGAGAAGATAGACTGTATATCTTCCGAATGTTGAGATCAGTTTGTGTAATAAGTATACACTTAAGGCTAAATGTTGAATAGCCTTCTTACTTCTCTTCTATCTTGTTAAACATCACCAAAATGCACTAAAGGAGGTCATCAGTGATGTTACACTTACAGATTTCAGGTTTGCAACATCTGTTCAACTGGTAATCCAGACCTGTTATTAGGCCACCTCCTTTCATAGTTCACTTTGTAATTTAATGAATAGTTCCGTAATTCTTATATTATGGTCCTGGGATATGCAACAAACACTTCCTTAGTACATGTATAAAATAGGAGATTACAACAAAAAAAGATAGTAAATAAAAATGTTAAAACTTGAAATATACACTTCTTATTACATACTCCTTATGATACTTATCTTTTTAGCTGGCTGGATTTTCTATTCGGGCTTATTCTTCTCTTCTTATAATTATACTTCTTTTTGTTACAGACAAGTATATATATTTACCAACTCCTCCGCACGAGCAGGATGCAACACAAGGTCAATTTCTTAAGCGGAGTTCAACAGGTTTGAATTCAGAGTTTTCCTTCTCCTAGACTGGTTACCTAGCCATGGTTAAAGAACCCAGTTTGCCCTGCTATTTACCAATAGCTGGAGGGAGAGTAGGATTCATACCTTTCCCAAGGGTATTAGCACTAAGTGAAATGCAGTTACCACGTCCAGGATTTGAACTCGGGGCGACAAGTCCATTTTCCATGACTTTAACCATTACACCACGCGCTTCCTACAGACAAGTATATGGACAAGAGAATTGGATTTAATTTTGTTTATTTTAGATAAGCAAAAATTGGTTGTTACAGAAAAGATATAGTCTTTCTTCTTTCACTCAGTATGAAGTCAAGAGGTGAGAAGCTGTCAGTGGTATTTGATCTTTGATCCAAAATGTGACACGTGAAGCTCCTCTGTTGTTTATGACTTTTGGTTGACTGTTTCATAGCCGTGTTTGGAATTGCAATCAACTTTGAAAAGCTTTGGTGGGGAAAAAAGGTTTGTGATTGGTTGAAAAACAAGGAGTTTTTTAATTGTTAATTTCGTTTTTCAACAGAAGCTGTGTGGGTCCGACATGCACAAAGACATGTTTTATTCATTGTGTTTGTAGCTACATCCAGTTGATGTTACATTTTTTCAACTAAATATGTGTTGTTGCTCTTCCTGAGTGTTTTTATTTCTTTCGCTGGAGAGTGGGTGTATCAAGTTATTGAATTTGTGAATCATATAGGGAGATATTTATTTCTGTTGTATAACAGGCTTAATACCTTCTGTGGTAATTCTGCAAGCTAAGATGGCCAAGAAAATTGTGTAACACCAGATAATCAGGATTTACATTTTTGCATTTCATCTTGGATGATAACCAGAGTGTGCTACAAGATGATAACAGCTGTACATTTAAGGAACAAAAATATTTCACAAAGAAATAGAGAGAGCTATAAGAATTAGAAACGGAAAGGAAAAGGTCTTTTGGGAATTTAATACATTGATATGAACTCTTTCTTGTTCAACAGAGTAACCTCCCCTTTCTGTCAGCATTTTTTTTTGTTTTCATTTCTTCTGAGAGCTTCTGCATTTTCTTCTTCTCTCTCTTCTTCTTCTTTCAATTCTTCTCTCTGTTGGTAGTATTGTAGTAGGTGATACATTAACACATTGAGCATTTCTTCACTCCATATCAAATTTAAAAGTCACCCAGATGAATGTACAATGTAGTAGAATTCAGAAACTTATATTTTATGATTTCAAACTGGATCATAACACAACAGAAGAAATAAACAAAACATGAACGTACAGTTAACCATTGATAGTTCAAGTAATTTCGTTTGGGTTGCAAGAGATTTGACAATCAGCCAATGTCAGGTAAGGTAAATCCAAACTGAAACTTGAATTTGGCATCTCACACTTTAATGTGATACTTCACTTTCACTAACTGTAAAAACTGTATCTGTGGGGTAATTCCATGTCAAATCATCCAGGCCATGTCATCCACCCACTTCAATCTTTCTGAAATTTTGTCCAAGTGTGTACTATGTTACAGTTAGACAATCCCCAAAATTGGTGAAATTATGTCGATTTTTTAGCTTTCTAAATTTGGGTGGAGTGTCGTGAAAAATGTCAATTAAATTTGCCCAAGGAATCCAAAACTGCTATTAAAAATGTCTCAGTTTTAAGTTATTAATGATTTCTGATTTGTAGCTTTGGTTCTGAGCAAAGACCAAACTATCTTTTTGGTACAAATAATGTTCAATATATGTGAAATAATAATAGAAAATAGGGCCACTTTGAGATATTGATCTTGCTATGAAAGAATCAGAAATCATCTCTCTATTCTCCTCCTTCTTCTCTCTATTCTCCTCCTTCTTCTCTCTATTTTTCTTCTCTCTTTTCTTTTTCTTCTCCTTCTTCTCTCTATTCTTCTTCTTCTTCTTCTTTTTCTTCTCCTTCTTATTTTCTCTATTCTTTTTCTTCTCCTTCTTCTTCACCTTTCTATTCTTCTCTCTATTCTCCTTTCTATTCTCTCCCTTCTTCTTCTCTCTATTCTCCTTTCTATTCTCTCACTTCTTCTTCTCTCTATATTCTTCTTCTTCTTCTCTCTATTCTTCTTCTTCTTTTTCTCCTTTCTATTCTCCTCCTTCTTCTTCTCTTTATTTTTTCTCTATTTTTCTTCTCTTTATTCTTCTTTTCTCTTTTCTTTTTCTTCTCCTTCTTTTTCTCTCTATTCTTATTCTCCTTCTTCTCCTTCTCTCTCTTCTTCTTCTTCTCTCTCTTCTTCTCTCTCTTCTTCTTCTTCCTATTCTCCTTCTTCTTCCCTTTGATATAATTCCTCTGGATGGAGGGGAACCATATATGTGTAATATCAAGATTCTTTTATTGCAAGGCTTTTAGTCACACAACATTAACTATATTCATCATCAGTTCAAATGTCAAAGTTTAGATGAAAAGCAATTTCTGAATTCATTTATTGATTGTAAGAACAACAACAAAAATCCAAAACAAGTTTCATCCCTCGAGAAAAACGTGTCTATGTTTACTGAATATCTTTACAGTTTATTTTCATTGCCCCCCCCAAAAAAATTAAAAGTTCTTATTTCTTATTGAGGGGTTTAGCTCAGTCAGTAGAGTACCTGCCTCAGAATCATAAGGTTTAAGATTAAACATTTACAAATTAATCAAATTTTGGCATTAAATAGTTCATAAGGAGTTGATATGCCATTAACTAAATCAAACCAATTTAATTAAGGGATCAATATAGAAGTTCAATTTAGACAATAAATATATTTAGAGCGGAATCTGTGCAGTAATGTGGGGAGCTGAATGTAGGTGTGGTGCTCCACTTCAAATGCCCAAACAATCTCCTTGGTCTAGCACTAGTGAAAAGGGGATAGACTCCCTTGCTGTCTACCTGACACCGACTTTAGGCCAACCTGACACCTAGATCAGAATATTCTAACTAAATCTATTGTATTTTGTCAACTGATGGGTTGAACTATCCTGCACTGCCATTGAACCACTCCCCCATAAAACTTCTAAAGTCTGATACTCTATAGAGGCCAGTTTAGCTCAGTTGGTAGAGCAGCCACCTAGGAATAGTAAGGTTCCTGATTCGATACAGATCTCCACCAAATCAAGGTATGTGGACAGATTGGGTAATCTGATCAGTGCAGTAAAGTGGGGAGCTGATGGTAGGTGTAGCACTCCACCTCGGCAAAAAGAAACAATCTCTCTGGTCTAGCAATAAAGAAAATGGGTGAAATAGGGGAAGAATGAGTTTAAAAATTGAGTTTGAAAACAAATTGAATACCCAACAAGAATGAATAAAATAAAATGGTTTCAGCATAAAATACCCCAACAAGTGTTGACATGCCGTAAAATCCATCAAACCAAAAGCAAAGTCTAAGAATTTATAGTTAACACTAGCACAAAAATAAGCCCTAGAGTTATATCCCAGAGTCAAAATTAATATATATATTTACCAGTCCCACCACATGAGTAGGATGCAACACAAGGTCAATTTCTTAAGCGGACTTCAACAGGTTTGAATTCAGAGTTTTCCTTCTCCTAGACTGGCTACTTAACCAAGGTTAAAGAGCCCAGTCTGCCCTACTATTTATCCATAGCTGGAGGGAGAGTAGGATTCATACCTTTCCCAAGGGTATTAGCGCAAAGTTAAATGCAATTATCACATCTAGGATTTGAACTCGGGGCGACAAGTCCATTTCCCATGACTTTAACCATCGCACTACAGTCAAAATTAATATAAGCCATGTCTTATTTTTGAGGAAACACATTATATTTGGGAACATGAGATATTAGAGATGTTCAGACTCCAAGTTTCACTTAATAGATGAATTTTTATTTCTGTTTTTCTTCCATTTCTTAATGATTTATTTCTTTTAATTACAGAGGCAAGATGCTCGAATTATAGTCGGTGTGTTTTATGAAGACATGGCTAGAAGAGTATTTTGTCAGGTAAGTAGAGCCATATTCTTTATTTATCTGTTCTATCAAAAGTTGTGGTTTTTTTCTAAAAGTAACCAAAATTTTGGTAACAGGTCGTACAATTTAGGAACACAAGTATCAATATATTGATAAGTGTGGTGAACATTCCTAACCCCCTGCCTTTCATCATAAAATGGACTGCTCATGTTTATAAATAAGTTCTATTTATACTAATTATCCAGCTCCCACGTTTATAGTCCTTGTGTCCAACTAGTATAGTGGGGGGGGTGTCAATAAATTAATTTATATTAACTATCCATTTGCTGAATAAAGCCGAGATAAAATTTCTCAGCTTGGTGTTTTTTTTATTTCATTACAGTACTCAATACAAAAATATTGTTGAGACAATATATCAATATTATCAAAAAGGTTAATAATAATAATAATAATACCTGGAGAATGAGACGCACAAGATTCTCTGGGACTTTGAGGTACAGACAGATCACTTAATCTCGGCCAGGAGACCAGACCTGGTGTTGATCAATAAGAAGAAGAAATCTTGTCATCTTGTGGATTTTGCCTTCCCGAACGATCACAAAGTGAAAGTGAAAGAAAGCAAAAAGATAATCAAATACTTGGACCTTGCCTGAGAACAAACAAAACTGTGGAACATGAAGGTGAAGATCATTTCAATTGTAATTGGTGCCCTATGAACGATCCCTAGGGGTCTAGAAAAGATCCCTAGGGGTCTAGAAAAGAGTCTAGATGAACTGGAAATCAGAGGAAGAATCGAGACCATACAGACTACAGCATTTTTGAGATCAGCTAGAATACTCAGAAGAGTCCTAGAGACTTGAGGTCACTCAGCCTCCAATGAACCACCAGCTAAGGTGGGTGTGAAAAACTCTAATGGAGTGAAAATAATAATAATATAGAAAATACCTGGACCTTGCTCAAGAATTGAAAAAGCTGTGGAATATGAGGGTGAAAGTAATACCAGCTGTAGTTGGTGCACTTGGAACAGTCCCAAAACACATGGTAAACATTCCCCCCCCAACCACCATTTTATTATAAAATGGACTGCCCTTGCTTATAAGTCATGTGTATACTAACTGTCCATATGCTGAATAAAGCCTAAATAAGGTTTCTCTGCTTGATGGGTTTTTTTTATTTCATTACAATGTACCACTGATGATAATCAAAAATATTCACCAACTCCGGAATCTTTGCACAACTGATAATGGCGATTTCAGCCCCACATCAATGGAAATTACATCCAATGGCCATCAAAACTGCATTCTTGCCATGAATAGAGAAGTTTACATTAAATCTCCGACAAAAGGATATGGTGACTCAATAAATGTATCTGTGGATAAAGTGATACTTCCGTCTACTGGTACAATAAAGTCAAATTAGTCATGATTGGAAATGATGTTGTTATGTTACAAATAGATCTCAAAATGTCCTGATACAACCGGTTCCCTCGTAGGTGGATTAGCCTGTCATTTGGATGATTCCATTTGGACAGGAAGTAAGGAAGAATTAGAAAACATTGTCAATGTTTTCAAAGTTGCTAAAGAAGAGATACAAAAACTTTCTGATATTGCTGATTTGACATCACCTGTATTGATTCAAATGCAAACAGGACTTAAGAGCTATTTCTAAATAGTTCAATATGTAAAAAGTATAATAATCTTAACTTGCAGGACCTGTGGATATACCACAGTATGATAATTCAATTATTATGACGTTGATATTAAGAGCTATTGCGAAATAGTTCAATATGTAAAAAGTATAATAATCTTGATTTAACTCTCTCTCACTTTTTTCTCTTTCTTTCCTTCTTTTCATTATTATATTTTATCTTTTCCTATTATATTTTTCTATGCAGCATGTAATTTTACTACCCTTTCTTTCTTGATAATAAAAATGGAATGGTCCATTATTTAGCTGAGGGTGACAATACTCATAAGAAATAAGAATTTGTCAGATAAGCATTCAGGATTTACATTTTTGCATTTCATCTTGAACAATTTGGATGGTCTCATTTTTAACCAGCGGGTGTTGCAAGATAACAGTCATACAAACATGAGTATTAATATATAGATAATAACAGTCTCAAAATTCCCAAAGAAACCAATGTCTTTAAGAAGTAATATTTTCCTTAAACAATCATTACCTCAACAGTCAATATAAAAATGTACATTCAAATTCAATAAATGATTGTCTCCCTTGGAGAAAGTGTATGCCTGTTAGGTGGCTCGTGAACACATGCCAATTCCAGAAATCTATTCTCTTCTGCCTCTGAATAGTACAGATGTTGTCTCTTGCCCCTCCATTGAAATGTAAAACTAAGATAGTTGTGATCATTTTACTAATCATTAATTCCAAATAGGATTTTCCTCCATTTTTCCGCGTCTTTTCTCGTTCTTAGATCAATATGTGCATATCTCATCTGTTGAGACATTATTTTATTCTTTTCAATATTTCTTGTATGTATATTATGTATATACTGACAGGAGATATACCATATAGTTTTTGATGATTATTCCATTATTTTTTCTTTAAAAATTTAGTGATTCCAAGATTTGTTTGTTCCTCTACATCATGTTGAAACAAACTTTGATTATTAATTTTTTCAATTTAAAATAATTATCCAACTTTCTGGCTACAAATTGAAGCCAGAAAGTTTGGCCATCAAATAAAATAGATTTCATCTCAGATTTTTGCTTAGTTTATTTTTCATGGATTAAAAATAACAGAAGAAATGTTTTCTAAGAGTGGGTGATTCCATATTTTTTGCCAGAGATTGAATTCATTCACTACAACGCAATCATATTGAGTCAAAAGTTTTGCAATATTTTGTACTTAAAGTTTGTGGCACATAGACCACTTGATGGAAGCAGTTCAACCTATGAAAGGTACCCACTGCAGTTGGCAGTATTGTAGTAGTTGATGCATTAACACATTGAGCATTGCTTCACTCCATATCAAATTTAAAAGTCACCCAGATGAATGTACAATGTAGTAGAATTCAGAAACTTATATTTTATGATTTCAAACTGGATCATAACACAACAGAAGAAATAAACAAAACATGAACGTGCAGTTAACCATTGATAGTTCAAGTAATTTTGTTTGGGTTTCAAGAGATTTGACAATCAGCTAATGTCAGGTAAGGTAAATTCAAACTGAAACTTGAATTTGGCATCTCACACTTTAATGTGATACTTCACTTTCACTAACTGTAAAAACTGTATCTGTGGGGTAATTCCATGTCAAATCATCCAGGCCATGTCATCCACCTAATTCAATCTTTCTGAAATTTTGTCCAAGTGTGTACTATGTTACAGTTAGACAATCCCCAAAATTTGAGCTTCCAATTCCAAAAATTGGTGAAGTTATGTCGATTTTTTAGCTTTCTAAATTTGGGTGGAGTGTCGTGAAAAATGTCAATTAAATTTGCCCAAGGAGTCCGAAACTGCTATTAAAAATGTCTTCAAGTTAACCAGTTTTAAGTTATTAATGATTTCTGATTCGCAAAAAATAAAAAATAAAGTTGTAGCTTCAGTTCTGAGCAAAGACCAAACTATCTTTTTGGTACAAATAATGTTCAATATATGTGAAATAATAATAGAAAATAGGGCCACATTGAGATATTGATCTTGCTTTGAAAGAATCAGAAATCATCAATAAATTAAAATTGGTTGACTTTAAGACATTTTTGATAGCATTTTTGGATTTCTTGGGCAAAAATGCTTTTATTAACCAGCTGTTAGGAGTAGGGAAGCTCTAGAATTAATTTTACAGATAAAAATAGGTTTCATTGCCATTTTTCTTGACCCCCCCCCTCAAATTTGGAAAGCTAAAAATCCACATAACTCCACAAATTTTTAAAACTGGAAGCTCAAATTTTGGGAATTGTCTAACGTTAACATAGTTCATAGCTGTACAAAATTTCAGAAAGATTGATGGGGGTGGGTGACGATTTTATTTTTTCTGGATGATTTGACATGGAATTACTCTGTGATGACATTTATTGTGGGTTGGTTGAGTCGGCTCCATCCAACAAATTCACCATATTCCTAAATGAAGGCAGACCATGCATGGTGATACAATGCAATCATTGGTGAATTCACAAAAAGAGTAACAAGGGAATAGGAAATTCACAAGTGGTCCCCAAACCCTGCCTGCATATCCTGGTTAGGGAAAGGAGATGCTTTTGTTTGATACAGATTTTCCACAGACATAGTGACAAATACGCCAAAAACCGTTGATTGCTGATCATAATGGAGACACCATTCAATTTTCACTAGAGCCCCTTTAGCCGGGTTGTGGCTTTAATACTACTGCGTGTCAAACCAATCCACCTTGGGAAGCCTTTCAGAAATTTTAGGCACTACATTGCTTCACTATCCTGCTACTGTAAGGAGGGTTTGGACTTTAGGGTGGACATTCACTAACTCAGCAAAAGCATCTAGAGCTGCAAGTCTATACCTCATGTTACTAAAGTGTTGCAAACATTTTGACTTAACCAAGTAAGAATTAAATTATTAGGCAGATGAAGGGTTTGGTAAATATATATATGTATATGCTAGAAGTTGGTGGCAGTGTGTTTTCATGTCGGTATAACATTCCTCTATCTGATGGTGAAGTTCCAATTCTGGAGCTCCGGAGTTGAAGTTTTGACTTATTTTTTTTTACTTTTGATTTCTTTCAGGCTTATAAAGAAAAGCTTTATGGCAAGAAATATGTTTGGTTTATCATTGGTTGGTATCCTGATAATTGGTACATGGCTAATGATGATTCTATAAATTGTACTGCGGATCAATTAAAAGAAGCATTGGAAGGACATTTTACAACAGAAGCCATGATTCTTAATCAACAAGCAACCAAAACAATTTCAGAAATGGTGAGTTAAATTTAGTTTTAATTTTTTTTTTATTAAAGAATGAATGAAAAAAAAAAAGAACATGGAGAAGGAAATCCAAAAGAATTAATGAATGAATGAGAAAGAGCATATGAAGAAAGAAAGAATTAATGAAAATCTTCACAAAAATAAATGGGTGTGAGGTGCTCGAATTAATAAAAATCAGACAGGAGGCAAAGAAATGACGAAATAAATTTATATCTGTACCAAGGTATCCATTTATTCATTTATATATATATATATATTATATATATATATATATATATATATATATAGTTTATCAAAGGTTACTACCATATAAACATTGTAGTAGCATGAGTAGTTAATCCAAAAAGGCTCAAAGGATGTTGGGATTTACCGTGATGACGGATTGGTCGTTAAAAATGCATCCGGACAAAAATGCGATCGGACTAGAAAATACATCATTGCAACACTGAAAGAAATGGGATTATCTGTGGACATCAAATCGAACACTAAAATTGGGAACTTTTTAGGTGTTACTTTTAATCTCATTACAAGTAATTTTGAGTCCTACATGAAACCAAATGCTGATCCAATTAACCCCAGATCTAACCACCCACCCACCCCCCAATTATTAAGAAAATCCCAGACCTAGTTGAGTACAGAATTAGTAAAAATTCTTCTTATCAGGAAATTTTTAGCGATACTTATAACAAACCATTATATGATACTGGGTACACTAGCAATAAAATAAAATTTAACAAAAAGCAACGAAATGATAACTTAAATAGGAAAGGAAACAGAAATAGAAGAATTCTGTGGTACAACCCACCATTTAATCTACAGGTGGTAACAAAAATAGGAAATATATTTATGAATTTAATAAATAAACAATTCCCAGTTAACCACACTCTACACAAAATCTTTAATAAGAACAACTTAAATACTAGCTTCTCCTGATTGGACAGTATAGATAGGATAATTAAAAAAACATAACAACAAAATAATTAACAACCATGTAAATAATAGAAATAAGAAAGGAGACAAACAGAAAAGTTGCAATTGCTGAGACCCAAGTACGTGTCCGGTGGAAGGAAAGTGCTTAACTAAGGTTGTAATTTGCATCGGTAATGTCTACATTGGAATCGGGCATTACTAAATTTTATGTTGTACAAAATCAGATTTCAAAACTAGATTCACAAACAATAAACACACTTTTTCTAATATTAAACTAAAAAATGCATCAACCTTAGCTAGCTACATTTGGAATTTAAAGCATCAAAATGTAACGCCTATTATCAAATGGGAAATATTAAAGAAATCAAGTACTTGCCGAGGATTAACTGATCCATGCTTCTTGCATTTACAAGAAAAGTTAGATTCTCAAATAAGAGTGAAGTAGTGAATAAAAAGGATGAATTCCTAGGGAAATGCATGCACAGGTTACATAATGCATTAATGTATCACTAAAATTAATTTAAATATAATAAATTCACCAAGTATATATATGTTTTTTTAAATCTAGCTCAATAGACTCACCAGAATACTAGAATTCCAAAAGTTCAAATAAGTAAGAAGTAAAGAAGGAAGAGGCAATAAAAATATAGGATGGGGGGGAGGGGCATAGCTAGATAGAATCATTAATCCCGTCAGCAGTAACTTCAAAGGAACAAGCTTGGGGGACTAAGGTTAATTGACCTTTAGGAGATATAGAATAAAATAAGCTTAAATCAGGTGAATATATATTTCATTAGCCACATTTCCTCAGTTCCTCTGAAGAAGGTGTACTAACAACACCAAAACCATGGTAGGGAAATAACTTTTCTACAATATATATATATATATATATATATATTTATATATATAAGGTTTTGTTTGGGTTTTTTTTTTTTTTTCAAATAATTGCTAAGCCACAAAAATACAACAAAAAAAAGGCAAAACAATATGACATATCTATGAGTTAAATAAAGATATTTCTAAAATTCTCATTATGTTTTAGGTGACTGCATGATATATAATTTAAGGTAGCATGGACATGGAGTCAATGGTATCTGGTTACTAACAGTTTCTCCCTCTATCACCTGTGAACATTTTTGACATTCATGCACAACTCCTATACATTTCCACTAATTGGTGATCAGTTTCAATTTGTTTAATACCTTTTGCATTCAAAAACTGAATAACTGTGTGAACTTCACACTTGTCTGTGTTGTATATCCACATCGGGTGTATAAATGGTGAGAGTTAATCTCATGTAATAGAGAGACAGAGATTTATTTTAAGTTGGAGATGGTCTTACTTGATTACTGGTTCCTGCTATCTTGTCTAGTTGACTTCTAATTCTTCTTCTGGCTTGGGCTTTGCTTGGTTTTAACATTTAATAAATTAACAAGACTTTATGTTTCCTTGATCAATCTATTATTTATCTAGCCCATATTTATTCACCATGGGAAAGTGACCACAGAGCACATCTGAGCTCCCTGAAAGCCAAATCAAATCTGAATTCTAACTAATGTTGCAGATTAACTATTGTTTCAATTCTTTTGGCGCGAAAAAAAATTCAAAAAGACAAAGGAATTGAGAAACAAAGGATGTTCCAGACAGAAGTCTGGATAGAAGAAAGAAGAAAAGTGATAAACATCTAAGGCTTGCTGCTTGACCGGGTCAAACAAACTTTCCGGAAAAATAACAAAAGAATGGAACAAAAGACTTCCTATTGTACTACGTGACGAAGGGGTTTTTTCCGGGAATAGCTAGAAGAAAAGATTAGTGGGCGGTTTGCGCTTACTTAAGCAGCCAGAGGCAGAGGGACAGACCCCAGAGAGACGGCGAACAGAGCACGAGGGGCGACCGTCGACACGGGCCATCGCTGCCAGCGGACAGTGAGGTTCGTCCACCCTTCCACGTCAGCAACGCTAGCCATCGCCTGCAACAATAGTAGTAGTCATTTCCAACGCTCGTCCTCGCCACCCACACGCACAAGGGAATGAAAAGAAATAAAAGTTCAATCTCCTACTACATACAGCATGTTATGTGTCTTCGTTAAGCGACCCCTACATATATCGTCTAGGGTTAGTGACGATACCCACTACGTATGCAGATACACGAAGTAGGGCCATGAATTTGAAACCAGTACTAACATACATTATTTAACAGCGTGAATCTGATGCCAGTATATAACAGATAAATATTTGGTTCTGTGAAAACACCACTATGCAACACTAACTATTCTTATGTGTCTGTACCAGAGGTCAGTTAGGGGTCATCTAAAATGTCAATCATAACACCCAATGCTTATGGAAAATTACCCACCTCTGGTTTTAAATCTAACAAATTTTATTTAAAACTAACTTACAGGTACATTCACAATTTATGAATTCTCATGAATTGTAACATCTGTAGCATCACTCAAAAGTCCTATCAGAAACAATTGCCGAGCCAAGATGGAGTGTAGCATTGAGGCACACAAAGGGACATGAAAAACAAATACAACAGTGTTGCCAATAGCCACATAAAGAGTGTTTTTGGTTCACAGCAATTTGAAGACCTTAAGGGCTAGTTTAGCTCAGTCGGTAGAGTGTCCAGCTGGGAGCCTCACGGTTCCTGGTTCGATACTGGCCCGCGCAAACTCTGCATATGAGTAACACAGGGATCTGTGCAGTAAAATGAAGAGCTGATGGTAGGTGTCGCGCTCCGTCTCAGATGCTAAAAACAATCACCTTGGTTTAGCGCTAGTGAATTGGGGATAGACTCTCGCTGTCTGGCTGATAACAACTTTAGGCCACCCCGATGACTTACTTTTAGGATTATCATCATATATTGATGTGGTAGAAGTGCGCTTTTATTATTAGGTACAAAGGAGTTTAAATTGGCCAACACAACATTGATGTGTGTGTTCGTGTGTGTATATATATATATATATATATATAATATATATATATATATATATACCAACCCCACCGCACAAGCAGGATGTGACACAAGGTCAATTTCTTAAGCAGAATTTAACATGTTTGAATTCAGAGTTTTCCTTCTCCTAGACTGGATACCTAGCCAAGGTTAAAGAGTCCAGTCTGCCCTACTATTTACTCATAGCTGGAGAGGGAGTTATCAGATTTATACCTTTCCCAAAGGTATTAGCACCATGTGAAATGCAAACAGCCTCATCCAGGATTTTAAACTCAGGTCAACAAGTCCATTTCGTAAGACTCTAACCCTTACACCATTCTCCTCCGTACTAGATGGCTCATCTGTGTATTTTTGATGACTATTTTCCTTGGAGGGTGTGATAGTATTCTGTGTTTGATTACGTGGTTTCTTTATGGTCGTCTACTTTGAAAGGTGGCAAGTTAATCTTCAGAATCGAGTTGTGATAGTGTGATAAAACAATCAACCACTCAGCATCAAATTTAATGGTCACTCCTCAAGTTCTGACCAATTCTTAATAAATAGAACCAAAAGTCTATTAGGAGTTTTTATCTTCAACATTCCTCATCTTGATGAGCTTTCCATTATTGCATAACCAAATTATTTAAGTTCTTTTTTGTCTAAAGTTTTAAAGTTGAAAACTCTTTGACAATTGTTATTATAGGATTTGGACTATTTTGTCCTAAAATTATTGAAAGGGGGATAGAAGGGGAGGAGAGAGATAGAAGGGGAGTGAGAGAGGGAGAGAGATAAAAGGGAGAGGGAAAGAAAATGAGAGAAATAGAGGGGGAAAGAGATAGAAGGGGAGTGAGAGAGGGAGAAAGATAAAGGAGAGGGAAAGAAAATGAGAGAAATAGAGGGGGAGAGAGATAGAAGGGGAGTGAGAGAGGGAGAAAGATAAAAGGGAGAGGGAAAGAAAAGGAGAGAAATAGAGGGAAAGAGGGAGAGACAGACAGAGAGAAATGGGAGAGAGATAGAAAGGGAGTGAGAGAGGGAGAAAGATAAAGGGAGAGGGAAAGAAATGAGAGAAATAGAGGGAAAGAGAGAGGGAGAGAGAGATAGAAGGGAGGGAGAGAGATAAAAGGAGAGGGAAAGAAAATGAGAGAAAATAGAGGGGAGAGAGGAAGGGGAGTGAAGAGGGAGAAAGATAAAAGGGAGAGGGAAAGAAAATGAGAGAAATAGAGGGGGAGAGAGATAGAAGGGGAGTGAGAGAGGGAAAAGATAAAAGGGAGAGGGAAAGAAAATGAGAGAATAGAGGGGGAGAGGACAGACAGACAGATAGAGATGGGGAGAGAGATAGAAAGGGAGTGAGAGAGGGAGAAAGATAAAAGGGAGAGGGAAAGAATATGAGAGAAATAGAGGGAAAGAGAGAGGGGGAGAGAGATAGAATAGGGAGAGAGAGAGAGAGAGAGAGAGAGAGAGAGAGAGAGAAAACTATTGATCCTAAATGAAGCTGTTGAAATGCAATGTAATCAATAATTAATTATTGCAAAAAAATCCACCCCAGATTTTGTTTTTGAAAGGATTAATAATAAAAAGAAAAAAAGGGGGTGGGAATGAAAAGAAAAAAAGACCAACAGAAGAAGAAGAAAGAAAGAAGAAAATAAGAAGAAACCAGAAAGTGGTGAGAATGGAATAATTGAAGGAGGTTAATCCCCCAGTTATGATGATAATCCTATAAAATTGCAATGGTAGCAATTGTAAAACTAGAGAATGAAAGAGAAAATAAGAAAATGAAAATAATAGAGAAATATAATAATCTGTGTTGAGAAAAGAAAGGAAGTTGAATAAAAGATAAAAATTGATGATACAGCTTAAAATGAAGAATCAGTAATAATTGCAATAATAATAATAATAATAATAATAAAGAGATGAAGAAATACATTTTTTAGCAGAGTAAGGAGAAAACTGTGGCAATTGTTGCAAAAGAAAATAAAGAATAAAAAAGAAAAAGACAATAGAATTAATATTAATAATTATAGTGAATGGCTAAGGAAGTAGATAGAAAGAGAGAAAAGGAAATAAAGAATTGAAAGTGTCAATGAAGAGTCCTTCTTCTTAATGGTATCATCCATTAATATTTACTTTGGGATTATCAGTCATTGTAAGGACAAAAAAAATGGAAAGGAAAAAATTTCAAAGGAAAAACGATAAAGAAAAATAAGAATTAAAAAAAAGAAAAAAAACAACCTATTTTGTCCTCATTTTTCAATTTATAATAAAAAAAATAAAAAAATAAAATAAAAAAAATAAATAGAGAAAGAAAGAAAGAATTAAGATTTTCACAACTGGATTTAATAATTATAATAATGGATGTAAATATTAGTAATAATAATTATAATAGTAATAAATTTAATAATGATGGTAATTAATAATAATTATTATTATAATTTATGATAATAAGTTTAACAAATTTAAGATCAATATTTCATTTGGTGACTACTAATTTATTAATACAAAAAAATGTTATGATATGAAGTTATAAGAAAGAAAGAAAGAAAAAAAAGAAAGGCAGACAGAAGAGTGAATAGCAGAAAAAAGAAAGAAAGAAGGAAAGAATAGCTAAAAGAAAGAAAGAGTGTGAGAGCAGTGAATATTAAAAATAAGGAAAATGACAAAGATGAACAAAAAGAAAGAAAGAAAACATAAATCAAATAAATGACAAGAGAAAAATGATGAGAAAGAGAAAGATGATAGAGAGACAAAGAAACAGACAGAAGAAAGAAGCACATTAAAAGGAAAA
Organism: Doryteuthis pealeii; assembly: GCA_023376005.1. Taxonomy (NCBI): domain Eukaryota; kingdom Metazoa; phylum Mollusca; class Cephalopoda; order Myopsida; family Loliginidae; genus Doryteuthis; species Doryteuthis pealeii. The sequence continues at coordinate 55,920,947 of CM042145.1, read as the reverse complement.
AATCGATGGTTAAAAGAAGAAAGAAAGAAATAGTGCGAACATTAAAAGAAAGAAAGAAAATCAAGTAGAAAGAAAGAAAGAAAGAAAGAAAGACGTTTGATGGTTTGTAGGAAATCATTCTATAAATAGAATCGGCAAATACATCTTTTATTTTTCTCTGTTCATTCGATTTATTTCTCTTTTGTTTTATTATTATTTGAGTGCTTTTCTGATGATATTAAGATATTAGACTTGGTGAAATGTGGAGGTAAGGACAGGGAATAGGTCGTCAGAGAAGGGCGGGGAGAGTAGCGAAGAGAAAACCCAAGTGTTACTGGGGGGGAGGAGGAGTCGGGGGGGTGTTGTTGAAATAGGGTAAAAGATGCTTTTTGCTTTATGAATGAAGAATACTTTGGCCATCCAACAGATCTGCTAAAAGGGTGGAATGTACATATATATATATATATATATATCGATCCGATCCGATCGGTGATATTTTTTATTTATTCATTGCCTTTTTTATTTGCTGAACTGGTTAATAATAGAAAGAGGATTTCTTATGTAAGATTTTTTGTATCATCAATATTGAGAAAGGCAGATAAAGTTTCTTCTTTTTAGCATCTATTACCACCAAATCTGCTATGATTAATCTTTTCAGAAGTATGGGTGTATGCATATATATATGTATATATATATATATATATATATATATATATGTGTGTGTGTGTGTTTGTGTATATATATATATATATATATTGTTGATCCAATAAGAGAAAAGTAAACATGTCATTAAAAAAAAGGGTTGATGAAGTGGTTTGGATTTTTCTTTTTCTATTTTTGCTTAAAGGAAGAGAGGAAAAAAAATTCAGACCACTTTATGGACCTATTTTATTCTAATAAATGCCACACCTATCATTATCTGCCTACTTTACTGCACATATCCAAGCTGTGCTATTCATGTGCTGAGTTGGCAAAGGCCAGTATAGAACGGGAACCTTCTTGTTCCTTGGTGGATGTTCTACTAACTGAGCAAAACAGACTCAATATATATATATATATATAGAGAGAGAGGGGAGAGAGAGAGCGGGAGGGAGGGGAGAGAGAGAGCGGGAGGGAGGGGAGAGAGAGAGCGGGAGGGAGGGAGAGAGAGAGCGGGAGGAGGGAGGGGGAAAAGAGAGGGTGAGAGAGAGAAGGCTTCGTGGCATAACAGTTAACATCTTAGGAAATGGACATGGCAACCCAATTTCAAATTCTGGATGATGCATTTCCTTTTGCTTTAATGCCCTTTGAAAAGGCCTGAATCCATCCCTTCTCCTCTCAGCTATAGTATAGTTGAGAAAAACCCTTTTTTTTTTTCATTATTATATATATATATATATATATATATATATAAAGTGTATTTTGGCAGCATTTTTTCTTTTAAACACGTGATAGTATTCTGTGTTTGATTACGTGGTTTCTTTATGGTTGTCTACTTTGAAAGGTGGCAAGAATCGTCAGTACAGTTTAACAAAACATATATATATATATATATATATATATATATATATATTATAGCACATATGAGGGTGGGGTGAAACATTCATATGATAACATCATATCTGCTGTTGATAAAATCTTTTTTCCCAATGGGATCCAAGCACTGCAACACCAAGGGAAGAAGTGTGTCGACCACAAAGGCGGACCATGTTGAAAACTAAATGTCAGCCTATGAACCTTTTTAACCAAATCCTTATATGTATATATATATATATGAATAAAAGTAAGTAAAGTTGGCGGAGTCACCTATCGTTGGTATCAGCCAGACAGCCTATCCCCTTTCCGCTAGTATTAGACCAGGGAGATTGTTTTGTTTTTTGCTGAGGTGAAGCGCTACACATACTGTCAGCTCCCCACTTTACCACACAGATCAGATTACCCAATCTGTGCTACTCATGTGCTGAGTTGGCAGGGACCTGTATCAAACTGGGAACCTTGTGATTCCTAATCGGTTGCTCTACTGATTGAGCTAAACCAGCCATTACATTTACAATGATAATAATTAGCAATGTGAAAGAAAAACATTAGCAATAAAAATTCAAGTGCTCATATACTCACAAGCAGAGCAGCATAAAACTAAAACGACTGTAAATCAAGCAGTTGTAAACACATACATTTTGTGCAGAGTGTATGGCTAAATATAGCACTGTCTTACACTCAAACAAAAAATTGATGCAGTCGAGTTTTAAACAAAAGGAAATAAACACCTAAACAGTTCATTGATATTCTTAGTAGAAATTATATAAAAATAAATCTTTATATTGAATGTTGCCAAGTGGACAGTTTTTCTTTTTTTTTTTTTTTTTTTTCTTTTTTTGTACAACTGACAGCTTAAGAAGGATTTAAAGGCTAAACTTTACCCCCCCCACACACACACACACACTCATAAGTGCTCCCATCAGCACTATGAGATATCAATATGTTCATGCAGTACGATTAGTATCTCTCAGATTGCGAATCAAGCAGATAAAGAAATTTCATCTTCATCTTGTTATAAAAGGCACTATATAGTGGGACAAGTGATAGAGCAGTTAACCTCTTATCTACCAATTCTATTCTCCCAATGGGGCCACCTGTGGGCTGTAGGTGGGGGCCTGTGATGCTTAAGGATTGAACCCTGGTATCTGAGCAATCTATTACATGAAACACTCCACTTTGGCCCTTACTTAGACTAGAGATTCCCACTCTGATCAGTCGGCTGATCTGATTGAGCCCTAGCATCTATATGATTGTCCCAATTCTATTGCCCTTATGACAAAGCCCCAATCCTTTTTTATCATATATGTGCTAGAAGGCAGTGTCTGAGGTTCTTAATGTCTTGGGTATGACATTAAACTCTGACGGTGAAGTTCCAATTCTGGAGCTCTAGGAAATGTGAAGTACCCCTTCATCACCATTACTCCTAGGTCCACTCTGACCGGAGTGGTAGTACCTGTTAGGGTCCCATTTATGGGTTAAATAGGGAAAAAATTGAGTTTCTATCAAGAATGAATAAAAACAGAAATGTCTTTGGCATAAAATGACCCAAATGGGTTGACATGCCCTAAAACCCAAACGACCAACCAAAATTTGGGTTGAATACTCATAAAGAATGAATAAAAAGTGTCTTTGGCCTAAAATAACCCAACAAGGGTTGACATGCCATAAAACCCAACCAACCAATCCTGTTATACTCATTTTCATACATGCTTAATTCCATCCCTGATCCTAACTGAGAAAATCTTCTATTGTACCCAGCCATGTGACCAGGGCTTATAAAACACTTGACTTTATCCATATCCTGAGTATAAGCAGCTGACTTCACACTTCCCAGAACTCCTGGGATGGAGCCTCACCACCTGATAAGATTTAGTGAAATTATATTTGTAGTTCATTATCTACTTGGCAATTGTCCTTTGATTTTGTCTGTTATAGACATGCCAGAGATTTATTGTGTATAGTGTCACTAGCAGAGTCAGCCAAGCCACTCATATAAAAACTCACTAGTTCCCACTAGATCACCAAAGTTAAGCAGTGATGAGCCTGTTCAATACTTAATTAGGTGACTACTTAAGCAACAGCAGGTACTGTAAGCAACCTGCATCCTTTATTTATCAAAATGACTTGATTCAAGTTTAAATGACCCAAAAAGGGTGGTTGGTTGGTTGGCTGGTAATTTTATGCTGAAGATGTTTTTAGTTTACTCTCCAAGAGTTTTCTGGCACATACATTCCATGAAGCTCAAGAAAGTTATTCCAAGCTTGATCTGAGCCTCAACTAATCATCCTGGATCCCCAACTTGCAGCTGAATCCATGTGGGAATGTTGAGATGGTGGGTCTGGATCTGTGCAACCACTTACTCACCAATAATCCATTCTTGTACATATTGTTCCTTTGAGAAAGGAATTATCATTGTCCCTTTGGATGGATTGTGAGTGATTGAATAATTAAGTGGTCATTTATAAAGGCTTCAAATGTGGACAGTTATGGAGTTTGGATAAGTTGCAGTGAAGGATCCTACCCTCCGTTCCAAATATCCTGGTAAATTGTGCATCTTATTGGCCAACAAATTTAGTATATATATATATACCAAATTGGTAATTCTTTAAATTTGGACAATTTCAAAAATGGATAAAATGTTAGAATCATTTTTAAATTTCTTAATTTCTTTTTTTTATTTAAAAATATGTGTTTGTTTGGAAAAGTATATTAACAAAAATGTATCAAATTGTTTATTTGACTTTGAAACCAGCTGGTGATATTTTTTTTTTATATAGAATCCTACAAGTTCATTAGTAAAAATTCACCTAGTTGTAAAATGAAATCAATAAATGAGGAAAAATGAAATCTATTTTGTCGGCATTCTTTCTCTTTCATATTTATATCCTTTAAATCATTCAAGTTCTCTTTCTTAAGTTTTCTTCACTTCACTTCTTTCTTCTCTTCACTTCTTTCTTCTCTTCACTTCTTTCTACTAATCAAAGTTTCTTTCTCTCTCTTACATTCCATCTCTCTCTCTCTCTCACTCTACTACTTCAACTCTTTTTCTCTCCACTTCTCTATAACTCTTTCATTCTTCTCTTCATCTCTTTCCCGTCTCCTCTTTTCTTTCAACTCTCTCTTTCTCTCCATCCTTCTCCCTCTCTCTCTCTCTCTCCATATCCACATCTCTTTTTCTCTCATCTCTTTCCTTCTGCTACTCCATCTGCCTTTCTTTCTTTCTTTCTCTGCTTCACATCTCTCTCTCTCTCTCTCTCTCTCTCTCTCTCTCTCTCTCTCTCTCTCTCTCTCTCTCTCTCTCTCTCTCTCTCTCTCTCTCTTCTTCCTTTTATCTTTTTCTCTGATTTCCCGCCAGTTAACCTCTTTTTTCCACTCTCTTTGTACCATTTCTTCTTCACTGTTCTCCATCCCCTTCTCTCTCTCTCTCTCTCTCAAATATCCCCATGCAACTCTCTGATCAATAACCTAACAAATATTTAGTATGCCATTTCATCTCGCTATAATCCCCCCCAAATGTCTTTTCAGCCCATCTGTCTCTTCTCATAACTTAAAGATCACTTCTGATATGGACACCAAATTTTCTGTGATTACTAATGGGACACAAGAGAATTTCTTTAGCATTTTAAATTTTGAAAATTCTAAAAGAAATTTAAGATTTTAAGCAAGTATTTAAGTAGGATGCTAAACTTGACTTTTTCTTCTTTCTGTCAGGCTAACTAAATTGAATTTTAATCATTTTTGTTTAATCATATAAACTAAAAATGATTAACTATTTTATTATTTATTGTGTGTAGAATACTGATAATTGTCATTCTGTGTTACTTTCACCCTTAGCCAGGATTGAACCTGCAGTCTGGAAATGACTGTTACAGATTATTAACTATTGGACAGTAGGACAGTCAAACACCTCCTCAGCTTAATGGACTCTTCCTGGCAGCAGTGGCAGGAATTATTTAAGCTGTTATAGTGGGCTCATTAAGGAACTAGTAACTTCATGTTAGGCTTGGTCAGTCAAACCAATTGGTGACTGTCTAACTGACTGACTTCAATATTGTGGTATGCATAAACACAACGTTTTGGCCACTGTATCTTCCAGCCTTCCTTGTGTTCCGTGTGTATCTAGGCATAGTAATGATCCAACCTGGGAAATCATTTTTAATAGTTTGACAGTTGATCAAACAGGCACTGAAGAACTTTTGAAGATTTCATTTAAATGATGATGTCATTGTTTTTGCATGCCTATCATTCCAACATTTTACCACACATATCCCTGTGCTACTCATACACTAAGTTGGTGAGGGTTGGTATCGAACCAGGAACCTTGTGGTTCCAAGATGGACATTTTAACAACTGAGCTAATATATATATATATATATAACTCAGTAAAAATGTCTTATTCTGGTGGTGTTGGATGTGTTCAATTAGTGACAGCTGGTATCCAGTGTCCATGAGGATGTATTTAATTCTAATGGACATAGGACACCATCTGCCACCACCAGTTGAATAGATTCAAAATTACCAGAAGAAGACCTGAGGGTATAGAGCTGAAACAATATAAATAAATAAAACATAAATGAAAGAAATAGTTTAATTAAAAGAAGAAAAAAAGAAATAATTATTGATAGAATTGAGATAAGACAATTATCCCCAAATCATTTGGCTTTTTTTTGTGTTTCCCCCTTGTTTGTTTGTTTGCTCTCATATAAAATGAACATTATTTTAAGAAAAAGAGGATGTAATTGTTGATTACTCTTGGTTTGCTTCCGGTTAATATTCACTCACATGGTGCATTTATTTACTTAACCCCTCCACCATGAGTAGGATGTTACACAAGGTCAGTTTTTCTGGTCTAGCTCAGTTGGTAGAGCATCTACCTCAGAACTACAAACTTCCAGGTTCAATACTGGCTGTAGCCAACTCAAAAAGAACTTTTCATGACACATGTCTGAATGATAGGCATGCAAAAATAATGTTGTCATTCTTTTGTATGAGATCTTCAAAAGTTCTGCAGTGCCGTTTGATCAACTGTCAAACTATTAAAAATGATTTCCCAGGTTGGATCATTACTTTGTTCGGATACACAGGGAATGCCTACGGAAAGCTGGAAGATACAGCAGCTAAAACATTGCATTCATACATACCACAATAATGATGAGGACAACAGTCTGAAAAATCAAAATTATTCACATGAAGCCTCATCTCAAAAATGCAGACAAATAATAAAAGTTGAGATGCTATGAAACATACAAACATATCAGAAATTGCATAATTCTTTATTGAGAGAGGAAATTCTGGAATTGAGGCATTCTAGAATTCTGAATAAATTCTCATATGGACTTGGACCTTCATATAAAAGGAAATGCATAAAAAAGATTCAAAATAAGGCCCTAACTACATCAACGTGGATATGGCAACCCCACAGAGGGACCACCAACCAACAAAGTCTGGTTGTATTTGGAAATACTGTTGGGGCATTCTGGGTTAGTGGTAATGATGCTTCAGCCCCGAAGCCATATCTGAACCCAGAGTCATCATCTGATGAAGGCTTTGTTGGATGCAATACTGCTGTTCAAACAGCAGTCGTCGTATGAATTTATTTGTACAAACAGACTAATTTGGTCAAATCCAAAATGCTTTAGAATTCCAAGCTTTTCTTGTCATGTCAGTTGCAAAGACCAAAAACAAAAAAAAAGGTTCAACAATTTTGCATTGCTGTTTATTATGCAGTTGATTCTTTTTCATTAATCTTCTAAATTTCCCTTTGATATTAAATAGATTAAATATTTTTCCTCAGACCAATTTTAAACCCTTTAATCTTCATGGATTACCTCCCTTGTGTGGAATTAATTTCAGCTGTAAAAAAATTGGCAAAACTATCAATTAGCCTTATTTTCAGCCGCCCACTCAAACATTTCATCATTTTCACCATTAATCGTTTCTATTTTTAGTTTTAATAGCTCAGTGGTTAGAATGTTGGGCCAAAAGTTAAAAGGTTCCTTTAATTGTCCTTGTATTATTGTTGTATCATTCAGGATTGATTAAATTAGTTGGTACGAAAGAAGATATTTAATCAAATCCCTACTCAACCTGATCCAATATTAGTATTAATATATCCGATGATACACTAATACTGAATAAATGGAAAGATAGATATGATAAGCTCATTTACACATATAGGAACATTTGATATATGTATAAATAGCATACAAGAATAAGATAAGGTCATTTACACATACTATCAAAAATATGCAATCTGGGCAGTGTAAAAATTAATTTTGAAAGAGATGGAGAAAAAATTAAATAAATGAAATAAAACATTTAATATTTTTTAAGAATTACTTGCATAAAAAGCATCATATTCATTCTATTCCACTGAGATGTTTGTTTTGTTTTACAACAGGCGACAATGTTTTTTTTAAATATATACCTATTTTTACCTAAGTCAACAAAATATTATTAAAATTGAATGAATATTTTAATTTTATCGTAAAATATATATACTTTTTTAAGATTTTTATCTCAATTTTATCAACGTCCAAAATCATGTAAAAGGATTTTTTGTCCCAAGTTCTTTCATAAAAAAATCTGAACAGATCTTTAAAATATTTTTTTTTTATAATAGACACACATAAAATAATTTTGCTGTCAAAAGTTTCTTTCTAATAAAACCAAATTTCTAACAAATAAATTCAAATTTATTTAAGGTTTTTCTTTTGGGTGGGCATCAAATCATATAAAATGTTTGTTTTGTTTTACGACAGACAATAAGCAAAACAGAAAGTTTTTTTTTGTTTATTTTATTTTTTTCACCACATAATAAAATATAAATTATTATTTCCCG
>CM042145.1:55879613-55912409 GCA_023376005.1 Doryteuthis pealeii | reverse complement strand
TAGAATTATTGCCATAACATTCCTTCTGTTATTTTTTAGTTTGGATCCATCAGATTCTAAGCGTGAATATCTAGTTATATGAAAATGTCTTCAAAAGAAATAGAACATTTCAAAAATGAATTCTTTTTAAATAATAATATTGTATGAAAATTATTATAGGAGACATTTTACTTCAGACACACACACACAACACACACATATATTATATCTTATTATAATGTAGAATTGTGTGTTTTTCTGTCTGTAACCGAAACTTATTACTACTCAAGTCACAATCCCTTAGTTATTTACGTCACTTTTCCATGATTCTTTTCTATTTAAACCTCAATTAATAATAAAACTGTTTGACATTATAATACTGTTGGCCTTACCTAATACAAATAACATGCAATGTATTATATATACAACAAAATACCAGTTTTCAGTGTAAACGTAAAGCTAATTTGCATATTGTTATTAAAAACTGAATTTAATAAAATGTGCTTGGTATTATATGATTTCTAATTGTTTGGTTTTATCTTAATGAATATGAGTAAAATCTCTTCAATAAATCCTAAAGAAATTCATTAACAAGAAGAAATAACTGTAATTTTTATTCTTTACTCCTATTTTAACAATAGTTAAATTAGGAAAATTTTAGCATTGAAAAACGGAAGTGATGAAGAGTAAGTTTCAGTTGTTTCTTATTTCCGATTATACCCCTCCATTTCAAATCTTTTTATTGAATTCTTAATTTGTTTCATTAGCCTGTCTGATTTAATCTATATTTTATTATATTTAAACTTAAATACTTGCACCCGGAGGTGCATATATTTGCTAGTATATATAAATAAAGAAAAGTGATGACTATAAAAAAAATAAGTATGTCTATAAAGTGATAAGAGCCAGATTTTGTATGAGTCAAAAGAAATTGCAATGTGTTGGATTCCAAGTCGGAGTAAGATGAAATGCCAACGCCAATTCAACAATTTAACAAAATATCAAGAATAAAGAAATTGATGAAAACTTAAAGATTCCATATACAAAGATTTATCAAAAAAAAAATGACAACAACGTTGGATTAGTATTACACTGAACAAATTATCAATTAAGCCAACAGGATGAGAATGGAAGCTGAGATAGAGAAAATCCCCAGAGGAAGAAGTAATACTGTCTCACCTGCGCATTGGTCATACAAAATTGACACACTCTTTGATGCTTAAGGATTGAACCCTGGTGGCTGAGCAATCCATGACATGCAACACTTTACTTTGGCCCTTAGGCTGTATGGGCAGTTGAGGGCCTCTTCAATCAATCAGCTGGTCACATCAAGCCCTAGTACCTATATGATTGTCCCAACACAAATGCACTTATGGCAACCCCAACCCTTTTTATCATATATGTTAGAATGTGGTGGTTAACGGACTTAGTGTTCTGGATATGTCATTAAACAGCATCTAATGGTGAAGTACCAATTCTGGAAACTAGAGAATGTGGAGTACCCTTATTGCCATTACTCCAGGTCCACCCTGACCCAGAGTGGTAGTACCTATAGAGTCCCATCTAAAGAAAGTGACTATCAATAAAATGTGTTTAAAACAATTGATTAACCAACAAGAATAATTAAAACAAATCTTCAGCATAAAATTACCCAACAAGGGTTGACATGCCATAAAATTCAACCCCAACCAACCAACCAAACTGAGGATTAATTTGAATATCCTTGCAACCCAATCCTTAATGGCTCCCACTATATTGAGCAATAAAAAGCAAATTTTGACTTTGTTTAAATACTTTTTGAGCAGCATATTCTATAACCTTTCTAAGCCTTGAGCAGTAAGTAATGAACCTTGACCTGACCTATATCAAATGCCCAAGATGGATTGCCATTTACAAGGTTGAAGGAACCAACTGTCTTGCTGGGGGGGGGGGGAGAAGGGGATTTATACCTTTTAGTGCAAAGTAAATTCAACCACAAACCATCCCAGCCAGATCTCACCAATTCCTTTCTGCCCCATTAACATAGGCCACCAGCACGGTTCAGGAATAATATATTAATGTAACATAAGACTATTCATTCCCATAAATTAATTATCAGTTCTTTACTTAATTTTAGAAGTGATCTTTCACTACATTTTCATTTATCATTTAATATCTTTTATTTAATTTAAAGATCATTTTCCTACCAGGTGCCAGTTCCACTTCATGCATCTCTCTCTCTCTCTCTCTCTCTCTTCTCTCTCTCTATACTATATATATTATTATTATATATATATATATATATGAAATGAGATAAATATGTCATCAATAAATATTATTTGGTTTGGGAAGAATGCCAAAATCTGTGTGTTCTGAACATTACATACAATATCCCCTATAGATAAACAGTGCTATGCAGAGGATAGAGTTTAGGGGCTGTTTGTTTTGCTCAGTCAGTAGAGCAACCATTTAGAAATCCCAACGTTCCTGTTTCAATACTGGTCTCTGCCAATTCAGCACATTAATACATAAATTTGATAATCTGATCTGTGCGATAAGGTGAGGAGCTGTCAGTAGGTTTGCACTCCACTAAGCCAAAACAATCTCCATGGTCTAGCACTACCAAAAAGGGATAGACTCCTTCATTGTCCAGCTAATATGGACAATAGGCCACTCAGCCAACATTACTTTTTAATTAATGCAGAGTCTATATAATCAGAGCCTGCATTACCCTTCATTAGGTGAACTTGGCCTAGTGCCAACAATCTATATATTAATATTCATGTTCCTTAATTTTACAATCATTATCATCTAGCAACACCCTCTAGTTAAAAGTGAGACCAGCCAAATCATCCAAGATGAAATGCAAAATGTAATTTGATTATCCGCAAAATTCTTATGAGTGCCATCACCTTGGCTAAATAATAAAGGACATTCTGTTTTATTATAAAGAAAGGAGAGAAGAAAAGGACATGCTACCCAGAAAATATAATAAAAAATAAGAAAGTAAGAGATAGAAAGAGAGGTGAGGTGTGGAAGTGATAATGTTGACCTGTTTTAATCGAAATAATGAAAAGATGAAAAGAGGGGAAGAAAGAAAAAAAAGAAAGTAGGGGAAAGATAGAAAGAGAAGGTGAGCGTGTGGAAGTGATAATGCTAATCTGTTTCAATTGAACATAATGAAAAGATGATAACCATTACATTACAAACACCTCCAAGTTTCATTTTGGATACAACTTGCAAAGTTTTAAGTTAAGCATGAACCATTTTAAAATTAATCACTTCTGCTAAATATTCCTATCAGATACATCCACCTTCCAAATCAGTGCTTGGGTCTTCTAATACTCATGTCAGAGGGATTTTTTTTTAAATGTTTTAAATATATATATTATATATATATATATATATATATATATACCATGTAATAAAACTGTTTTCATTTAGGTTTAGCTAAACCAGAACTGTTTTAATTGATCATTTCATAAGATCCAATCTTTTCCGATTTGAAGTACTTTGTATCTCCTTGAGTTCATCTTTGTTTACCATACGTTTAAACAATCTTATATTTCTGAACTACTTTTTGTCTCAGTGATTTAATTTAATTATACTTCCAAGTCAGATGCAAAATAAATATCTGCTTATTTACAGAACTAATTAAGGGTGTTCAAAGAATTAATAATTCTCAAAAATCTGCAAGATAACCTGGCAATGCCCTGACAATGTAAATGTTTTATCTATCTGTTTATACATATATAAAGGCCAGGTGGTGTGAATGTATATATGTGTGCATCTCATTCAACAGGAAGGAAGTCCTTTCAATGTCATATTTGCATCAAAATTTGTGGATCTGCAGCAGGTTTTATGGGTCATTTGAGGGCTCATGCAAGGAAGGGTTCTGGTGGTGGAGTTATGGGATTGTGAGGGACAGCAATGATCTGTAAAGATTATGCTATTGCTACATTGCTATGTGTGTATATCCTGATGAAACTACGAAAATAAAACCATTAATGACAAAGTATATATATATATATATATACACACACATTACATATCACCGGTTCTTACTTTTTGTGCAAAAATTATTTGATTTATATTTAAAGATATTTAAAAATTAAAATATACATAGAAATAGCATTAAATGTCTAGCATTTGTAAATCTCAAAAGTAAACCAATATACCAGGGTTCCCCTCTTTATCCAGACATCAATGGGTAACTGCTTCTAGTACATATATAAAGGACAGTTTGTGTGAATGTATGTCCGGGGGAACTATGATAATAAAACAATTTGACAAGTAATAATATACACATTCACTATCACCAGATCTTACTTTTTGAGCAAAAAATAATGAAGATTTGATTTATATTCGTGAAGATAATTCAAAATAAAATTTAAATAGTAAACAGCATGGAATTTTTTTTTTCATGCAATTGATATTTTAGATAGGAACATTTACACCAGGATCAATGCAAAATTTTTTTTACGTAGGGATTTTAATGGGGCATCCTGCAATGATCAACTCATGATTCAGTAGTAATGGATCTGCAAGACTAAATTTTTTTGCGCCCTCACTCTACCAAATGATTCCAGTAGCAAATTCTAGTATGTTTTTATAGCTATTTACTAAGTTAGATGTAGCACAGGGCCAGAATTATGGAGCACCCGGTGAGAATCAAATTCACTAAAAATGGTCTGTGAATCTAGGTTGTTAACCATTACACCACTAGTATGTTTAAGTGAGAGAAACATTTTTCAGATAATTTTATCTTTCAAATTTTGGGCTGTGCAATCAAGTCATTAACTCAAATTTCTGTTTATTTGATTATCCTTTTGACCTTCCATACATGCACATGTTACTCCAACTAATTAAAGTACAGAGTAATTAAAAAGGATTTTGATACCACTCAAAAGAGAATGATTAATTTGGTTGCACTTAAGGGATCAGTTTAGCTCAGTCAGTAGAGCATCAGCCTAGGAACCACAAGGTTCCAGGTTCAATACCAGACCTAACTACTTGTTAAGCTGGGATCTGTGCAGTAAAATAGTTGATGGTAGGTGTGGTGTTCCACTTCAGATGCAAAACAATCTCCCTCATCTAGAACTAGTGAAAAGGAGATAGACACTCTTAGTGTTTGGCTGATACCAACAATAGGCAACTCCACCAACTTTACTTACACAATTTAATATTTTCTCTGTCCCTAGACATGTCCATTGGAAGACTCTTGGGGTGTCACATGACAGTCCAACACATTCTCGGTCTCTTTTTGTCTGTTCTTTAAACAGTAGAGATTCTACTGGTGGATGGTTAAAATACTTTTTGCCCAAACCTTTAAAAAAACAACAAACATTGTAATCATCATGTTTATGTTCTAAACAAAACTTTATTGAGATGATTAAAACTATCTCCATTATTATTATATTGAATCTAAACTGAAGAATAAATATCCTGTAGCAAAACTCAATATAGAAGCTGCTCCTCTAAAAAGAAAATCAAATCTTTTCTATCTCCTTTAATATTTGTTGATTGATAACAATAAATTGCCATTAACACTGTAGCACTCTTTCTCATATACAAAGCACTTCAGATCCTGTATTTAGAATTAGTCTCCAAGAACCAGGATGCAAAAAGAGCAAGAAGCTAGCAGGGAGGGGGTTAATGTTTTCTGTGAGATATTTGCATTTAAATTTTGACAAAATCAGTTTATGAACAAAAAATATCTCTTGAAAATGAAAAATTGAATCTTGCTTACATACCTAGATAGTAATATCTCATCTACAGAAAACAATGTTAATGTACATATAGAGAAGGCATGGTCTACCATAGACAGATTATCAGTCATATGGAAATCCAATCTCAATGACAAGTTAAAGTGACAATTCTTTCTAGCTGTAACTGTTAAAGTAATGGATGGACCAGTTGGACCCTAACAAAGCGCCAAGAGAATAGGTTATAAGGGACCTACACAAGAATTCTGCGTGCAATCTTAAATCATGGAAATAACACCCTATTGAAGTCAGTTAGTCTACTGTTGGTTTTAATAACAGCAGCTAAGTACAACTCAAGCAGTGTCCAAGACAGCTGGTATAAATAGGAATCAAGAATGATCCATCCATGAATCTGGGTGATTTGGGTGATTCCATTCCTTGAGTTCTGATTGGCTGCTTGACTGCTTGATTTGAATGACATTGTGGAGTCTTATATATATACTTTGTCATTTTGCAGTGGACTTTGTAGCATTTGGGTTTGTATTTCAGTTACACCGTTTGTTGCCTTGTCTTCCCATTCGACGGTAATTGGAACTTTAATTATTCTTTACACTCCACAAAGAAACAGATGTACAGCTATCTGCCCCCTATCACAAAAAATCATCTTTATATAAAAACGGATGGACATTTATATGACAACACTCATAGAAAATAAGTTAGCAGATAAGCAACACCAGATAATCAGGATTTACATTTTTGCCTTCATCTTGGACAATTTAGACGGTCTCATTTTTTAGCCAGAGGGTGTTGCAAGGTGTCATAACATTAAGGAACCCAAGTATCAATATATAAATATGTTCGGATAGTGTAGACACAGTGCTACTTGGGGAAAATTCTGGCCTATATTATCATCTGACTAAAAACTGTTGAAAATATTGCATTAACCAAATAAAAAATTAAGATGAAGGAAAGGTGTTGAAAGTCAAGACTTTTACAAATCTGGAGTTTCGAATTTTCTTTGTATTTCAAGTAAAAAAAAAAAAAGAAGAAATTTACTCTTCACTTAAAATTTGCAACAAATTTGTTTTGCATCAAAAATTTGTATTTGAAGATAATGAATATGAAATATTTCCAATTACCCTGAAACATTTTTAATGTGCAACTACAAGATGTGATATGAAAACCTAATTTTTCTGAAATGCTTCAATATTAATTGCATTATATAATTGCCCACAGATAATAAGTATTGTATCCTCTCTTATAGTAATGAAGTGGGGGGGTTCTTTAACTGATCATGTTATTATAAACATCACTCTGATATGAGTGGCAATGCAATAACAAGGCATGTAGATTTCAGATAAATCATTTGTATATGTCACCCCCCCCCCATTGATTCTAATCTTAACTGGTCCCTGGATCATTCAGGGGTGGGGGGGATAAAACTAAATGATGTATTGCTCTCTCTCACTTTAAAAGATGAGAAGATAGACTGTATATCTTCTTGCAGGTTCTTCCGAATGTTGAGATCAGTTTGTGTAGTATACACTTAAGGCTAAATGTTGGATAGCCTTCTTACTTCTCTTCTGTCTTGTTAAACATTGCCATAATGCACTAAAGGAGGTCATCAGTGATGTTACATCAGTATCCTTACAGATTTCAGGTTTTGCAACATCTGTTCAACTGGTGATCCCGACCTGTTATTTGGCCGCTTCCTTTCATAATCCACTCTATAATTTAACAAATAGTTCAGGAATTCTTATATTATGGCCCTGGGATATGCAACAGAGACTTCCTTAGTACATGTAAAAAAATAGGAGATTGCAACAACAAAAAAATAGTAAATAAATAGATGAGTTAAAACTTGAAATATACACTCCTTATTACATACTTCTTATGATACTTATCTTCTTAGCTGGCCAGATCTTCTATTCTGATTCTCTTGGATTTTTCTTGAGTTGGCTCTAGATGTTTTTTTGTGTCCATTCTTTTCTTCTTACAAATGAGTAAAAAGACTTAGTATGTTTTAAACATCTTTATTTCAAAAACCCAAAGTTAACCACATGCATAGAGAGAAATAGCTTGCTGGAGAGACGCCATTTTGCATCTGTCTCCTTCACTCATTGAGCTAACTCTGAATCTCTAACTTGTTCTCATGATTGTACTGAGCAATCAGAGAACTCTAACAAGATCAGCTAAAGGTTAAGCCTTGTTTATCATACTGACATGAACCACTGCATTGGTTATTTTCCATGCCTCTTCTTCTAGCAGAATTAAGTTTTTTTTAAAATTTTACACAACCATACATCATTAATATGCCACTTATCAATAATGTAACATTAATAACTTCCCTAGTAATTCAGTAAGCTAAGATGGCCAAGGAAACTGTTATGCCTTTTTGATGGTGTAGAGTTTTTTTGGGAAAAATTTCTATTTGGAAACATAAATATTTATCATAGACTTGGACACTTTCATGTCTTTTTTTAGGGGGTGGAATTTTTTTTTTTTTTTTTTTTTCAGGTTTTCTAAATTCCTTTTTTTTTTCTTCCCCCAACTAAAAATTTCCGGAAAAACATCCGAAAATCATTCCCCAAAACGGGATTTTATTTTTCTTTCTTTTTATTTTCTTCAATTTTTCATATTCCTCATGGCAAGTGATATCAATTTTTACCTGCCTGCTTGAATGTCTGTGTGTATGTGTATGTTAGTAAGTGTATGAAAAAACGCACTCACATGTATTTGTATTTGTGTCTGTATCTGTGTATGCAAACATGCAAATGCATTTATTCGTGTGCGTGTGTGTAGATAGTGTTATACCATACCATAATTGCAAAAGTACCCATCTCTACTTTGAAGAAAAGAGTCAACATCAAAAGTCAAATAGAAGATTTTGAAAGTTGGGTGTAGGGTTGCATTTATGGGCCTTGTGCATAGCATATTGGCTGCCGGACGTGGGTTGAGGACCTTTGTTATAAATTTAATTAGTAAAGTTTAATTCTTTAAATTTTTGATATTTCATTATGTCTTTTTTTCTTTTCTTCTTTTTTTTAAGTTTTGAAATTTAAATCCTTTCTGATGATTTGGTTTTGTTTGATTTCTTTGCTTAATGGCATATCAAAACTTTGTGGATAATTTAATGCCAAAACCATCCTTGTAGAAAAACAGTGGTAATACTATTTAACCAATCTAAAGGTTAAATAGAAAAGTTGTTGTTTTTTAAATTGAGTACCCATCAATAATGAATAAACCAAAATGTCTTTGGCATAAAATAACCTAACAAGGGTTGATATGCCATAAAGACCAACCAACAAAGCACCCATCTACAATTCTATGAAAAGTCAAGATCTGCAAAGTTGTGGAACGATTTCTATGGAATCTGTTTTGATCTTTCCCGTGGCTTTTCTCTATTTCAAGTTGAATGGGATTCAAAAGAAAAATGGGCACTATAAATCTTAGGAGCTATGACATTGAGAGTCATAAAGTGATCCCTAAATCATTCATGGTGGATAAAACTAAATGATATATTATTCTCTTGTTTCTCACTTGAAAAAGAAGAGAAGATAGACTGTATATCTTCCGAATGTTGAGATCAGTTTGTGTAATAAGTATACACTTAAGGCTAAATGTGGGATAGCCTTCTTACTTCTCTTCTATCTTGTTAAACATTGCCATAATGCACTAAAGGAGGTCATCAGTGATGTTACACTTACAGATTTCAGGTTTGCAACATCTGTTCAACTGGTAATCCAGACCTGTTATTAGGCCACCTCCTTTCATAGTTCACTCTGTAATTAAATGAATAGTTCCATAATTCTTATATTATGGTCCTGGTATATGCAACAGACACTTCCTTAGTACATGTATAAAATAGGAGATTGCAACAAAAAAAGATAGTAAATAAAAATATTAAAACTTGAAATATACACTTCTTATTACATACTCCTTATGATACTTATCTTTTTATCTGGCCGGATTTTCTATTCGGGCTGATTCTTCTCTTCTTATAATTATACTTCTTTTTGTTACAGACAAGTATATATATTTACCAACTCCTCCGCACGAGCAGGATGTGACACAAGGTCAATTTCTTAAGCGGAGTTCAACAGGTTTGAATTCAGAGTTTTCCTTCTCCTAGACTGGTTACCTAGCCATGGTTAAAGAACCCAGTTTGCCCTGCTATTTACCCATAGCTGGAGGGAGAGTAGGATTCATACCTTTCCCAAGAGTATTAGCACTAAGTGAAATGCAATTACCACGTCCAGGATTTGAACTCGGGGCAACAAGTCCATTTTCCATGACTTTAACCATTACACCACACGCTTCCTACAGACAAGTATATGGACAAGAGAATTGGATTTAATTTTGTTTATTTTAGATAAGCAAAAATTGGAAGTTGCAGAAAAGATATAGTCTTTCTTCTTTCACTCAGTATGATGTCAAGAGGTGAAAAGCTGTCAGTGGTATTTGATCTTTGATCCAAAATGTGACATGTGAAGCTCCTCTGCTGTTCATGACTTTTGGTTGACTGTTTCATAGCTGTGTTTGGAATTGCAATCAACTCTGAAAAACTTTGGTGGGAAAAAAGGTTTGTGATTGGTTGAAAAACAAGGAGTTTTTTAATTGTTAATTTCGTTTTTCAACAGAAGCTGTGTGGGTCCGACATGCACAAAGACATGTTTTATTCATTGTGTTTGTAGCTACATCCAGTTGATGTTACATTTTTTCAACTAAATATGTGTTGTTGCTCTTCCTGAGTGTTTTTATTTCTTTTGCTGGAGAGTGGGTGTATCAAGTTATTGAATTTGTGAATCATATAGAGAGATATTTATTTCTGTTGTATAACAGGCTTAATACCTTCTGTGGTAATTCCGCAAGCTAAGATGTCCAAGAAAATTGTGTAACACCAGATAATCAGGATTTACATTTTTGCATTTTATCTTGGATGATAACCAGAGTGTGCTACAAGATGATAACAGCTGTACATTTAAGGAACAAAAATATTTCACAAAGAAATGGAGAGAGCAATAAGAATTAGAAATGGAAAGGAAAAGGTCTTTTGGGAATTTAATACATTGATATGAACTCTTTCTTGTTCAACAGAGTAACCTCCCCTTTCTGTCAGCATTTTTTTTTGTTTTCATTTCTTCTGAGAGCTTCTGCATTTTCTTCTTCTCTCTCTTCTTCTTCTTCTTTCAATTCTTCTCTCTATTCTCCTCCTTCTTCTCTCTATTTTTCTTCTCTCTTTTCTTTTTCTTCTCCTTCTTCTCTCTATTCTTCTTCTTCTTCTTCTTCTTTTTCTTCTTCACCTTTCTATTCTTCTCTCTATTCTCCTTTCTATTCTCTCACTTCTTCTTCTCTCTATATTCTTCTTCTTCTCTCTATTCTTCTTCTTCTTTTTCTCCTTTCTATTCTCCTCCTTCTTCTTCTCTTTATTTTTTCTCTATTTTTCTTCTCTCTATTCTTCTTTTCTCTTTTCTTTTTCTTCTCCTTCTTTTTCTCTCTATTCTTATTCTCCTTCTTTTTCTCCTTCTTCTCCTTTTCTCTCTTCTTCTTCTCTCTCTTCTTCTTCTCTTCTTCTTTCTTCCTATTCTCCTTCTTCTTCCCTTGATATAATTCCTCTGGACGGAGGGGAACCATATTGTGTATATCAGAATTCTTTTATTGCAAGGCTTTTAGTCACACAACATTAACTATATTCATCATCAGTTCAAATGTCAAAGTTTTAGATGAAAAGCAATTTCTGAATTCATTTATTGATTGTAAGAACACAACAAAAATCCAAAACAAGTTCATCCTCGAGAAAATGTGTCTATGTTTACTGAATATCTTTACAGTTTATTTTCATTGCCCCCCCAAAAAAATTAAAAGTTCTTATTTCTTATTGAGGGGTTTAGCTCAGTCAGTAGAGTACCTGCCTCAGAATCATAAGGGTTAAGGTTAAACATTTACAAATTAATCAAATTTTTGGCATTAAATAGTTCATAAGGAGTTGATATGCCATTAACTAAATCAAACCAATTTAATTAAGGGATCAATATAGAAGTTCAATTTAGACAATAGATATATTTAGAGCGGAATCTGTGCAGTAATGTGGGAGCTGATGGTAGGTGTGGTGCTCCACTTCAGACGCCCAAACAATCTCCTTGGTCTAGCACTAGTGAAAAGGGATAGACTCCCTTGCTGTCTACCTGAAACCGACTTTAGGCCAACTGACGCTAGATCAGAATATTCTAACTAAATCTATTGTATTTTGTCAACTGATGGGTTGAACTATCCTGCACTGCCATTGAACCACTCCCCATAATTCTAAAGTCTGATACTCTATAGAGGCCAGTTTAGCTCAGTTGGTAGAGCAGCCACCTAGGAATAGTAAGGTTCCTGATTCGATACAGATCTCCACCAAATCAAGGTATGTGGACAGATTGGGTAATCTGATCAGTGCAGTAAAGTGGGGAGCTGATGGTAGGTGTAGCACTCCACCTCGGCAAAAGAAACAATCTCTCTGGTCTAGCAATAAAGAAATGGGTGAAATAGGAAAAAAAATGAGTTTGAAAACAAATTGAATACCCAAAAGAATGAATAAAATAAAATGGCTTCAGCATAAAAATACCCCAACAAGGGTTTGACAATGCATAAAATCCATCAAACAAAAGCAAAGTCTAAGAATTTATAGTTAACACTAGCACAAAAATGAGCCTAGAGTCAAATTAATATAAGCCATGTCTTATTTTTGAGGAAAACATTATATATGGGAACATGAGATATTAGAGATGTTCAGACTCCAAGTTTCATTTAATAGATGAATTTTTTTATTTCTGTTTTCTTCCATTTCTTATGATTATTTCTTTTAATTACAGAGGCAAGATGCTCGAATTATAGTCGGGTGTGTTTATGAAGACATGGCTAGAAAGTATTTTGTCAGGTAAGTAGAGCCATATTCTTTATTTTATCTGTTCTATCAAAAGTTGTGGTTTTTTTCTAAAAGTAACCAAAATTTTGGTAAACGGTCATACAGTTTAGGAACACAAGTATCAATATATTGATAAGTGTGGTGAACATTCCTAACCCCCTGCCTTTCATCATAAAATGGACTGCTCATGTTTATAAATAAGTCCTGTTTATACTAATTATCCAGCCCCCACGTTTATAGTCCTTGTGTCCAACTAGCATAGTGTGGGGGTGGGGGGGTCAGTAAATTAATTTATATTAACTGTCCATATGCTGAATAAACCCGAGATAAAATTTCTCAGCTTGGTGTTTTTTTTATTTCATTACAGTACTCAATACAAAAATATTGTTGAGACAATATATCAATATTATCAAAAATGATAATAATAATAATACCTGGAGAATGAGATGCACAAGATTCTCTGGGACTTTGAGGTACAGACAGATCACTTAATCTCGGCCAGGAGACCAGACCTGGTGTTGATCAATAAGAAGAAGAAATCTTGTCATCTTGTGGATTTTGCCTTCCCAGACGATCACAAAGTGAAAGAAAGCAAAAAGATAATCAAATATTTGGACCTTGCCTGAGAACAAACAAAACTGTGGAACATGAAGGTGAAGATCATTTCAATTGTAATTGGTGCCCTAGGAATGATCCCCAGGGGTCTAGAAAAGAGTCTAGATGAACTGGAAATCAGAGGAAGAATCGAGACCATCCAGACTAAAGCATTGTTGAGATCAGCTGGAATACTCAGAAGAGTCCTAGAGACTTGAGGTCACTCAGCCTCCAATGAACCACCAGCTAAGGTGGGTGTGAAAAACTCTAATGGAGTGAAAATAATAATAATATAAAAAATACCTGGACCTTGCTCAAGAATTGAAAAAGCAGTGGAATATGAGGGTGAAAGTAATACCAGCTGTAGTTGGTGCACTTGGAACAGTCCCAAAACACATGGTAAACATTCTCCGCCCCCCCCTGCCCAATTTTATTAAAATGGACTGCCTTGCTTATAAGTCATGTGTATACTAACTGTCCATATGCTGAATAAAGCCTAAATAAGGTTTCTCTGCTTGGGTGGGTTTTTTTATTTCATTACAATGTACCACTGATGATAATCAAAAATATTCACCGACTCGGAATCTTTGCACAACTGATAATGGCGATTTCAGCCCACATCAATGGAAATTACATCCAATGGCCATCAAAACTGCATTCTTGCCATGAATAGAGAAGTTTACATTAAATCTCCGACAAAAGGATATGGTGACTCAATAAATGTATCTGTGGATAAAGTGATACTTCCGTCTACTGGTACAATAAAGTCAAATTAGTCATGATTGGAAATGATGTTGTTATGTTACAAATAGATCTCAAATGTCCTGATACAACCGGTTCCCTCGTAGGTGGATTAGCCTGTCATTTGGATGATTCCATTTGGACAGGAAGTAAGGAAGAATTAGAAAACATTGTCAATGTTTTCAAAGTTGCTAAAGAGAGGTGCAAAACTTTCTGATATTGCTGATTTGACATCACCTGTATTGATTCAAATGCAAACAGGACTTAAGAGCTATTTCTAAATAGTTCAATATGTAAAAGTATAATAATCTTAACTTGCAGGACCTGTGGATATACCACAGTATGATAATTCAATTATTATGCGTTGATATTAAGAGCTATTGCAAAATAGTTCAATATGTAAAAAGTATAATAATCTTGATTTAACTCTCTCTCTCACTTTTTCTCTTTCTTCCTTCTTTTCATTATTATATTTATTTTTTCCTATTATATTTTTCTATGCAGCATGTAATTTTACTTCCTTTCTTTCTTGATAATAAAAATGGAATGTCCATTATTTAGCTGAGGGTGACAATACTCATAAGAAATAAGAATTCGTCAGATAAGCATTCAGGATTTACATTTTGCATTTCATCATCTTGAACAATTTGGATGGTCTCATTTTTAACCAGCGGGTGTTGCAGATAACAGTCATACAAACATGAGTATTAATATATAGATAATAACAGTCTCAAAATTCCCAAAGAAACCAATGTCTTTAAGAGTAATATTTTCCTTAACAATCATTACCTCAACAGTCAATATAAAAATGTACATTTCAAATTCAATAAATGATTGTCTCCCTTGGAGAAAGTGTATGCCTGTTAGGTGGCTCGTGAACACATGCCAATTCCAGAAATTTATTCTCTTCTGCCTCTGAATAGTACAAGATGTTGTCTCTGCCCCTTCATTGAAATGTAAAACTAAGATAGTTGTGATCATTTTACTAATCATTAATTCAAATAGGATTTTTCCTCCATTTTCCGCGTCTTTTCTCGTTCTTAGATCAATATGTGCATATCTCATCTGTTGAGACATTATTTTATTCTTTTCAATATTTCTTAGTATGATTATGTATATACTGACAGGAGATATACCATATAGTTTTTGATGATTATTCCATTTTTTTCTTTAAAAATTTAGTGATTTTCAAGATTTGTTTGTTCCTCTACATCATGTTGAAACAAACTTTGATTATTAATTTTTCAATTTAAAATAATTATCCAACTTTCTGGCTTCAAATTGAAGCCAGAAGTTTGCCATCAAATAAAATAGATTTCATCTCAGATTTTTGCTTAGTTTATTTTTCATGGATTAAAAATAACAGAAGAAATGTTTTCTAAGAGTGGGTGATTCCATTTTTGCCAGAGATTGAATTCATTCACTACAACGCAATCATTATGAGTCAAAAGTTTTTGCAATATTTTTGTACTTAAAAGTTTGTGGCACATAGACCACTTGATGGAAGCAGTTCAACTATGAAGGTACCCACTGCAGTTGGCAGTATTGTAGTAGTTGATGCATTAACACATTGAGCATTGCTTCACTCCATATCAAATTAAAAGTCACCCAGATGAAGTAAATGTAGTAGAAATTCAGAAACTTATATTTTATGATTCAAACTGGATCATAACAACAGAAAGAAATAAACAAAACATGAACGTGCAGTTAACCAATTGATAGTTCAAGTAATTTGTTTGGGTTTCAAGAGATTTGACAATCAGCTATGTCAGGTAAGTAAATTCAAACTGAAACTTGAATTTGGCATCTCACACTTTAATGTGATACTTCACTTCACTAACTGTAAAAACTGTATCTGTGGGGTAATTCCATGTCAAATCATCCAGGCCATGTCATCCACTAATTCACTCTTCTGAAATTTTGTCAAGTGTGTACTATGTTACAGTTAGACCAATCCCCAAAATTTGAGCTTCCAATTCCACAAATTGGTGAAGTTATGTCGATTTTTTAGGCTTTCTAAATTTGGGTGGAGTGTCGTGAAAATGTCAATTAAATTTGCCCAAGGAGTCCGAAACTGCTATTAAAAATGTCTTCAAGTTAACCGTTTTAAGTTATTAATGATTTCTGATTCGCAAAAAATAAAATAAAGTTGTAGCTTCAGTTCTGAGCAAAGACCAAACTATCTTTTTGTACAAATAATGTTCAATATATGTGAATAATAATAGAAAATAGGGCCACATTGAGATATTGATCTTGCTTTGAAAGAATCAGAAATCATCAATAAATTAAATTGGTTGACTTTAAGACATTTTTTATGATTTTTGATTTCTTGGGCAAAAATGCTTTTATTAACCAGCTGTTAGGAGTAGAAGCTCTAGAATTAATTTTACAGATAAAAATAGGTTTCATTGCATTTTCTTGACCCCCCCCCCTCAAATTTGGGAAAGCTAAAAATCCACATAACTCACCAATTTTTAAAACTGGAAGCTCAATTTTGGGAATTGTCTAACAGTTAACATAGTTCAGAAGCTGTAACAAATTCAGAAAAGATTGATGGGGTGGGTGACGATTTTATTTTTTCTGGATGATTTGACATGGAATTACTGTCTGTGATGACATTTATTGTGGGTTGGTTGAGTCGGCTCCATCCAACCAAATTCACCATATCACTAAATGAAGGCAGACCATGCATGGTTGATACAATGCATCATTGGTGATTCACAAAAAGAGTTAACAAGGGGAAATTTTTTATATTTTATTTTATTTTTTTATTATTTTTTTTAAATTTTCATTATTTTATATACATTAATTCTCTTATTATTATTAATAAATATTATATCATATTTAATTTTTTATTTTTTTTTTAAGGTATATTTTCAATTTAATTTTTTGTTTATTTTGATTTTTAATAAATATTTAAGTTTTATTTTATTTTAATTTATTATTTTTTTTATATTTATTGTTATTTATTTATAGGATTTTTTTTTTTTATATTTGTTTAATATTATCTATTATTCTTTTATATTTTTTTTGATAAATAATTTATTTGTTATTTTTATTTATTTAATTTTATATTATTATATTATATTATAATATTTAAATTTATTTTTTTTATTAATTTATTAATATATTTATAATGTAACATTTTTATTTTAATTATTTAGATTTTATTATTATTAAATAATTATTATTTATTAATTTTGCTATCAATAATTTTTAATTCTTTTCATTTATTAAATATTTTTTATTAAAATGTTTTTATTATATTATTTTATTCTATTATTTTTTTTAATCTAATATTTTTATTATTTTTTTTATTTTTTTTTTTTTTTTTTTTTATTTTTATTATTTTTTTATATTAGATAATTATATTACTTTATTAATTAATATTACATTTTTTAGTTTATTTTTATTTTAGGAAATCACAAGTGGGTCCCCAAAACCCTGCGTGATTCCTGGTTAGGGAAAGGGAGATGCTTTTGTTGTAAAATTTCCACAACTCAGTGGACAAATACGCCAAAAACCGTTGATTGCTGATCATAATGGGAACCCATTTCATTTTCACTAGAGCCCCTTTAGCCGCGATTTGTGGCTTTTAGATTACTACTGCGTGTCAACCACCACACTTGGGAAGCCTTTCAGAAATTTTAGGCACTACATTGCTTCACTATCCTGCTACTGTAAGGAGGGTTTGGACTATTAGGGGACATTCACTACTCAGCAAGAAGCATCTAGAGCTGCAGTCTATACCTCATAGTTACTAAGTGTTGCAAACATTTTGACTTAACAGCTAAGATTAATTATTAGGCAGTGAAGGGTTGGTAATTATTACTGTGACTATGCTTAGAGTTGGTGCAGTTGTGTTTTCTGTCGGTGATAACCTTCCTCTATCTGAGGATGAAGTTCCAAATTCTGGAGCTCCGAGGTTGAAGTTTGCTTATTTTTTTTTACTTCTTGCATTTCTTCAGGCTTATAAAGTAAAAGCTTTATGGCAGGAGATATGTTTGGTATCATGGTTGTATCTTGATAATCTGGTACTGGTAATCGATGATTCTATAACTTGTACGCGGATTCACTTAAAAGAAGCATGGAGGACATTTTACAACAGAAGCCATGATCTTAAATCAACAGCAACCCCAAAAACATATTCAGAAATGGTGCAGTTAAATTAGTTTAATTTTTTTTATTAACAGAAATGAATGAAAAAAAAAAAGAAACATGGGAGGAAAATCCAAGAATTAATGATGAATGAGAAAGCATTGAGAAAGGAATTAATGAAATCGTTCCAAAAATAAATGGGTGTGAGTCGTCGAATAATAAAACATCAGACAGGCGCAGAAATGACGAAATAATTTTATCTGTACCAAGGTATCCATATTATTCATTTATATTTATATACGTTATATATTATATATAATATATATATAGTTTCAAGGGTACTACCATTAACATTGTAGTCAGCATGAGTAGTTAATCCAAAAAGGCTCAAAGGAATAGTGGGATTACCGTGATGACGGATTCGTCTTAAAAATGCATCCGACAAAATGCGATTCGGCTAGAATACTCATGAACACTGAAAGAAATGGGATTAATCTGTGGACATCAAATCGGAACACTAAATTGGGACTTTTTAGGTGTTTATTTAATCTCATTAGCAAGTATTTGAGTCCTACATGAACCTGCTGAATCCAATTAACCCCAGATCTAACCACCCACCCACCCCCAATCTATTAAGAAATCCCAGACCAGTTGAGTACAGAATTATAACACTCTCTCTCTCTCAGGATTTTTAGCATATCTTAATAACAAACCATTATATGATTACTGGGTACACTAGCAACTAAAGATAAATTTAACCAAAAAAAAAGCAACGAATGAAATACTTAATGGAAAGGAAACAGAAATAAGAGATTCTGTGTAAACCCACCATTTAATCATACAAGGTGGTAACAAAAATAGGAATAATATATTTAATGAATAATAAAATAACAATTCCCAGTAAACCACCACTCTACACAAAATTCTATATAGACAATTATACTAGCTTCGCCTGATATGGACAGTGATAGATAGGATAATTAAAAACTAACAACAAAATAATTAACAACCATAATAATAGAATAAATAAGAGGAGACAAACAGAAAAAGTTGCAATTTGCTGAGACGCAAGTACGTGTCCGGGTGGAGGAAAGTGCTTGAACTACAGGTTGTAGATTGCATCTGGTAATGTCTCATTGGAATCGGCGCATTACTAAATTTTTGTGTTGTACAAAATCGATCAAACTCGATTCACAAACATAAAACACACTTTTTCTAATATTAAAATAAAAACATGCATCAACTTAGCTAGTACATTTTGGAATTTTTAAAGCATCAAAATGTAACGCCTTTATCAAATGGAATATCTAAAGAAATCATGTACTTTGCGAGGATTAAACTGATCCATGCTACTCTGCAATTTACAAGAAAAGTTACGATTTCTCAAATAAGAGTGAAAGTAGTGACATAAAAGGATGATCTAGCTAGGGAAATGCATGCACAGGTTCAATAATGCATAATGTAATCACTTAAAATTAATTTAAAATATAATATGCACCAGTAAATATGTTTTTTTAAATCTAGTCAATACGACTCACAGAATACCTAGAATCAAAAGTTCATAGTAAGAATGTAAAGAAGGAAGAGGCCATAATATCAGGATGGGGGGGAGGCTAGCTTAGTTAGAATTCATTACCCGTCAGCATACTTCAAATTAAAGAACAAGCTTGGCGGGACTAAGCGTTTAATTGACCTTTAGGAGATATAAGAATAAAATCAAGCTTAAATCAGGTGAATTATATTTTTCATGCCACATCCTCAGTCTCTGAAGAGGTGTACTCAACAACCCAAAACATGGTCTAGGAAATAACTTTTCACCAATAAATATATTTATTATTATTTAATTATATTAAGGTTTTTGTTTGGGTTTTTTTTTTTTTTTTTTTCAATAATTGCTAGAGCCCAAATACACACAAAAAAAAAAAAAGGGGCAAAACAATACTGACATATCATGAGTTAAATAAAATATTTCTAAAATTCTCATTATGATTTTAGGTGATGCATGTATATAATTTTAGTTAGCATGGACATGGAGTCATGTAATCTGGTTCTAACCAGTTTCTCCCTTATCACCTGTGAACATTTTTTGAGCATTCATGCACAACATCCATACATTTCCACTTAATTGGTATCAGTTTCAATTTGTTAATACCTTTGCATTCAAAATGAAAACTGTGTGGAACTTCACACTGTCTGTGTGTATATCCACATCGGGTGTATAAATGGTTTGAATGTTAATCCTCATTAATAGAGAGACAGAGATTATTAAGTTTGGACGTGGTCTTACTTGGATTACTGGATTCCTTGCTACTCTTGTCAGTTGACTTCTAATTTCTCTTCTGGTTGGGCTTGCTTGGTTTCTAACATTCCCTTTGATAATAGCGTCTACCATTTTGATGCTTTAATTCCAAGTGTAAGCTGCTAAGGTTGATGCATTTTTTTTATTTAATATCTAGAAAAAATGTCTGTTAATTGTTTAGTGAATCTAGTTTGAAATCTGATTTTGATTACAACATAAAATTTAGTTAATGCCCATCCATGTAGACATTACGATGCAAATTACAACTTGTTAACGCACTTTCCTTCCACCGGACACGTACTTGAGGTTCTCAGCAATTTGCAACTTTTCTCGTTTGTCTCCTCTTTCTTATTTCTATTATTTACATGGTTGTTATTATTTTGTTGTTATGTTTTTTTAATTATCCGTATCTATATGTCCAATCAGGAGGAGTAGTATTTAAGCTAGTTTTATTAAAGATTTTTGTTGTAGAGTGTGCGTTACCTGGAATTGTTTATTTATTAAATTCATAAATATATTCCTATTTTTGTACCACCTGTAAGATAAATGGTGGGTTGTACCACAGATCTTCTATTTCTGTTTCTTTCCTATTTAATTATCATTTCGTGCTTCTTTGTAATTTTATTTTATTGCTAGTTACCAGTATCTATATGGTTTGTTATAAGTATCGCTAAAAATTTCCTGATAAGAAGAATTTTACTAATTCTGTACTAACTACGGTCTGGGATTTTCTTAAATAATTGGGGTGGGTGGGTGGTTAGATCTGGGTTAATTGAATCAGCATTGGTTTCATGTAGGACTCAAATACTTGTAATGAGATTAAAAAGGTAACACCCCACTTTTTAAAAAAAGTCCCAATTTTAGTGTTCGATTTGATGTCCACAGATAATCCCATTTCTTTCAGTCATGTTGCAATGATGTATTTCTAGTCCGATCGCTTTGTCCGGAGCATTTTACGACCAATCCGTTCATCACGGTAATCAACATCTTTGAGCCTTTTGATTACTTACTCATGTATACAATGTTTTATGGTTAAACCTTTGATAACTATATATATATACTATAGTATATATATATATAATTATAGTTATAAATAAGATGGATAAATGGTACCTGGTACAGATATAGAATTTATTTCGTCCATTCTTTGGCCTCACTGTCGATTTTTTATTAATTCGAAGCACCTCACACCCATTTTATTTTTGTGAAGAATTTTCATTACTTCTTTTCTTTCTTCATTGGCTCTTTCTATTTCATTCATTCTCTTTTGGATTTTCCTTCTCCATGTCTTTTTTTTTTTCATCATTCTTTAATAAAAAAAAATTAAAACTAAATTTAACTCACCATTTCTGAAATATGTTTTGGTTGTTGTTGATTAAGAATCATAGGCTTCTGTTGAAAATGGTCCTTGCAATGCTTCTTTTAAATTGATTCCGCAGTACAATTAATAGAATCTCATTAGCCATGTACAATTATCAGGTGCTACCAACAATCATAACCAAACATTTTCTTGCCATAAGCTTTTCTTTATAGCCTGAAAGAAATCAATAAAAAAAAATAAAGTCAACAACTTCAACTTCCGCAGCTCCATAATGAACATCCATCAGATAGAAGGAATGTTACCGACAGTTGAAAACACACTGCCACCACTTCTAGCAAACATAATTATAATTTACAACCCTTCACTCTGCCTAATAATTTAAATTCTTACTTGGTTAAGTCAAAATGTTTGCAACACTTTAGTAACAGAAGGTATAGACTTGCAGCTCTAGATGCATTTTGCTGAGTTCAGTGAATTCCACCCTAAAGTCCAAACCTCCTACAGATATAGCAGGATAGTGAAGCAATGAAGATGCCCTAAAATTCTGAAAGGCTTCCCAAGGGATTGGTTTGACACGCAATTATTCAAAGCCACAACCGGCTAAAGCGGCTCTAGTGAAATTGAATGGTGTTCCATTATCACAATCAACGGTTTTGGCGTATTTGGTCACTACTGTCTGTCGAAAAAATCTGTTTATCAAACAAAAGCATCTCCTTTCCCTAACCAGATATGCAGCAGGTTTGGTGACCACTTGTGAATTCCTATTCCCTTGTTACTACTTTTTGTGCACTTCACCAATGATTGCAATTGATCACATTGCAGGTTGCCTTCACTTATAGGATTGGTGAATTTCGTTGGATGGAAGCGAAACTCAACCACCCACAATAAATTGTCATCACATAGTTAATTCCACTGTCAAATCATCCAGAAAAAAATAAAATCGTCACCCCCATCAATCTTTCTGAAATATTGTCAGCTATGAACTATCTTAACGTTAGACAATTCCCAAATTTGAGCTTCCAGTTTTTAAATTGGTGGTGGAGTTATGTGGACTTTTAGCTTTCCAATTTGAGGGGGGGGTCAAGAAAAATGGCAAGTTGACCTATTTTATCTGTAAAATTAATTCATAGAGCTTCCTATCCAACAGCTGGTTAATAAAAGCGATTTTTGCCCGAAGAAATCCAAAAATGCTATCAAAAATGTCTTAAAGTCAACCAACTTTTATTATTGATGATTTTTCTGATTCTTGTCAAAGCAAAATTCAATATCTCAATGTGCCCTATTTTCTATTATATATTTCACATATATTGACACATGTATTTGTTACCAAAAAGATGTTTGGTCTTTGCTCAGAATCTGTCTACAACTTTATTTTTTATTGTTAGCGGAATCAGTGAATCATAATAACTTAAAAACTGGTTAACTTGAAGACATTTTAAGTAGCATTCGGACTTCCTTGGCAAATTTTAATTGATTTCACGGACACTCCACCAAAATTAGAAGCTAAAAATCGACATAACTTCACAATTTTTGAATTGGAAGCCAAATTTTGGGATGTCTAACTGTAACAGTGACACACTGGGACAAATGTCAGAAAGATGAAATTAGGTGGATGAAGTGGGCTGGATGATCTTGACATAGGAATTACCCCACAGCATACAGTTTTTACAGTTAGTGAAAGTCTGGTATCACATTTAAAGTGTGAGATGCCAAATTCAAGTTTTCAGTTTGAATTACCTTACCTGACATTAGCGAGTTGTTGCAAATCTCTTGAAACCCAAACAAACACATACTTGAACTATCAAGGCTTAACTGCACGTTCATGTTCTTGTTTATTCTTCTTTGTATGTCCAGTTTAATCATAAATCAAAGTTCTGATTCTACTACATATGTACATTCATCTGGGTGACTTTTTAAATTTGATATGGGTGAAGCCAATGCTCAATGTGTAAGCATTCAACTACTACAATACTCTCCACTGCAAGTGGGTACCTTTATAGGTTGAACTGTTCCATCAAGTGTCTATGTGCCACAAACTTTTAAGTACAAAAATATGCAAAACTTTTGACTCAATATGATTGGTTGTAGTGAGATAGAATCAATCTTGGCCAAAAATATGGACATCACCCCTCTAGAAACATTTCTTCTGTTATTTTTAATCCATGAAAATAAACTAAGCAAAAATCTGAGATGAAACTTTTTATTTGCATGGGCCCAACTTCTGCGCTTCAATT
The DNA here is from genome assembly GCA_023376005.1 of Doryteuthis pealeii. NCBI lineage: Eukaryota > Metazoa > Mollusca > Cephalopoda > Myopsida > Loliginidae > Doryteuthis > Doryteuthis pealeii. Next base: position 55,888,552 of record CM042145.1, on the reverse strand, counting down.
TGTAGCCAGAAGGTTGGATAACTTATTTTAAATTGAAAAAATTAATAATCAAAGTTTGTGTCAACATGATGTAGAGGAACAAACGAATCTTGGAATCACTAAATTTTTAAAGAAAAAATAATGAAATAATCATCAAAAACGTATATGGTATATCTCCTTGTCGATATATACTATATACATACAAGAAATATTGAAAAGAATTAAAATAATGTCTCAACAGATGAGATATGCACATATTGTCTAAGAACGAGAAAACGGGAGAAATGGAGGAAAATCCTATTTGGAATTAATGATTAGTAAAATTGATCAGCAACTATCTTAGTTGTTACTATTTCAATGGCAGGCACGAGACACATCTGTACTATCAGATGTTCTTAGTAATAGATTTCTTGGAATTTGGCATGTGTTCCGGCCACCTAACAGGCATACACTTTCTCCAAGGGAGACAATCATTTATGAGGTTGTGTAGTGTGTAGTTGTTTTGGGTAGTGATTGTTTAAGGAAAATATTACTTCTTAGAAGACATGGTTTCTTTGGGAATTTTGAGACTGTTATGATTCTATATCATTAATCTCATGTTTGTTTGACTGTTATCTTGCAACACCGCTGTATAGAGTGAGCGATCCGAAATTGTTCAAGATGAAATGCAAAATGTAAATCCTGAATGCTTATCTGACAAATTCTTATTCTTATGAGTATTGTCCCCCTCAGCCTAAATAATGGACCATTCCATTTTTATTATCAGAAGAAGAAATGTGGTTGGTATAAATTACATGATGACATTAGAAACAATATATAGGAAAGATACAATAATAATAATGAAAAGAGGAAGAAGAGAAAAGTGAGAGGAGTTTAAATCAAGATTATTATACTTTTTACATTTATTGAACTATTTCGCAATAGTAGCTATAATATTCAAAGTCATAATATGAATTATCATACTGTGGTATATCCACAAGGTCCTGCAAGTTACGTTATTAACTTTTGATCATATGACTTATAACTCTTAGTCCTGTTGCATTTGATCATACAGGTGATGTCAATCGTCATCAGAAGGGATCTCTTCTTAGCAACTACATTGACAATTGTTTTCTATTCTTCTTACTTCCTGTCCAAATGGATCATCCAAATGACAGGCGTAATCCACCTGCTGGGGAACCGGTTGTATCAGACATTTTGAAGATCTATCTCTTAACATAACAACTCATTCCATCATGAACTAAATTTGACTTTTGATTTACCAGTAGACGAAGTATCACTTTATCACAGAGTACATTTATTGATTATCCTTTGTCGAGATTTAATGTAAAACTCTCTATCATGGCAGAATGTGCAGTATTTGATGTGCTGGTATATGTAATTTCCTATTGATGTGGTAAAAAGGGGGCTGAACATCGCCATATCAGTTGTTGCAGTTCCGGATTGGAAATATTTTTGCATTATCATCAGTGGTACCATTGTAATGAATAAAAAAACCCCATCAAGCAGAGAAAACTTATTTAGGCCTTTATTCACTTTTGACAGTTAGTATAACATGACTTATAAGCAGGGCATCCATTTTTAATAAAATGGTGGATGGGGGGGGGAAGTATTTACCATTGTGTTTTGGGACTGTTCCAAGTGCCACAACTACAGCTCGTATTACTTCACCCTCATGATTCCACAGCTTTTTTCAATTCTTGAGCTAAGGTCAGTAGTTTTCGTATGTATTATTATTTTTCACTCCATTAGGTTTCCTCACACCCCTTAGCTGGTGTTCAATTGGAGGCTGGTGACCTCAGTCTCTAGACTCTTCTGAGATTTCTACTGATCTCAAAAATGCTGTAGTCGATGCGTCTCGATTCTTCCTGCTGATTTCCAGTTCATCTAGACCTTTTCTAGACCCCTAGGTCTTTTCAGACCCCTTAGGGATCGTTCATTAGCGGCACAATTACAATTTGAAATGATCTTTCACCCTTCTGTTTCCGACAGTTTTGTTTGTTCTCAGCAAGGTCCCAAGTATTTGATTATCTTTTTGCTTTCTTTCCTTTCACTTTGGATCGTTCGGGAAGGCAATCCACAAGATGACCAAGATTTCTTCTTCTTATTGATCAACACCAGGTCTGGTCTCCTGGCCGAGATTAAGTGTCTGTTCTGCTTACCTCAAATCCCAGAGAATCTGTGACGTCTCATTCTCCAATATTATTATTATTATTATTAACCTTTTTGATAATATGATATATATGTCTCAAACATATTTTGTATTGAGTACGTGTAATGAATAAAAAAAACACCAAGCTAGAAATTTTATGCTCGCGCTTTAGTTCAGCAAATGGAATTAATATAATGAATTTCATTGACACCCCCCCCACTACACTAGTTGGACACAAGGACTATAAAACGTGGAGCTGGATAATTAGTATAAATAGAATTATTTTATAACATGAGCAGTCATTTTATGATGAAAGGCAGGGGTAGGAATGTTCACACACTTTACTCAATATATTGATACTTGTGTTCCTAATTGTACGACCTGTTACCAAATTTTTGGTTACTTTTAGAAAAAAAACCACACTTTTGATAGAACAGATAAATAAAGAAATATGGCTCTACTTACCTCGACAAATACTCTCTAGCCATGTCTTCATAAACACACCGACTATAATTGCGAGGCATCTTGCCTCTGTAATTAAAAGAATATAAATCATTAAGAAATGGAAGAAAAACAGAAATAAAAATTCTCTATTAGTGAAACTTCGGAGTTGAACATCTCTAATATCTCATGTTCCCAAATATTAATGTTTTCCTCAAAAAATAAGACCATGGCCTTTATTAATTGACTGCTAGTGCATGGTTAAGTCATGGGGAAAGGACTTTCGCCCGGTTTACAAATCCTAGATGTGATAATTGCATTTAACTTTGCGCTAATTACCCTTGGGAAAGGTATGATCCTACTCGTCCCTCCGCTATGGATAAATAGTAGGGCCAGACTGGGCTCTTTAACCTTGGTAAGTAGCCAGTCTATGAGAAGGAAACTCTGAATTGCAACCTGTGAAGTCCGCTTAGAAATTGATCCTTGTGTTGCCATCCATACTCATGTGGTGGGACTGGTAATTATATATTAATTTACTCTGGGAATACTCTAGCGCTTATTCTGTGCTAGTGTTTACTAAATTCTTAGACTTTGCTTTTGGTTTGAGGATTTTACGGCATGTAACACTTGTTGGGGTATTTTATGCTGTAACCATTTTATTTTTTCATTCTGTTGGTATTCAATTTGTTTTCAACTCAATTTTTAAACTCTTCTTCCCCTATTCACCCATTTTTATTGTAGGACCAGAGAGATTGTTTCTTTTTGCCAGACGGTGGAAGTGGCTCACCTACCAGCAGCTCCCCACTTACTGCACTGTCAGATTACCCAATCTGTCCACATACCTTGACTTTGGTGGAGATCTGTAGTCGAATCGGAACCTTTACTATTCCTAGAGGTGGTGCCTTCTACCAACGTGAGCTAAACTGCCCTCTATAGGAGTATCAGACTTTAGAAGTTTTATGGGGGAGTGGTTCAATGGCAGTGCAGGATAGTTCAACCCCATCAGTTTGACAATCCAATAGATATTAGTTAGAATATTCTAGTCTAGTGTCGGTTGGCTAAAGTCGGTGGTGCAAGGTAGAACGAAGGGAGTCGTTATGCCCCTTCACTAGTGCCTAGACCAAGAGATTGTTTGGGTTGATGTGGAGCACCACACCTACATTCATCTCCCCACATTACGCACAGATTCGCTCTAAAATATATTATATGTTTATTGTCTAGAATACTTCTAATTGATCCCTTAATAACGTTTGATTTAGTTAATGGCATTATCAACTTCCTTATGAACTATTTAATGCCAAAATTTTTATTTGAAATGGTTTAATTCTGTAAACCTATGTTCTGAGGCAGTACTCTACTGACTTGAGCTAACCCCTCAATAATAAATAGAACTTTAATTTTTTTGGGGGGGGCAATGAAAAAAACTGTAAATATTCAGTTAAAACATTAGACACGTTTTCCGAAGGATGAAACTTGTCTTTGGATTTTGTTGTTGTTTACAATCAATAAATAGAATCAGGAAATTGCTTTCATTCTAAACTTTGACATTTGAACTGATCGATGATATAGTTAATGTTGTGTGACTAACAAGCCTTGCAATAAAAGATCTTGATATATACAGCAATATGGTTCCCTCCATTCCAGAGGACTTATTCAAGGGAAAGAAGAAGGAGAATAGGAAAGAAGAAGAAAGAGAGAGAAGACCGAGAGAGAGAGAAGAAGAAGAGAGAGAAGGAGAAGAGGAGAATAAGATAGAGGAGAAAAGAGGAGGAGAAGAAAAAGAAAAGAGAAAAGAAGAATAAGAGAGAAAATATAGAAAAAATAAGAGAGAGAAGGAGGAGAATAGAAAGAGAAAAAGGAAGAAGAAAGAATAGAGAGAAGGAAGAAGACAGAATTATAGAGAGAAGAGGAAGTGAGAGAATAGAAAGGAGGAATCAGAAGAAGAAGAAGGAGAGGATAGAAAGGAGAAATAGAGAGAAGAATAAGAAGTGAGAAGAAGAGAGAAAAAGGAATAGAGAAAATAAGAAGGAGAAAAAAGAAGAGAAAAGAAAATAGATAGAGAGGAAAGAAAAAGAGAAAGAGGGAGAGGAAAAATAGAGAGAAGAAGGAGAGACTGAGAGAAGAAGGAGGAGAATAGAAGAGATGCATTTGCTGATCTTTTCATAGCAGATCAATACTCCAAAGTGGCCCTATTTTCTATATTTATTTCACAGTATATTGAACATTATCTTGTACAAAAACGATAGGTTGTTGGGTCTTTTCTCAGAAACAAAGCTACAAATCAGAATCATTAATAACTTTAAACTTGGAGACATTTTTAATAGCAGTTTTGGATTCCTTAGGCAAATGTAATTGACATTTTCACGACACTCACCCAAATTATAGAAAGCTAAAAAAATTCGACTAATTCACCCAATTTTGGGGATTGTTTTACCCTGTAACATAGTACACACTTGGACAAGAAATTCAGAAAGATTGAAGTAGGTTGGGACATGGCACTGGATTGATTGACATGGAATTACCCCACAGATACAGTTGTTACAGTTAGTGAAAGTGAAGCTATCACATTTAAAGTCGGTGAGATGCCAAATTCAAGTTCAGTTTGGATGTACCTTACTGACATTGGCTGATTGTCAAACTCTTGCACCCAAACCGAAATTCTGAACTACAATGTTAACCTGTACGTTCATGTTTTTTTATTCTTCTGTTTGTTATGATCCAGTGTGAACATCTAAACGAATAAGTTTCGATATTCTACTACATTGTACACTTCATCTGAGGTGACTTTAAATTTTGATATGAGTGAAAGAATGCTCAATGTGTTAATGTATCACCTACTCAATACTACCAACAGAGAAAGAATTGAAGAAGAAGAAGAGAGAGAGAAGAAAATGCAGAAGCTCTCAGAAGAAATGAAAACAAAGAAAAATGCTGACAGAAAGGGAGGTTACTTTGATTGAAAACCAAGAAAGAGTATCATATCAATGTATTAATGCCCAAAAGGACCTTTCCCTATTCCGTTTCTAATTTCTATATTAAGCTCTCTCTATTTCTTTGTGGAAATATTTTTGTCCATTAAATGTACAGCTGTTATCATCTTGTAGCACACTCTGGTTAATCGCCAAGATGAAATGCAAAAATGTAATTCCTGTTATCTGAGTTACACAATTTTCTTAGGCCATCTTAGCTTGCAGAATTACCACAGAAGGTATTAAGCCTGTTATACACAGAAATAAAATGCTCCCTATATGATTTCACAATTCAATAACTTATAACACTCCACTTCCAGCGAAAGAAATTAAAAACACTCAGGAAGAGGCAACACACATTATTTAGTTGAAAAAATTAACATCAACTGGATGTAGCTACCAACACAATGAATAAAACATATCTTTGTGCTGTCCGGACCCACACAGCTTCTGTTTGAAAAACGAACTTAACAATTAAAAACTCCTTGTTTTTCAACCAATCCACAAAACCTTGTTTCCCCACCAAAGCATTTCAAAGTTGAGTTGCATTCACAACACGGCTCATGAAACAGTCAACCAAAAGTCATAAACAACAGAGGAGCTCACGTAGTCAATTTGGATCAAAGATCAAAAATACCACTGACAGCTCTCACCTCTTTGACTTCATACTGAGTGAAAGAAGAAAGACTATATCTCTGTAACACCAATTTTTTGCTTACTAAATAAAACAAAACTTAGATTCCAATTCTTTGTCCATTTATACTTGTCTCGTAGGAGCGCGTGGTTGTAGTGGATTAAAGTCATGGAAAATCGGACTTGTCGCCCGAGTTCAAATCCTGACGTGGGTAACTGCATTTCACTTAGTGCTAATAACCCTTTTTGGAAGGTATGAAATCCTACTCTCCCTCCAGCATATTTGGTAATGCAGGGCAAAACTGGGTTCTCTTAACATGGCTAGGTAAACCAGTCTAGGAGAAGGAAAACTCTGATTCAAACCTGTTAACCCGCTTAAGGAAATTGACCCTTGGTGTTGCATTTCCTGCTACGTGCGGAGGAGTGGTAAATATACTATACTTGTCTGTAACAAAAAGGAAGTATATTATAAGAAGAGAGAATAAGCCGAATAGAAAATCCAAGCCAGCTAAAAGATATTTCATAAGAGTATGTAATAAGAAGTGTATATTTCAAGTTTTACATTTTTATTTATATTTTTTTTGTTGTAATCTCCTTATACATTACTAAGGAATCTGTTTGTTGCATAGTCCCAGGACATAATATAAGAATTACGGAACTATTCATTAAATTACAAAGTGAACTTATGAAAGGAGTGGCCTGAATAACAGGTCTGGATTACCAGTTGAACAGATGTTGCAAAACTGAAATCTGTAAGTGTAACATCACTGATGACTCTTTTAGTGCATTTTGGTGTGTTTAACAAGATAGAAGAGAAGTAAGAAGGCTATTCAACATTAGCCTTAAGTGTATATTATTACACAAACGATCTCCATTCGAAGACTATACAGTCTATCTTCTCTTCTTTTCAGTGAGGAAAAAAGAGACTAATATCTCATTAGTTTTTATCCACCATGATATGATTTAGGGATCACTTTGACTCTCAATGTCTATAGCTGCTAAGATTATAATGCTCATTTCTTTTGATATCCCATTCACTGAAATTAGAGAAAACGCCATGGGATAAGTGCGCAAGACAGATCCTATAATCGTTCCCTCAATCTTTGCACACTCTTGACTTTTCATAAAATTGTAGAAAGTTGCTTTTGTTGGTTGGTCTTTATGGCATATCAACCCTTGTTAGTATATTTTATGCCAAAGACCATTTTGTGATTTATGATGGGTACTTCTAATTTTAAAATGAAACAAGCGTAATTTTTCTATTTTAGCTTTAAATTGGTAATAGTATCGTACAAACTGTTCTTCTACAAGGATGGTTTTGGCATATCATTATCCACAAAGGTTTGATATCCATTAACGCAAAGAATCAAAACAAAACCCAATCATTCAGAAAGGATTTAAATTTCAAACTAAAAAAAGAAGAAAAGGAAAAAAACATAATGAGATATCAAAAATTTAAAAAATTAAACTTCTACTAATTAAATTTATAACAAAGGCCTCACCAAGTCCCAAGCAGCCAACTTCTATGCACAAGGCCCATAAATGCAACCCTACACCCAACTTTCAATCTTCTAATTTGACTTTTGGTTGACTCTTTCCTCAAAGAAGAGATGGGTACTTTTGCATTATGGATGGTATAACACTATCTAGCACACACGCACACAATACATGCTTTGCATGGTTCATAACCGGATAAGACACACAAAATACAAATACATGTGACGTGCGTCTTTTCATCAAACTTACAACCATACACATACACACAGCTTCAAGCAGCAGGTAAAAATTGGATAACTCACTTTGCCATGAGGAATATGAAACTGAAGAGAAAATTAAAAAGAACAGACAAAATAAAAAATCCCTAGGTTCTGTGGTGGGGAATAGATTGGTTCGAATGTTTTCCAGGGAACTTTGTTGGGAAACAAAAAAAAAGAATTTAGAAAAACTGACAAAAAAAAAAAAAAAAAAAATTCCACCCCTAAAAAACACATGAAAGTGTATCCAAGTCCTATTGATTAATTTATGTTTCCAAATATGAAATAATTTTCCCAAAATTACACCATCAAAAACACCTTTGGCTAAAGTTTCCTTGGCCATCTTAGCTTATGAAACTTAGGGAAGTTATTAATGTTACATTATTGATTAAGTGGCCATATAATGATGTAATGTTGTGTAAAATTTAAAAACAACTTAATTCTGCTAGAGAAGAGGCATGGAAAATAACCATGCAGTTGCAGTTTCATTCAGTATGATAAACAGACTTAACCTTTAGCTGATCTTGTTAGAGTTCTCTGATAGCTCTGTACAATCTATGAGAACAAGTTAGAGATTCAAGAGTTAGCTCAATGAGTGAAGGAGACAGATGCAAATGGCGTCTCCTCAGCAAGCTATTTCTCTCTATGCATGTTGGTATAACTTTGGTTTGAAATAAAGATGTGCTAAAAATACTAAGTCTTTTTACTCATTTTGTAGAAGAAAGCATGGACACAAAACAAAAACACTAGAGCCAACTCAAGAAAAATCCCAAGAGAATCAGAATAGAATCTGGCCAGCTAAAGAGATAAGTATCATAAGAATACGTGTATAAGAGTGTATTCAAGTTTTAACTATCTATTTAATTTACTATTTTATTGTCTGCAATCTCCTATTTTTACATGTATAAGCGAAGTCCTCTGTTGCATATCCCAGGGCCATAATATACAGACTTCGGAACTATTTGTTAAATTATAGAGTGGATTATGGAAAGAAGCGGATCTCTCTCTTTT
>CM042145.1:55798710-55879513 GCA_023376005.1 Doryteuthis pealeii | reverse complement strand
CCCCAGAAAGAGATGTTAGTGTAGGCCCTCCTTCAATAGTTCACTCTGTAATTGTAGATGAATAGTTGCCATAATTCTTATATTATGGTCCTGGTAATGCAACGAACCGACTTCCTTAGTACATGTATATGAAATAGAGGAGCTTGCAGACAAAAAAATAGTAAATAAAAATATTTGATAATACTTGGAAATATATCACTTCTTATTACAGTACTCTTATCGATTACTTTATCTTTTGTATTCTGGCCTGATTTTCTATTCGGGCTGATGTTCTTTCGTTCTAATAATATACTGTCTTTTTGTTATCAGACAAGTATATTATATTTACCTAACTCCTCGCGCACCGAGGCAGATGTGACAGCATCAGGTCAAATTTCTTAAGCGGAGTGTCTAACAGGTTTTGAATTCAGAGTTTTCCTTCTCCTGTAGACTGGTACCCGTAGCCATGTGTTAAGGAAGCCCGGAGTTTGCCCTGGCTATGTTACCATAGCTGAGGGAGAGTAGGATGTCATACCTTTCCCAAGAGTATTAGCACTATCAGTGAAGATGCAATTACCAAGTCCAGGATTGAACTCGGGGCAACAAGTCCATTATTCCATGGACTTGAACCATTACAACCACCGCTTTCCTACAGGACGAAAGTATAATGGACAAGGAGAATTGGATTTAATTGTTGTTTATTTTATAGATAAGCAAAATTAGTACAGGTTGCAGAAAAGATAATAGTTTTCTTCTTTCACTCAGTATGATGTCAAGAGGTGAAAAGCGTGTTCAGTGGTATTTGATCTTTGATCCAAAATGTTGACAGTGAAGGCTCCTCTGCTGTTTCAGAGACTTTTGGTGACTGTTTCATAGCTGGTGTTTGGAAATGCAATCAACTCTTGAAAATCTTTGGTGGGAAAAAAGGTTTTGTTGATTGGTTGAAAACAAGAGTTTTTTTAATTGTTAATTTCGTTTTTCAACAGAAGCTGTGGTGGGTGCTCCGACATGCACAAAGACATGTTTATTCATTTGTGGTTTGTAGGTGCTACATCCAGTTTGATGTTCATTTTTTTTCAACTAAATTATGTTTGTTTGCTCTTCCTGAGTGTTTTTTATTTCTTTTGCTGGAGAGTGGGTGTATCAAGTATTGATATGTTTGTGAATCTATAGAGAGATATTTATTTCTGGTTGTATAACAGGCTTAATACCTTTCTGTGTAATTCCGCAACTAAGAGTCCAAGAAATTGTGTAACACGAGATATATCAGGCATTTACATTTTTTGCATTTTCTTGGTATGATAACCAGAGTGTGCTACAAGGGATGGATAGAACTATGCTGTACATTTAAGGACAACAAATAATTTCACAAAGGAAATGGAGGAGCAATAAGAATTAGAAATGGAAAGGAAAGGTCTTTGGGAATTTAATAATTGATTTGGAACTCTGTTCTTGTCAACCAGAGTAACCTCGTCCCTTTCTGTCAGATTTTTTTTGTTCAATTCTTCTGTAGAGCTTCTGCTATTTTCTTGACTCTCTCTCTTCTTCTTCGTCTTTCAATTCTGCTCTCTATTTCTCTCTTCCTTCCTTCTCTCTATTTTTCTTCTCTCTTCTCTTTTCTTCTCCCTTCTTCTCTTATGTTCTTCTCCTTCTTCTTCTTCTTTTCTTCTTCACCTTTTTCTTCTCTCTTATCTTCCTTTCTATTCTCTCACTTCTTCTTTGCTCGTCTATATTCTTCTTCTTCTCTCTATTCTACTTCTTCTTTTTCTCTCTTCTATTCTCTTCTTCTTCCTTCTCTTATTTTTTCTCTATTTTTCTGTCTCGTCTATCTTCTTTTTCTCTTTTCTTTTTCTTCTCCTTCTTTTTCTCTCGATTCTTATATCTCCTTCTTTTTCTCCTTCTTTCTCCTTTTCTCTCTTGCTTCTTCTTCTCTCTCTTCTTTCTCTCTCTTCTTCTTGTCTTCCTATTCTCCTTCTTCTTGCCACCTTTGAATATAAAATTCCCTCATGCACGGACGGGGAAGCCATATATGTGGTAATATCAAGATTCTTTTATTGCAAGGCTTTAGTCACACATGAACATTAACTATATTTCAATCATGCAGTGTCAAATGTCTAAAGTTTAGATGAAAAGCAATTTCTTGAAAATTCATTTATTGATTGTAAGAAACAACAAAAATCAAAACAAGGTTTCATCCCCTCGAGATAAAATGTGTCTAGTTTTACTGGAATATCTTTTAGCAGCTTTATTTTCATTGCCCCCCCAAAGAAAATTAAAGTTTTCTTATTTCTTATTTGAGGGGTTTAGCTCGTCATGTAGAGTACCTGCCTCAGAGTTCGATATAGGGTTAAGGTTAAACTTTTACAATTAATCAAATTTGGGGCATTAATTAGTTCATAAGGAGTGTATGCCAGTTAACTAAAGTCAAACCAATTTATATTAAGGGATCATATATGAAGTTCCAATTAGACAAAGATTATATTTTAGAGCGGAATCTGTGGTCAGGTAATGTGGGGAGTCTGATGGTAGGTGTGGTGCTTCCAACTTCAGACGCCCATGACAATCTCCTTGGTCTTACGCAATAAGTGAAAAGGGGATAGACCTCGCCTTGCCTGGGCTAACCTGACACCGACTGTTAGGTCCAACCTGAACGCTAGATCAGAATATTCTAACTAATCTATCTTGTGATTTTGTCAACTGATGGTGTTGACTATCCCTGCAGCTGCCATTTGGAATCCGACTCCCCCAATAACTTCTAAAGTCTGATACTCTATAGAGGCCAGTTTAGCTCAGTTGGTAGAGCAGCCACCTAGGAATAGTAAGGTTCCTGATTCGATACAGGATCTCCACCAAATCAAGGTATGTGGAGCAGAATGGGTAATCTGATCAGTGCAGTAAAGTGGGGAGCTGATGGTATGGTGTTAGCACTCCACCTCGGCGAAAAAGAAACAATCTCTCTGGTCTAGCATAAAGAAGAAATGGGTGTAAAATAGGAAAAAAAATGAGTTTGAAAACAAATTGAATAACCCAAAACAAGAATGCAAATAAATAAAATGGCTTCAGCAATAAAATACCCCAACAAGGGTTGACATATGCCATAAAATCACAAACCAAAAGCAAGTCTAAGAATTTATTAGTAACACTAGCTACAAAAATGAGCCCTAGAGTCAAAATTAATATAAGCCATGTCTTATTTTTGAGGAAACACATTAATATATGGGACATGAGATATTAGAGATGTTCAGACTCCAGTTTCATTTAATAGGATGAATTTTTTATTTCTGTTTTTTCCTCGCATTTCTTAATGATTTATTTCTTTAAATTACAGAGGCAAGATGCTCGAAATTATAGTCGGTGTGTTTTATGAAGACATGGCTAGAAAGAGTAGTTTGTCAGGTAAGTAGAGCCATATTCTTTATTTATCTGTTCTATCAAAAGTTGTGGTTTTTTCTAAAAGTAACCAAAATTTTGGTAAGACGGTCATACAGTTTAGGAACACAAGTATCAATATATTGGATAAGTGTGGTGAAGCATTCCTAACCCCTGCCTTTCATCATAAAATGGAGCTGCTCATGTTTATGAAATAAGTCCTGTTATACTAATTATCCAGCCCCCACGTTTATAGTCCTTGTGTCCAACTAGCATATGTGGGGGGTGGGGGGGTCAGTAAATTAATTTATATTAACTGTCCATATGCTGAATAAACCCGAGATAAAATTTCTCAGCTTGGTGTTTTTTTATTTCATTACAGTATCAATACAAAATATTGTTGAAGACATATATCAATATTATCAAAATGATAATAATAATAATACCTGGAGAATGAGATGCACAAGATTCTCTGGGACTTTGAGGTACAGACAGATCACTTAATCTCGGCCAGGAACAGACTGGTGTTGATCAATAAGAAGAAGAAATCTTGTCATCTTGTGGATTTTGCCTTCCCAGACGATCACAAAGTGAAAGAAAGCAAAAAGATAATCATAATATTGGACCTTGCCTGAGAACAAACAAAACTGTGGAACATGAAGGTGAAGATCATTTCAATTGTAATTGGTGCCCTAGGAATGATCCCCAGGGGTCTAGAAAAGAGTCTAGATGAACTGGAAATCAGAGGAAGGAATCGAGACCATCCAGACTAAAGCATGTTGAGATCAGCTGGATAATACTCAGAAGAGTCCTAGAGACTTGAGGTCACTCAGCCTCCAATGAACCACCAGCTAAGGTGGGTTGTGAAAACTCTAATGGAGTGAAAATAATAATAATATAAAAAATACCTGGACCTTGCTCAAGAAATTGAAAAAGCAGTGGAATATGAGGGTGAAAGTAATACCAGCTGTAGTTGGTGACTTGGAACAGTCCCAAAACACATGGTAACATTCTCGCCCCCCCCCCTGCCGAATTTTATTATAAAATGGACTGCCCTTGCTTATAAGTCATGTGTATACTAACTGTCGCATATGCTGAATAAAGCCTAAATAAGGTTTCTCTGCTTGGTGGGGTTTTTTATTTCAATTACAATGTACCACTGATGATAATCAAAAAATATTCACCGACTCCGGAATCTTTGCACAACTGATAATGGCGATTTCAGCCCCCATCAATGGAAATTACATCCAATGGCCATCAAAACTGCATTCTTGCCATGAATAGAGAAGTTTTACATTAAACTCCGACAAAAGGATATGGTGACTCAATAATGTATCTGTGGATAAAGTGATACTTCCGTCTACTGGTCAATAAAGTCAAATTAGTCATGATTGGAAATGATGTTGTTATGTTACAAATAGATCTCAAAATGTCCTGATACAACCGGTTCCCTCGTAGGTGGATTAGCCTGTCATTTGGGATGATTCCATTTGGACAGGAAGTAAGGAAGAATTAGAAAACATTGTCAATGTTTCAAAGTTGCTAAAGAGGAGGTGCAAAAACTTTCTGATATTGCTGATTTGACATCACCTGTATTGATTCAATGCAAACAGGACTTAAGAGCTATTTCTAAATAGTTCAATATGTAAAAAGTTAAATATATCTTAACTTGCAGGACCTGTGGATATACCACAGTATGATAATTCAATTATTATGACGTTGATTTAAGAGCTATTGCAAAATAGTTCAATATGTAAAAAGTATAATAATCTTGATTTAACTCTCTCTCACTTTTTTTCTCTTTCTTTCCTTCTTTTCATTATTATATTTATCTTTCCTATTTATATTTTTCTATGCAGCATGTAATTTTACTTCCTTCTTTCTTGTAATAAAAATGGAATGGTCCATTATTTAGCTGAGGGTGACAATACTCATAAGAAATAAGAATTCGTCAGATAAGCATTCAGATTTAACATTTTTGCATTTCATCTTGAACAATTTGGATGGTCTCATTTTTAACCAGCGGGTGTTGCAGATAACAGTCATACAAAACATGAGTATATTATATATAGATAATAACAGTCTCAAAATTCCCAAAGAAACCAATGTCTTTAAGAAGTAATATTTCCTTAAACAATCATTACCTCAACAGTCAATATAAAAATGTACATCAAATTCAATAAATGATTGTCTCCCTTGGAGAAAGTGTATGCCTGTTAGGTGGCTCGTGAACACATGCCAATTCCAGAAATCTATTCTCTTCTGCCTCTGAATAGTACAGATGTTGTCTCTTGCCCCTTCATTGAAAATGTAAAACTAAGATAGTTTGTGATCATTTTACTAATCATTAATTCCAAATAGGATTTTCCTCCATTTTTCCGCGTCTTCTCGTTCTTAGATCAATATGTGCATATCTCATCTGTTGAGACATTATTTTATTCTTTTCAATATTTCTTGTATGTATATTATGTATATACTGACAGGAGATATACCATATAGTTTTTGATGATTATTCCATTATTTTTTCTTTAAAAATTTAGTGATTTCAAGATTTGTTTGTTCCTCTACATCATGTTGAAACAAACTTTGATTATTAATTTTTTCAATTTAAAATAATTATCCAACTTTCTGGCTTCAAATTGAAGCCAGAAAGTTTGGCCATCAAATAAAATAGATTTCATCTCAGATTTTTGCTTAGTTTATTTTTCATGGATTAAAAATAACAGAAGAAATGTTTTCTAAGAGTGGGTGATTCCATATTTTTTGCCAGAGATTGAATTCATTCACTACAACGCAATCATATTGAGTCAAAAGTTTTGCAATATTTTTGTACTTAAAAGTTTGTGGCACATAGACCACTTGATGGAAGCAGTTCAACCTATGAAAGGTACCCACTGCAGTTGGCAGTATTGTAGTAGTTGATGCATTAACACATTGAGCATTGCTTCACTCCATATCAAATTTAAAAGTCACCCAGATGAATGTACAATGTAGTAGAATTCAGAAACTTATATTTTATGATTTCAAACTGGATCATAACACAACAGAAGAAATAAACAAAACATGAACGTGCAGTTAACCATTGATAGTTCAAGTAATTTTGTTTGGGTTTCAAGAGATTTGACAATCAGCTAATGTCAGGTAGGTAAATTCAAACTGAAACTTGAATTTGGCATCTCACACTTTAATGTGATACTTCACTTTCACTAACTGTAAAAACTGTATCTGTGGGGTAATTCCATGTCAAATCATCCAGGCCTGTCATCCACCTAATTCAATCTTTCTGAAATTTTGTCCAAGTGTGTACTATGTTTACAGTTAGACAATCCCCAAAATTTGAGCTTCCAATTCCAAAAATTGGTGAAGTTATGTCGATTTTTAGCTTTCTAAATTTGGGTGGAGTGTCGTGAAAAATGTCAATTAAATTTGCCCAAGGAGTCCGAAACTGCTATTAAAAAATGTCTTCAAGTTAACCAGTTTTAAGTTATTAATGATTTCTGATTCGCAAAAAATAAAAAATAAAGTTGTAGCTTCAGTTCTGAGCAAAGACCAAACTATCTTTTTGGTACAAATAATGTTCAATATATGTGAAATAATAATAGAAAATAGGGCCACATTGAGATATTGATCTTGCTTTGAAAGAATCAGAAATCATCAATAAATTAAAATTGGTTGACTTTAAGACATTTTTGATAGCATTTTTGGATTTCTTGGGCAAAAATGCTTTTATTAACCAGCTGTTAGGAGTAGGGAAGCTCTAGAATTAATTTTACAGATAAAAATAGGTTTCATTGCCATTTTTCTTGACCCCCCCCCCTCAAATTTGGAAAGCTAAAAATCCACATAACTCCACCAATTTTTAAAACTGGAAGCTCAAATTTTGGGAATTGTCTAACGTTAACATAGTTCATAGCTGTACAAAATTTCAGAAAGATTGATGGGGGTGGGTGACGATTTTATTTTTTCTGGATGATTTGACATGGAATTACTCTGTGATGACATTTATTGTGGGTTGGTTGAGTCGGCTCCATCCAACAAATTCACCATATCCTAAATGAAGGCAGACCATGCATGGTGATACAATGCAATCATTGGTGAATTCACAAAAAGAGTAACAAGGGAATAGGAAATTCACAAGTGGTCCCCAAACCCTGCCTGCATATCCTGGTTAGGGAAAGGAGATGCTTTTGTTTGATACAGATTTTCCACAGACATAGTGACAAATACGCCAAAAACCGTTGATTGCTGATCATAATGGAGACACCATTCAATTTTCACTAGAGCCCCTTTAGCCGGGTTGTGGCTTTAATACTACTGCGTGTCAAACCAATCCACCTTGGGAAGCCTTTCAGAAATTTTAGGCACTACATTGCTTCACTATCCTGCTACTGTAAGGAGGGTTTGGACTTTAGGGTGGACATTCACTAACTCAGCAAAAGCATCTAGAGCTGCAAGTCTATACCTCATGTTACTAAAGTGTTGCAACATTTTGACTTAACCAAGTAAAGAATTAAATTATTAGGCAGATGAAGGGTTTGGTAAATATATATATATATGCTAGAAGTTGGTGGCAGTGTGTTTTCATGTCGGTATAACATTCCTCTATCTGATGGTGAAGTTCCAATTCTGGAGCTCTGGAATTGAAGTTTTGACTTTTTTTTTTTACTTTTGATTTCTTTCAGGCTTATAAAGAAAAGCTTTATGGCAAGAAATATGTTTTTTATCATTGGTTGGTATCCTGATAATTGGTACATGGCTAATGATGATTCTATAAATTGTACTGCGGATCAATTAAAAGAAGCATTGGAAGGACATTTTACAACAGAAGCCATGATTCTTAATCAACAAGCAACCAAAACAATTTCAGAAATGGTGAGTTAAATTTAGTTTTAATTTTTTTTATTAAAGAATGAATGAAAAAAAAAAGAACATGGAGAAGGAAATCCAAAAGAATTAATGAATGAATGAGAAAGAGCATATGAAGAAAAGAAAGAATTAATGAAAATCTTCACAAAAATAAATGGGTGTGAGGTGCTCGAATTAATAAAAATCAGACAGGAGGCAAAGAAATGACAAATAAATTTATATCTGTACCAAGGTATCCATTTTTCATTATATATTATATATATATAAATATATATATATATATATATATATATATATATATATAGTTTATCAAAGGGTTACTACCATATAAACATTGTAGTAGCATGAGTAGTTAATCCAAAAAGGCTCAAAGGATGTTGGGATTTACCGTGATGACGGATTGGTCGTTAAAAATGCATCCGGACAAAAATGCGATCGGACTAGAAAATACATCATTGCAACACTGAAAGAAATGGGATTATCTGTGGACATCAAATCGAACACTAAAATTGGGAACTTTTTAGGTGTTACTTTTAATCTCATTACAAGTAATTTTGAGTCCTACATGAAACCAAATGCTGATCCAATTAACCCCAGATCTAACCACCCACCCACCCCCCAATTATTAAGAAAATCCCAGAATTAGTTGAGTACAGAATTAGTAAAAATTCTTCTTATCAGGAAATTTTTAGCGATACTTATAACAAACCATTATATGATACTGGGTACACTAGCAATAAAATAAAATTTAACAAAAAGCAACAAAATGATAACTTAAATAGGAAAGGAAATAGAAATAGAAGAATTCTGTGGTACAACCCACCATTTAATCTACAGGTGGTAACAAAAATAGGAAATATATTTATGAATTTAATAAATAAACATTTCCCAGTTAACCACACTCTACACAAAATCTTTAATAAGAACAACTTAAATACTAGCTTCTCCTGATTGGACAGTATAGATAGGATAATTAAAAAAACATAACAACAAAATAATTAACAACCATGTAAATAATAGAAATAAGAAAGGAGACAAACAGAAAAGTTGCAATTGCTGAGACCCAAGCATGTGTCCGGTGGAAGGAAAGTGCTTAACTAAGGTTGTAATTTGCATCGGTAATGTCTACATTGGAATCGGGTATTACTAAATTTTATGTTGTACAAAATCAGATTTCAAAACTAGATTCACAAACAATAAACACACTTTTTCTAATATTAAACTAAAAAATGCATCAACCATAGCTAGCTACATTTGGAATTTAAAGCATCAAAATGTAATGCCTATTATCAAATGGGAAATATTAAAGAAATCAAGTACTTGCCGAGGATTAACTGATCCATGCTTCTTGCATTTACAAGAAAAGTTAGATTCTCAAATAAGAGTGAAGTAGTGAATAAAAAGGATGAATTCCTAGGGAAATGCATGCACAGGTTACATAATGCATTAATGTATCACTAAAATTAATTTAAATATAATAAATTCACCAAGTATATATGTTTTTTTAAATCTAGCTCAATAGACTCACCAGAATACTAGAATTCCAAAAGTTCAAATAAGTAAGAAGTAAAGAAGGAAGAGGCAATAAAAATATAGGATGGGGGGGGGCATAGCTAGATAGAATCATTAATCCCATCTGCCTGTCAACATAGGTTTAACTTAGCAGTAACTTCAAAGGAACAAGCTTGGGGGACTAAGGTTAATTGACCTTTAGGAGATATAGAATAAAATAAGCTTAAATCAGGTGAATATATATTTCATTAGCCACATTTCCTCAGTTCTTCTGAAGAAGGTGTACTAACAACACCAAAACCATGGTAGGGAAATAACTTTTCTACAAGTAATATATATATATATATTTATATATATAAGGTTTTGTTTGGGTTTTTTTTTTTTTCAAATAATTGCTAAGCCACAAAAATACAACAACAAAAAAGGCAAAACAATATGACATATCTATGAGTTAAATAAAGATATTTCTAAAATTCTCATTATGTTTTAGGTGACTGCATGATATATAATTTAAGGTAGCATGGACATGGAGTCAATGGTATCTGGTTACTAACAGTTTCTCCCTCTATCACTTGTGAATGACATTTTTGACATTCATGCACAACTCCTATACATTTCCACTAATTGGTGATGAGTTTCAATTTGTTTAATACCTTTTGCATTCAAAAACTGAATAACTGTGTGAACTTCACACTTGTCTGTGTTGTATATCCACATCGGGTGTATAAACAGTGAGAGTTAATCTCATGTAATAGAGAGACAGAGATTTATTTTAGGTTGGAGATGGTCTTACTTGATTACTGGTTCCTGCTATCTTGTCTAGTTGACTTCTAATTCTTCTTCTGGCTTGGGCTTTGCTTGGTTTTAACATTTAATAAATTAACAAGACTTTATGTTTCCTTGATCAATCTATTATTTATCTAGCCCATATTTATTCACCATGGGAAAGTGACCACAGAGCACATCTGAGCTCCCTGAAAGCCAAATCAAATCTGAATTCTAACTAATGTTGCAGATTAACTATTGTTTCAATTCTTTTGGCGCGAAAAAAAATTCAAAAAGACAAAGGAATTGAGAAACAAAGGATGTTCCAGACAGAAGTATGGATAGAAGAAAGAAGAAAAGTGATAAACATCTAAGGCTTGCTGCTTGACCGGGTCAAACAAACTTTCCGGAAAAATAACAAAAGAATGGAACAAAAGACTTCCTATTGTACTACGTGACGAAGGGGTTTTTCCGGGTTTAGCTAGAACAAAAGATTAGTGGGCGGTTTGCGCTTACTTAAGCAGCCAGAGGCAGAGGCAGAAGGACAGACCCCAGAGAGACGGCGAACAGAGCACGAGGGGCGACCGTCGACACGGGCCATCGCTGCCAGCGGACAGTGAGGTTCATCCACCCTTCCACGTCAGCAATGCTAGCCATCGCCTGCAACAATAGTAGTAGTCATTTCCAATGCTCGTCCTCGCCGCCCACACGCACAAGGGAATGAAAAGAAATAAAAGTTCAATCTCCTACTACATACAGCATGTCTTGTGTCTTCGTTAAGCGACCCCTACATATATCGTCTAGGGTTAGTGACGATACCCACTACGTATGCAGATACACGAAGTAGGGCCATGAATTTGAAACCAGTATTAACGTACATTATTTAACAGCGTGAATCTGATGCCAGTATATAACAGATAAATATTTGGTACTGTGAAAACACCACTATGCAACACTAACTATTCTTATGTGTCTGTACCAGAGGTCAGTTAGGGGTCATCTAAAATGTCAATCATAACACCCAATGCTTATGGAAAATTACCCACCTCTGGTTTTAAATCTAACAAATTTTATTTAAAACTAACTTACAGGTACATTCACAATTTATGAATTCTCATGAATTGTAACATCTGTAGCATCACTCAAAAGTCCTATCAGAAACAATTGCCGAGCCAAGATGGAGTGTAGCATTGAGGCACACAAAGGGACATGAAAAACAAATACAACAGTGTTGCCAATAGCCACATAAAGAGTGTTTTTGGTTCACAGCAATTTGGATACCTTAAGGGCTAGTTTAGCTCAGTTGGTAGAGTGTCCAGCTGGGAGCCTCACGGTTTCTGGTTCGATACTGGCCCGCGCAAACTCGGCATATGAGTAACACAGGGATCTGTGCAGTAAAATGAAGAGCTGATGGTAGGTGTCGCACTCCGTCTCAGATGCTAAAAACAATCACCTTGGTTTAGCGCTAGTGAATTGGGGATAGACTCTCTCCCTGTCTGGCTGATAACAACTTTAGGCCACCCCAATGACTTACTTTTAGGATTATCATCATATATTGATGTGGTAGAAGTGCGCTTTTATTATTAGGTACAAAGGAGTTTAAATTGGCCAACACAACATTGATGTGTGTGTTCGTGTATATATATATATATATACCCACCGCACAAGCAGGATGTGACACAAGGTCAATTTCTTAAGCAGAATTTAACATGTTTGAATTCAGAGTTTTCCTTCTCCTAGACTGGATACCTAGCCACGGTTAAAGAGTCCAGTCTGCCCTACTATTTACTCATAGCTGGAGAGGGAGTTATCAGATTTATACCTTTCCCAAAGGTATTAGCACCATGTGAAATGCAAACAGCCTCATCCAGGATTTAAACTCAGGTCAACAAGTTCATTTCGTAAGACTCTAACCCTTACACCATTCTCCTCCGTACTAGATGGCTCATCTGTGTATTTTGATGACTATTTTCCTTGGAGGGTGTGATAGTATTCTGTGTTTGATTACGTGGTTTCTTTATGGTCGTCTACTTTGAAAGGTGGCAAGTTAATCTTCAGAATCGAGTTGTGATAGTGTGATAAAACAATCAACCACTCAGCATCAAATTTAATGGTCACTCCTCGAGTTCTGACCAATTCTTAATAAATAGAACCAAAAAGTCTATTAGGAGTTTTTATCTTCAACATTCCTCATCTTGATGAGCTTTCCATTATTGCATAACCAAATTATTTAAGTTCTTTTTGTCTAAAGTTTTAAAGTTGAAAACTCTTTGACAATTGTTATTATAGGATTTGGACTATTTTGTCCAAATTATTGAAAGGGATGAAGGGAGGAAGAGATAGAAGGGGAGTGAGAGAGGGAGAGAGAAAAAGGGAGAGGGAAAGAAAATGAGAGAAATAGAGGGGGAGAGAGATAGAAGGGGAGTGAGAGAGGGAGAGAGAAAGGGAGAGGGAAGAAAATGAGAGAAATAGAGGGGAGAGAGATAGAAGGGAAGTGAGAGGGAGAAAGATAAAAGGAGAGGGAAAGAAAAGGAGAGAAATAGAGAGGAGAGAGGGAGAAACAAACAGAGATGGGAGAGAGATAGAAGGGAGTGAGAGAGGAAAGATAAAAGGGAGAGGGAAAGAAAATGAGAGAAATAGAGGGGGAGAGAGATAGAAGGGGAGTGAGAGAGAGAGAAAGATAAAAGGGAGAGGGAAAGAATATGAGAGAAATAGAGGGAAAGAGAGAGGGGGAGAGAGATAGAATAGGGAGAGAGAGAGAGAGAGAAAACTATTGATCCTAAATGAAGCTGTTGAAATGCAATGTAATCAATAATTAATTATTGCAAAAAAATCCACCCCAGATTTTGTTTTTGAAAGGATTAATAATAAAAAGAAGAAAAGGGGGTGGGAATGGAAAAAAAAAGACCAAAAGAAGAAAGAAAGAAGAAAATAAGAAGAAACCAGAAAGTGGTGAGAATGGAATAATTGAAGGAGGTTAATCCCCCAGTTATGATGATAATCCTATAAAATTGCAATGGTAGCAATTGTAAAACTAGAGAATGAAAGAGAAAATAAGAAAATGAAAATAATAAATATAATAATCTGTGTTGAGAAAAGAAAGGAAGTTGAATAAAAGATAAAAATTGATGATACAGCTTAAAATGAAGAATCAGTAATAATTGCAATAATAATAGAAATAATAATAATAATAATAATAATAATAATAATAATAATAAAGAGATGAAGAAATACATTTTTTAGCAGAGTAAGGAGAAAACTGTGGCAATTGTTGCAAAAGAAAATAAAGAATAAAAAAGAAAAAGACAATAGAATTAATATTAATAATTATAGTGAATGGCTAAGGAAGTAGATAGAAAGAGAGAAAAGGAAATAAAGATTTGAAAGTGTCAATGAAGAGTCCTTCTTCTTAATGGTATCATCCATTAATATTTACTTTGGGATTATCAGTCATTGTAAGGACAACAAAAAATGGAAAGGAAAAAATTTCAAAGGAAAAACGATAAAGAAAAATAAGAATTAAAAAAAAGAAAAAAAACAACCTATTTTGTCCTCATTTTTCAATTTATAATAAAAAAAATTAAAAAATAAAATTAAAAAAAATAAATAGAGAAAGAAAGAAAGAATTAAGATTTTCACAATTGGATTTAATAATTATAATAATGGATGTAAATATTAGTAATAATAATTATAATAGTAATAAATTTAATAATGATGGTAATTAATAATAATTATTATTATAATTTATGATAATAAGTTTAACAAATTTAAGATCAATATTTCATTTGGTGACTACTAATTTATTAGTACAAAAAAATGTTATGATATGAAGTTATAAGAAAGAAAGAAAGAAAGAAAGAAAGGCAGACAGAAGAGTGAATAGCAGAAAAAAGAAAGAAAGAAGGTAATAGCTAAAAGAAAGAAAGAGTGTGAGAGCAGTGAATATTAAAAATAAGGAAAATGACAAAGATGAACAAAAAGAAAGAAAGAAAACATAAATCAAATAAATGACAAAGAGGAAAAATGATGAGAAAGAGAAAGATGATAGAGAGACAAAGAAACAGACAGAAAGAAAGAAGCACATTAAAAGGAAAAAAGTCGATGGTTAAAAGAAAGAAAGAAAGAAATAGTGCGAACATTAAAAAGAAAGAAAGAAAATCAAGTAGAAAGAAAGAAAGAAAGAAAGAAAGAACGTTTGATGGTTTGTAGGAAATCATTCTATAAATAGAATCGGCAAATACATCTTTTATTTTTCTCTGTTCATTCGATTTATTTTCTCTTTTGTTTTATTATTATTTGAGTGCTTTTCTGATGATATTAAGATATTAGACTTGGTGAAATGTGGAGGTAAGGACAGGGAATAGGTCGTCAGAGAAGGGGCGGGGAGAGTAGCGAAGAGAAAACCCAAGTGTTACTGGGGGGGAGGAGGAGTCGGGGGGTGTTGTTGAAATAGGGTAAAAGATGCTTTTTGCTTTATGAATGAAGAATACTTTGGCCATCCAACAGATCTGCTAAAGGGTGGAATGTACATATATATATATATATATATCGATCCGATCCGATCGGTGATATTTTTTATTTATTCATTGCCTTTTTTATTTGCTGAACTGGTTAATAATAGAAAGAGGATTTCTTATGTAAGATTTTTTGTATCATCAATATTGAGAAAGGCAGATAAAGTTTCTTCTTTTTAGCATCTATTACCACCAAATCTGCTATGATTAATCTTTTCAGAAGTATGGGTGTATGCATATATATATATATATATATATATATATATATATATGTTATATATATATATATATGTGTGTGTGTGTAATATATATATATATATATATATATATATATTGTTGATCCAATAAGAGAAAAGAAACATGTCATTAAAAAAAAGGGTTGATGAAGTGGTTTGGATTTTTCTTTTTCTATTTTTGCTTAAAGGAAGAGAGGAAAAAAAATTCAGACCACTTTGTGGACCTATTTTATTCTAATAAATGCCACACCTATCATTATCTGCCTACTTTACTGCACATATCCAAGCTGTGCTATTCATGTGCTGAGTTGGCAAAGGCCAGTATAGAACGGGAACCTTCTTGTTCCGTGGATGTTCTACTAACTGAGCTAAACAGACTCAATATATATATATATATATATAGAGAGAGAGAGAGGAGGGAGGGAGAGAGAGAGGGGAGGGAGGAGGAGGGGAGAGGGAGAGAGAGAGCGGGAGGGAGGGAGGGGGAGAAAGAGAGGGTGAGAGAGAGAAGGCTTCGTGGCATAACAGTTAACACCTTAGGAAATGGACATGGCAACCCAATTTCAAATTCTGGATGATGCATTTCCTTTTGCTTTAATGCCCTTTGAAAAGGCCTGAATCCATCCCTTCTCCTCTCAGCTATAGTATAGTTGAGAAAAAACCTTTTTTTTCATTATATATATATATATATATATATATATATATATATAAAGTGTATTTTGGCAGCATTTTTTCTTTTAAACACGTGATAGTATTCTGTGTTTGATTACGTGGTTTCTTTATGGTTGTCTACTTTGAAAGGTGGCAAGAATCGTCAGTACAGTTTAACAAAACATATATATATATATATATATATATATATATATATATAGCACATATGAGGGTGGGGTGAAACATTCATATGATAACATCATATCTGCTGTTGATAAAATCTTTTTTCCCAATGGGATCCAAGCACTGCAACACCAAGGGAAGAAGTGTGTCGACCACAAAGGCGGACCATGTTGAAAACTAAATGTCAGCCTATGAACCTTTTTAACCAAATCCTTATATGTATATATATATATATGAATAAAAGTAAGTAAAGTTGGCGGAGTCACCTATTGGTATCAGCCAGACAGCCTATCCCCTTTCCGCTAGTATTAGACCAGGGAGATTGTTTTGTTTTTTGCTGAGGTGAAGCGCTACACATACTGTCAGCTCCCCACTTTACCACACAGATCAGATTACCCAATCTGTGCTACTCATGTGCTGAGTTGGCAGGGACCTGTATCAAACTGGGAACCTTATGATTCCTAATCGGTTGCTCTACTGACTGAGCTAAACCAGCCATTACATTTACAATGATAATAATTAGCAATGTGAAAGAAAAACATTAGCAATAAAAATTCAAGTGCTCATATACTCACAAGCAGAGCAGCATAAAACTAAAACGACTGTAAATCAAGCAGTTGTAAACACATACATTTTGTGCAGAGTGTATGGCTAAATATAGCACTGTCTTACACTCAAACAAAAAATTGATGCAGTCGAGTTTTAAACAAAAGGAAATAAACACCTAAACAGTTCATTGATATTCTTAGTAGAAATATTCATAAAAATAAATCTTTATATTGAATGTTGCCAAGTGGACAGTTTTTCTTTTACTTTTTTTTTTTACTTTTTTTGTACAACTGACAGCTTAAGAAGGATTTAAAGGCTAAACTTTACCACCCCCCACACACACTCATAAGTGCTCCCATCAGCACTATGAGATATCAATATGTTCATGCAGTACGACTAGTATCTCTCAGATTGCGAATCAAGCAGATAAAGAAATTTCATCTTCATCTTGTTATAAAAGGCACTATATAGTGGGACAAGTGATAGAGCAGTTAACCTCTTATCTACCAATTCTATTCTCCCAATGGGGCCACCTGTGGGCTGTAGGTGAGGGCCTGTGATGCTTAAGGATTGAACCCTGGTATCTGAGCAATCTATTACATGAAACACTCCACTTTGGCCCTTATTTAGACTAGAGATTCCCACTCTGATCAGTCGGCTGATCTGATTGAGCCCTAGCATCTATATGATTGTCCCAATTCTATTGCCCTTATGACAAAGCCCCAATCCTTTTTTATCATATATGTGCTAGAAGGCAGTGTCTGAGGTTCTTAATGTCCTGGGTATGACATTAAACTCTGACGGTGAAGTTCCAATTCTGGAGCTCTAGGAAATGTGAAGTACCCCTTCATCACCATTACTCCCAGGTCCACTCTGACCCGGAGTGGTAGTACCTGTTAGGGTCCCATTTATGGGTTAAATAGGGAAAAAATTGAGTTTCTATCAAGAATGAATAAAACAGAAATGTCTTTGGCATAAAATGACCCAAATGGGTTGACATGCCCTAAAACCCAAACGACCAACCAAAATTTGAGTTGAATACTCATAAAGAATGAATAAACCAAAGTGTCTTTGGCCTAAAATAACCCAACAAGGGTTGACATGCCATAAAACCCAACCAACCAATCCTGTTATACTCATTTTCATACATGCTTAATTCCATCCCTGATCCTAACTGAGAAAATCTTCTATTGTACCCAGCCATGTGACCAGGGCTTATAAAACACTTGACTTTATCCCATATCCTGAGTATAAGCAGCTGACTTTACACTTCCCAGAACTCCTGGGCTGGAGCCTCACCACCTGATAAGATTTAGTGAAATTATATTTGTAGTTCATTATCTACTTGGCAATTGTCCTTTGATTTTGTCTGTTATAGACATGCCAGAGATTTATTGTGTATAGTGTCACTAGCAGAGTCAGCCAAGCCACTCATATAAAAACTCACTAGTTCCCACTAGATCACCAAAGTTAAGCAGTGATGAGCCTGTTCAATACTTAATTAGGTGACTACTTAAGCAACAGCAGGTACTGTAAGCAACCTGCATCCTTTATTTATCAAAATGACTTGATTCAAGTTTAAATGACCCAAAAAGGGTTGTTGGTTGGTTGGTAATTTTATGCTGGAGATGTTTTTAGTTTACTCTCCAAGAGTTTTCTGGCACATACATTCCATGAAGCCCAAGAAAGTTATTCCAAGCTTGATCTGAGCCTCAACTAATCATCTTGGATCCCCAACTTGCAGCTGAATCCATGTGGGAATGTTGAGATGGTGGGTCTGGATCTGTGCAACCACTTACTCACCAATAATCCATTCTTGTACATATTGTTCCTTTGAGAAAGGAATTATCATTGTCCCTTTGGATGGATTGTGAGTGATTGAATAATTAAGTGGTCATTTATAAAGGCTTCAAATGTGGACAGCTATGGAGTTTGGATAAGTTGCAGTGAAGGATCCTACCCTCCGTTCCAAATATCCTGGTAAATTGTGCATCTTAGTGGCCAATAAATTTAGTATATATATATATACCAATTTGGTAATTCTTTAAATTTGGACAATTTCAAAAATGGATAAAATGTTAGAATCATTTTTAAATTTCTTAATTTCTTTTTTTTATTTAAAAATATGTGTTTGTTTGGAAAAGTATATTAACAAAAATGTATCAAATTGTTTATTTGACTTTGAAACCAGCTGGTGATATTTTTTTATATAGAATCCTACAAGTTCATTAGTAAAAATTCACCTAGTTGTAAAATGAAATCAATAAATGAGGAAAAATGAAATCTATTTTGCCAGCATTCTTTCTCTTTCATATTTATATCCTTTAAATCATTCAAGTTCTCTTTCTTAAGATTTCTTCTTTTCACTTCTTTCTTCTCTTCACTTCTTTCTACTAATCAAAGTTTCTTTCTCTCTCTTACATTCCATCTCTCTCTCTCTCACTCTACTACTCCAACTCTTTTTCTCTCCACTTCTCTATAACTCTTTCATTCTTCTCTTCATCTCTTTCCCGTCTCCTCTTTTTCTTTCAACTCTCTCTTTCTCTCCACATGCTTCTCCCTCTCTCTCTCTCTCCATATCCACATCTCTTTTTCTCTTCATCTCTTTCCTTCTGCTACTCCATCTGCCTTTCTTTCTTTCTTTCTCTGCTTCACATTTCTCTCTCTCTCTCTTCTCTCTCTCTCTCTCTCTCTCTCTCTCTCTCTCTTCTCTCTTTCTCTCTTCTTCCTTTATCTTTTCTCTGATTCCCCGCCAGTTAACCACTTTTTTCCACTCTCTTTGTACCATTTCTTCTTCACTGTTCTCCATCTCTCTCTCTCTCTCTCTCTCTCTCTCTCTCTCTCTCTCTCTCTCTTTCTCTCTTCTTCCTTTTATCTTTTTCTCTGATTCCCCGCCAGTTAACCACTTTTTTCCACTCTCTTTGTACCATTTCTTCTTCACTGTTCTCCATCCTCTCTCTCTCTCTCTCTCTCTCTCTCTCTCTCTCTCTCTCTCATCCCCATGCAACTCTCTGATCAATAACCTAACAAATATTTAGTATGCCATTTCATCTCACTATAATCCCCCCAAATGTCTTTTCAGCCCATCTGTCTCTTCTCATAACTTAAAGATCACTTCTGATATGGACACCAAATTTTCTGTGATTACTAATGGGACACAAGAGAATTTCTTTAGCATTTTAAATTTTGAAAATTCTAAAAGAAATTTAAGATTTTAAGCAAGTATTTAAGTAGGATGCTAAACTTGACTTTTTCTTCTTTCTGTCAGGCTAACTAAATTGAATTTTAATCATTTTTGTTTAATCATATAAACTAAAATGATTAACTATTTTATTATTTATTGTGTGTAGAATACTGATAATTGTCATTCTGTGTTACTTTCACCCTTAGCCAGGATTGAACCTGCAGTCTGGAAATGACTGTTACAGATTATTAACTATTGGACAGTAGGACAGTCAAACACCTCCTCAGCTTAATGGACTCTTCCTGGCAGCAGTGGCAGGAATTATTTAAGCTGTTATAGTGGGCTCATTAAGGAACTAGTAACTTCATGTTAGGCTTGGTCAGTCAAACCAATTGTTGACTGTCTAACTGACTGACTTCAATATTGTGGTATGCATAAACACAACGTTTTGGCCACTGTATCTTCCAGCCTTCCTTGTGTTCCGTGTGTATCTAGCCATAGTAATGATCCAACCTGGGAAATCATTTTTAATAGTTTGACAGTTGATCAAACAGGCACTGAAGAATTTTTGAAGATTTCATTTAAATGATGATGTCATTGTTTTTGCATGCCTATCATTCCAACATTTTACCACACATATCCCTGTGCTACTCATACACTAAGTTGGTGAGGGTTGGTATCGAACCAGGAACCTTGTGGTTCCAAGATGGACATTTTAACAACTGAGCTAATATATATATATATATATATATATATATATATATATATATATATATAACTCAGTAAAAATGTCTTATTCTGGTGGTGTTGGATGTGTTCAATTAGTGACAGCTGGTATCCAGTGTCCATGAGGATGTATTTAATTCTAATGGACATAGGACACCATCTGCCACCACCAGTTGAATAGATTCAAAATTACCAGAAGAAGACCTGAGGGTATAGAGCTGAAACAATATAAATAAATAAAACATAAATGAAAGAAATAGTTTAATTAAAAGAAGAAAAAAAGAAATAATTATTGATAGAATTGAGATAAGACAATTATCCCCAAATCATTTGGCTTTTTTTTTTGTTTCCCCCCTTGTTTGTTTGTTTGCTCTCATATAGAATGAACATTATTTTAAGAAAAAGAGGATGTAATTGTTGATTACTCTTGGTTTGCTTCCGGTTAATATTCACTCACATGGTGCATTTATTTACTTAACCCCTCCACCATGAGTAGGATGTTACACAAGGTCAGTTTTTCTGGTCTAGCTCAGTTGGTAGAGCATCTACCTCAGAACTACAAACTTCCAGGTTCAATACTGGCTGTAGCCAACTCAAAAAGAACTTTTCATGACACATGTCTGAATGATAGGCATGCAAAAATAATGTTGTCATTCTTTTGTATGAGATCTTCAAAAGTTCTGCAGTGTCCGTTTGATCAACTGTCAAACTATTAAAAATGATTTCCCAGGTTGGATCATTACTTTGTTCGGATACACAGGGAATGCCTACGGAAAGCTGGAAGATACAGCAGCTAAAACATTGCATTCATACATACCACAATAATGATGAGGACAACAGTCTGAAAAATCAAAATTATTCACATGAAGCCTCATCTCAAAAATGCAGACAAATAATAAAAGTTGAGATGCTATGAAACATACAAACATATCAGAAATTGCATAATTCTTTATTGAGAGAGGAAATTCTGGAATTGAGGCATTCTAGAATTCTGAATAAATTCTCATATGGACTTGGACCTTCATATAAAAGGAAATGCATAAAAAGATTCAAAATAAGGCCCTAACTACATCAACGTGGATATGGCAACCCACAGAGGGACCACCAACCAACAAAGTCTGGTTGTATTTGGAAATACTGTTGGGGCATTCTGGGTTAGTGGTAATGATGCTTCAGCCCCGAAGCCATATCTGAACCCAGAGTCATCATCTGATGAAGGCTTTGTTGGATGCAATACTGCTGTTCAAACAGCAGTCGTCGTATGAATTTATTTGTACAAACAGACTAATTTGGTCAAATCCAAAATGCTTTAGAATTCCAAGCTTTTCTTGTCATGTCAGTTGCAAAGACCAAAAACAAAAAAAAAGGTTCAACAATTTTGCATTGCTGTTTATTATGCAGTTGATTCTTTTTCATTAATCTTCTAAATTTCCCTTTGATATTAAATAGATTAAATATTTTTCCTCAGACCAATTTTAAACCCTTTAATCTTCATGGATTACCTCCCTTGTGTGGAATTAATTTCAGCTGTAAAAAAAATTGGCAAAACTATCAATTAGCCTTATTTTCAGCCGCCCACTCAAAACATTTCATCATTTTCACCATTAATCGTTTCTATTTTTAGTTTTAATAGCTCAGTGGTTAGAATGTTGGGCCAAAAGTTAAAAGGTTCCTTTAATTGTCCTTGTATTATTGTTGTATCATTCAGGATTGATTAAATTAGTTGGTACGAAAGAAGATATTTAATCAAATCCCTACTCAACCTGATCCAATATTAGTATTAATATATCCGATGATACACTAATACTGAATAAATGGAAAGATAGATATGATAAGCTCATTTACACATATAGGAACATTTGATATATGTATAAATAGCATACAAGAATAAGATAAGGTCATTTACACATACTATCAAAAATATGCAATCTGGGCAGTGTAAAAATTAATTTTGAAAGAGATGGAGAAAAAATTAAATAAATGAAATAAAACATTTAATATTTTTTAAGAATTACTTGCATAAAAAGCATCATATTCATTCTATTCCACTGAGATGTTTGTTTTGTTTTACAACAGGCGACAATGTTTTTTTTAAATATATACCTATTTTTACCTAAGTCAACAAAATATTATTAAAATTGAATGAATATTTTAATTTTATCGTAAAATATATATACTTTTTTAAGATTTTTATCTCAATTTTATCAACGTCCAAAATCATGTAAAAGGATTTTTTGTCCCAAGTTCTTTCATAAAAATCTGAACAGATCTTTAAAATATTTTTTTTTATAATAGACACACATAAAATAATTTTGCTGTCAAAAGTTTCTTTCTAATAAAACCAAATTTCTAACAAATAAATTCAAATTTATTTAAGGTTTTTCTTTTGGGTGGGCATCAAATCATAAAAATGTTTGTTTTGTTTTACGACAGACAATAAGCAAAACAGAAAGTTTTTTTTTGTTTATTTTATTTTTTTCACCACATAATAAAATATAAATTATTATTTCCCGTATAATAAAATATAAATTATCAATTAATATTAATAAGATTATATTATAATCTTATTAATATTAATTGCTAATTTTATTGCAAAATACTAAATTTAACTACAGAACACCTTTTTATTTATTTAAACCCTGTGTCATTGCCAGCAAAACAATTCAATTGTGATAATTTTGTAGAACAAAACAAGAATGTTGTGTCCAAAAATATTTGATTATCTGCCCTTTGATTAGTTGACACCAGAGAATAAATCCAATCTCAGAAGGAAACTTATTGCTATTGAAATAATATCAGCATCCTTATCTTTCTTATTGCCCTTATGGCAAGCCCCCAACCCCTTTTTTATCATATGGGTGCTAGAAGGTGGTGGCTGAGGGTTTACATGTCCTGAGAATGACGTTAAACTCTATCTGATGGTGAGGTTCCAGTTTTGGAGGTTTGGGGAATGTGGAGCACTCCTTCATCACCATTGCTCCCTGGTCCACTCTGACCCGGAGTGGTAGTACTGGTTAGGGTCCCATCTATGGATTAAATAGAAAAATGTATTTATAAAAAAAAAATTGTGTATCCATTAAGAATGAATTTATTTCAAAACTTTATCGGTATTAAATGACCCACTTAGGTTGATATGCCATAAAACAAAACAAAACTTATCTTTCTTAGTTTTGTTCTTTAATTCTAACATTCGTACACACATAAAATATAC
Source organism: Doryteuthis pealeii (assembly GCA_023376005.1). Classification (NCBI taxonomy): domain Eukaryota; kingdom Metazoa; phylum Mollusca; class Cephalopoda; order Myopsida; family Loliginidae; genus Doryteuthis; species Doryteuthis pealeii. The sequence continues at coordinate 55,855,768 of CM042145.1, read as the reverse complement.
ATTTTTGATCATAACTCTTTGAACCTGTAAACCCATAAACCAAATAGCTGAAAACGGTTGGAGGCATGTGGGGTAAGGGTTAGAGTCATAGAAAATGGATTTGTCAACCAGAGTTCAAATCCTGGATGAGGCTGTTTACATTTCACAACTCTGAATTCAAACCTGTTGAACTCCACTTAAGTAATTGACCTTGTGTCACACCCTACTCATGTGGAGAGGTTGTTAAATATGTATGTATAGCACATGTAAATTTAAGATATCATAGACACTTAGTGACTGTTTATCACCTTTACTCTAATCGGACTATAGGCGAGTAACTGACGGTCACCAACCACCTTTGAGTGTTTCTATGCTATCCTAGAATTTTTTGTTTATAGATATAGCAAACTTATATATATATATATATATATATATATATATATATATAAAGAAAGAAATTGATCTTGTGTTGCATCCTGTTCTTGCAGAGGGTATAATATATGTATATATATATTTACCAACCCCTCCACACGAGCAGGATGCGACACAAGGTCAATTTCTTAAGCGGAGTTTAACAGGTTTGAATTCAGAGTTTTCCTTCTCCAAGACAGGTTGCCTAACCAAGGTTAAAGAGCCCAGTCTGCCCTACTATTTATCCATAGCTGGAGGGAGAGTAGGATTCATACCTTTCCCAAGGGTATTAGCGCTATGTGAAATGCAAACAGTTTCATCTAGAATTTGAACTCTGGTCGACGAGTCCATTTCCTACGACTCTAACCATTATGCCAAGTGCCTCCATACCATATATATATATATATATATATATATATGGTGAAATTTGGAGGCAAGCAGTTCGAGCACTCCATCCTAAGGTGAAGCCTTACGAAATCTGCACATGTTGGACATCCTGGACACGTTTCATACATTTATGCCTAATCACATATGTGATGTGTGTGGCAAGGTTTGCCTGTCGAGGGCTGCGCTTCTCAGTCATATACGGTCCCATACAAGAGAAAACTGGAGGTCTCACGTGTCATTTGTGCAACAGGGAACATAAAAGCTAGAATCCTGAGCCATCTGTATGCTCACAACTGAACTTGTAGTCATGGACCTCTTCTTTGAAGAATTGGCAATCACCACCATCACCATATATCTATATATATATATATATATATATATATATATATATATGTTGGACATAAAAGATGCCAAATCTCTTTCTCAACAGTGAAGACATCATAAACACACCTTTGACTTTAGGCTCATTGCCAAACCTATTATCTGTGTAAAACTGAACGATTTCACATCTCAAAGGAACAATCCTTTTTCCTCTTTTTCCAACAGAAACTATCTCATACAATTAAGTTTAAATTACCAAGTGAAAAAGACATATACATAATATATAAAAGAGAGTACCACAAAGGTCATAGACTAAAACATTTCATTCCAGTAAGTAACTACTCTGCTGACAAGGTTTAGAATATACTGTATCTCTCCCCGTCAAGACCCTCTAAAGGGTATTTAGTATGACACTAAATTGCATATGATGGTGAGGTTCCAGTTCTGGGAAGAGTGGAGTTAGGGTCCCATTTATGGGTCAGATAGATTTGTTAGCCAGTTAATGTAAATTATTTCTACCAGTTTATCAATACAAAATGAAGATAATTATAAATCTAACTTGAAAATTACTTATCCATATACATGATGTTAATGAAAATTATTTCTACCAAGAATTTGATGTTTTTTAAATTGTTTTTTAAAAAAATGATTAAAACGAATTTGGTTAAACATACATTTTTAATTACAAAAAATGTTTTTTAAAGAATTAAGTTTTAATAAATTGATTAAAAAGAATTTGGTTACAAAAAAATTTGGTTAATTTTTTTTTAATAATACACATGAAGTTAAACAAATGATATATAAAAAAAAACGAGAGCATTAGATACCCAATTGGGGTTGATATGCCATTAAATACTAACCAACCAATCTTTGAAAAGGAGAAACCTCAGTAAAGCCATCTGGTTATTTTACTTTCCCTCATCAAACAAGATTCTTTTTTCAATGTTGTACCCCCCTTTCACATGCTACTTGTCTCTATCTAAAAAGGGGCTTCTGTAACAGTGGGACCCAGGGGTTGTCTGTGTTAAGGACTCTTCTCAAAACTACAAACTTTTTCTTTTCCTCTAAAAGCAATAAATTTTACCTGGTTATGAATAAAAACAAATGTTCTCTTTTATTTTTATTCTTTGATATGATTATTACTGTCATTTTAGAATGTCTCCTAAGAATCCTGGGCCAATAAATCAATAAAAACAATTAGAATATGAAGACAGGAAATTATTAATTAGCTTTCTTTCTCTCTCTCTCTCTCTCTCTCTCTCTAATGTCTTACATAAACTGTATGTTCAACAAAATTACTTTTACTTATATAGCACCCTGTCAATGGGACTTAGAATACATTCACTGCATCCCTTGCAGAGAAGTAAGATTTTTTTTAAATCCAGGAGTTCCTTGGATAGGACACTAAACTGCATCTGATAGAGTAAAGTTCCACTTCTGGAGATCTGGGGAGTGTGAAGTCCCCCTTCATTGCCATTACCTTCAGGTTCACTTTGATATTAAGGATAGGGGAAAAGGTTTAATAAGCAAAGTTACAAAGTTAACAGAATTAGAATATGAAGATAGGAAATTATTAATCATCTTTCTCTTTCTAATGTCTGACATAAACTGTATGTTCAACAAAATTACTTTTACTTATATAGAGACCTTTCCTAACCCCCTTAGCTCAGTCGGTAGAGCACCTGCTTAGGAATCGCAAGGTTCCTTGTTCGATACAGGTCCCCACCAACTCTGCACACAAATAGCACAGATTGGATAAACTAATTTGTGCAGTAAAGTGGGAAGCTGATGGTAGGTATAACACTCCACCTCAGCAAAATCAATCTCACTGGTCTAGTGCTAGTGAATAGAGGATAGACTCCCTTGCTGTCTGGCTGATACCGACAATAGGCCACTCCACCAACTGTACAACTTATTCTTTTTATATAGCCCCCTGTGAGAGGGGCTTAAAATACATTTATTGTACCCCTGAGAAAAAACAAGTGCCTTGGATATGGCACTAAACTGCATTTAATAATAAAGTTTCAATTTTTGGAGATCTGGGAAATGTAAAGTACTCCATCACTGCCATTACTCCCAGGTCCACTCTAATATGGAGAGGTAGTACCTGTTAGAATCAAATTTGTTCACTGAAAAGAAAAAGGTTAGATATGTGGACCCAGGAAAAAATACCACTAACTTTATGTGTGTTTCTATCTCCCTCTAGATCAGTCTCAAAAGCCCTATCTACTGGTGTTATAGAATACACCAAATACACTGCAAATGGGTAAGTCCCCCCCCCCCATGTGGCTTTCTGTTGTCTGAGTGTCGGAACCCGTGATGCTTAAGGATGGAATTGTCATGGCTGAAAATATGTAAAGTTGCTCGATTAAAAGAAATGAAGTTGTAGGTAAATCTTTATATGTGCCAAAGCGTCTAATTTAATGAGTATGTAATTTCTATACTTATCTGAATCCATGGTATCTGCTATTCTGGCTGGCATCTCTCCATTTTTTGAGTCTGGAATTACGTGGGATCTTGGGATGTACTTGCATCCTTTGGCAGTTCTTAATAACAAACACAAGACATTGTTGTCTTTTCAGAGCTTGTATATTTTATTTTAAACCCAAGTAAAAATGCCTTGGAGGACAGATTGCATCTTCCATCTGTCCTCCTTAAACACTTAACCCAGACTCTGACATTCATCAATCCAACTTCCTCCTCTCATTATCTCCATTTCACTAACCTCACCCTATTGGTGCTTTTTGACTCATCAGAAGCCAACAGGTCAGCCTTTCACACGTCATCCCAAGTTCTAGTTAATTTCTACTATTACATAATGCATAACTCTAATTTTTTTTTTCTACATTTCATAACTTTACACCAAGCTATGAGTAGTATCCCCACAATCAAACTAAGTTACAGTGTATGTCTTCTTTCTTATAAACCAATAAATGAATCAAAGAAGTTTAACAGCTGATGGACAAATTAAGTTTAGTGTCATATTGTACCAAAATGATGAGAATAGAATCATCTGTTTTTCCTATAAATAATGCCTGACAAAACCTTAGAAGGGGAGAAACAATGAGATCTCACAGGACTTGTCAATTCAACCTAGCAATTTCTAATTACTCTATTATCTTTGTATCTTTGCTTAGTAAACCTTTTCCCCTATCGATGATACTCATTGTATTTCTTCCTATTATTTTCTGTTAACACTTATATTCGAGTTACAACAATGTTTCAGAGCTGAATGTGTGAAAAACAGAATGTCTTCTGGTTTAAAACTTTTACTTGCTAACTCAAACAAATGCATCATTAGCAATTGAAGTGTATCTTTCAAAGTTTTTACGTCTTAATTTCCCCTGTTGTTTTCTTATTTAATAATAAACTGAAATTGTTTTTTCAATCAAACTGTTTGTTTAAATAGAAAGAAGGTGACAATGAAATGCTTTTTAGCCTTCTAGGCTGTTGCGTCTAATCAGTACATTTCTTTCTTTCTCTATTTCTTGTTTTCTCTCTTTACCTCTTTCTTTCTTTGTCTCTTTCTTTCTTTGTCTCTTTCTTCTTTTTTTCTTTCTTTGTCTCTTTTTTTTCTTTCTTTGTCTTTCTCTCACTCTTTCTCTCTCTCTCTCCCTTTCTCTCTCTCTCTCTTGTTTCTCTCTATCTCTTTCTCTTTCTTGTTTTCTCTCTATCTCTTTCTCTTTCTTGTTTTCTCTCTATCTCTTTCTCTTTCTTAGTCTCTTTGTCCCTTTCTGTCTTTCTCTCTCTCTCTCTCTCTCTCTCTCTCTCTCTCTTCTTTCTCTCTCTCTCTCCCTCTCTTTCTTTCTCTCTCTCTTTCTCTTTGTCTCTTTCTTGTTTTCTCTCTTTCTCTATCTTTTTATACCTTTCTTTTTCTTTTTTTCTTTCTGAACTGATCTGTTCTCATTTAGTTAATTAAGTTTGTTGTTTTGTGTGTTTTGTGTTTTCCTTTCTCTTTATTGATGATTTGTCTTTCATGTTTGGCATAAACCCCAAAGATCCTCATTTGGGAATAAACAAACAAAAAAGAAAGAAAATCTGCACTTGATTGACCTATGGCACCTGCTTGTGATTTAGAAAAAAGAAAAAACAAAATCATTCTTAATACAATGAGACGTCTGTAATAATGAGTGCATAGATAATCATAGAAAAACAGTTCAGTAGTTTAAAAAAATTAATCAATTGCTGGTTGTTATTTATTTTATGTTTTTAATCTGTGTATTCAATTGAATATTTATAACTAAACTTAGTTTAATTTAATAAATAGCCAGAAGTATAGCACCGGTTTAGCTCAGTCAGTAGAGCATCTGCCTTGGGATCACAAAGTTCCAGGTTCGATACTGGCCATCGCCAACTCAGCATATGTGTAGCACAGGGATCTGTGCAGTAAAGTTAGGAACTGATGGTATGTGTGGCGCTCCACCTTAGCCGCTAAAATAATCTCCCTGGTCTAGTGCTATTGAAAAGGGGATAGACTCCCTTGATGTCTGGCTGATACCGACATTAGACTGCCCCGCCAACTTACTTACTTATAGGGCCCTCAGTTAGAATCAAACTCTAAAGTATAATTCAATCTAAAAACAAAAATTCTGCTCCTATTCACTCACAATGGTACATATATTTATTGAACCTCTCCCCCATGAGCAAGATGCAACAAAAAGTCAGTTTTTCTGATTTAGATCAATCGGTAGAGTATTCACCTAGGAACCAAAAAGTTGCAGGTTCGATACAGGCCCACAGTAATACAGCTTGAATCTGTGTGGTAAGTGTGGTACTCCACCACAAACAAACAAAAATAATCTCCCTGGTCTAGCGTTAGTGAAAAGAGGATAGGCTCCTTCGCTGTCTGGCTGATACAGACAATAGGCCACTCTACCAACTTTACTTTTTACTACTTACAACTAGTTTGAATTCAGAGTTTTCCTCCTGGACTGGTTGCCATACCAAGGTTAAAGAGCCCAGTCTGCCCTACTATTTACACATAGCTGGAAGAAGAATGACTAGAAGAATAAGTCTCCAAGTCCATTTCTTACAATGATAACTATATATGCAACAGCATCTCAATCCTATCGTTATTGAGTTGGACTACCAGAACTAGTCAACTACAGTCAAGACATGTTGAAATCACCAGTTCCCACTAGATCACTGAAGTTAAACAGCAATGAGCCTGTCCAATGCATAGATGGGTGACTATTTAAGCAACAGCAGGTACTGTAAGAAACCGAATATCAAAATGAATTGATTCGGCATTAAATGACCAGAAAACGGTTGATATGTTATAAAACAACCAACTAACGATTATTAGTGATTCTGAGTCTCACTAGGTGCCCCCATACTTTCGACCTTGTCTTAAATTAAACTTAGCTTTGTAAATGACTATTACTATGTGATATATCCGGGTTAAGGGATATATTCTGAAGTTCATATTTGGTATATTATCGCAGTCGTAATTGGTACATCGGTTAGTAATCCGTCTCTGAGCAGTCGTCTAGCGAGTAAAGTTAGCTGGTAAGGCATACGGTCCTTGGACCAACACAGTGTCGACTATTTATACACGACACTGTCCAATCAGATTATAGTGAGGGGGTACCAAGGTATTTACATATTCATTATATCACTATGAAAATGTTTCTTACCTTTACTGTTCCTTGTGGCTGAGCGGTACATGACATGCAATACTCCCCTTTGGCCTTTATCTAGGCTAGATGAATGCTCAGAGATCTCACGGGATTTGTTAATTCAACCTAGCAATTGCTAATTACTTTAGTAACTTTGTATCTTTGCTTTGTAAACCTTTTCCTCTATCCTTGATACTCATTGTATTTCTTCCTATTATTTTTCTGTTAACATTGATACTATATTGTTTCAGAGCTGAATGTGTAAAAAACATAATGTCTTCTGGTTAAAAACCAATCAAGCCCTAGCACCTATATGCTTATTCCAACCCTATTGCCTTTTTTTATCATATATGTACTAGAAGGCTGTGGCAGATGGTCTTTAGTGTCTTGGGTATGACATTAAACTGCATCTAATGGTGAAATTCCAATTTTGAAGCTCTAAGGAATGTAGAGTACTCCTTCATCACCATTACTCCCAGGTCCACTCTGACCCAGAGTGGTAGTACCTGTTAGAGTCCCATCTATGGGTTAAATAGAACAAAATGAGTTTTTAAAAAATGTGTAGCTGTCAAGAATGAATCAAACAAAATGTCTTTGGCATGAAATGACCCAACAAGGGTTGACATGCCATAAAATCCAACCAACCAACCAACAAAATGATTCTCAACTTCACTTTTCTGAATTTTCAAATGTTTCTCATCAAAAAAATATATTATGCCACCAATCCCCAACGTGTAAAATCTTCTTTCTATCCGTTATAAGTAGGAAGTGAAACTGATATAATTTATTTTAACCTAAAATTGGTGCCACAACTAATAATCTTAGCAAAACGTGTGTTGATAGAATGAATGCTTTTACCACCGAAATGGTGTGAATGCACTTTATGAACGAGAATAAATGTGCTAATTGCACAAACAAATTGGCCTACAGCGAAAAGGTGAATGTTGATAAATATTAATTTACCTTTTTTCACTCTCCCCCCCCCCCTTCAGGCTATAACAATTCCATAGACATTCTATTTTCTAATTGCTACTTTTTAGCAAGTCTATATTCGTCCCAAATTGTCTTTGAAAGGGATCTCCCTGTGGCAGAATAGTTTATGTATTGGACTGTGACATCATAGTAAGCAAATTTGAACTCATGGTACACTATTAGGTTTATTTTCAGAATAATACCCTTGGGAAAGATATGTTGGTTGGTTGGTTGGTTTTTATGGCATGTCAACCCTTATTGGATCATTTTGTGCTAAAGACATTTTGTTTTATTCATTCTTGATGGATACTCAATTTTTTTTTTTAAACATTGTTTTTCTTCTTCCAAAATGAGCTTTCATGTCATCACAACCAAAAACTTGTAACTGCTCCCCCCCCCCACCTGGTTTGTCCTTCAAGTTAAACTGACCTTTCTTTCTTAAATTAAAAGAGGAGGAGGACATAGGGCACCTCCACACGGTGTTAATGGTTAGCAAACTAGATTAGCAGATCATTGTAAGTGAGTTCAATTCTCAGTGATTGGCTGGATTTTATGGCATGTCAACCCTTGTTGGGTTACTTTCTGCTGAAATCATGTTGATGTATTCATTTTTGATGGGTATTCAAAAGTTTTTATTTAAACACAATTTTTTTTTTCAAACACAATGTTTTAACTCATACATGGGACTCTAACAAGTACTACTACTCCAGGTTAGAGTGGACCTGGGAGTAATGGTAACTGGCACCACACCATCAGATAGAGTTTAACATTATACCCAGGACACTAAGACCCTCAGCCATGGCCTTCTAACATATATATGATGAAATGGATTTGAGGTTGTCATAAGGACAAAATAGGGTTGGGACAATCATATAGGTACTAGGGCTTGACATGACCATCTGATTGATCAGAGGGAGCCTCTCTGATTGCCTATCCTAAGTAAGGGCCACAAAAGGTATGAACCCCCTCATCTGCATATCTATGGGTTAAATAGTACCACCATTACAAAGGATGCCTTTGACTTTAAATAACCAACAAAGGTTGATATGCCATTAAACAAAGAAGTAATTAATGTGCTGAACAGCAATACCTGAGAAAGTCTTGCTATTATGTATAGTGAAATAGTTTTGTTCCTGAACTTTGACCTTTTTAGGAGTTTAAAAATGAATTAGCCACATTTCAGTCTGAATTTTTCTTTGAAATTCTATCAGTTTCAAGGTGTAAACTTTATTATTGCAATATTCTGACTTTTAGTGTTGCACATAAAAGTTTGATTATAGTTTTAATATGATTTGCCTCTCTCTCTCTCTCTCTCCCCCTTACCTTCTCTCTTCTTCTTTATTTATTTCTATTTCTTTTTACTTCTCTCTCTCTCTCCCCTTTTCTACTTCTCTCTGTCCCTTCTTTACTTCTCTCTCTCTCTCTCTCTCTCTCTCTTTGCTTCTTTCTCTTCTTTTCATTTACTTCTCTCTCTCTATTTATTTCTTTTTTTTCAACTTACAACATTAACTTTCACCACACACATAACTTTCAACATGTTTTGCCTCAAGAGTACTCTCTCTCTCTCTCTCTCTCTCTATATATATATATATATATATATATATATATATATATATAATCCTATGTTATAAGGAAAAAGAAATAGGAGTATAAAGCATTCTGACCTTTCAGATAAGATCACATGCTTCTTTTGTTTTTTGTTTTTTTTTGGTCGGGGGGCAAGTCACTGTGTCATAGTGGCTAACATGCTGGACTGCAACATCGTATGAAGTGAGTTCAATCTCCACTTGTGTTATTATATTCACTTTCTGACTAATACTTTTCAGAAAGCCATGAACCCCTTCCTACCCCAAGCTATCAGTTGAATAATACCACTACTGTTCTTCTACAATAACACATGAATGTTGATATGCCATTAAACAAAGAAACCAAATCAAAGTGTCTTTGACAATTCAGAATTTTCTATTGACATAAAAGGAACTGTAAATTGAATATTCTGATTTTTTATTTTTTATTTTTTATATTTATTTCAGAATAATATTGTATTTAAGGATAATTGTTTATCAGGTTGTAGAAAAAGTATTTTTTGATTGGCTGAGATTTAATAGAAATCTTCCCAAGAGCTCTTCTAAAAGGATGTGTTCAAAAAGATAGAAGGGCTCTACATATTTACCACCCATTGTGGGCAGGATGTGACACAAGGTCAATTTCTAAGCAGAGTAACAATAATATAATGGAGTCATTGTCTTGAGATACAACACTGCTAACAAATAAGTACATCCCTACTTATTTTTTATAATATGTGGCAAGAGATCTAGGACCAACGGACGAGAGTAAGTCTTATACGAATGGAATTGTCTTTGTTACTTTTCTTCTAAACAAAAGTTTAAGATTTTCATCTATACAAATTCCATTCAATGGAAAAAGAAAAGGTGTTTGCACATTGAACATAGAGCTTTTCATTGTTTCTACACATATTGTTAAAATCGGAGATCATTTGAATGAGAATTGGTCAAGTTATTAGATTAGGAAATTATATCAATTTTGTCTGAAACAACCTGTACATCTCAACAATATCAAATCTTTAGAAACATCCTGTGTATATATATATATATATATAATTTTTTTTTTTTTTTTTTTTTTTTTTTTTTTGACTGAAATATATCTTGTTTATTTTTCAGACATATCCAGAATACAAAAATCGTTTGGACAATGCCCTGAATGTTTCAGACACAAGCCAAGTCCCTGGTTACCCAGAGACTCCACTTGCTTATGATGCTCTTTGGGCTGTAGCACTAGCACTTAATAAAACTGCTACCAGGTACTTATTACATTTTTCTTTCTTTTCTTCTTAGTTAATATTTTTGCTCTTAACCTTTTCCTCACTGTTTCTATTTCAGACTTTCAATTCAAGACAATCAGTTACCAATAGGATTTTTTTTTTTTGTTGCTGTTTAAAAATAAAACTTTGTTCCTTGAGTTTTATTACTTCTGACACTCACAAAACAATTTTGTGTGTGTGTGTGTAGGAGGGGGGTCAGAAAAGTGGGTGCATATATTTATAAATTATGTTTCCACATCAATGCAGAATACAAGAATGATTGAATAAATGAAGGAATGATATTAGTAAAAAAGAAAAATTAATCAAACGTGTTTATAAACCAGAAACAAAATCAATGAATAATATTCATACAGTGGTACCTTGACTTACAAGTTTCATTCCCCTCATTTTGTTAGAGTTCAAGTGGTGCAGCCATACAGTAGCATTGACATGGCTACAGCTTGAAAAAAAAGAACAGCCTGTTCTTAACTATCTCAGTCTGTTCTTATCTATCTCAGTCTGTTCTTATCTATCTATCTATCTCAACCTGTTAATATCTAAAGTATTGTCAACAAATAAGTGCATCCATTACCAATTTTGTGTGTGTGTGTGATTAGTGATTACCTTATGGCAAGAAAGAAACAATGACACTAAGCCTTCTTAATAATCCAACAAATTTTATTCACTGGTTGGATACAAACCCTGAAAACATTTTAAATTTTATAAAAAAAAGCAACCTTTTCAACAAGATATAACAGAACATAACCGAATATCTCCATAGAACCACTATTTTAAATACTGAAATCCAAAATAACCTTTTTGCCATTAAATGACCCACAGAGGTTGATATGCCATTAAATAAAACTCAAACTCAAACTCGTTGAAACTTGCAGCTTTTCACTTTATTTTGTCTGAATGGGAATGAATTACTTTCAACAACTTTAACTAGAATCTATTTTTCTATCAGATCTTTTAGTTTCATTTTTTTTCTCAGGATGATGACTGCTTCCTCTGTCAATCTGTGTGCAACTCCCTATCCCCATGAGGTGTGGGGGTGGGCTGATCTGTATTTATATCTTCTTGCTTTCCAGTGTGGGATATTATGTTTACTTGATAACTCCTCTGTTGGTGCTTTGCATTGGGACCTGCAATTCTTCAACACCTTGTGCTTAATAACAATCGGAATCAATTCCAGGTTAATACATTACATACCTTCTGCACCTGATGACACTTGTGCTCAGCAACATAGAGCTACCATATTATACTTACATTAAGCGGGACCTGTAGATATACCACAGTATGATGATTTAATTATTAGAATATTTGATATGTTTACTCTAACAAACGAAATAAAATCAACAATCTCTCACAAAAGTACGACTCTCTTCTTAACAGCAAAGCTCCTACTATCGTTCTCTCTCGATCTGGGAGGACAGGCTCTTAAATACACAGTTAATATGTACATCCTGGCTCCTTACTCTGGTCTGGCATAGCCCGTTTAGAACTTCGATATTCACCAACATTTTGAGTATGCGTCAATAGTGTTTATATCCGGGTTACTGCCAACAGCATTTCAGCGACGAGGAGGCAGCGAGTTCAAATATCCGTGGCCACTCGCCTCATTTACTTAAGAGCTTTTGTAAATAGTTCAATATGTAAAAAGTATAATTATCTGGATTGAACTCTTTCACTTTTTTCTTTCTTTCCTTCTTTACATTATGTTTGATTGAAACAGATTAGCGTTATCGCTTTGGTATGTTCACCCCCTCTCTATCTTTCTTATATTTTTTTCTGTGTAGCATCTTCTTTTTCTTCTCTTTCTTTCTTTATGATAAAAACAGAATGGTCGATTATTCATCTGAGGTGACAGCACTCATAAGTAATAAGAATTTGGCAGATAAGCAACACCAGATAATCAGGATTTACATTTTTGCATTTCATCATGGACAATTTGTATGGTCTCATTTTTAACCAGAGGGTGTTGCAAGATGACAACGGTCATACAATTAAGGAACACGAGTATTAATATATATGTATATCTGCACATGTAGGGATTATATTGAGGCCTATCCAGCATGTGGAATATTACAAACATTTTATGTACTACTTTCAGGGGAGGCGCAGGGTTCAGAGGGGGGGGGGCGGTAAGAGGTAAGAATATACAGGAATGTAAATGTTAACAGCACATGATTGTTTTGTTCTTTTTAGAGAAAAAAGAATATTGTTAGAGTTCTGCCATGTTCATACATAAAAAAAAACAACTGAATTTGGTTAAGCTGAAATTTATACAAAATAACTAAAATGTACTAAAAAAAATAATTATTTGGTAATTTTACTGGAATTAGAATTATAACGTAAATAAATAATTCACCTTCTTTTTTCTTTCCTGTTTCTTTCAATTTCAAAAGTGGCAGCTAAATTTATTTGTTTTTCAATTGGTTCATTAGACAATTAGACATCAAACTGGGGGATTTCACAACAGAAGAACTCAATGAAGTCTTAAAGAAACTAAAAGGTAGAAAAGCTGCAGGTCTTGACGAAATACCCCCCGAGGTATGGAAGATGGGAAAGTTTAATGACCTACTGCTTTGGCTATGCAATGCAGTATATAGACAAAATAGAATAGATAAATGGACAAAAAGCTGCATCCTCCCATTCCCCAAAAAGGGAGATCTCGGAATCGCTAAAAACTACAGAGGCATAACTCTTACTGCTATTGCAGCTAAGATATATAATGCCCTTATTCTTAATCGCATCCGACCCAAAATAGAGAAAATCCTTAGAAAAAACCAAAATGGATTCCGCAGAAATCGATCCACAACCTCTCAGATCCTGACTATTCAACGGATCATAGAAGGGGTTCAAGCAAAGAATCTAGAGGCAACGCTGCTATTCGTAGATTTCTCCAAGGCATTTGATTCTATACACAGAGGGAAAATGGAACAAATACTACTAGCATATGGTCTCCCCAAAGAAACGGTTGCCGTTATAATGATGCTCTACAAAGACACTAAAGCAATGGTACGCTCACCTGATGGCGACACAGATTTCTTTGATATCACTGCTGGGGTCCTACAAGGAGATACATTAGCACCATATTTATGATATGCCTATTAGATACCATAATAGAAAAAGGTTTCACTCTTAAAAAGGCAAGAAGCAGGCAATATCCCGCAGAGGCTGTCACCGATGCAGACTATGCTGATGACCTTGCACTTCTTGCAGATACACCAGCATGGGCCGAGTCACTACTGCATAGCCTGGAGAAGGCAGCAAAGAATATCGGCCTCTACGTCAACTCTGATAAAACTGAGTTCATGAGTTTCAAAAAGAAAAGAGACATCTCCACACTTGACGATAAGCCTCTTAAGCCAGTAGAACAATTCACATACCTAGGTAGTAATATCTCATCCACAGAAAGCAATGTTAATACACAAATAGGAAAGGCATCTCACTGACAAGTTAAAGCGACAATTATTCCAGGCTGTGGTTATATCAGTACTGCTGTATGGCTGCACCACCTGGACCCTAACAAAGTGCCTCTAGAATAAGCAAGATGGGAGCTGCACAAGGATGCTGCATGCAGTCTTGAACAAGTTGTGGAAGCAGCACCCTACAAGGAAGCAGCTGTATGGCCACTTGCCCCCCATCTCACAAACCATCTGAGTGAGATGGACAAGGCATGCTAGACACTGCTGGAGAAGCAAGGATGAGCTCATAAGCGACGTCCTCCTGTGGAAGCCAACACATGGACATGCTAATGTGTGCAGGCCACTAAGGACCTACATTGACCTACTTTGCGAGGATACTGGATGCTACATGGAGGACCTTTCTGGGACGATGAATGATAGGGAGTGTTGGCAAGAGATTGTCATGGATATCCGTGCTAATTGCGTGACATGATAATGATGATTATGCAAATATATAGATATATATGTCCTTGAGAAAAGTGCAACTCCATCTCCTCTTTCCCCTAGCTATAGATAAATAGTAGAGTAGACAGGGTTCTCTAACTTAGGTGGGCAATAAGTTTCAAAGAAGGTTAACCTTAAATTCAAAACCTTTAAGGCAATCAAATATCTTCAACTTCCTTCTAGAAACTCTGCAATGACACTTGTGTCAGAATGTTTTGACCTTTGCCCTTTATTTGAATAACATTTGAGGAGAAACTTCCTGTATGGGCACCTATTGCCTATGTTTTTCTTATAACCTTGCTCAGGCCTACATTCAGTTTTCAGCATAGATCCATTATATATATATATACATATATATATATATATATATATATATATATATATATATAATTAATGTTGATATTATGATTTCACACTCATAACTTCAAGTTTCTTGGTAGTCCAATCATCAGATGAGAAGTGGTTGAGATGTAAAAAACCAGTCGTGAAATGGTAAAAATCAAATTTTGTAGCGTTTATATGCAGCGTTTTTCACGCGATGGGAAATGCAAAGCTAAAAATTGTTTTTTTAAACTGTGGCTTGTTTAACGTTTATGTGACGTGGATTGTATTCACGTGATGTAATGTCATGACGTTAAATTTGTATTTAAAAAACATTATAATCAAACAAACTTGCATTGGTGTTAATGCACGCGGTGTTCAGATGAATATTTTTTTTTTTTTTTTTTTTTTTTTTTCTTTAAATAAATAAATAAATAAATAAAAAAAAAAAAAAAAAAAAAAAAAAAAAAAAAGGAGAGCGAAAATTCAGGGATCAATTAGGGTCAGGTGGTAAGTGATCCCTGAATTTTCGCTCTCCTTTTTTTTTTTTTTTTTTTTATTTATTTATTTATTTATTTATTTAAAGAAAAAAAAAAAAAAAAAAAAAAAATATTCATCTGAACACCGCGTGCATTAACACCAATGCAAGTTTGTTTGATTATAATGTTTTTTAAATACAAATTTAACGTCATGACATTACATCACGTGAATACAATCCACGTCACATAAACGTTAAACAAGCCACAGTTTAAAAAAACAATTTTTAGCTTTGCATTTCCCATCGCGTGAAAAACGCTGCATATAAACGCTACAAAATTTGATTTTTACCATTTCACGACTGGTTTTTTACATCTCAACCACTTCTCATCTGATGATTGGACTACCAAGAAACTTGAAGTTATGAGTGTGAAATCATAATATCAACATTAATTATAAAACTGCTCTGCTTTATTAGCATTGAGCACCTTTCCATGCAAATACTTTTCTCATTTTTTCATTCACTATTCATTATATATTATATATATATATATATATATACAAGTTGTGTTGAACTGTACAGACAATTCTTGTTGGACGAGTTTTTGGTCGATCCTTTCTAATTTTTGGGCCATCTTTTTGGTGTCAGGGTGGAACTGGTGTAACACTCCACCAAAGGTTTCAAAATGAGCACTTTCAGCAATACAGTTTGCCATGATCAGGTAGGAAACCCTGACACCAAAAAGATGGCCCGAAAATTAGAAAGGATTGACCAAAAACTCGTCCGACAAGAATTGTCTGTACAGTTTAACACAACATGTATAAAAGAAAAAATGCTGCCAAAATACACTTATTTTAATATATATATATATATTATAAAATGGGTACAAGAGATAACCTACTCGAGTTTCATTCTTATACCCATTTTATAATAAATTTGCTCTACTTAGTATTGAGCACTTTGTATTTATTATATCGCTGACTTACCCCCTGAATTCCACACTTACTAACCGTCATGACCAAATTCACCGGTAAGTCACCTTTTCCTTTATATATATATATATATATATATATATATAGATAAATAAGTTATCCACAGACACGTGTTTCGAGGTTTACCTTTCATCAGTGTGGCTATACGTTAACAGCTACTCCTGGCCGGGTTTGAGACCTGAATGAATTTTTGTTCGCCAAGTCTCTTACTGATGCGGCCAACAGCGGCTGTCAAATATAGGAGAATATTTACTGGATACATTTCTAAGCGGAAATGATTTCACTAGAGTCCTCGAACTTTGTAAACAAAGTGAAGGTTAGCTACATGCCAGAACGGTAAATTTTACAATTAAATCCCTATTTAGAGAACTCAACTAAACCCCTCCGCATGAACTGGATGCGACACAAGGTCAATTTTTTAAACAGAGGTTAATTGGTTTGAATTCAGAGTTTTCCTTCTAATAGACAGATTGCCTAAACAAAGCGGAAAAGCCCAGTCTTCACTACTATTTACTCATAGCTGAAGAAAGTATAGTTGGATTCATACCTTTCACAAGGGTATTAGCACTATGTGAAATGCAAACAGCTTTGTCTATGATTTGAACTCGGGTTGACCAGTCCATTTCCTATGAATCTAACCATTATGCCATGTGCCTCCATACATATAGTCATCCACAGACACCGTGTTTCAACATATCATGTCTCCTCAATGTGGCCAGAATTAGCAGGCTACCCCCAGCCAGGATTGAAACCCAATCAATTTATCATCAGTCAGAGTTCCTAACCACTGGGCCATCTGTACCCCAACAAATGCAAGTCAGAATTTAACTGATATATATACATACATATGTATCTATTATTATTAATTTTATTATTTTATATGTATCTATGTAAAGGCCATCAGAGAGAACTCCATCTGTTGTATAGGAGAGTCTTACATTTAAGCATAATTGGAAGCTGGCAGTGAAATCCCTTCCAAAGAACTCAGATTACCTGGGGTGGGGAGCATATATATATATATATATATATCCACAGACACAGACACCATGTTTCGACGTTATCATGTCTCCTCAAATCTGTGGGTAGACTTTGAAAGCTACCTCCAGCCGGGATCGAAACCCAACTGATTTTCTGTCAGTCCAGCATCTTAACCACTTGGCCATCAGCCACCTGCAAGGAAGGGGTAGATTTTAACTGTTACATACATACATAAGTATATATGTTACAGCCGTTAGAGAGCTCACATCTGGTTTATAGGAGGGCCTTACCATTTTAAGCTTAATTTACAACTGAAAATCAAATTTTTACCCCCAGAGAGCTCAATCAACAAGGAGTTGGGAGACATATTTTTTTTAGTAAATATGTTACACTTAATATTTATAGTTTAAAATTTAAAATAAATTTGGAACACTACATGAATAATAAGTAAAATAAGAGTAATGACATAAGATTTTAAACAAATTAATAATATACATAAATCCTTTTTCAGAAAATTCATTTTAGTTTCTAGAATGATTTTGACTACAAATTACATTATATTGTTTTCAAACAGAATATTACTAACAGCAATGAAGCACTAAGATTTTTATCCTTTTTGTTTCCATATTTAGAATTGAAGATACAGCATCTCATATTGACCACATGGTAGTTTAATATAAAAGTTGAAATGTTTAACATTGGCAAATACTTCAACTATAATGAAATCATTTTCTGAATACCTTTTTTTCATATTTGATATATCTACATACATACATACATACATACATACATACATATATGTGTGTGTGTGTGTGTGTGTGTGTATCTTGTTATAATGGAAATTCAGTATCTACCTGTCTGTAACTGAAACTATGTCACTGATTATGTCACAATATCCTCAGGAATTGCATATGTGCCCCTCAGGGTTAAGTATGTAAGTTTTAATGTATACATCAAATTAAAAAAACTAACAAAATTAAAGAACACATATAAAAAGATTACACTTATTTTAATTATATTTTAATTGGTTTCTATATAAAACCATTCATAGGATTGATTTTAATACTTTTGAGAATAAAACAATATTATTAGAGATCAATAACACCAAGTAATTATTTATTAAACTCGGTTTTGTTAAAACCAGTATGCAAATTTATCACACAATATATGTAAACCTTTATTTCTTAAGGATATATAAGACACATTGCAGGATTTTAAATGCACTAATAAGATGGTCTATTTTAAGGCAAATCTAACTCAGATTTTTATAGACATTATTAATAAATAAGATTTATTCTATGTATTAATGATTTTGACCATAAATTAATTTTACACAGTTCCTGAGGATATTGTGACATAAGCAGTGAAATAGTTTCGGTTACAGAGACAGACACCAAATCTCCTTTATAATAAGATATATAAACTCATAAAGTTTTCTCCTACTTGAGTTTTAGGATTATAAATCCTCAGATCGGAAACAAAATAGAATGAATAAGGAAGTAATTATTTTCCTACTTTAATATTTTCATTTCAATATTTTACTCAGCATTTTTATATTTCATACTTATTGTATATTGCACTACTTGTAAAATATGGGAAACTTTTTTGTTTTTTATTTGTTATTCTGTTATCATTATTAATTTAAAATACGCACGCACGCACATATGGTTTGATGGTTGGTTTTGAAGGTGATCACGATGCAAGCATAAAGAAAAATAATTCCACCATCGTTCCCCACCAAAAGAAAAAAATACCAAAAATCAGGAAATTAACCGAATTTAATGAAATTTTCAGTGTTGATATATTAAGAAATAAAAGATATAATGCACCAGTTATTTTATTTAAAAACTTTTACATTTTTGGGAGTCAGTTAACATTGAACCACATATCTTTGAGACATAACACAGATTCTCAAAGATATGTGGTTCAAAGTTAACTGAACTGAAAAAATGTAAAAGTTAGAAGAGTTGAATTCGTTTGAAATGTTAGATTTTCAAATGGGTCAGGGTGTAGTTTGTTTGAAGTGGGTTGGTCAGTGTTTGTTTTTGTTAGGTGTTACTGACCCCTAAATCTTTTGTCACCTTGACTTTATTGCCAGGGTAGAGTATCAAACTTCTTGTTGAGGAATGGCTGAAAACTTTTTATCTTTTTAATCCGTACTCATGGTTTCCGATTACAGATTTAATGTAATCTTTTTGATTTCTTTTGATAATGGTGAATCTAGCGTGTGTGTATATATATATATATATATATGTGAATAGAAAATTTTTAGAAAAAAACAAATATGTTATTAGTTTTGCTGACAGATCTGTTTCGACCTTTTAATAAAGCGGTCTTTTTCAAAGCAACTTTATTTATGAGGAAAGACGAAATAAATAAACCGTTATTCAAGAGGTACAAACAAACGCTCTCGTTCAGGGTCGGAATTTAAAAAAATTTTTGAAAATGCATATTTTGTGTTAAAATAAAATAAATTTTATTTTTAAAAATCAGAAGCATTTAAGTGTATAAAAAAAGGTATCAAACAGGTATTAAAAACGGTATTATTTTAACACAAAATAAGCATTTTCAAAAATTTTTTAAATTCTGGCCCAGAACGAAAGCGTTTGTTTGTGCCTCGTGATTAACGGTTTATTTATTCCGTCTTTCCTCATAAATATAGTTTCTTTGAAAAAGACCGCTTTATTAAAAGGTTGAAACAGATCTGTCAGCAAAACTAATAACATCTTTTGTTTTTTCTAAAAATGTTCTATTCATACTGTCGGATTCACTTCCATATATAAAATATATATATAAACCCAATACTTTCCCCTATCACTTACTGCCTCATTTACCCTAAACCCTTTGATCTTTCTATTCCGTCCCACTTGAACTTATTTGAATTACCTACATCTGTGGCGACTCCTTTTACCTCCTCCTCCTCCTCTATCATCTTCTCTTGTCTCCTTCGTTTATCTTTTCATCATTTATATACCATTCTGTTTTAAAAATAATAAATTCATTCCGATGAAGCCTCTAAGACCAACAGAGGTGAAATATTAATTGAATATAATTGTTTGTGTTTGTTATTCACTTTTTTCCATAATATTTCCTCACATTTTGTTGGATTTTTCCCAATCTGCCATTTTCTTCACAATGTTTGCATATGCAATCAAGTTATTAAATTCTATTCTTTTAAGTTAATTTTTATTGCCAAAATCTGCATTTTGTTGACTAATTATAATCTTTCAAGCTACTAATGAATTTTAAAAATCTTAAATAGTGTCTTGTATAAGCATAACATAACAAGTCATATAAGTACATCATTCTCTTTCAGTTTTGAACGTTTATAAGTAAAATATTTTCATGTGTTTATCACTGATTTATGCTACATGAAATGACAACAAAATAAAAGCACATACACACACACATACACACACACACACACATATATATATGTATGTATATATATATATATATATATAAATTGTAATGTAGGTTCAAATCAATTTGGCTGCTAAAAAGTTAGCTTTGGGTTGGGGGCTATTTCAGTTATGTTCTTTAATTGTTTTTCTTGCCTTAAAACTGAAATATTAAAATATTACAAATTATGCATTTCATATTCAGACTTTTCACTAAAACAAAATAAAATTCTCACATTTTCTTGAATTTGCAAACAATAATCATCATGTCGTGCTAGTAGCATGGATATCCATGACAATATCTTGCCAACTGTCCCTATCATTCCTTACTCTTGGGAAGTCCTCTATGCAGCATCCAGTATCCACACAGAGTTGCTCAATGTAGGTCTTTACTTGGCAGCCACACTGATGTGACCATGTGCTGGTTTCTATTAGAGAACATCACTTATGAGTTCGTCCCCACTTCTCCAGCAGTTTCCAATATGTCTTGCTTTTCTCACACGGATGGTCTGCGTGATGGGGGCAAGTGGCCATACAGCTGCTTTCTTTTAGGGTATTGTTTCCATGATTTGTTCAGTATCACACCCAGCATTCTTGTGCAGCTCCCATCTGGCTAATTCTCTTAGGCGCTTCGTTAGGGTCCAAGTGGTACAGCCATACAGTAGCCCTGATACAACTACAGCTAGAAAGAATTGTCACTTTAACTTGTCATTGAGATTAGATTTCCATATGACTGATAATCTGCCTATGGTAGACCATGCCTTTCCTATTCATGTGCAATTAACATCATTTCTGTGGATGATCCAACCTTTAAACACAGTAATGATATCAAATGTCCATTTTGATATTTTCTGTCTATTGTCAAGCCATCAATTCTTGAAATTGGCGCAGAGGAATAAGTATCTAATAATGAAGAGGGTGGGAAGCAACTTTTTCTTTCATGGTAAATTGGTTCGATTAGATGCATTCGGCTGACGACACAGGAGAAACGCCTTTTGTTGGATAGGCCAAAACACTTTGCACTGTAATCAGGCAAAAAGGCTAGTCTACAGGAATCCAATCTTCATTTCTGCTGGAAGGCAGAAAATAACCATTTCCACAGACAATAGAACCATTGTTTTCAACTCAAATCTTCTGATGAGAGGAATTTCCATCCTGAAATCCACAGAAGGTGACTGCTGTCCACAGTGGAATGGGCTTGGTGGGGTAGAGACGATTTGGGTTGGTCAGTTGGTTGATAGCATAGACTGATCACTGTCCAACACACACACACATATATATATATATATATATATATATATATATATATATATATATATATGGAAAACTTGCTTCCATTTGCTTGAATGGTCAACTGAATAAATGAAGTGTCAAATAGGGCCACATGAGATATGTTAGTAACGATGAGTCTAGTGACATAATTATGTCTGGGTCAGAAAAAAAAAAGAAGTGAAAAATGAATGGTGGAACTTCCAAATCCTCAACTAGTTGACAAGACTGATAACTGTCCAACATAATATATATTATATATATATTGTGTGTGTGTGTGTGTGTGTATAAACTTCCTTCCACTTGCCTGAATGGTCAATTGAATAAAACATTATTTCTTTCTTTATTCCCTGTTTGTTGCCTCCTTCATTCTTTCTTTCTTTTTCTTTCATTGGTCTCTTAGTGTGTGTATATATGTATATATATATATAATTTATGTATATTTCTTTTGCTTCTTTCTTTGTTCTTGTTGGTCTACTTTCTTTTTTAAATCCTATCTTCAACTCTCTTTCCTTCTTTCCGTCTTTTTTTTTCTATCTCAGTCTCTTTGTAGGAATGAACATTCTTTTCTTTCTTTCTTTCTTTCTTCATTTATTTGTATGAATGCATCTTTCATTCATTCATTCTTTGTATGAATTAACATTTCTTACTTTCTTTCTTCTCCCCTCTCTCTCTACACACACACAAATGTGTGTGTGTGTGTGTGTGTTTCTCTTTCTTTTTTTTCTTTCTTTTTAATTCTTGTATTTTTTATGTTAGTAAAGATGAAGCTGGTGATATAATTCTTTCTTGGAAAGGGAGACAACAACGAAAACAAAAAGTGAAAAATAAATGATGAAACCACAAAATCCTTAACTAGTTGACGAGATTTTATCAAGTGGATGGACATGTTTACGTATCCAGCACATTGGTTCCTGGAATATAACAAAAGACTATTTGGTAAAATAGACAAAAACAAAAAATGGTCTATAAGTTTAGAAGAGAAAAGAAAGACCAACAAATCTTACGTCCAGAATTGGGAATATCAAGTGGGATTTTATTGAAAATGTCATACAAGTCAAATCTTGATTAGTGTTCAAAGTAGCAGAAGATAAAATTGGGAAGAAAAAGAAAAGAAAAAAATTGACATATTGGAGTGGGGGGGGGGTATCAATTTTAATTTTATTAATTTCACTTGCTAACTTTTTCAATTTGTAATTTTACTATTTCTCTGAATTTTTTGAGATGAAGCTTAATAATTTGGATGTTTTGGATTATCCAGACTATTGTCCTCATCTTATTGTTATCTACACAATATTTGGCCAATGTACACTCTGTTCTTCATCAGGTCTTTCTTGTCGAACTCAGGAACCTTCACCTTCCAAAAAATTCATTCTGAATTGTCCAGTTGGATTACATGGCACAATGGAAATAAGGGTTGGGTTAACACAGTTCTAAGTGACAATCATCTATAGGTTGCAGTTTCAATCCTGTCCAAGGTGATGATAACATAGAATACTTAATATAACTTAACACTTGTAGCCAGTCATGGTTAATGGAATGAGAACAGTCTACCCTGATGGATTCTGAGTTCAACAAGAAACACCTAAAGAAAACCAGGGTACATCAATCAAAACGTTGTGTATATAACAATAAAGATAACGACAATAATCCAAATTGTCATTTTTAATTCAATTTTTTTTATAATTTTTTAAAAAACATTTCTTGAACAGATTTTGGGGGTTCTTTTTAATCTATTATTGCCAAATGAAGAAACAGAAGTTAAATATCTAAGTTAAAGAGGAACAAAAAACACCTGTGTGCAACCATGGTATACAGGAATTGTACCTTTTACTAGTGCACTGTGGTAATTATGCGACGTAAATGAGTATGCTTATTGCAAACAATAGAGGGTAGGAGACAGATCACACCTTAAAAACCAGTGAAAAACTCCAAATAATGATTTAAAACCTTTTCAGAATTTGACAACAATGCAGGAGTTTCAGAATCAGATCAAAATCACCAGAGATTTATGGGTACAGACGAACAGACAGGGACATTTGGCAAAATTTTAAGATTAAAAAGAACCCCCACATCTGTTCAGAAAATGTTTTTAAAATTATAAAAAAAATTGAATTAAAAATGGACAATTTTGTATATTGTCTATCTTTATTGTATATAACACAACGTTTTGATTGAATGTTACCCTCTGGTTTTCTTTAGGTGTTTCTTGTTGAACTCAGAATCCATCAGGGGTAGACTGTTCTCATTTCCATAACCATGACTGGCTACAAGTGTTAAGTAATTAAGTATTCTATTGTTATCATCACCCTGGACAGGATGAAACTGCAACCTATAGAGATTGTCACTTAGAACCTGTGTTAACCCAACCCTTATTTCCATTGTGCATGTATCCAACTGGACAATTCAGAATGAATTTTTGGAAGGTGAAGGTTCCTGAGTTCGACAAGAAGACCTGATGAAGAACAGAGTGTACATTGGCCAAAAATATTGTTAGATAACAATAAAGATGAGGACAATAGTCTGATAATCCAAAACATCCAAATTATTAAGCTTCATCTCAAAAAATTCAGAGAAATAGTAAAAATTACAAATTGAAAAAGTTAGCAAGTGAAATTAAATAAAATTAAAATTGATACCCCCCCCCCCACATCCAATATGTCAATATTTTTTCTTTTCTTTTTCTTCCCAATTTTATCTTCTGCTACTTTGAACACTAATCAAGATTTGACTTGTATGACATTTCAATAAAATCCCACTTGATATTCCCAATCTGGACGTAAGATTTGTTGGTCTTTCTTTTCTCTCTAAACTTATAGACCATTTTTTGTTTTTGTCTATTTTACCAAATAGTCTTTGTTATATTCCAGGAACCAATGTGCTGGATACGTAAACATGTCCATCCACTTGATAAAATCTCGTCAACTAGTTAAGGATTTTGTGGTTTCATCATATTTTTCACTTTTTGTTTTCGTTGTGTCTCCCTTTCCAAGAAAGAATATATCACCAGCTTCATCTTTACTAATTAAAAAATACAAGAATTAAAAAGGAAGAAAAAAAAAGAAGAGAAACACACACAACACACACACACACATTGTGTGTGTGTGTAGAAGAGAGGAGGGGAAGAAAGAAAGTAAGAAATGTTAATTCATACAAAGAATGAATGAATGAAAGATGCATTCATACAAATAAATGAAGAAAGAAAGAAAGAAAGAAAAGAATGTTCATTCCTACAAAGAGACTGAGGATAGAAAAAAAAAGACGGAAAGAAGGAAAGAGAGTTGAAGATAGGATTTAAAAAAGAAAGTAGACCAACAAGAACAAAGAAAGAAGCAAAAAGAAATATACATAAATTATATATATATATACATATATACACACACTAAGAGACCAATGAAAGAAAAAGAAAGAAAGAATGAAGGAGGCAACAAACAGGGAATAAGAAAGAAATAATGTTTTATTCAATTGACCATTCAGGCAAGTGGAAGGAAGTTATACACAACACACACACACACACATATATATATATATATTATATATGTTGGACAGTTATCAGTCTTGTCAACTAGTTGAGGATTTGGAAGTTCCACCATTCATTTTTCACTTCTTTTTTTTTTCTGACCCAGACATAATTATGTCACTAGACTCATCGTTACTAACATATCTCATGTGCCCTATTTGACACTTCATTTATTCAGTTGACCATTCAAGCAAATGGAAGCAAGTTTCCATATATATAATATATATATATATATATATATATATATATATATATATATGTGTGTGTGTGTTGGACAGTGATCAGTCTATGCTATCAACCAACTGACCAACCCAAATCGTCTCTACCCCACCAAGCCCATTCCACTGTGGACAGCAGTCACCTTCTGTGGATTTCAGGATGGAAATGCTCATCAGAAGATTTGAGTTGAAAACAATGGTCTATTGTCTGTGGAAATGGTTATTTTCTGCCTTCCAGCAGAATGAAGATTGGATTCCTGTAGACTAGCCTTTTTGCCTGATTACAGTGCAAAGTGTTTGGCCTATCCAACAAAAGGCGTTTCTCCTGTGTCGTCAGCCGAATGCATCTAATCGAACCAATTTACCATGAAAGAAAAAGTTGCTTCCCACCCTCTTCATTATTAGGATACTTATTCCTCTGCGCCAATTTCAAGAATGATGGCTTGACAAATAGACAGAAAATATCAAAATGGACATTTGATATCATTACTGTGTTTAAAGGTTGGATCATCCACAGAAAATGATGTTAATTGCACATGAATAGGAAAGGCATGGTCTACCATAGGCAGATTATCAGTCATATGGAAATCTAATCTCAATGACAAGTTAAAGTGACAATTCTTTCTAGCTGTAGTTGTATCAGGGCTACTGTATGGCTGTACCACTTGGACCCTAACGAAGCGCCTAGAGAATTAGCCAGATGGGAGCTGCACCAAGAATGCTGGGTGTGATACTGAACAAATCATGGAAACAATACCCTAAAAGAAAGCAGCTGTATGGCCACTTGCCCCCATCACGCAGACCATCCGTGTGAGAAAAAGCAAGACATATTGGAAACTGCTGGAGAAGTGGGGACGAACTCATAAGTGATGTTCTCTAATAGAAACCAGCACATGGTCACATCAGTGGGGGCTGCCAAGTAAAGACCTACATTGAGCAACTCTGTGTGGATACTGGATGCTGCATAGAGGAACTTCCCAAGAGTAAGGAATGATAGGGACAGTTGGCAAGATATTGTCATGGATATCCATGCTACTAGCACGACATGATGATTATTGTTTGCAAATTCAAGAAAATGTGAGAATTTTATTTTGTTTTAGTGAAAAGTCCTGAATATGAAATGCATAATTTGTAATATTTTAATATTTCAGTTTTAAGGCAAGAAAAACAATTAAAGAACATAACTGAAATAGCCCCCACCCAAAGCTAACTTTTTAGCAGCCAAATTGATTTGAACCTACATTACAATTTATATATATATATATATATATATACATACATATATATATTGTGTGTGTGTGTGTGTATATGTGTGTGTGTATGTGCTTTTATTTTGTTGTCATTTCATGTAGCATAAATCAGTGATAAACACATGAAAATATTTTACTTATAAACGTTCAAAACTGAAAGAGAATGATGTACTTATTATGACTTGTTATGTTATGCTTATACAAGACACTATTTAAGATTTTAAAATTCATTAGTAGCTTGAAAGATTATAATTAGTCAACAAAAATGCCAGATTTTGGCAATAAAAATTAACTTAAAAAAATAGAATTTAATAACTTTGATTGCATATGCAAACATTGTGAAGAAAATGGCAGATTGGGAAAAATCCAACAAAATGTGAGGAAATATTATGGAAAAAAGTGAATAACAAACACAAACAATTATATTCAATTAATATTTCACCTCTGTTGGTTCTTAGAGGCTTCATCGGAATGAATTTTATTATTTTAAAACAGAATGGTATATAAATGATGAAAAGATAAACGAAGGAGACAAGAGAAGATGATAGGAGGAGAGGAGGAGGTAAAAGGAGTCGCCACAGATGTAGGTAATTCAAATAAGTTCAAGTGGGACGGAATAGAAAGATCAAAGGGTTTAGGGTAAATGAGCAGTAAGTGATAGGGGGAAAGTATTGGGTTATATATATATTTATATATGGAAGTGAATCCGACAGTATGAATAGAACATTTTTAGAAAAAACAAAAGATGTTATTAGTTTTGCTGACAGATCTGTTTCAACCTTTTAATAAAGCGGTCTTTTTCAAAGAAACTATATTTATGAGGAAAGACGGAATAAATAAACCGTTAATCACGAGGCACAAAAACAAACGCTTTCGTTCTGGGCCAGAATTTAAAAAATTTTTGAAAATGCTTATTTTGTGTTAAAATAATACCGTTTTTATACCTGTTTGATACCTTTTTTTATACACTTAAATGCTTCTGATTTTTAAAAATAAAATTTATTTTATTTTAACACAAAATATGCATTTTCAAAAATTTTTTTTAAATTCCGACCCTGAACGAGAGCGTTTGTTTGTACCTCTTGAATAACGGTTTATTTATTCGTCTTTCCTCATAAATAAAGTTGCTTTGAAAAAGACCGCTTTATTAAAAGGTCGAAACAGATCTGTCAGCAAAACTAATAACATATTTGTTTTTTCTAAAAATTTTCTATTCACATATATATATATATATATATACACACACGCTAGATTCACCATTATCAAAGAAATCAAAAAGATTACATTAAATCTGTAATCGGAAACCATGAGTACGGGATTAAAAAGATAAAAAGTTTTCAGCCATTCCTCAACAAGAAGTTTGATACTCTACCCTGGCAATAAAGTCAAGGTGACAAAGATTTTAGGGGTCAGTAACACCTAACAAAAACAAACACTGACCAACCCACTTCAAACAAACTACACCCTGACCCATTTGAAAATCTAACATTTCAAACGAATTCAACTCTTCTAACTTTTACATTTTTTCAGTTCAGTTAACTTTGAACCACATATCTTTGAGAATCTGTGTTATGTCTCAAAGATATGTGGTTCAATGTTAACTGACTCCCAAAAATGTAAAAGTTTTTAAATAAAATAACTGGTGCATTATATCTTTTATTTCTTAATATATCAACACTGAAAATTTCATTAAATTCGGTTAATTTCCTGATTTTTGGTATTTTTTTCTTTTGGTGGGGAACGATGGTGAATTATTTTTCTTTATGCTTGCATCGTGATCACCTTCAAAACCAACCATCAACCATATGTGCGTGCGTGCGTATTTTAAATTAATAATGATAACAGAATAACAAATAAAAAACAAAAAAGTTTCCCATATTTTACAAGTAGTGCAATATACAATAAGTATGAAATATAAAAATGCTGAGTAAATATTGAAATGAAAATATAAAGTAGGAAAATAATTACTTCCTTATTCATTCTATTTTGTTTCCGATCTGAGGATTTATAATCCTAAAACTCAAGTAGGAGAAAACTTTATGAGTTATATATCTTATTATAAAGGAGATTTGGTGTCTGTCTCTGTAACCGAAACTATTTCACTGCTATGTCACAATATCCTCAGGAACTGTGTAAAATTAATTTATGGTCAAAATCATTAATACATAGAATAAATCTTATTTATTAATAATGTCTATAAAAATCTGAGTTAGATTTGCCTTAAAATAGACCATCTTATTAGTGCATTTAAAATCCTGCAATGTGTCTTATATATCCTTAAGAAATAAAGGTTTACATATATTGTGTGATAAATTTGCATACTGGTTTTTAACAAAACCGAGTTTAATAAATAATTACTTGGTGTTATTGATCTCTAATAATATTGTTTTTATTCTCAAAAGTATTTAAAATCAATCCTATGAATGGTTTTATATAGAAACCAATAAAATATAATTAAAATAAGTGTAATCTTTTTTATATGTGTTCTTTAATTTTGTTAGTTTTTTTAATTTGATGTATACATTAAAACTTACATACTTAACCTGAGGGGCACATATGCAATTCCTGAGGGATATTGTGACATAATCAGTGACATAGTTTCAGTTACAGACAGGTAGATACTGAATTTCCATTATAACAAGATACACACACACACACACACACACACATATATGTATGTATGTATGTATGTATGTATGTATGTAGATATATCAAATATGAAAAAAAGGTATTCAGAAAATGATTTCATTATAGTTGAAGTATTTGCCAATGTTAAACATTTCAACTTTTATATTTAAACTACCATGTGGTCAATATGAGATGCTGTATCTTCAATTCTAAATATGGAAACAAAAAGGATAAAAATCTTAGTGCTTCATTGCTGTTAGTATTATTCTGTTTGAAAACAATATAATGTAATTTGTAGTCAAAATCATTCTAGAAACTAAATGAAATTTTCTGAAAAAGGATTTATGTATATTATTAATTTGTTTAAAATCTTATGTCATTACTCTTATTTTACTTATTATTCATGTAGTGTTCCAAATTTATTTTAATTTTAAAACTATAAATATTAAGTGTAACATATTTACTAAAAAAAATATGTCTCCCAACTCCTTGTTGATTGAGCTCTCTGGGGGTAAAATTTGATTTTCAGTTGTAAATTAAGCTTAAAATGGTAAGGCCCTCTATAAACCAGATGTGAGCTCTCTAACGGCTGTAACATATATACTTATGTATGTATGTAACAGTTAAAATCTACCCCTTCCTTGCAGGTGGCTGATGGCCAAGTGGTTAAGATGCTGGACTGACAGAAAATCAGTTGGGTTTCGATCCCGGCTGGAGGTAGCTTTCAAAGTCTACCCACAGATTTGAGGAGACATGATAACGTCGAAACATGGTGTCTGTGTCTGTGGATATATATATATATATATATATGCTCCCCACCCCAGTATCTGAGTTCTTTGGAAGGGATTTCACTGCCAGCTTCCAATTATGCTTAAATGTAAGACTCTCCTATACAACAGATGGAGTTCTCTCTGATGGCCTTTACATAGATACATATAAAATAATAAAATTAATAATAATAGATACATATGTATGTATATATATCAGTTAAATTCTGACTTGCATTTGTTGGGGTACAGATGGCCAGTGGTTAGGAACTCTGACTGATGATAAATTGATTGGGTTTCAATCCTGGCTGGGGGTAGCCTGCTAATTCTGGCCACATTTGAGGAGACATGATATGTTGAAACACGGGGTCTGTGGGATGACTATATGTATGGAGGCACATGGCATAATGGTAGATCATAGGAAATGGACTGGTCAACCCGAGTTCAAATCATAGACAAAGCTGTTTGCATTTCACATAGTGCTAATACCTTGTGAAAGGTATGAATCCAACTATACTTTCTTCAGCTATGAGTAAATAGTAGTGAAGACTGGGCTTTTCCGCTTTGTTTAGGCAATCTGTCTATTAGAAGGAAAAACTCTGAATTCAAACCAATTAACCTCTGTTTAAAAAATTGACCTTGTGTCGCATTCCAGTTCATGCGGAGGTTTAGTTGAGTTTCTCTAACATAGGGATTTAATTGTAAAATTTTACCGTTTCTGGCATGTGAGCTAACCTTCACTTTGTTTACAAAGTTCGAGGACTCTAGTGAAAATCATTTCCGCTTAGAAATGTATCCAGTAAAATTCCCATATTTGACAGCCGCTGTTGCCGCATCAGTAAGAGACTTTGGCGAACAAAATTCATTCAGGTCTCAAACCCGGCCAGGAGTAGCTGTTAACGTATAGCCACACTGATGAAAGGTAAACCTCGAAAACACCGTGTCTGTGGATAACTTATTTATCTATATATAATATATATATATATATATATATATAAAGGAAAAGGTGACTTACCGGTGAATTTGGTCATGACGGTTGTAATGTGGAATTCAGGGTAAGTCAGGATATAATAAATACAAAGTGCTCAATACTAAGTTAGAGCAAATATTATAAAATGGGTATAAGAATGAAACTCGAGTAGGTTATCTCTTGTACCCATTTTTATAATATATATATATATTATTAAATAAGTGTATTTTGCAGCATTTTTCCTTTATACATGTTGTGTTAAACTGTACAGACAATTCTTGTCGGACGAGTTTTGGTCAATCCTTTCTAATTTTCGGGCCTCTTTTTGGTGTCAGGGTTTCCTACCTGATCATGGCAAACTGTATTGCTTGAAAGTGCTCATTTTGAACCTTTTGGTGGAGTGTTACACCAGTTCCACCCTGACACCAAAAAGATGGCCCAAAAATTAGAAAGATCGACCAAAAACTCGTCCAACAAGAATTGTCTGTACAGTTCAACACAACTTGTTATAATATAATATATATATAATATATAATGAATAGTGAATGAAAAAATGAGAAAAAGTTTGCATGGAAAAGGTGCTCAATGCTAATAAAGCAGAGCAGTTTTATAATTAATGTTGATATTATGATTTCACACTCATAACTTCAAGTTTCTTGGTAGTCCAATCATCAGATGAGAAGTGGTTGAGAGTAAAAAACCAGTCGTGAAATGGTAAAAATCAAATTTTTGTAGCGTTTATATGCAGCGTTTTCACGCGATGGGAAATGCAAAGCCAAAAATTGTTTTTTTAAACTGTGGCTGTTTAACGTTTATGTGACGTGGATTGTATTCACGTGATGTAATGTCATGACGTTAAAATTTGTTATTTAAAAAACATTAATAATCAAACAAAACTTGCATTGGTGTTAATGCACGCGGTGTTCAGATTGAATATTTTTTTTTTTTTTTTTTTTTTTTTTCTAAATAAATAATAAAATAAATAAATAAATAAAAAAAAAAAAAAAAAAAAAGGAAGAGCGAAAAATTCAGGGATCACTTACCACCTGACCCTAATTGATCCCTGAATTTTCGCCTCTCCTTTTTTTTTTTTTTTTTATTTTTTTTTTTTTATTATTATTATTTATTTTAAAGAAAAAAAAAAAAAAAAAAAAAAAAAAAAATTTTCATCTTTTGAACACCGCGTGCATTAACACCAATGCAAGTTTGTTGATTATAATGTTTTTTAAATACAAATTTAACGTCATGACATTACATCATGTGAATTACAATCCACGTCACATAAAACGTTTTAAACAAGCCACAGTTTAAAAAAACAATTTTTAGCTTTGCATTTCCATCGCCGTGAAAAAACGCTGCATATAAACGCTACAAAATGATTTTTACCATCTCACGACTGGTTTTTTACATCTCAACCACTTCTCATCTGATGATTGGACTACAAGAAACTTTGAAGTTATGAGTGCTGAAATCATAATATCAACATTAATAAAAAAAAAAATTTATATATATATATATATATATATTATATATATATATGTATATATATATAATGTTCTATGCTGAAAACTGAATGTAGCCTGAGCAAGGTTATAAGAAAAACATAGGCAATAGGTGCCCATACAGGAAGTTTCTCCTCAAATGTTATTCAAATAAAGGGCAAAGAACGGTCTTCAAAACATTCTGACACAAGTGTCATTGGCAGAGTTTTCTAGAAGGAAGTTGAAGAATATTTGATTGCCTTAAGGTTTTGTAAGGTTAAACCTTCTTTGAAACTTATTGCCCACCTAAGTTTAGAGAACCCTGTCTACTCTACTATTTATCTATAGCTAGGGGAAAGAGGAGATGGAGTTGCACTTTCTCAAGGACATAATATATCTATATATTGCATAATCATCATTATCTGTCACGCAATTACACGGATATCCATGACAATCTCTTGCCAACACTCCCTATCATTCATTTCCCAGAAAGGTCCTCCATGTAGCATCAGTATCCTCGCAAAGAGGTCAATGTAGGTCCTTAGTGGCCTGCACACATTAGCATGTCCATGTGTTGGCTTCCACAGGAGGACGCGCTTATGAGCTCATCCTTGCTTCTCCAGCAGTGTCTAGCATGCCTTGTCCATCTCACTCAGATGGTTTGTGAGATGGGGGGCAAGTGGCCATACAGCTGCTTCCTTGTAGGGTGCTGCTTCCACAACTTTGTTCAAGACTGCACTGCACACAGCATCCTTGCTGCAGCTCCCATCTTGCTATTTCTAGAGGCCACTTGTCTAGGGTCAGGGTGGTGCAGCCATACAGCAGTACTGATATAACCACAGCCTGGAATATTGTCGCTTTAACTGTCAGTGAGATGCCTTTCCTATTTGTATGTATTAACATTGCTTTCTGTGGATGAGATATTACTACCTAGGTATGTGAATTGTTCTACTGGCTTAAGAGCTTATCGTCAAGTGTGGAGATGTCTCTTTCTTTTTGAAACTCATGAAACTCAGTTTTATCAGCGTTGACGCGAGGCCGATATTCTTTGCTGCCTTCTCCAGGCTATGCAGTAGTGACTCGGCCCATGCTGGTGTATCTGCAAGAAGTGCAAGGTCATCAGCATAGTCTGCATCATGGTGACAGCCTCTGCGGATATTGCCTGCTTCTTGCCTTTTTAAGAGTGAAACCTTTCTATTATGGTATCTAATAGGCATATTCATAAAAATATGGTGTTAATGTATCTCCTAATGTAGGACCCCAGCAGTGATATCAAAGAAATCTGTGTCGCCATCAGAGTGAGCGTACCCATTGCTTTAGTGTCTTTGTAGAGCATCATTATACGGCAACCGTTTCTTTGGGGAGACCATATGCTAGTAGTATTTTGTTCCATTTTCCCTCTGTGATAGAATCAAATGCCTTGGAGAAATCTACGAATAGCAGCGTTGCCTCTAGATTCTTTGCTTGAACCCCTTCATATCCGTTGAATAGTCAGGATTCTGATGAGGTGTGGATCGATTTCTGCGGAATCCATTTTGGTTTTTTCTAAGGATTTTTCTCTTTATTTTGGTTCGGATGCCGATTAAGAATAAGGGCATTATTATATCTTAGCTGCAATAGCAGTAGAGTTATGCCTCTGTAGTTTTTAGCGATTCCGAGATCTCCCTTTTTGGGAATGGGAGGATGCAGCTTTTTTGTCCATTTATCTATTCTATTTTGTCTATATACTGCATTGCATAGCCAAAGCAGTAGGTCATTAAACTTTCCCATCTTCCATACCTCGGGGGGTATTTCGTCAAACCTGGCAGCTTTTCTCCTTTAGTTTCTTAAGACTTCATTGAGTTCTTCTGTTCGTTTGAAATCCCCCAGTTTGATGTCTAATTGTCTAATGAACCAATTTGAAAAACAAATAAATTTAGCTGCCACTTTTGAAATTGAAAAAATCAAGGAAAGAAAAAAGAAGGTGAATTATTATTTTACGTTATAATTCTAATTCCAGTAAAAATACCAAATAATTATCTTTTTTAGTACATTTTTCAGTTATTTTGTATAAATTTCAGCTTAACCAAATTCAGTTGTTTTTTTATGTATGAACATGGCAGAACTCTAACAATATTCTTTTTCTCTAAAAAGAACCAAAACAATCATGTGCTGTTAACATTACTTCCTTGTATATCTTACCCTCTTACCGCCCCCCCCCCCCTCTGAACCCTGCGCCTCCCCTGAAAGTTAGTACATAAAATGTTTGTAATATTCCACATGCTGGATAGGCCCTCAATATTAATCCCACATGTGCAGATACATATATATTAATACTCGTGTTCCTTAATTGTATGACCGTTTCATCTTGCAACACCCTCTGGTTTTTAAAAATGAGACCATACAAATTGTCCATGATGAAATAGCAAAAATGTAAATCCTGATTATTTGGTGTTGCTTATCTGCCAAATTCTTATTACTTATGAGTGCTGTCACCTCAGATGAATAATCGACCATTCTGTTTTTATCATAAAGAAAGGAAAGGAAAGGAAAAAGGAAGATGCTACACAAAAAAAAATATAAGAAAGATAGAGAGGGTGAACATACCAACAGCGATAACGCTAATCTGTTTCAATCAAACATAATGTAAAGAAGGAAAGCAAAGAAAAAAGTGAAAGTTCAATCCAGATAATTATACTTTTTACATATGAACTATCAAAAGCTCTTAAGTAAATGAGGCGAGTGGCCACGATATTGACTCGCTGCCTCCTCGTCGCATGAAATGCTGTTTTGCAGTAACCCGGATATAAACACATTTGAACGCTACTCAAAATGTTGGTGGAAATATCGAAGTTCCTAAACGGCTATGCACCCCACCCAGGACCAGAGGTAAAGGAGCCAGGATGGTACATATTAACTGTTGTATTTAAGAGCCTTCCTCCAAAGATCGAGAGAGAACGATAGTAGGAGCTTTTGCTGTAGAAGAGGTCGTACTTTTGTGAGAGATTGTGATTTTATTTCGTTTGTTAGAGTAAACATAATCAAATATTCTAATAATTAAATCATCATACTGTGGTATATACAGGTCCGCTTAATGTAAGTTAATTATGGTAGCTCTATGTTGCTGAAGCACAATGGTCATCAGGTGGCAGAAGGATATGTAATGATATTAAACTGGAATTGATTCGCGATTGTTATTAAGCACAAGTGTTGAAAGAATTGGAGGTCCCAATGCAAAGCACCAACAGAGGAGTTAATCAAGTAAAATAAATATTCCCACACTGGAAAGCAGAAGAATATAATACAGATCAGCCCACCCCCACACCTCATGGGATAGGAGTTGCACACAGATTGACAGAGGAAGCAGTCATCATTCCTTCGAGAAAAAAAAAAAATGAAACTAAAAGATCTGATAGAAAAATAGATTCATACGTTAAAGTTGTTGAAGTAAATTCATTCCCATTCAGACAAAATAAAGTGAGAAAGCTGCAAGTTTCAACGAATGTTTGAGTTTGAGTTTTATTTAATGGCATATCACAACCTCTGTGGGTCATTTAATGGCAAAAAGGTTATTTTTTGGATTTCAGTAGGTAATTTAAAAATAGTGGTTCCTATGAGATATTCGGTTATTTCTGTTATATCTTGTGAAAAGTTGTTTTTTTATAAATTTTAAAATGTTTTTCAGGCGTTGTATCCAACCAGTTGATAATAAATTAGTTGGTTATTAAGAAGGCCTAGTGTCAATGTCTTTTGCCATAAGGTTAATCACTAATCACACACACACACAAAATGGTTAATGGATGCACTTATTTGTTGACAATCACTTTAGATATTAACAGGATTGAGAGATAGATAGATAGATAGATTAAGAACAAGACTGAGATAATAAAGAACAGACTGCAGATAGTAAGAACAGGCTGCTTCTTTTTCAAGCCTGTAGCCATGCAATGACTTTGTATGCTGCACCACTTGGAACTCTTAACAAAATGGAGGGATGAAAACTTGTAAGTTCCAAGGTACCCACTGTATGATATATTCATCATTGATTTGTTTCTGGTTTATAAACACGTTTGATTAATTTTTCTTTTTACTAATATCATCCTTTCATTTATTCAATCATTCTGTATTCTGCATTGATGTGGGGAACATATTATAAATATATGCACCCACCTTTTCTGACCCCCCTCCTACACACACACACACAAAAATTTGTTTGTTGAGTGCAGAAGTAAATAAACTCAAGAGAACCAAAGTTTTATTTTTAAACAGCAACAAAAAAAAAAAAATCCTTATTGGAACTGAATGTCTTGAATTGGAAAGTCTGAAATAGAAACATGAGGAAAGGGTTAAGAGCAAAAAATATTAACTAAGAAGAAAAGAAAGAAAAAATGTATAAGTAACCTTGGTAGCAGCTTTTATTAAGTGCTAGTGCTACAGCCAAGAGCATCAATAAGCAAGTGAGAGTCTCTGGGTAACCAGGGACTAGAGCTTGTTGTCTGAAAAACATTCAGGGCATTGTCCAAACGATTTTTGATATTCTGGATACTGTCTGAAAATAAACAAGATATATTTCAGTCAAAAAAAAAAAAAAAAAAAAAAAAAAAAAAAATTATACTATATATAATATATATACACGGATGTTTCTAAAGATTGATATTGTTGAGAGACTGTACAGGTGTTTCAGACAAAATTGATATAATTTCCTAATTAATAACTGACCAATTCTCATTAAATGGATCTCCGATATTTAACAATATGTTAGAAAACAATGAAAAGCTCTATGCTTCAATGTTGCAAACACCTTTTCTTTTTCCATTGAATGGATTTGTATAGAAAAAAAAAAAATAATAAAAAAAAGGGAAAAAATAAATTATAAAAAATAAAAAAAACAAATTTAATAAAAAAAAAAAAAAAAAAGAAATAGAAATTGAATTAAATTGAAAATCTCTTAAACTTTTGTTTAGAAGACAAAGCTAACAAAGACATCCATTCGTATAAGACTTACTCTGTCCGTTGGTCCTAGATCTCTTGCCACACTATGTTATAAAAAATAAGTAGGGATGTACTTATGTAGCAGTGTTGTATCTCAAAGACAATGACTCCATTATATTATTGTTAGTCTGCTTAGAAATTGACCTTGTTGTCACATCCTGCCCACAATGGGTTGGTAAATATGTAGAGCCCTTCTAATCTTTTTTTGAACACTCTTTTAGAAAGCTTTAGGAAGATTTCTATTAAATCTCACCAATCAAAAAATACTTTTTCTACAACCTGATAAACAATTATCCTTAAATACCAATATTATTCTGAATAATATAAAAAATAAAAAAATAAAAAACAGAATATTCAATTTACAGTTCCTTTTATGTCAATAGATAAATTCTGAATGTCAAAGACACTTTGATTTGGTTTTCTTTTGTTTAATGGCATTCAACATTCATGTGTTATTGTAGAAGAACCAGTTAGTGGTATTAATTCAACGATAGCTTGGGGTAGGAAGGCGGTTCATGGCTTTCTGAAAAGTATTAGTCAGAAAGTGAATATTAATAACCAAGTGGAGATTGAACTCACTTTCATACGACTGTTGCAGTCCCAGCATGTTAGCCACTATGACACAGTGACTGCCCCCGACAAAAAAAAAACAAAACAAAAGAAGCATGTGTCTTATCTGAAAGGTTCAGAATGCTTTATACTCTATTTCTTTTTCTTATACACTAGGATTATATATATAGATATTATATATATAGTTATAGAGAGAGAAGAGAAGAGAGAGAGTACTCTTGAGCCAAAACATGTTGGAAAGTTATGTGTGTGGTGAAAGTTAATGTGTTAAGTTGAAAAAAAGAAATAAATAGAGAGAGAGAAGTAAATGAAAGAAGAGAAAGAAAAACCAAAGAGAGAGAGAGAGAGAGAGAGAAGAGAGAAGTAAGAAGGGACAGAGAGAAGTAGAAAAGGGGAGAGAGAGAGAGAAGTAAAAAAATAGAAATAAATAAAGAAGAAGAGAGAAGGTAGGGAGAGAGAGAGAGAGAGAGGCAATCATATTAAACTATAATCAAACTTTTCATGTGCAACACTAAAGTCAGAATATTGCAATAAATAAAGTTTACACCTTGAAACTGATAGAATTTCAAAGAAAATTCAAGACTGAAATGTGGCTATTCATTTTAAAATCCTAAAAGGTCAAAGTTCAGGAACCAAAACTATTTCATATACATAATAGCAAGACTTTTCTCAGTATTCCTGGTTCAGCACATTAATTAACTTCTTTTTAATGGCATATCAACCTTTGTTGGTTATTTAAGTCAAAGGCATCCTTTTTAATGGTGGTACTATTTAACCCATAGATATGCGATGAGGGGGTTCATACCTTTTGTGGCCCTTACTTAGATAGGCATCAGAGAGGCTCCTTGATCAATCAGATGTTCATGTCAAAGCCTTAGTACCTATATGATTTCCCAACCCTATTTTGTCCTTATGACAACCTCAATCCATTCATATATATATGTTTAGAAGGCCATGCTGAGTCTTAGTGTCCTGGGTATAATGTTAAACTCCCCCGATCTGATGGTGTTGGTGCCAGTTACCATTTTTACTCCCAGGCTCACTCATAACCTGGGTAGTAGTATTGTTAGGTCCCATGTATGAGTTAAACATTGTGTTTGAAAAAAAAAATT
Organism: Doryteuthis pealeii; assembly: GCA_023376005.1. Classification (NCBI taxonomy): domain Eukaryota; kingdom Metazoa; phylum Mollusca; class Cephalopoda; order Myopsida; family Loliginidae; genus Doryteuthis; species Doryteuthis pealeii. The sequence goes on along the minus strand of CM042145.1, from coordinate 55,816,419 downwards.
GTGTTTAATAAAAACTTTTGAATACCCATCCCAAAAATGAATACATTCACATGATTTCAGCAGAAGTAACCACAAGGGTTGACATGCCATAAATCCAGCCAATCACTGAGAATTGAACTTCACTTACAATGGATCTTGCTAATAGTTTGACTAACCATTAACACCGTTGTGGAGGTGCCCGTATGTCCTCTCCTCTTTTTAATTTAAGAAGAAAGGTCAGTTTAACTGAATGGACAAACCAGGGGGGGGGGGGAGGTACAAGTTTTTGTTGTGATGACATGAAAGCTCTATTTTGAAAGAAGAAAAACAAGTTTAAAAAAAAATTGAGTATCCATCAAGAATGAATAGAAACAAAAATGTCTTTAGCACAAAATGATCCAATAAGGCGTTGACATGCATAAAAAACCAACCAAACCAACAACATATCTTTCCCAAGGGTATTATTCTGAAATAAACCTAATAGAAAATGTACCATGGTTCAAATTTGTGGCTTACTATGATGTCACGTCCAATACATACACTATTCTGCCAAGGGAGATCCCTTTCCAAGACAATTTGGGGACGATATAGACTTGCAAAAGTTAAGCAATTAGAAAATAGAATGTCTCTGGGAATTTTATAGCCTGAAGGGGGGGGGCTGGTGGAGGGGAGGAGAGCTGCAGGGGTTAGGATTGACAAATGACGCATGCTGAGCAGGATTGGAGAGTGAAAAAGGTAAATTAATATTTTTCAAACATCACTTTTCGCTGTAGGCCAATTTGTTTTGTGCAATAGCACATTTATTCTCGTTGCTAAAGTGCATTCACACCATTTCGGTGGTAAAAGCATTCATTTCTATCAACACACGTTTTGCTAAGATTATTAGTTGTGGCACCAATTTTTAGGTTAAAATAAATTATATCAGTTTCACTTCCTACTTATAGACGGATAGAAAGAAGATTTTACACGTTGGGGATTGGTGGCATAATATATTTTTTGATGAGAAACATTTGAAAATTCAGAAAAGTGAAGTTGAGAATCATTTTGTTGTTGGTTGGTTGGATTTTTATGCGCATGTTCAACCCTTGTGGTGTCATTTCATGCAAAACATTTTGTTTTGATTCATCGTTGACAGCTACACATTTTTTAAACTCATTTTGTTCTATTTAAACCATGATGGACTCTAACAGGGTACTAGCCACTCTGTTGTTCAGAGTGACCTGGGAGTAATGGTTGATGAAGGAAGTACTCTACATCCTTAGAGCTTCAAAATGGAATTTCCCATTTAGATACCAGTTTTAATGTCATACCACAAGTACACTAAAGACCATTCTGCCACAGCCTTCTTAGTACATATATGATATAAAAAGGCAATAGGTGGCTAAGCATATAGGTGCTAGGGCTTGATTGGTTTTGTACCAGAAGACATTATTGTTTTTTACACATTCAGCTCTGAAACATATAGTATCAATGTTACAGAAAAAATAATAGGGAAGAAATACAATGAGTATCAAGGATAGAGGAAAAGGTTACAAAGCAAAGATACAAAGATTACTAAAGTAGATTAGCAATTGCTAGGTTGAAATTAACAAATCCCGTGAACTTCGAGGCATCATCTAGCCTGATAAGCAAGGGGAGTATTGCATGTATGTACCGCTCAGCCACAAGGAAACAGAAAGGTAAGAAACATTTTTCATAGTGATATAAGAAATTGTAAATACCCTTTAGGTACCCCCTCACATAACTGATTGGACAGTGTCGTGTATAAATAGTCGCACTGTGTTGTCCAAGGGACCGTATGCCTACCAGCTAACTTACTCGCTAGAGATGCTCAGAGGACGGAATTACTAACCGATGTACCAATTACGCTGGCATAATATAACCAATATATGAAACTTCAGAATCATATCCCTTAACCGATATATCCACATTAGTTATAGGTCATTTTACAAAGCTAAGTTTAATTATAGACAAGGTCGAAAGTATTGGGGCACCTAGTAGACTCAGATCACTATAATCGTTAGTTGGTTGTTTATAACTATTCAACCGTTTTCTGGTCATTTAATGCCGAAGTCAATTCATTTTTGATATTCGGTTTCTACATCTACCTGCTGTTGCTTAATAGTCACCCAGCTATGCATTGGACAGGTCATTGTGTTTAACTTCAGTGATCTAGTGGGAAACGTGATTTCACATGTCTTGACTGTAGTTGACTAGTTCTGGTTAGTCACAACTTCATAACGATAGGATGGATGCTGTTGCATATATAGTTATCATGTAAGAAATGGACTTGAGACTTATTCTTCTATCATTCTTCTTCCAGTGATGTGTAATAGGTTGAGGCAGACTGCTCTTTAACCTTGGTAGGCAACCAGTCCAGGAGGAAAAACTCTGAATTCAAAACTAGTTTAAGTAGTAAAAAGTAAAGTTGGTTAGAGTGGCCTTTTGTCCTAATTAGCAGCCAGACTGGGAAGCGGCGCCGCCTTCCTGTGTGTGATACTTACTACACCAGAGAGTAGCTAATTAATTGGATCTTTCTATGTTTGTTGTGGGCGCGCTCCGACTGAAGATATCCACTTCACCCCAGAGACTCTGCCTCTCTAGCCTGTCATGCTACTGTGGGCGCCTTTCCGTCGTTACAATTTTGCGTATTCCTTGTCAGTGAATACTCTAACCGTTGCATCTAAATCAGAATAAACTGACTTTTTTGTTGCATCTTGACTCATGGGGGAGAGGTTCAATAATATATGTTACCATATGTTGAGTGAATAGGAGCAGAAATTTTTGTTTTAGATTGAATTTACTTTAGAGTTTGATTCTAACTGGGCCCTATAAGTAAGTAAGTTGGCGGGGCAGTCAATGTCGGTAATCAGCCAGACATTCAAGGAGTCTAATCCCCTTTTCAATAGCACTAGACCAGGGAGATTATTTTCAGTCGGCTATGTGGAGCGCCCGATACGGCCCTTTCGACTGGTTCACCGTGGATAATCATAATCTACTGGGAGTGCATATAGACATATGCTGAGTGTGGCGCTCTCGCGAGTATCGAACCTGAACTTTGTGATTCCCAGGCAGATGCTCTACTGACTGGAGCTAAACCGGTGCGCTCGTATACTCTGTATCCAATGCATATTTATAACTAAACTAGGTTAATTTAATAATACCAGAGTATAGCGGTTTAGTCTCAGTCAGTATGAGGCATTGCCTTGGGATCTACAAGTTCGCAGGTTCGATACTGGCATACGCGAACTTCAGCATATGATGTTAGCACAGGGATCTGTGCAGTAAAGTTAGGAACTGATGGTCTGTTGTGGGCGCTCCACCTTAGCCGTAAAAATAATTCTCCCTGGTCTATGCTATTTGAGAAAGGGGATAGACTTCCGCTTGATGTCTGGCTGTACCACATTAGACTGCCGCCAACTTACTTACTTATAGGGCCCTAGTTTAGAAATCAAACTCTACAGTTAATTAATTTAAAAAACAAAAATTCCTGCTCCTATTCATCACAATGGTACATATATTTATTGACCTTCCATGAGCAAGATGCAAAAAAGTCAGTTTTTCTGATTTAGATCAATCGGTAGATAGTAATTCACTAGGATCAAAAAGTTGAGTTGATACAGGCCCCGAGTAATATCAGCTTGAATTCTGTGTGGTAAGTGTGGTATCACACAAACAAACAAAATAATCTCCCTGGTTAGCGTTAGTGAAAGAGGATAGGCTTCCTTCGTGTCTGTTGGTGATACGACAATAGGGCACTCTACCCACTTACTTATTTACTACGTTACAACTAGTTTGAATTCAGAGTTTTCCCTCTGGACTGGTTGCAAATACCAAGTTAAAGGCCAGTCTGCCCTACTATTTAAATAGCTGGAAGAAAGATGACTAGAAGAATACAGTCTCCAATCATTTATTAGATGAAATATATAGTGCAACAGCATATTCAATCTATCGTTATTGAGTTGGACTACCAGAACTAGTCAAGCTAAAGTCAAGCATGTATGAAATCACAGTTCCACTAGATCTGAAGTTAAACAGCAGGAGCCTGTCCAATGCCATAGAGTGCGGTGACTTTTAAGCAAACGAGCAGGTATGTAAGAAACGCATATCAAATGAAATTGATGTGGCATTAAATTGACCAGAAACGGTATGAGTATGATATAAAAACCAATAAGATTATTAGTGATTTGAGTTCAACTAGGTGGCGCCGATAATTCGACCTTGTCTTAATAAACTTAGCTTTGTAATATGACTATTATAGTGAAATATGGGTTACGGGGATATATTCTGAAGTTCATATTGGTATATTATCAGAGTCGTAATGTAATCGGTTAGTAATCGTCTCTGAGCAGTCGTCTAGGAGTACTGTTAGCTGGTTAAGCATACGGTCCTTGGACAACAGTGTCGACTATTTATACACGACACTGTCCAATCAGATTATAGTGAGGGGGGTACCAGGTTTTACATATTCATTATATACTTGAATGAATGTTTCCTTACCTTTTACTGTCTTGTGCTGAGCGGATACATGACATGACAATACTTCCCCTTTGGTCTTTAATCTAGGCTTAGATGAATCGCTCAGAGATCTCAGCGGGAATTTGTTATTCATACCTAGCGAATTGCTAATTACTTTGAGTAACTTTGTATCTTTGCTTTGTAAACTTTTCCTCTATCTGATACTCATTGTATTTCTTCTATTATTTTTGCTGTTTAACATTGATATATATTGTTTCAGAGCTGAATGTGTAAAAACATAAGTGTCTTCTGTTAAAGAAGCCAATCAAGACCCTAGACTTATATGCTTATTCAACCTATTGCTTTTTTTTGATCATATATGTACTAGAAGGCTGTGGCAGTGGTCTTTAGTGTCTTGGTATGACAATAAACTGCATCTAATGGTGAAATTCCAATTTGACAGCTCTAAGGAATGTAGATACTTCGCCTTCATCACACATTACTGTTCCCAGGTCACTCTGACCTGTCCAGAGTTGGTAGTAATGTTAAGAGTTTCCCTCTATGGGTTAATAGAAAAATGAGTTTTTAAAAAAGTGTGTAGCCTGTCAAGAATGAATTAAAAAATTCTTTTGGCATGAATGACCAAACAGGGTTGACATGCATATGTAATTGCTCGACCAGCCAAGCGAAACAAAATGATATGCTCAACTTCACTTGTTCTGAATTTTCAAATGTTTTCTTCATGCAGTCAAAAAATGATTTATGCACCATCCCGAGTATCGCGTGTATAAATGTTCTTTCTACGTTATAAGTATGGAAGTGATATGATGATATAATTTGATTACACTATAAATTGGTGCCACAACTATAATCTTTAGCAAACGTGTGTTGATAGAATGAATGCTTTTACACGAAATGGTGTGAATCACTTTTGAACGAGATAAAATGTGCTAATTGCACAAACAAATTGCCTATACAGCGAAAAGGTGAATGTTGAGTAAAATATTATTTACTTTTTTACTCTCCCCTCCCTTCAGGCTATACAATTCATAGACATTCTATTTTTATTGCTACTTTTTTAGCAGTCTATATTCGTCCAAATTGTTTTGAAGGGATGCCTCCTGTGGGAGGAATAGTTTATGTATTGGGACTGTGAATCAGTAGTAAGGCCAATTTTGGAACTCATGGTATCTATAGGTTTTATTTTTCAGAAATAATACCTTGGGAAAGATTGTTGGTTGGTTGGTTGGTGTTTTATGGCATAAGTCACCTTATTGATCATTTTTGTGCTAAAGACATTTTGTTTTTATTTATTCTTGATGGATACTCAATTTTTTTTTTTAAACATTGTTTTTCTTCTTCCAAAATGAGCTTTTCATGTCATCAACACCAAAAACTTGTAACTGCTCCCCCCACTCCTGGTTTTGTCTTTCAAGTAATATGGACCGGTATCTTTCGTTAATTAAAAGAGGAGGAGGACAATAGGGCACCTCCACACGGGTTATGGTTAGCAAGACTAGAATTAGCAGATGTCATGTGTAAGTGAGTTCAATTCTCAGTGATTGGCTTGGATTTTATGGCATGTCAACCTGTTGGGTGACTTTCTGCTGAAAATGATGTTGATGTTTTCATTTTTGATGGATTATCAAAAGGTTTTTTTATTTAAACACAATTTTTTTTTTTCAAAACATGTTTTAGCTCATACAGGGACTCTAGCAAGTATAACTGACTACAGGATTAAGAGTGACCTGGGAGTTAATGGGTAGACTGGCACCACACCATCAGATAGGAGTTTATACATGTATAGCTCGTGAACTAAGACCCTTAGCATGGCTTCTAACATATATAATGATGAAATGGATTTGGAGGTTGTCATACAAGGACAAAATAGGGTTGGGACATCATATATGTACGTATGGGCTTGACATGACCATCTCTGATTGATCAGAGGGAGGCCTCTCTGATTGCCTATCTAAGTAAGGGCACAAAAGGTATGAACGCCCCTCATTCTGCATATCTATGGGTGAATAGGTACCACCATTACAAAGGATGCCTTTGACTTTAAAATAATGCAAGCAAAGGTTGATAATGGGCATTACACAAGAAGTAATTTAATGTGCGAACAGCAATACCTTTGAGAAGTCTTGGCTATTTATGTATTGTGAAATAGTTTTTGTTGCTGAACTTGTTGACCTTTTTAGGGAGTTTAAAAATGAATTAGCCTCTTTCGTCTGAATTTTTTTTGAAATTCTATCAGGTTTCGAAGTGAAAGTTTATTATTTGCAATATTTCTGATTTTAGTGGTTGCACATAAACAGTTTGATTATAGTTTAATATGATTTTGCTCTCTCTCTTCGTCTTCGCCCTTCATTCTCTGTACTTTTTATTTATTTCTATTTCTTTGTTACTCTCTTCTCTCTGGCTCGTTTTCTATTCTCTCTGTCCTTCTTTATTCTCTCTCTCTCTCTGCTCTCTCTCTCTTGTGCTTCTTTCTCTATCTTTTCATTTACTTCGTCTCGCTCTATTTATTTCTTTTTTTTTCAACTTACAACATTAACTTTACCACAACATAACCATTTCGAACAAGTTTTTGCCATTAAGAGGTACTCTCTCTCTCTCTCTCTCTCTATATAATATATATTTATATATAATATATATATATATATAATCCTAGTGTTATAAGGAAAAAGAAATAGGAGTAATAAGCTTCTGACTTTAGATAAGATCACATGCTTCTTTGTTTTTTGTTTTTTTTTGGCTCGGGGGCAAAGTCACTGTGTCATAGTGGCTAACATGCTGGACTGCAACATCGTATGAAGTGAGTTCAATCTGCACGTTGTGTTATTATATTCACTTCTGACTAATATTTTCAAGAAAGCCTGAACCCCTTCTACCCAAGCTATCAGTTTGAATAATACCACTACTGTTCTTCTACTATAAACATGGAATGTAGATATGCCATTAAACAAGAAAGCCATCAAAGTGTCTTGACAATTCAGAATTTCTATTGAATAAGAACTGTAATTGAATATTCTGTATTTTTACTTTTTTATTTTTTATATTTATTTGCAGAATACTTGTATTTAGGATATTGTTTATCAGGTGTAGAAAAAGTATTTTTTGATTGGCTGAGATTTAAAATAGAAATCTTCCCAAGAGCTCGTTCTAAAGGATGTGTTCAAAAATGAAGGCTCTACATTTTACCTACCATTGTGGCAGGATGTGACACAAGGTAATTTCTAAGCAGAGTAACAATAATATAATGGAGTCATTGTCTTGAGCTAACACACTGCTAACAAAATAGTACATCCTACTTATTTTTTATAATATGTGGCAAGAGATCTAGGACCAACGGACGAGAGTAAGTCTTATACGAATGGAATTGTTTTGTTACTTTCTTCTAAACAAAAGTTTAAGATTTTCATCTATACACATTCCATTCAATGGAAAAAGAAAAGGTGTTTGCACATTGAACATGAGCTTTTTCATGTTTCTACATCATATGTTAAAATCGGAGATCATTTGAATGAGAATTGGTCAAGTTATTAGATTAGGAAATTATATTAATTTTGTCTGAAACAACTGTACATCTCAAACAATATCAAAATCTTTAGAAACATCCTGTGTATATATATATATATTAATATTTTTTTTTTTTTTTTTTTTTTTTTTTTTTGACTGAAATATATTCTGTTTTATTTTTCAGACATATCCAGATACAAAATCGTTTGGACAATGCCCCTGAATGTTTCAGCAAAGCAAGTCTGGTTACCAGAGACTTCCACCTTTGCTTGATTGAATGCTCTTTGGGCTGTAGCCTAAGCATTAATAAAATCTGCTTACAGTTACTTATTACATTTTTGTCTTTATTCTTCTTAGTTAATATTTTTGCTCTTACTTTTCCTCACTGTTTTCTATTTCAGACTTTCATTTCAAGAAATCAGTTACCAATAGGAATTTTTTTTTTTGTTGCTTTTAAAATAAACTTTGTTCCTTGAGTTTTATTATTCTTGACAACTCAAAAACAATTTTTGTGTGTGTGTGTGTAGGAGGGGGGTCAGAAAAGTGGGTGCATATATTTTAAATTATGGTTTTTCCACATCAATGCAGAATACAAGAATGATTGAAGTAAATGAAGGAATGATATTAAGTAAAAAGAAAAATAATCAAACGTGTTATAAACCAGAAACAAAATGCAAATGAATAATATTCATACAGTGGTACCATTGACTTACAAGTTCATTCCCTCTTTTTTGTTAGAGTTCAAGTGGTGCAGCCAACAGTAGCATTGACATGGCTACAGCTTGAAAAAAGAACAGCCTGTTCTTAACTATCTCAGTCTGTTCTTATCTATCTCAAGTCTGTTCTTATCTATCTATCTATCTTCACCTGTTAATATCTAAGTAATTGTTAACAAATAAGTGCATCATTACCAATTTTGTGTGTGTGTGTGATTAGTGATTACCTTATGGCAAGAAAGAAAACAATGACACTAAGCTTCTTAATAATCCACAAATTTTATTCACTGTTGGATACAAACCCTGAAACATTTTAAAATTTTATAAAAAAAGCAACCTTTTAAACAAGATATAACAAGAACATAACCGAATATCTCCATAGAACACTTTTTAATACTGAAATCCAAAAATAACCTTTTTGCCATTAAATGACCCCAGAGGTTGATATGCATTAAATAAAACTCAAACTCAAACTCGTTGAAACGTGCAGCTTTTCACTTATTTTGTCTGAATGGGAATGATTACTCTTAACAACTTTAACTAGAATCTATTTTTCTATCAGATCTTTTAGTTTCATTTTTTTTTCTCAGGATGATGACTGCTTCTCTGTCAATCTGTGTGCAACTCCCTATCCCATGAGGTGTGGGGGTGGGATTGATCTGTATTATATCTTGCTGACTTTCCAGTGTGGGATATATGTTTAACTTGATAACTCCTCTGTTTGGTGCTTTGCATTGGGACTGCAATTCTCAACACTTGTGCTTAATAACAATCGGAATCAAATTCCAGGTTAATACATTACATACTTCTGCACCTGATGACACTTGTGCTCAGCAACATAGAGCTACATTTAATACTTACATTAAAAGCGGGACCTGTAGATATACCACAGTAAATGATGATTTAATTATTAGAATATTTGATATGTTTACTCTATAACAAACGAATAAAATCAACAATCTCTCACAAAGTAGAATCTCTTCTTAACAGCAAAGCTCCTACTATCGTTCTCTCTCTGACGGGAGGACAGGCTCTTAAATACACAGTTAATATGTACATTCTGGCTCCTTACTCTGGTCTGGCAAGCCGCGTTTAGAACTTCGATATTCACCAACATTTTGAGTATGCGTATAGTGTTTATATCCGGGTTACTGCCAACAGCATTTCAGCGACGAGGAGGCAGCGAGTTAAATATCCGTGGTCACTCGCCTCATTTACTTAAGAGCTTTTGTAATAGTTCAATAGTAAAAAGTATAATTATCTGATTGACTCTTTCACTTTTTTCTTTCTTTCCTTCTTTACATTATGTTGATTGAAGAAGATTAGCGTTATCGTTTGTATGTTCACCCCTCTCTATTTCTTATATTTTTTTTCTGTGTAGCATCTTCTTTTTCTTCTCTTTCTTTCTTTATGATAAAAACAAGATAGGTCGATTATTCATCTGAGGTGACAGCACTCATAAGTAATAAGAATTGGCAGATAAGCAACAAGATATCAGGATTTACTTTTTGCATTCATCATGGGACAATTTGTATGGTCTCATTTTAACCAGAGGGTGTTGCAAGATGACAACGGTCATACAATTAAAGGAACACGAGTATTAATCTATATGTATATCTGCACATGTAGGGATTATATGAGGCCTATCAGCATGTGGAATATTTACAAACATTTTATGTACTACTTTCAGGGGAGGCGCAGGGTTCAGAGGGGGGGGGCGGTAAGAGGTAAGAATATACAGGAATGTAATGTTAAAGCACATGATTGTTTTGTTCTTTTTAGAGAAAAAGAATATTGTTAGGTTCTGCCATGTTCTAACATAAAAAAAAAACTGAATTTGGTTAAGCTGAAATTTATACAAAATAACTAAAATGTACTAAAAAATTAATTATTTGGTAATTTTACTGGAATTAGAATTATAACGTAAATAATAATTCCTTCTTTTTTCTTTCCTGTTTCTTTCAATTTCAAAAGTGGGGCAGCTAAATTTATTTGTTTTTCAATTGGTTCATAGACAATTAGACATCCAAACTGGGGGATTTCACAACAGAAGAATCAATGAAGTCTTAAAGAAACTAAAAGGTAGAAAAGCTGCAGGTCTTGACGAAATACCCCCGAGGTATGGAAGATGGGAAAGTTTAATGACCTACTGCTTTGGCTATGCGAATGCAGTATATGACAAAATAGAATAGATAAATGGACAAAGCTGCATCCTCATTGCCCAAAAAGGGAGATTCGGAATCGCTAAAAAACTACAGAGGCATAACTCTACTGCTATTGCAGCTAAGATATATAATGCCCTTATTCTTAATCGCATCCGGACCCAAAATAGAGAAAATCCTTAGAACCAAAATGGATTCCGCAGAAATCGTCACAACCTCTCAGAATCCTGACTAATTCAACGGATCATAGAAGGGGTTCAAGCAAGAATCTAGAGGCAACGCTGCTATTCGTAGATTTCTCCAGGCTTTGATTCTATAACACAGAGGGAATGGAAACAAATACTACTTAGACATATGGTCTCCCAGAAAGGGAAACGGTTGCCGTTATAATGATGTCTCAAGACACTAAAGCAATGTGTACGCTCACTGATGGGCGACACAGAATTTCTTGATATCACTGCTGGGTCTACAAGGAATACATTAGCACATATTTATGATATACCTATTAGATTACCATATATAGAAAAGGTTTCACTCTTAAAAAGGCAAGAAGCAGGCAATATCCGAGAGGCTGTCACGGTGCAGACTATGCTGATGACCTTGCACTTCTTGCAGATACACCAGCATGGGCGAGTCACTACTGCATGCCTGGAGAAGTGCAGCAAAGAATATCGGCCTCTACGTCAACTCTGATAAAACTGAGTTCATGAGTTTCAAAAAGAAAAGAGACATCTCCACACTTGAACGATAAGCCCTTAATACCAGTAGAACAAATTCACATACCTAGGTAGTAATATCTCATCCACAGAAAGCATGTTAATACACAATAGGAAAGGCATCTCACTGACAAAGTTAAGCGACAAATTATCTCCAGGCTGTGGTTATATCAGTACTGCTGTATGGCTGCACCACCTGGACCCTAAAAAGTGCCTCTAGGTAAGCAAGATGGGAGCTGCACAAGGATGCTGCATGCAGTCTCTTGAACAAGTTGTGGAAGCATAGCCCCTACAAGGAAGCAGCTGTCTGGCACTTGCCCCCATCTCACAAACCATCTGAGTGAGATGGACAAGGCATGCTAGAGACACTGCTGGAGAAGCGGATGAGCTCATAAGCGACGTCTCCTGTGGAAGCAACACATGGACATGCTAATGTGTGCAGGCCTAAGGACCTACATTGACCTACTTTGCGAGGATACTGTTGCTACATGGAGGACCTTTCTGGGACGATGAATGATAGGGAGTGTTGGCAAGAGATTGTCATGGATATCCGTGCTAATTGCGTGACATATAATGATGATTATGCAAATATATAGATATATATGTCTTGAGAAAAGTGCACTCCATCTCCTCTTTCCCTAGCTATAGATAAATAGTAGAGTAGACAGGGTTCTCTAACTTAGGTGGGCAATAAGTTTCAAAGAAGGTTAACCTTAAATTCAAAACCTTTAAGGCAATCAAATATCTTCAACTTCCTTCTAGAAACTTGCAATGACACTTGTGTCAGAATGTTTTGACCTTTGCGCCTTTATTTGAATAACATTTGAGGAGAAACTTCCTGTATGGGCACCTATTGCCTATGTTTTTCTTATAACCTTGCTCAGGCCTACATTCAGTTTTCAGCATAGATCCATTATATATATATATACATATATATATATATATATATATATATATATATATTATAATTAATGTGATATTATGATTTCACACTCATAACTTTCAAGTTTCTTGGTAGTCCAATCATCAGATGAGAAGTGGTTGAGATGTAAAAAACCAGTCGTGAAATGGTAAAAAATCAAATTTTGTAGCGTTTATATGCAGCGTTTTTCAACGCGATGGGAAATGCAAAGCTAAAAATTGTTTTTTTAAACTGTGGCTTGTTTAAATTTATGTGACGTGGATTGTATTTCACATGATGTAATGTCATGACGTTAAATTTTGTATTTAAAAAACATTATAATCAAACAAACTTGCATTGGTGTTAATGCACGCGGTGTTCAGATGAATATTTTTTTTTTTTTTTTTTTTTTTTTTTTTCTTTAATAAATAAATAAATAATAAAAAAAAAAAAAAAAAAAAAAAAAAAAAAAAAGGAGAGCGAAAATTCAGGGATCAATTAGGGTCAGGTGGTAAGTGATCCCTGAATTTTCGCTCTCCTTTTTTTTTTTTTTTTTTTTATTTTATTTATTTATTTATTTAAAGAAAAAAAAAAAAAAAAAAAAAAAAAATATTCATCTGAACACCGCGTGCATTAACACCAATGCAAGTTTGTTTGATTATAATGTTTTTTAAATACAAATTTAACGTCATGACATTACATCACGTGAATACAATCCACGTCACATAAACGTTAAACAAGCCACAGTTTAAAAAAACAATTTTTAGCTTTGCATTTCCCATCGCGTGAAAACGCTGCATATAAACGCTACAAAATTTGATTTTTACCATTTCACGACTGGTTTTTTTACATCTCAACCACTTCTCATCTGATGATTGGACTACCAAGAAACTTGAAGTTATGAGTGTGAAATCATAATATCAACATTAATTATAAAACTGCTCTGCTTTATTAGCATTGAGCACCTTTCCATGCAAATACTTTTCTCATTTTTTCATTCACTATTCATTATATATTTATATATATATAATATATACAAGTTGTGTTGAACTGTACAGACAATTCTTGTTGGACGAGTTTTTGGTCGATCCTTTCTAATTTTTGGGCCATCTTTTTGGTGTCAGGGTGGAACTGGTGTAACACTCCACCAAAGGTTTCAAAATGAGCACTTTCAGCAATACAGTTTGCCATGATCAGGTAGGAAACCCTGACACCAAAAGATGGCCCGAAAATTAGAAAGGATTGACAAAAACTCGTCCGACAAGAATTGTCTGTACAGTTTAACACAACATGTATAAAGAAAAATGCTGCCAAAATACACTTATTTTTTAATATATATATATATATTATAAAATGGGTACAAGAGATAACCTACTCGAGTTTCATTCTTATACCCATTTTATAATAAATTTGCTCTACTTAGTATTGAGCACTTTGTATTTATTTATATCGCTGACTTACCCCCTGAATTCCACACTTACTAACCGTCATGACCAAATTCACCGGTAAGTCACCTTTTCCTTTATATATATATATATATATATATATATATAGATAAATAAGTTATCCACAGACACGTGTTTCGAGGTTTACCTTTCATCAGTGTGGCTATACGTTTAACAGCTACTCCTGGCCGGGTTTGAGACCTGAATGAATTTTTTGTTCGCCAAGTCTCTTACTGATGGGCCAACAGCGGCTGTCAAATATAGGAGAATATTTACTGGATACATTTCTAAGCGGAAATGATTTCACTAGAGTCCTCGAACTTTGTAAACAAAGTGAAGGTTAGCTACATGCCAGAACGGTAAATTTTACAATTAAATCCCTATTTAGAGAACTCAACTAAACCCCTCCGCATGAACTGGATGCGACACAAGGTCAATTTTTTAAACAGAGGTTAATTGGTTTGAATTCAGAGTTTTCCTTCTAATAGACAGATTGCCTAAAAAAGCGGAAAAGCCCAGTCTTCACTACTATTTACTCATAGCTGAAGAAAGTATAGTTGGATTCATACCTTTCACAAGGGTATTAGCACTATGTGAAATGCAAACAGCTTTGTCTATGATTTGAACTCGGGGTTGACCAGTCCATTTTCCTATGAATCTAACCATTATGCCATGTGCCTCCATACATATAGTCATCCACAGACACCGTGTTTCAACATATCATGTCTCCTCAATGTGGCCAGAATTAGCAGGCTACCCCCAGCCAGGATTGAAACCCAATCAATTTATCATCAGTCAGAGTTCCTAACCACTGGGCCATCTGTACCCCAACAAATGCAAGTCAGAATTTAACTGATATATATACATACATATGTATCTATTATTATTAATTTTATTATTTTATATGTATCTATGTAAAGGCCATCAGAGAGAACTCCATCTGTTGTATAGGAGAGTCTTACATTTAAGCATAATTGGAAGCTGGCAGTGAAATCCCTTCCAAAGAACTCAGATTACCTGGGGTGGGGAGCATATATATATATATATATATATCCACAGACACAGACACCATGTTTCGACGTTATCATGTCTCCTCAAATCTGTGGGTAGACTTTGAAAGCTACCTCCAGCCGGGATCGAAACCCAACTGATTTTCTGTCAGTCCAGCATCTTAACCACTTGGCCATCAGCCACCTGCAAGGAAGGGGTAGATTTTAACTGTTACATACATACATAAGTATATATGTTACAGCCGTTAGAGAGCTCACATCTGGTTTATAGGAGGGCCTTACCATTTTAAGCTTAATTTACAACTGAAAATCAAATTTTTACCCCCAGAGAGCTCAATCAACAAGGAGTTGGGAGACATATTTTTTTAGTAAATATGTTACACTTAATATTTATAGTTTAAAATTTAAAATAAATTTGGAACACTACATGAATAATAAGTAAAATAAGAGTAATGACATAAGATTTTAAACAAATTAATAATATACATAAATCCTTTTTCAGAAAATTCATTTTAGTTTCTAGAATGATTTTGACTACAAATTACATTATATTTTTCAAACAGAATATTACTAACAGCAATGAAGCACTAAGATTTTTATCCTTTTTGTTTCCATATTTAGAATTGAAGATACAGCATCTCATATTGACCACATGGTAGTTTAAATATAAAAGTTGAAATGTTTAACATTGGCAAATACTTCAACTATAATGAAATCATTTTCTGAATACCTTTTTTCATATTTGATATATCTACATACATACATACATACATACATATATGTGTGTGTGTGTGTGTGTGTGTGTATCTTGTTATAATGGAAATTCAGTATCTACCTGTCTGTAACTGAAACTATGTCACTGATTATGTCACAATATCCTCAGGAATTGCATATGTGCCCCTCAGGGTTAAGTATGTAAGTTTTAATGTATACATCAAATTAAAAAAACTAACAAAATTAAAGAACACATATAAAAAGATTACACTTATTTTAATTATATTTTAATTGGTTTCTATATAAAACCATTCATAGGATTGATTTTAATACTTTTGAGAATAAAACAATATTATTAGAGATCAATAACACCAAGTAATTATTTATTAAACTCGGTTTTGTTAAAACCAGTATGCAAATTTATCACACAATATATGTAAACCTTTATTTCTTAAGGATATATAAGACACATTGCAGGATTTTAAATGCACTAATAAGATGGTCTATTTTAAGGCAAATCTAACTCAGATTTTTTATAGACATTATTAATAAATAAGATTTATTCTATGTATTAATGATTTTGACCATAAATTAATTTTACACAGTTCCTGAGGATATTGTGACATAAGCAGTGAAATAGTTTCGGTTACAGAGACAGACACCAAATCTCCTTTATAATAAGATATATAAACTCATAAAGTTTTCTCCTACTTGAGTTTTAGGATTATAAATCCTCAGATCGGAAACAAAATAGAATGAATAAGGAAGTAATTATTTTCCTACTTTAATATTTTCATTTCAATATTTTACTCAGCATTTTTATATTTCATACTTATTGTATATTGCACTACTTGTAAATATGGGAAACTTTTTTGTTTTTTATTTTGTTATTCTGTTATCATTATTAATTTAAAATACGCACGCACGCACATATGGTTTGATGGTTGGTTTTTGAAGGTGATCACGATGCAAGCATAAAGAAAAATAATTCCACCATCGTTCCCACCAAAAGAAAAAAATACCAAAAATCAGGAAATTAACCGAATTTAATGAAATTTTCAGTGTTGATATATTAAGAAATAAAAGATATAATGCACCAGTTATTTTATTTAAAAACTTTTACATTTTTGGGAGTCAGTTAACATTGAACCACATATCTTTGAGACATAACACAGATTCTCAAAGATATGTGGTTCAAAGTTAACTGAACTGAAAAAATGTAAAAGTTAGAAGAGTTGAATTCGTTTGAAATGTTAGATTTTCAAATGGGTCAGGGTGTAGTTTGTTTGAAGTGGGTTGGTCAGTGTTTGTTTTTGTTAGGTGTTACTGACCCCTAAATCTTTTGTCACCTTGACTTTATTGCCAGGGTAGAGTATCAAACTTCTTGTTGAGGAATGGCTGAAAACTTTTTATCTTTTTAATCCGTACTCATGTTTCCGATTACAGATTTAATGTAATCTTTTTGATTTCTTTTGATAATGGTGAATCTAGCGTGTGTGTATATATATATATATATATATGTGAATAGAAAATTTTTAGAAAAAAACAAATATGTTATTAGTTTTGCTGACAGATCTGTTTCGACCTTTTAATAAAGGGTCTTTTTCAAAGCAACTTTATTTATGAGGAAAGACGAAATAAATAAACCGTTATTCAAGAGGTACAAACAAACGCTCTCGTTCAGGGTCGGAATTTAAAAAAATTTTTGAAAATGCATATTTTGTGTTAAAATAAAATAAATTTTTATTTTTAAAAATCAGAAGCATTTAAGTGTATAAAAAAGGTATCAAACAGGTATTAAAAACGGTATTATTTTAACACAAAATAAGCATTTTCAAAATTTTTTAAATTCTGGCCCAGAACGAAAGCGTTTGTTTGTGCCTCGTGATTAACGGTTTATTTATTCCGTCTTTCCTCATAAATATAGTTTCTTTGAAAAAGACCGCTTTATTAAAAGGTTGAAACAGATCTGTCAGCAAAACTAATAACATCTTTTGTTTTTTCTAAAAATGTTCTATTCATACTGTCGGATTCACTTCCATATATAAAATATATATATAAACCCAATACTTTCCCCTATCACTTA
>CM042145.1:55738710-55796210 GCA_023376005.1 Doryteuthis pealeii | reverse complement strand
AATTAACATTTCTTACTTTCTTTCTTCTCCCCTCTCTCTCTACACACACACAAATGTGTGTGTGTGTGTGTGTGTTTCTCTTTCTTTTTTTTCTTTCTTTTTAATTCTTGTATTTTTTATGTTAGTAAAGATGAAGCTGGTGATATAATTCTTTCTTGGAAAGGGAGACAACAACGAAAACAAAAAGTGAAAAATAAATGATGAAACCACAAAATCCTTAACTAGTTGACGAGATTTTATCAAGTGGATGGACATGTTTACGTATCCAGCACATTGGTTCCTGGAATATAACAAAAGACTATTTGGTAAAATAGACAAAAACAAAAAATGGTCTATAAGTTTAGAAGAGAAAAGAAAGACCAACAAATCTTACGTCCAGAATTGGGAATATCAAGTGGGATTTTATTGAAAATGTCATACAAGTCAAATCTTGATTAGTGTTCAAAGTAGCAGAAGATAAAATTGGGAAGAAAAAGAAAAGAAAAAAATTGACATATTGGAGTGGGGGGGGGGGTATCAATTTTAATTTTATTAATTTCACTTGCTAACTTTTTCAATTTGTAATTTTTACTATTTCTCTGAATTTTTTGAGATGAAGCTTAATAATTTGGATGTTTTGGATTATCCAGACTATTGTCCTCATCTTTATTGTTATCTACACAATATTTTGGCCAATGTACACTCTGTTCTTCATCAGGTCTTTCTTGTCGAACTCAGGAACCTTCACCTTCCAAAAATTCATTCTGAATTGTCCAGTTGGATACATGGCACAATGGAAATAAGGGTTGGGTTAACACAGTTCTAAGTGACAATCATCTATAGGTTGCAGTTTCAATCCTGTCCAAGGGTGATGATAACATAGAATACTTAATATAACTTAACACTTGTAGCCAGTCATGGTTAATGGAATGAGAACAGTCTACCCTGATGGATTCTGAGTTCAACAAGAAACACCTAAAGAAAACCAGAGGGTACATCAATCAAAACGTTGTGTATATAACAATAAAGATAACGACAATAATCCAAATTGTCATTTTTAATTCAATTTTTTTATAATTTTTTAAAAACATTTCTGAACAGATTTTGGGGGTTCTTTTTAATCTTATAATTTGCCAAATGTCTGTCTGTTCGTCTGTACCCATAAATCTCTGGTGATTTTGATCTGATTTCAGTGAAACTCTCAGCAATTGTTAGTCAATTCTGAAAAGGTTTTAAATCATATTAGGAGTTTCTATTCAAACTGGTTTTTAGGTGTGATCTGTCTCTCACCCTCTATTGTTGCATAGCATACTCATCTTACGTCGCATCTTACACACAGTGCACTATAAAAGTGTACACCTGTATACCCATGGTTGCACACAGGTGTTTTTGTCCTCTTTACTTAGATATTTAACTTCTGTTTCTTCCATCTTAACTTGGGATGGTCTGTCTATCTCTGGGCTGGTGGTTTTAGCTGGATCTTCTATTATTCTGGATCTGTCTTTCTTTAGATCTTGTGTTGTTTGTTTATTCTTAATAATGACACAAGACATTGCTTTGTTTTTGAGCTCATGTATTTTATTTTTTTTAAGATTCCAGTCACCAAACACTGCTACTGACTAGGGGATGGGGATAATTGGTATTCAGACCCACTAGTTTTTAGCAGCAAAATAGAAAAAAGTTATTTTTAGAAATGATGACATATGTCTTTTAGTATTTTTAGGTTTGATTGGTTTGGTTTCTTTATTTAATGGCATATCAACTTTTATGGGTTATTTAATGCCAAAGCCATCCTTGTAGAAGAACAGTAGTCGTACTATTAAACCTATAGGTTTCCCAAGAGTATTAGTCCAAATGTAAATATAAAAGTGTGACTGAAGTTTAAACTTATTTACTATGATGTCACAGTTCAGTATGTTAGCCACTATGCCATGGACATTGCTGTATTTGAGATTTGATGAAATACTTGTGTTGCAATGTGATTTAACTTAGTCAGTAAGGTATCCGCCAAGGAATTGCAAAGTTTCAGGTTGGATACCTGTCCTTACTTAATTCAGCACAGGTTGGGTAATCTGATCTGTGCAGTAAAACATATGGAAGCTGAGAGTAGCTGTGGTACTTCACCTCAGCAAAACAATATCCCTGGTCTAGCACTAGAGAAAAGGAGGCTTCCTCACTGTTTGGCTGATACCGACCATAGGCATCTCCACAGACTTTACTACTATAGTGTAAACAAGGCAATGATCTATAGTAAATAAATGCTAAAGACAAACCATTCTTTAGATACTAGCAGGACCTGTGGATATACCACAGTATGATAATTTGATTATTACAACCTTTGATATGTTTACTTAAGAGCTATTGCATATAGTTCAATATGTAAAAAGTATAATATTCTTGATTTAACTCTTTCTCACTTTCTTTCCTTCTTTTCATTGTTTGATTAAAAGAGATTAGCATTATCACTTCCATTCACTATCCCCCTCGATGAATGATTTTATATAGAAACCAAGTGAAATATAATTCGAATAAGCATAATATATTTATATGCTTTCTTATTTAATTTCATTAGTCTTTTTAATTTAATACATTTCATTACATTGAAACTTATATTACTTATGCCCGGAGGGTGTATATTCTTGCTTGTTTGAAAAATGGCAAAAATGTTGTCATTTATTTTGTAACAACTTTAGAGCATATAATATAACTCTGTCACTATAAAGCAATGCTGCCTCTAAGGTAGACAATATACAGTCAAGTCACATTGAATGTACCAGTTCCTGCTAGATCACCAAAGTCAAGCAGTGATGAGTCTGTTCAATAATTAGATAGGTAACCATTTAAGCAACAGCAGGTACTGTGAGAAACCGAATATCAAAATGATTTGATTCAGCATTAAATGACCTGAAAAGGGTTGATATGCTGTAAAAACAACCAACCAATATTTTACACAATTGCTTTCATCTTAGAAAAAGGAAGAATGGCCAAAAAATAGGGGATCAGTATATAACTACGTTAATATAAAGAATGGATGCCCCACTTTATGATCAGACTTTTCTTGTTTCTTAAATAAGGATTCCCAACAGTTAGTGATCCAAGTCCTCTGTTTATTAAAATGACTTGATTCAGAATTAAATAACCTAAAAAGGATTAATATAGTGTAAAACAAAACAATCAACCGATAGCACAAATGATGATTCACATTTGAAACTGTCTTATTTGCTGGTAATTTAAGCTACAATCGTTCCTTAAAATTGTTTCTGTTATTATGTGTTGTGGGGTTTTTAAGGGACAAAAAAAATAAGACAAACGACTGGTGAAAATGGATACAAATGTATTGAACAAAAAGGAGTAGAAATTACAGAAAAGAAAGTGGAGTTGCATCCGACCATACAGTTGCGAGCTGACTTGCGTTGCTTGAGTTCCAAGCCACAATTGTCCCTGCTACTTATAGTAGTAGTCGGTGCATTCCATTTATGTACATAGGTTATATCACCTATAACAATATGTGAACATTGTTTAAAAAAAGTTATTAAAAAACAAAATAAAGCAAAGTACTGTTGTGTTAGTATAGCATTCAATTCTAAGACTAACAACAACAAGAAAGGAATTAATATTTCCTTTAATTCAACCAATTTATTGGCTAGCACATGAAATAACAAACAACAATATAAAGTCCTTCCTGTATATAAAGTTGAGCTTAAGGGACTTACCGGCGTGTTGGAGAAGATATCTTAGGGTGTTTTCTTGGAGCCCTTCAAATCGCTGCCTCGTGGTACCACTGGTGAAATCTATCTGCCTCGGCTTTTGGATATTGTGCCTAAAACTCTGGGCTATCATGTGATTGGTATATCCAATCACAGAGTATCTCCCTCACTCACTCTATATACAGGAATAACCATTTTACTGACCCAACAGTACCTTTAACAGATTTTACGATTTTACGATAAGACCAATATACAAAAATATATATATATTTAAAAGTAATTGGTAATTTGCTTGAAGCATTGTTAAGTATGTTATAAAATAATAAAATTCGAAGGCAATACAATGCGTAAAAAATAAAGACAAAAAGATGTTTTATATGTCTAATCGATTTCAAAGCAAAGCTTCATCATCAGAGTGTATTTTCAGAAATGACGTGCTTATGTTTTTTTATAAATGATAAAAATATAGAAATGATAACCACACAAATAAAAAAACATAAGCACGTCATTTCTGAAAATTCACTCTGATGATGAAGCTTTGCTTTGAAATCGATTAGACATATAAAACATCTTTTTGTCTTTATTTTTTACGCATTGTATTGCCTTCGAATTTTATTATTTTATATATATATTTATTTCTACTAGCTTAAAACCTGCCCTATCAGATGGCAATTACTATAACTCCAGTAGAGAGAACTTGATTGAACTTTTGCTTCAACAAAAACACTTCATACATTGACAGATGCATTGATTGCTCAATTAATTCCAAATCCCTTAATCTTCTACATTGGACTCTCCCTTAGAATCAGTTTACTTAGGTGTTGATGAAAGGGTTAATTTCAATTTCTGTAATAAATCAATATCACAGGTCAGTAAACAAAGATCTCATTCTTTAAAGGTCCTTTTGTTGTACTGAAATAGTTTTTGGTTTTTTCCCTGAACTTTGACCTCTTTTTGGATTTTTCATTCAAATGATATTAGTTTCAACTGGTGTAAACTTTATCCTTACAAAAGTCTGACTTCTGACTCAGTTTTGTATGTGAAAGTGTGATTCTTGTTTCAACATGCTTTGCCTCTAGGGCTCTCTCTCTCTCTCTCTCTCTCTCTCTCTCTCTCTCTCTCTCTCTCTCTCTCACTCTCACTCTCACTCTCACACCTTTGTGACTTCTTTCTGTTCCTTCTTTACTTCTCTCTGTTCCTTCTAGCTCTATCTTTTCTCATTTACTTCTACCCCCCCTCTCTCTCTCTCTCTCTCTCTCTCTCTCTCTCTAGTTCCTTTCTATTTTCAACTCACAACGTTAACTTCTCTATCCGTCTCTCATTTGTTCTTTTACCGCATATATAACTTTCAACATGTTTTGCCTCTAGGAGACTCTCTCTCTCTCTCCCCCCTCTCCCTCTCTCTCTCATATGTTATAAAGAAAAAGAAATAGGAGTCTAAAGCATTCTGACCTTTCAAATAACATCACATGCTTCTTTTGTTTTGTGGGGGGGGGGTAGTCATCATGGCATAGTGGTTAACGTGCTGGACTGCAACATCATAGTGAGTGAGTTCAAACTCCAGTTGGACTATTACGTTTATTTTCAGAATAATACCTTTCAGAAAGCTATGAACAAACTCATCCCCCAGCTATGGGTTGAATAGTACAACTACTGTTCTTCACCAAGGGAGGCTTTGGCATTAAATAACCTACAAAGGTTGATATGTCATTAAACAAAGAAACCAAACTAAAAAGGGGGAGTCTCTATTGCATAGTGGGTAACATGCTGGACTGCAACATCACAGTAAGCAAGTTCAACCTCCAGTCATGCAATGACATTCACTTGCAGGCTAATGCCCTTTGGAAATAACCCCCCCCCCCACTACAATTTGTCTACAAGGTTGAATTTGGCATTAGATAATCCACAAAAGTTGATATGTAATGAAACCAAACTCAATAAACAGGAATTGGAATCAATCTGAGTGCTTTATTTATGAAAATGACTTGATTCATCATTAAATTACCAAAAATTGATTGATATGCCGTAAAACAGAACAACTAACCACTCAAACCAAACTGACGTAGTTAAATTGGATTGAGTGGTGAGGTTCCAATTCTAGAGCTCTGAGGAGTAGCCCTTCATCCCTATTACTCCCAGGGCCACTGAACCGGAGTGAGAGTACCTGTTAGGGGTCCTATCTATAAGTTAAATAGATAAAAAAATAAGTTTGAAAATTTTGAATATCCAACAAGAATTGATAATTATTTCTACCAACTTGTTAATAAACAAGAAGTTAATTGAAATTTTCTTACCAAATATTTATTACTCATTGAAAAGAATTTGATTTAAAATTAATTTGGGTTTTAAAAAAAAACTGGTTAAAAAAAAAATTTCATTAAAAAGATTTGATTGAAAAGAATTTAGTTTGAAAGAAATTGAGTTTAATAAAAAATTTCATTAAAAAGAATATGATTAAGAAAAATATTTCAGTTCAAAAATTTAAAGAATTAAAAAAGAAAGAATTTGCTTTTAAAAAATTTAAATAAAAGGAATTTGGCTAAAAGGAATTTAGTTGAATAAAGAAATTGAATTTTTTTTAAAAATAAAATACCATTGAGAATGAATAAAACAAAATGTCTTTGGCATAAAATAACCCAACAAGGGTTGACATGCTGTAAAACCAACCAACCTGACCTTTAGGAATTTTATCATAGTGAATGTAACGAGAGAGAAGACTTTACCTTGTGGGGTAAAGTGGGCGCAAACCTGTCTCGCTTGCAGGATGAGTGGCAACGAAAAATATGGTTGCTTTGTTACTACAATTTAAATATGTGCAATTTCTAAGCAAAGAGACATGGTGATAATAAATCTGCATGTGTACAAATTTCTCTTAGATCGCCGTACATAAAACGAGAGAGAACTGAGAAGGGGCTGAGATGCTTCGAAGCGGTGGATGAGTCGTGTTCAAAGGACTGCTAGAAAATTGTTGCAGGACAAGAAAGTTTGTCATCGAACTTTGCAGTTGAAGAAAGAAATTAGGCAAATCAATTTCACAACTTATAGTTAAACAATTAGAAAACAAAGCGACCTTTGCATCTCAAGTTATGGAAAAAAGCTTTATCTATTTGTCAGCTTATAAGAAACATTTTTTTTACAAGTGGATCTTGGAGACGATTTCCCTATCGAACTAATCTGTATTTGTAGATTTTGATCCATTATTGTTGGTTTTGCATCTATAATACCAGCTCACTTGATCAGTGTTTGATATTTGGTTATTAGTTTAGAAAAAAATAAATGTCTTATAGATCAGGAAATATGGGAACTGTCACTTGATATGTAACTGGAGTCCAACAATCTCTAATGTCATATTATAAAGATGGATGCATGCTCATCATCATTATTATCAAGGGATGCTGATAGCACAGATTCCAAAGACTCTCTCGTGCCATCCGTCCCTATCACTGCCCTGTTGGCTCGGGCAGTAGAATACACTGACTGCACCTCTGCAGAGGGGCAAAATCCTCCCCAATGGGTCCACTATTTGGATATCAATGACAATCTCTCACCAACATTGCCCTCGAGAGGTCCTCTCTGCAGCATCCAGTATCTGTGCAGAGCTAGTCAATGTAAGTATTTGCTTGACATCTTGCACTAGCATGCCCATGTGCTGGTTTCCACAGGAAGATGTCACTTCTGAATTCATCACTGCTTCCCTAACAGTTTCCAGCATGTCTTGTTCATCTCACTTGGATGGTTTTTGTGATGGGGGTAAGTTGCCCTATAGCTGATTCCTTGTTAGGGTGTTGTTTCATTGATTTGTTTAAGATCGCACGCAGCATTCTTGTGCAGCTTCCATCTAGCTTATTCTCAAGGTACTTCATTAGGGTCCAAGTGGTACAGTGCTACATTAATACTGATACAACAGCTTGGAACGATTGTCGCTCTAACTTGTCAATGAGATCGGATTTCTATATGACTTATAGTCTGTCTGTAGCAGACCATGCCTCCTCTATGTATACATTAACATCACTTTCTGTGGATAAGATATTACTACTTAGGTAGGTAAATTGTTCTATTGGCTTTAAAGGTTTACCATGCTTCCTTCTTTAAACCAAGGCGAACATTCTCTAATTCCAGGATACAACAACCAAAATGTTATGATTTTACATATTGCAATAAAGATGAGGACAATAGTCTGAAAAATCAAAATTGTAACACATTATGGCAAACACCCATATATATATATATATATATATATATATATATATATATATATATATAGTCGGTGTGGCCTAAAGTTAATATCAGCCAGTCAGCGAGGGAATATATCCCCTTTTCACTAGCACTAGACCAAAGAGATAGTTTTTGCATCAGAGGTGGAGCGCCACACCTACCATCAGCTCCTTACTTTACCACACAGATCCCTGTGCTACTCATACGCTGAGTTAGTGATGGCCAGTATCGAACCAGGGCCTTTGTGGTTCCTAATCAGACACTCTTCCAACTGAGCTAAACTAGCCCTATATTTATTTATTTATTTATTCATATTCAACAACAGTCTGAAAAATCAAAATTATGTTACCTTCTTAGTTGGGCCAAGAATTTTTCAGCATCCCACATACATCAGAACACTTTAAAAAAAAAAAAAGAAGAAAAAAGCAGGCCTATTTTTAACTCCTTCAAACCTGATCAAAAGAAAGAGTTATCTTTCCTTGACTTTATTCAGTGGGTCAAATGAAGAAAATGTCTCTTCAATAAATACAGCAACAAAAAAAGAAAAAGACACACAGACATATTTCAAACCAACCTAGAAAATAAGAAACAGAGAAAGAATAAAGATCAAGTCCAAAGATAAAAAATAAGTAGCAATTAAAATGACATTAAAAGAAGAAAGAAAAAACATCAGCCGAATATGAACATTTGACTCTCCACCCCCCCCCACCCCCCCAATGGATGGAATCTATTCCTTCTCTACCAAAAACCATCTTAACCCAATGGATAATCTACCTCTCTCTCCCCCCCCCCCGACCCCCGCCGTCAAAGTCTCTCGGATTATTCATCAAGCTAAAAGCTCCAGAGGAGAATAAAAATCAAAAATAATAGACCGGAAAAAATCCAAAAGGAAAAAAACAAAAAAAAGAAGGATTATTCAGAATTTTGAGCTATGCTTAACAAAAGCCTGCAAGTTGTGTTTTTGTCTGTGGAATCGGCTTGATCTTTAGGATAAAAGGTTCAGGCAAAGGTGATTGTGTTTACATGATGGAGATCTTTGAGAAGATAGGATCGAGGTTGTGTAGGAATCGGTGTCCTAAGAAAATATAGGCCATTAAAAGATGATGGAGTGGGGTGTTTTTTGTTTGTTTTTTGTTTTGTTTTTTTAAGTACCAGGTGATTGAACCTAACACAATTATTTCTATGTCAGGGGTGACATTTCTCTGGAGTTCACAATTAATTTTGATTATTCCCAAATTTATAAAAATTGATATCGTACACAAGAAATCATGCAGAAATTGGCTGAAAACAATCACAGTAATTAAAACTTGGGAATCCAAAATTTCAGATTTGCAGATCTAGATTCATCCTGTAATGTTTTTAATTTTCCCACAGAGTTACTCTAATTCCAAAATGGCTCTTTGGTTGGATTTTATGGCATGTCAACCTTTATTGGGTTATTTTAAGCCAAAGTTGTTTTTTGTTTTATTCATTCTTTGTTGAGTACGGTTATTATTTGTGCAGGTAGGGGACCCTAACAGGTACTACCACTCCAGTTCATAGTGGACCTCGAAGTGATGACAATGAAGGGGTACTCCACACACCTCAGAGCTCCAGAATTGGAACCTCATCACTTGATGCAGTTTAGATAACAAAATGGTATTATATGTTGGGCTATGGCCTCTCATAGTAAAATTGAAAAATGTGACACACTGACATTCACATCTGTTATTAGATTATGGCGTATATCTTCTTTTTTTTTTTTAATGGGGCATCCTGCAAGGATCCAATGCTAATGGATCTGAGAGACTAACTTTTTACCCTACCCCTCACCCTTTACTTAGGTGACTCTGGGTAGCTACTTCTAGTCATATATATATATAAAATAAACAAACAAAACCTGATGATTTGATCAGCAATTGTGTGTCATCATAAATACAATAGAATGAAAACAATAAATCACTCACTTTTCATTGTGATATTTTGTGAAACAACTTTTACACAATCCCACACCACAGTGAGGCTTCTAAGAGATATTTCTATACATTAACATTGACTTGGTCAATGAATAGCGAATAGGAAAATGCCTTACATTGAGCTAACACAAAAAGGCAAAAATGTCACTCTGCCTGCAAAAGGGTTAAAATACTAATGCTTCATATCTTTTTATGGATATCCATAACTCTCTCTCTCTCTCTATCTCCAACTGTGGGAAGTCCTTCATGCAGCATCCAGAATCTGCACTGAACTGACTGATGTAGGTTTTTGCTGGTTGGCCTTCACTGGTGTTTGCATGCATTGGTGTCCTCAGGAGAACATTACTTATGAGTTCGTCCTTGCTTTTCCAGCATTGTCCATACAAAAAAGAGGAGGGGACTTGTGGAATAAGTTAAAACATCTCTGGGTAATTTATGAGGAAGTGCGTCCCGGTCTCCTGCCTCAAAAACCTCTACCCAGTGACTATCAAAATAAGAACCCCAGCTCATCATAATTCTTGTTTATTTATCGTAATTTGTCGTATAGATATGAAGATGGATATATAGTTTTGAATAGACTGAGATAGATAGATAGATAAACAAACAAAATAATATAGATAGATACGAACAAATGGAGATAGATAGAAAGATATTTTCGACAAGTAAATGTATTGGGGGGGGGGTCGCTTCTTTTTTTGTCGTAATTCTTGTTTATTTAAACTAAAAACAAGACATTAAACAAATATGAATAAAAAAAATCTTAGTATTTAAAGTAATATAGATAAATATGAACAAATTGAGATAGATAGATAGATGGATAGTTTTGAATAGACTTAGCTGGGTCGTTATTTTAATAGTCACCGGGCAGCAATTCTTGAGGCAGGAGATCGGGACGCACTTCCTCATAAATTACCCATCTCTGTACAAGATTATAAATGAAAGTTAAATTGCAAAAAACATTTCAGTTATTTTTTTTTTTTTCTTTACTTCAGAAATATATTTAAGAGGACCAGCTCAGTCGGTAGAGCACCCACCTCAGAATCACTTGATTCCGTGTTCGATACTAATCCCTGCCAACTCAGTGCATAAATAGCACAACTTGTGTAATCTAATACTTGCAGTAAAGTGGGAAGCTGATGGTAGGTGTGGCACTCAACCTAAGAAAAACAAATCTCCCTGGTCTAGCGCTAGCAAAAAGGGGATAGACTCTCTCACTGTCCAGCTAATATTGCCAATAGGCCACCCCATCAACTTTACTTATCTATTTATTCCTTGGACTATCAAGAATATGCACCTTCCGGGCATATGAATTTAAGTTTTAATGTAATGAAATATATTAAATTAGAAAGACTAACAAAATTAAAGAAGAACGCATATAAAAAGGCTATGCTTATTTTAATTATAATTTAACTCGTTTCTATATAAAAATCATTCATAGGATTGATTTTTAATACATTGGAGAATAAAACAATAATATTAGAGATCAATAACACCAAGTAATTATTTATTAAACCCGGTTTTGTTAAAACCAGTATTTAAATTAATCACACCATATATTATTTAAACCTTTATTTCTTAGTGATATCTAAGACACATTGCAGGATTTTAAATGCATTAATAACATGGGCTGTTTTGAAGCAAATCTAACACAGATTTTTGTAGATACATCATTAAAAAATAAGATTTATTCTATGTATTAATATTAGTGATTTTGACTATAAATCAAATACTCATTGACAAACCTATGCAATTGATGAGTGTATTGTAATAAAAGCAGTGACATAGTTTCAGTTACAGACACTGAATCTCCATTATAATAAGATATCTGTTTCTTGGATGGAGTTGTAAGCAAACAGGAACAGCCCTTATGTATGAAGCTTCCAACCCACCCACTTTTTTTTTTCTTTTTCTTCCTTTTTTTTTTTTTTCAAACTGAAACACTAAAAAGTTTTTCCATAAAAATACCAAAATATAATAAATGACCAATTTGGGGTTTGGTTGGGACTGGAGGTGAAATAATTTAAAAATTTCCAAGTTTGCTAAAAAAAGGAAACTTTTATATTGTGTTCTTGTTTCCATTCAGAAAGGTTTACCGTTCTTTTTCGGAAAACTTTAGTCTCCAAATTCTATAAAAAGACTTTTCTTAATTTGGCACTTGATTCCAGGAAGACCAATTTTGCCAAGACATTATTAGTAGTGACTATTTTAACTTGGAAATAATCTCATAAGAGTTTTGGCTTCAGAGTTTCAGTCTTAATAAAACATGACTATTTTTAGATGTCTGTTGGGGTGTAGATTGGTAAAATCCTAGACAACAATGAAAAATCTTAAATATACAACATGCATAGAGAAAAGAGAAGGATACGTTGTAATCCACTGCGAGAAAATGAGAAAAAAATGAGGGAGAGAAACATGTGTTTTGCTTAAAAGATAGACATAAAAAAAAAAGTAGAGAAACTGGGTTTTCTAGTCTAGGTTAGGCAACCCATCTAGAAGAAGGAAAATCCTGAATTAAAAATAGCTGTACTAAAAGCTTTGTGTCAGAGAGGGGATGGGTAAATATACATAGATATTTATTTTTTTAAATTTAGAAACAGATACAAACAGGAAAACATAGGTAGATATAAAAGTAAAGGTGGCAGAAGGGCATGTTGTGTTGGTATCAGCTGTACAGTGAGGGAGTGTATCCCCTGTTCACTTGAGCTAGACAAGGGAGATTGTTTTTGCATCTGAGGTGTGGTGTTACACCTAGCATCAGCTCCCAGTTTTACCACACAGATCCCAGCTGTGCTACTGATATATATATAGCTAAGTATATTATCAATATATATATATATATATATATATATATATAGTTTTTTTCGTAGTTAGGGTCTTTCCATGTGTGGTTTAACCAAGCTGATGCAGGTAGACCATAAGGAGAGCTCAATGTACCTAATACCAGTGAGTAGAAGGACAGAGCAAGATATATAGTAAATGAAGAAAAACTCTAAACTTGCTTCATTACAATAATTTATTTCAACCGTATTAATACGGCATCTTCAGGTAATCACAAGAACATGACAGTCATGTTCTTGTGATTACCTGAAGATGCCGTATTAATACGGTTGAAATAAATTATTGTAATGAAGCAAGTTTAGAGTTTTTCTTCATTTACTATATATATATATATATATGAGTTAAGGAAGGTAGCATGGACTTGGTGTCAACAGCTGGTTATTGACAGTTTCTCATCTATGCAATCTTCATATTTTGGTCTGAAGATTGCATAGGCGAGAAACTAACAGTAACCAGGTATTGACTCCATGTCCACACTGCCTTAACTCAAATATAAATGCTCTATCAAGGATATTAAGTGCTGTCTGCTTTGAAATATAGTACCCATATTATCTAATATATATATATAATATATATATATATATATATATATATACACACACACACAAATATATAAATATATATATATTTATATATATATACACAAGGTGTGTCAAAAAAGTATTGAGATTGAAGCTGTATTTACCAAGATAGAAATGAAGAATGAATGGAACATTAATTTTTTTCAGAATACAGAGTGTGTAAAAAAAAGTACCAAGTTTAAAGCTGTATTTACTAAGATAGAAATGAAGAATGTGACATTGTTATTTTTTCAGAATACAAGGTGTGTCAAAAAGTACAAAAAAATCTCCATACTTTTTTACACATCTTGTATATATATATATATATATATATATATATATAAAGAGAAATAAAACAAAAGTAATGTTCACAATCAATCATAAAAATCGAGGCTGTAGATAATAAAGAAGTTTGGGATATATATGTATATATATATATATATATATATATATATATATAATATATATATATATATATATATATATATATATATATATATAACTGCTACTTGAGACTGATGATGAAATTACAGAAGATGAAAATGAAATAGTCTATAATGATTGGTTGGAAATGATTTAATAAAGAGATAGACATAAATGTAAATGTTCGTATCAGTCTGTTCAAAATATATTAAGTGTATAATGAATTTATAATGTCAGGTTTGATGTCTTTTTAGTGGCAAACAGAAATTAATGAAATTATAGGAAAACAAATGGACGGGGGGGGGGAGAAGAATGTAGGGAATTGTCTTAAGAGATAAAAATAAATAGGTCATCATGGAACTGAAAGTTGACCCACATAAAAGATATCTTTATCATCATCATCATCATCAAAGCATGCTGACAATACAGTTGGAGGCGTGTAGTGTAATGGTTAGAGTCGTAGGAAATGGACTCGTCAACCCGAGTTCAAATCCTTGACGAACTTACAGTTCACATATCGCTAATACCCTTGGTAAAGGTTTGAATCCAACTACTTTCCCTCCAGCTATGGGTTAATAGTTGGGCAGACTGGTATCTTTAACCTTGGTTAGGCAACCAGTCTAGGAGAAGGAAAACTTTGAATTCAAACCTGTTAAACTCCACTTGGGGTGGTCACTACTAGAATAGACTCAGTCCTAATTAGTGATCTATTTTCACTACTACAGATTCCCTTGACTCTCTCTCACCAGTCATCCCTATCAGCTAAACACCTTAAACTCAGTGACAAAATGTATTCAATCACATTTAATCATGATTTAATTGATTTTTATAAAAGAATATGATTAAGAAGCAGGTGATATCCCACACAGACTTTTACAGATGCGAACTACACAGATGATCTGGCACTTCTTGCAAATACAACTGCACAAGCTGAATACTTGCTAGATAGCCTGGAGAAGACAGCATAGAACACTGGCCTCTATGTGAACTTTGAGTTCATGTATTTTAAAAATGAAAGATATATCTTCACACTTGATGGTAAGCCTCTAAAATCTGCAGAACAATTCACATATTTGGGTAGTAATATCTCATCCACAGAAAACAATGTTAATGTACATATAGAGAAGGCATGGTCTACCATAGACAGATTATAAGTCATATGGAAATCAGATTTCACTGACAAGTTAAAACAATAATTCTTCCAAGCCGTAGTTATATCAGTGCTACTGTATGGTTGCACCACTTGGACCCTTCGAAGTGCCTAGAGAATAAGCTAGATCAGAGCTGCACAAGAATGCTGTGTGCAGTTTGAAACAAATGGAAACAACACTCCACAAGAACACAGTTGTACAGCCACTTGCTCTCTATTACACAAACAATCCGAGTGAGATGAATAAGACATTGTTGGAGAAGCAGGGACAAATTCATAAGTACCGTTCTTCTGTGGAAACTGGCACATGGGCATGCCAGTGTGGGCCATCCAGCAAAAACCTACATCGACCATACTGGATGCTGCAAAGAGGACCTCCTCAGGGTGATGAGTGATAAAGATGGTTGGCAAGAGATTGTCATGGATATCCAAGCTACTAATGCGACCTGATGATGATGATGATGATTAAAAAGAAAGATTGAAGAAAAACGCTCATTTTTTGTATATACCCCATAGATGGGACCCTAATAGACATTACCACTCTGCCCAGTTAGGATGTGACACAAGTTGCAAGTATGGGGCATCCAGTGAATTCACTATTGGATGGTTTGTAAAATAGAAGGTAAGTGGCCATACAGCTGGGGGTGGGGTTGTAAGGTGCTGTGGCCAGAATTTGTTCAAAAGAGACAAAAATGGAGTTAGTCAGAATTTATAGCTAGAAGGAACAATAACAGATAAAAGGTTAGAAATATCCAATGAATAAGAAATGCCGTCAAATATCACACATAAAAAATGGAGAGATGAGATAGAATGTTTTACTGGTGAAGATGTAGCAAAGATCAGTATATCAAATGAATTGAAAAAGACTTTTTGCCCAATTGGGAACTTAAAATCTCTGATGATCCTTTATATATGTGTCTTTCTATGTGTGTGCGTGATTTATTAATGTTTTTTTCTTCTTCTTGATTTCAGGCTTGCCAGAAAGAACCTTACCCTGGATGAATTTGATTATAACAAAAAGCATATCACAGATGAAATTTATGCTGCTATGGACAACACTAGTTTTTCCGGTGTATCGGTGTGTAATTACAAATATTCTTATATGCATGTGGGCAGTGTAAAAATTAATTTATATATATAAATTAATTTTTACACTGCCCAAAGTACATTTTTTTTATAGTACATGTAAAAAAAAAAAAGTTATTTTATTTGGCAGAATAAAAGGAGTTTTAGGATTTGTTTCAAGTACAAAAATAAACTAAAGTAAAAAAATAAATAAGTGTTTGAATTATATTTTTCCAACCCCAGGATTTTTCTTTGTGACCTCAAATGGGGTCACAACCCATTGTTTAAGAAGCATTGGTATTGTGTTTCAATGTGTAAAAGAAACATTTTAACAATATACAAGTGTTATATACCTATTCATCTGCTGGGTATATAAAGGGGAAAGAGTAAACAGGTGAGGAGATGGATTCTGACTTGTTTTGCTTGTTCTTACTTCATCGCTGTCCATCTTTCTTTGGGCTGACTTCTTCCTTCTTCTGATCTGGGTCTGTGCTCATTTCTTGTTTGTAATGAATAAGCAAGACTTTGTTGTTTTGTTTTCGTCTTTTAGACGTCTATTCTTTATCCAAAACCTACAGCCCAATAGGGTTTCTAACCACACATTGAGAAGTCAGCATCTTAGGAGCAAAGAACACCTAGGTCTGCTCCTTCAGAATTAACAGCCAAAATCTCTCAACTAGACCAGTTCCCTCCACCCCCCCTTTCCCATGCCTTTCCTTCAGCCAATCAGAAGTGTGCATACTGGTCAGCAAAAGGTTAACTGCTGTCAATAACATTTTTTTATGGTAATTTTTCATTTAGCAAAACGTCACTTGAATTTTAACTACACTTACATAATTTGTAGGCTACCCACGAATTATATAACACAAGATGTTTTGAAAAATTATCAGACTTTTTATTAATATTATGTCTCCCTTTTGTTTTTCCAGGGAAATGTGGCATTTTCATCTGAAGGAGATCGAATAGCATTGACTCAAATTGAACAAATGATCAGTAAGTATTCACCTTTTCTTAACAAATCTTTTTCATATTTCTGTATTCCTATAGAGATTGAAGCAGTTGGAATAAAAAGCAACAAAATTAAGATGAAAGAAAATAAAAGTCAAAATTAATAATTTATAGTCAAATTATGGAGGCATGTGGTGTAATGGTTAGAGTTGTAGGAAATGACTCATCAACACGAGTTCAATTCCTGGACAAAGCTGTTTCCATTTCATATGGCGCTAATACCTTTGGGGAAGGTATGAATTCAATTCTCCCTCCAGTTATGGGTAAATAGCAGTGCAGACTGGGCTTTTAACCATGGCTAGGTAATCAGTCTAGGAGAAGGAAAACTCTGAATTCAAACCTGTTAAACTCCGCTTAAGAAATTGACCTTGTGTCACGTCCTGCTCATGCAGTAGGGATGGTAAATATATATAGTCAAATCAAATTGAAAGCAAATTGTTGGTATGAGCTGCCGGGTTTTTAAAAGAATTTGAAGGACACCAGAAATTTCAAATTAGATAATCTATATTTTCCAGTTGATTTCTTATTCCTGTCTCAGTATTTTAACATTATCATCAAATTGGTAAAAAAAAGTCAAATGTTTTTATCATATTTTTGTACAATCTTTTCCTCTCACAATAGTATAAATGTAGATGAAATTTAATTTTATTAAAATCTGAAAATCTTTTTCAACCACTTTTTCTTGGATATGGTCACTCAGTCATAATAGTACGACACCGAAAGGTTTTGGTTTCAATAAAATATTTCAGTGTGATTTTACAAAAATGAAACTGAAATATTTATCTTTTTTTCTTTTAGATGGAACTTATCATTTAATGGGTTATTATGATTCAGTTAAAGACAATCTTACTTGGTTTGACAAAGAACAATGGTTAGGTAAGTTGGACTTTATTATTAACACAATTAACAAAAAGAAGAGAAAAAAAAAATCAGATTTACAAAATCTTAAGAAAAATCAAACTATTTTTTTAATTAAAATAAAAATGTTCATTTACAAGACACAAATATTCTGTGCTGAAGAATGTTTTAGAAATAATTTAATATGAAGTTTCTATTATTTGTCTGAATTTTTGAGATGAGCCTTGATGTTTCGGCCATTGTATCCTCCAGCCTTCCTCTGGGAAATCATTTTTTAATAGTTTGATAGTTGATCAAACAGACATCAAAGAACTTTTGAAGATCTCATTCAAAAAAATGACATTATTATTTTTGCATACCTATCATTCCACATGTGTCATGAAAACGTGTGTGCAAAAAAAAAAAATGATCTCATTCAAGTGTTCTATATTTACCTTGGATTAAAGTCATCATCAGAATATAACCCTGAATTCAAGCATGGTTTTGGAGCTTTTAACTCAGGGTTATCGTCTGAGGTAAATAAAGAACACCTGAACAAGACCTGAGGATACAGCGGCCTGAACGTTGTGTTTATACATACCATAATAAAGATGAGGACAACAGTCCAAAATCCTGACAAGAATTAATTTGTTTAATTAAAATTCATTTTTCTTTTTTCTTTTCATAGGAGGAAAACCACCTCCAGATCATACCCGATTTATTCGATCCCTTCGAGTTGTAGCAAGAGGATTATTTTTCAGCATGTGTGTCCTCTCTTTTCTTGGCATAATGGCTGGAATGATTTGTATGTCTTTCAATATTGTTCACAAACACAGAAGGTAATTAAGCAGTTCAATATTTCTTTCTCTGATCCTTTTTTTCTTTTTTCAACAACAATAAACCAGAATTGTTTTATATCATAATTATTTTTCAGCCCAAATCTTAGGTTTACATATTTTATACAAGAACTATATGATTAACTCTTTTTTCCGGTCACATGCCTCACCATATTGTCTTTAAAATAGCAACCCTTTTGGTTGGGGCTTTAGAATACACCAACTGCACTTCTGTAGAGAGGTAACACCCATCCAATGGGGGCCACCTGTTGGTACCCATGATGCTTAAGGATGGAACCCTGGTGGCTGAACAATCTGTGACATGCAACACTTCATTCTGAAAAAAAAATTATTTTGCTTTTTAAAAAAGAAATGCATTAACTTTAATTTTTTCTTTTTACATCAAGTCCAAATTAGCTACCATACTTTCTAAACTGTAAGTCTACAAGAAACAATTACTATATCAATCCTTTAAGTCTGGTATCATTTACACTATTAACCCAGACAACTTTATTACTTTTCCTCACATATATAACTATATAAGAATATTACCTGAATTAAATGAACTGATTAAATGAATTACATGTACACACATATATATGTAAGTTAGGGGAAACATTTTTTTATAATTTTTAACCATTAAAATTATGAAATTATGTAGACTGACCAAAGATTAGGGGTATAAGTAAATATCTTAAAATCTTACATATATATCACATTCCTCATGATTTTATTTATATTTAAACCTCAATTATTAATAAAATTGCTTCACCTTTTTATTAGTATTGTCCATATCTACATACTAATAACATGCTATTGTATTTATATATACAAAAAATAGCGGTTTGCAGTGTGAACGGGAAGGCTAATTTGCATATTGATATTAAAAATGTGATTTTATTAAATATGGGCTTAGTATTATTGATTTCTAACTGTTTGGTTTTATTTTAATGAATATAAGCAAAAATCTCTCCAATGAATCTTAAATGAAATCCATTAACAAGAAAAAATAAGTGTAATTTTATTCTTTATTTCCTAATTTAACTAAATAGTTAAATAAGTAAAATTCAGCAATGAAAGATGGCAGTGATGGAAGAGTAAATTTCATTTCTATTTTTCTATTATACCCCCACTCTGTTTCAAATCTTTTTATCTGCATTCTTATTAGACTTTCTAATTTAATACGATATTTCATTACATTAAAACTTAAATACTTGCACCCGGAGTGTGCATATATTTGCTAGTATATATAAGAATATTTACCTGAATTAAACTTTCTTTTTTATTTTTCAGATCAATTGTTTACTCTCATGCAGGTGTGAACAACGTCATGGTAATTGGTTGTCAGATGTGTTTATTCTCTATATTTCTAATTGGAATGGATGGACAGTATATATCAAAAGAAGTATATCCAATGGTATGCCAGGTAAATATCACCATCATAAATCGAGAGAAACTCATTCTATAAAAGAAACAATCTCTCAGGGTGCTTTTCTTTTTACATTTAGATTTTAGACAATAATTAATAGACTATGAGGATAGGTAACCTTTGACCTTTATGAATCTGTTTTATTTTTTTATTTGTTGTTGGGGGGGGGGGGCTTTATGGTGTAGTGGCTAAGGTACTGTTTGTATACCTGTTGCTTTCAGGATCAATGTGTAAAATATCCAGCCTAAATTATCTAAAACAAAAAACAAAAAATTTTAAATAAAAAAACATGAATCATGTTCCAATCCTTGATTTCGAATTTTAAACAATTTCAGCATTAAATGACCCACTGAGGTGTTGATATGCCATTAAGCCAATCTAAGCCACTATGGCTGTCCATTGTTTTAATGACAAGACCATCCTCATATCTGTCTTTATTCCACACCACATTGGTCGATGTGAAGTAAGCCTAATCTGGAAATTACAAATTCAGTGGAACTAGGAGTAGGGGAAATATCTGGATTGAGGTTTGGCTTGTTGCCACAAAAAAGGTGGGGACAAAAAAAACAAAGATCAGACTGAAAGCTGTAGAATTTATTTTCCCCTCAAAGGCCATTACACCTGCACAGTTGTGAAGTAGAATCAATATATCATACTCACTCTCACTAGCATCCAGTTACCAGACAAAAAAGGGGACTGTAACTGAATACAGGGCCTGTACTAATTACCAGAACACAGTCATGTGTTAGGTACATTGGGTATATATTGATCCAAGTATCCACTCTAAAACCAGCAGCCAGAATCCTGGAAATGAGCTTGGCCAAGGTACATAGTGGAATATCTCAACCTGTTATATAAACCACCTACCAACTGGGGATTCTTTGAGCAGATTCAACTTGCAATAAAGCTGAATACTGATCTCCTTATTCAAATCTCTTCTAACGCCTGAACTAAAAAATTGTTTTTCTGATGTTAAGAGACTCATGCAAATCCTGGAGTTAGCACTTCCCATACCCAAGGAATTATCCTAGTGGCAACGAGAAATCCAGGGGCAACAAGTGCACTCAAAACTCTGTACCACCACCACCACCACTGATGTTTCCCTGGTGCGTTGGGATGCCAACGCTTCATTAACCATTCCATTTCAAGGTGAGGGTCAGAGAGGCCCCTTGATCAATCGGCTGATCACGTCAAGGCCTAGCACCTATATGATTGTCCCAACCCTAATATCCTTATGGCAAACCCCCAATCTTTTTTAACATATGAGTGCTAGAAGGCAGTGACTGAGAGTCTTAATGTCATGGGTATGGGTTTGACGTTAAACTCTATCTGATGGTGAAATTCCAATTCTGAATCTCTGGGGAATGTGGAGTACCCCTTTATCACTATTACTCCCAGGTCCACTCTGATCTGGAGTGGTAATACCTGATAGGATCCCATCTATGGGTTAAATAGAAAAAAATTGTTTAAAAAAAATTGAGTTTAAATTTTCTTAAATTGAGTACCCATCAAGAATGAATAAAACAAAATGTCTTCAACATGAAATAACCCAACAAGGGTTGACATGCCATAAAATCCAAAATCAACTAACCAAGCATCCCACAAATGAGTTTTAAAAAAATGTGTTTAAAAAAAACTGAGTGTCAATCAAGAATTAATAAAAACAAAACATCTTTGGCATAAAATAACCCAACAAGGGTTGACATGCTGTAAAATCCAACCAACCATTTCAAGGTTCCAGACAAGCTTTCATGGCTACTCTAACAACAGCAGCAGCAGCATCAACCGGATACTTAGTGTCAATGCAAATGACCAGCCAATCTGGAATGACTAATTGGTTGCAACAGGCAACCAATTAGATTCTAATACAATGCACAGGATATTCTATTCAATTTTGATTGGCTTAGATTTGTACTTTTCCAATGAATAGAATCAACCGATGCCAGAAAATGGCAAATTCTAGGAGGCATCAAACTGAGGTTTCAGTTTTCTATCTGTTTCTCCCCCTAAGAATATATCATCTTATATAATAATGGTCCATTATTTAGCTGAGGTGATGACACTCATAAGAAATAAGAATCTGTTGGATGAGCAACACCAGATAATTAGGATCTACATTTTTGTATTTCATCTAGGACAATTTGGACGGTCTGATTTTTAACCAGAGGTTGTTGCAAGATAATAATGGTCGTACAATTAAGGAATATGAGTATTGATTTATAGATTCATCTTGGACAATTTGGACAGTCTGATTTTTAACCAGAGGTTGTTGCAAGATAATAATGGTTGTACAATTAAGGAACATGAGTATTAATTTATAGATCATAATGTTTTAGCTGTTACTTTGTTTTATGTATTATTTTGATTTTTTTTTACTATTATCCTTATCTTTATTATGAAATACAAATAGAAAATGTTTCAGCTGATATATCCTCCAGCCTTCAAACATTGTGCATTTTACAATAA
Organism: Doryteuthis pealeii; assembly: GCA_023376005.1. Lineage (NCBI taxonomy): Eukaryota > Metazoa > Mollusca > Cephalopoda > Myopsida > Loliginidae > Doryteuthis > Doryteuthis pealeii. The sequence continues at coordinate 55,773,742 of CM042145.1, read as the reverse complement.
AGAGGACAACAGTACAACAAAATCAAAATCATATGTATTATGAAGCCTCTTCTGAAAAAATCACACAAATAGTTTTTGTTTTGTTTTTCATTTTAATAAAAATTCAATGGGTAATTTCAACTTTCATAACTTTGAACTTTTGCAATTGAAATTGAAAAAAAAACAAAAACAATTTTCATACTAAAAGTTTGGTTGGTAATTTTAACATTTTGTCATCCTGGACTTTTGTCCTAATAAAATCAAAAGAGACTGAGTGTATGGTATGAAAATTGTTTTGAAACAACTTTTGAGTTTGAGTTTTGTAAAAATTTAATTGAAATTTGTCCAAATTCAATTGAAAAAAAAAAAAATTTTTTTTAACAGAGTGTATGTGGTGTGGGGGGGGGGGTAAAATATCCACATTGATTTGCTGATAAAAATCTGGGAAGGAGGAAATGTAAAATATATAAATTAATTTGCCAACAAAAAAATGATAAAATCATGACTCGAAAAATATCTAAGTTGGGGCGGAAATTTGCCTGATGCCAGCATGGTAAGACAGCATAAAATAAAGGCAGGAGGCTGGAATGGCAAAACATTAAAATTACCCAAGTAACAAACAGGAGATAAAAAGGCTTAATAAACAATTTAAAACAAAATAAACTAATATAAACAAATTAGTTGAGATAATAAACAGATGTGAAATCAACAAAGGATTTCAATACAACTGCACTTTATCAAGGGAAGAAAGAAAGAAAGAAAGAAAGAAAGACTTACCCATACACAAATTGTTTAGCTTTCCTTTTCTCCTTTGAACATGTCAAAATCACACCTTTTTTTATTTAACAATAGAAGCAGCTACCCAGCATTGCCTGGGTAGAGGGAGGGGAAAAAACCTGCTGTATTGATGTTTACTTTTGATATTTACAAATGCCGAACATTTTAAGTGGAATTTCAATGCTATTTCTATGTATATGTTAATTTTTCAATATGTTTGGACATAAATACATACACACCAATTGCCTTTTGTATGGATTAGTAAAATATAAGACTGTCAAACTAGCATTTATCATTTTGTGGTTATGATTCTCATAAGATATGTTTGTGTTTAAGATTGCACGCAGCATTCTTGTGTAACTCCCATCTAGCTTATTTTCTAGGTGCCTCGTTAGAGTCCAAGTGGTGCTGCCATACAGTAGCACTGTTACAACTACAGCTTTGAAGAATTGTTGCTTTAACTTAATCAGATTTCCATATGACTGATAATCTGTTTATAGCAGACCATGCCTTTGTTAACATTGATTTCTATGGATGAGATATTACTACCTAGGTACATGAATTGTTCTTGTGTCTTTAGAGGCTTAGCATCTAGCAGGGATTTGGCCTGTGTAGATGTATTTTCAAAAAGTACCAAAACCATGCTGAAGTCCACTTAACAAAATGGGAACATTGTGCAAATTCCTAAAGAATCAGAAAAGTCTGAAAAGAGATTTTTTGCCCAATGTTCCGTGTTGCAATAGAAACAGAGACAGGAAATAATCAAAGAATTTATCTTTAATTATCTGTGAAGAGGTCAGTTAAATAAGAATCAGTAAATTGACTTGTCAATCAAAAACTGAATTTTGGCAAAGGTCATTGGTTCATTAAACTCTTATGTTGGACACAACACTTAAATGCATTTACATAACCCACAATCATTTCTTTGTAGTAAAAGTGAAAGGGAAGGATTTTAGTATACTCATTAAGAATAGTCTTTTTTTTTTTTAGGGCTTTTTTTTTTTTGTTGATCTCAGCTTGTTAAAAAAAAAGGATCATATACGAGGTGTGTCTGAAAAGTAATGAGACTGTTGTTACAAACAATTCATTTAAAATCCATACAACAAACTAAGTGTTTTCTCCTCCAAAGTAGTCCCCCCTCTTGAATCTAATGCACTTTCCCCATCCTTCTCTGTCACGCTTCTCTGCCCTGTGGGAAGGATTCTTCTGGTATGTCCTCAAGGATGGGAAAGTGCATTAGATTCAAGAGGGGACTACTTTGGAGGAGAAAACATTTAGTTTTAAATGAATTGTTTGTGACAGCAGTCTCATTACTTTTCAGACACACCTCGTACTGTTTATTAAATTAGTTGGGTAATCATGACATTCTTCAGCAGTAAATATTTTACCTTGATGGTTTTTAAGAGTAACATTCTACTATAACTCTGTCTCTGTGTCAGGTTGCTCAATGCACTACTGGTACTACATAATGGAAAGGCACTCTAGCACAAATTTTTGAGCCTAAAATACGCAAGAACTAAATATCAATTTCTATTTTTTGGTCATATGCATTATCATATTCAGGACAGCTGGATTGAAAGAAATGTGTAACAAACATTTCTGTTTGATGTTATTTGTGTTTGTTTTTGTGACGATAGACATTCACCTGATTTGAGGCGTCAACATTGCCTGGTGTTTCTGACTGCAATTTGCAATAATGTATGCTTGGCGTTGAACATTTGTATGGGTGGTGGTTGGTCTGAATCATGGCATGAAGAACCAGGATGCTGGAAGCTGTGAATTCAGGCACCCGGATGAAGGATGTCTTATTAATGCAGTATGCAGTGAAGGTTGGGAGAGACCATTCTGATTCTTTGCAGGTGAGATGGGAGAGACCATTCTGATTCTTTGCAGGTGAGATGCTCATGGAATATGATTGAAGACTTCACTAATATTCTTATGGGCTATGAGTAAATAATAGAAAGGAAAGAGTTTTGCAGTTGGGAAATCAATTACCTGAATGGGGGGTGGGGTAATTCAGTTTGTAATTTATTTTTTATACTATGAACTTATTTTTGCCAAAATGTTGTCACATTTTCATGTGCCCTAAATAATATGTAAATTTTATACCTCAAAACATTGTTATTATTAGTCAATACAAACCAGATAAATAGTCAACCAAATATTAAATGAAATTTTTTACCCCTAGAGACTGACCCTTCCAATTTTCTTTATTTTGGTTAACTCACATTTTTCTTTGATCTTTTTATTTCCGCAGATCCGAGCTTGGTTATTGACGATTGGATTCACTCTCGGATACGGATCCATGTTTTCCAAAATTTGGACAGTTCATCGTTTGGCCACAACACGAAAGAAAGAAAGAAAGGTAATTTGAAGAAATTTTAATGAAATTCAAAAATGCAGATCTTTGGTTACAACCAGAAAGATTATATCAGAGTTTACATATCAGAGGCCGATGATCTGTGTTGTCTTCTCCAGGCTATGTAACAGGGATTCACGATGTGCAGGTGTATTTGCAAGAAGTGCCAAACCATCACCTGCTTCTTGGCTATTTTAGTGTGAAGCCTTTTTCTTTTATGTGATCTAATGATGTTCAAAGTATGTAGTCTAGTCATATCATAAATATATGCAAGGTGTGTTAAAAAAGTATCGAGATTGAATCTGTATTTACCTAGATAGGAATGAACAATAAATGTAATGTTAATTTTTTCTCAGAATACAAGGTGTGTCAAAAAGTACAGATTTTAAAGCTGTATTTACCAAGATAGAAATAAAGAATGAATGGAACATTAATTTTTCAGAATGCAAGGTGGGTCAAAAAGTAATGAAAATCTCAATACTTTTTTGACACACCTTGTATGGTGCTAATATATCTACTTGTAGGACTCCAGCGACTATGTCAAAAAAGTCAGTCTCACTATCAGGTGAGCATACCATTGCTTTTGTGTCTTTGGAGAGGCAGTGCTTCTTATTGCCAATTGGCAAAATTCACCTCATTTATTGAATGATCCTTGGAGATGCAGAAAAGAGGAAGACAAAAAAGAAGTTAATTATGAAGAGTTTATCACGTGTTTTTTCACAAGTGAATAAAACTGTTACTGAATTAGAAAGCATACAAGGTGTGTCAAAAAAGTATCGAGATTGAAGCTGTATTTACCAAGATAGGAATGAAAAAGGAATGGAACAATAATTTTTTCAGAATACAAGGTGTGTCTTAAAAGTGCCAAGTTTGAAGGTGTATTTACCAAGATAGAAATGAACAATGAATGGAATGTTTTTTTTGTGTTGCTTTTTTCAGAATACAAGGTGTGTCAAAAAGTACCTTCAATCTCAATACTTTTTTGATACACCTTGTACACCTAAATGTCGAAGAATTTGCCAAAGCTGCTCAGCAAATTCCAGAAGCTTTAACTTCCTCTCGTGATATCTACAAGGATAAAAAGAATCAAGCAAAACAAATGACACAAAAGTACATTTTGAAAATGTTTGTCGACCCACTCCTCCCACCTTAACCCACTGAGAAAAATGGGATGAGCTGAATCGAAGTACTCTTGTACCTGAAGGAACATGTTTTGATAGCGAAAAACAAAATTGATTTTTTTTTTCTTTATACCTATGTAAAACTTAACTTTTGAATATTTTTTCTTTCGTATGATATATATATATATATATATATTTTTTTTTGCATACTTTCTGAACTGTAGGTATACAATGTTTTACCATATAAAAAAACAAGGGAAAAAAAATGTATTGTCACCTTTACTTATATTTTTATTCACCCAGAAATGTTAAAAATGAAATAGAAAACAAATAATTTTATTTTAAAAATGAAAATTGTTGTGAGAGAAGAGACCTACCTCGTGCAACACAGTGTGACAGAGAGAGTGGTGGGCGTGAAGACTTGCCATATTCTCAAAGGAAGTGGGCTAGGCTTTGCCTGGCATGTAGGACTGACCTAGAGTCAAACCCACTTCCTTCAGAATGCAAAACGGTTGTGGATGAGCAGTGCAGAGTGACCCGGATGTAAACAGTCGCGCTGTGAGGATTGACACGTACTTGCAGTGCAGACGAGTGTCGCATGTGGTGAGGATTGATGTATATTTAAGGACCTGCCCTCCCAAACCACAAAAGAACAACTGCAGTAGCATTTTGTTGTTGAGACGAGCGTGATACTGTTGGGAGAGTGTTTAGACTGAAGACTGTCAATTGGAAGAACATTGCGTCAGACTTGACTGTGACCCCCAGATATTACTTACGTTCTTGATTAGAATGAATAATAATGAAAATAATAAGATAACATTTCTTCAACTTACAACCATTTTGAGATAGAATGAACCAGTTGAAATATGACCTGATTATGAATGGAATCAGCCTTATGATGGAAGTTGGTAAATAACTTTATTAAATATCAAATATAAGTAAAATAATAGTCCATTTGCTTTTTTGTATTATTTGGACTATTGTCCTCATCTTTATTGTTATATACACAACATTTCAGCTGATGTGCCTTCCAGGTGTTTCTTGTCAAACTTGGGAACTTTTTCTTCAAACTTCAGGAGCCTTTATGGAACTTCAAACTGAACCCTTTTATTCAATCCGTACAGATAGACTGTTCTCATTGCATTAACCATAACTGGGTAAAAGTGTTAAGCTATATTAAACATTCTGTTATTATCAGCCTTGGCCAGGATTGAACCTACAACCTAGAAATGGTTGTCACTTAGAACTGTATTAATTCAGTCCTTATATCTGTTGCACCATGTGTCTTCCTGATTATGACAGGAAGGCTCCCAAGTTCAACAAGAAACACCTGAAGAAAGCTGGAGGAGACATCAGTCGAAACATTGTGAAGGTAACAATAAAGATAAGGACAATAGTAAAAAAAAATACAAATTATCAAGCCTCATCTAAAAAATTCAGACAAATATTCCATTTTCATTGTGTGTGAGCAAAATTTGAGCCAAATTATAATTTCTTAAATACTTTCCTCTTAACTGTGTGTATATATATATATATATATATATATATATATATATATATATATATAATTATAATTATAATTATTTACTAAGCTTAGCTTAGAAGTGGTGCGAGGCTGGAAGTATGGGGCACCCAGTGAACTTACTAAAAATGGTCTGCAATTCTAGCTTCCTAACCATTACACCATGTGAGATGCCCATATATATATATATGTGTGTGTGTATGCTTTTATATACATGATGTTGTTGTTGAGTCCAATATATACTTGTGTGTATATATATATATATATATATATATATATATATATATATATATTTGCACACATTTACATATAAATTGTTCAAAAAGAATTATTAATTATAACTTAAAATAAATCTAAATAGTCATTTCTTAACCCTTTTGCTGTCACAATTCCCAGTTATTGCATCTTCCTAATGTCATATTTTCAAGCAAAACAAAAAAATTCTTTCAAAGAATTTAACAGCATTTAAATCACCATAAAATGTTATGGTCATAAATTGTAAATGTTAGCAAAACTGATGTTAGAACAATAAAAAAGATTCTTCCTGAATAAAATCAATAAATTTTGTGCCTTGTTCAACATTGCCTATATTATATACAAAAGCTGAAGTATGTGTTTCATCTTTGAGTCGTGAATAAAATTGACTTCATAGTCACTAATTTCTCTCAATTCAAAGTCTGAATCACCAATCATTTTTCCAGAAGGAATTTAATAGGATAATACTGTTTGATTGATATTGTTATATGATTTTTACACATCAGAATTCACAACAAAGATGACTGACATGTCGGGTGGCAAGAGGTTTAATGTTTTAGGTTTAAGAGTAGCTGGTTATTCTTGGTCTGTATTCCTAGGGTTTGCTTTTAACCCTATTATATTTGGTGGTTGCACTATAAGGAATTCAAGGAAATAAAAGGAAGAGACAAAGATAAAAGGTAGTTTTAGGCTTTATTCACGGTCATAGCCACTATGTGGTAAGGGAATTCTTCCTGGCCAGTAGTTGTGTCTAGTCCAAGTTAAGGCCGAAGTTTGAAGGGCCAAGAGATTATCTTGGGGGTTGGAAGTGGGTCCTTTTTTTTTGCACATGCTCGGAGGGCTCATGGGAGTTTGTGGGTTTTTTTAAATTTTATTTTAATCCCCACAGACACACAATCCTTTTTATTTAAACAAGAAACCAACCAGAATTTATAACATATCAAATATCCTGTACAGTTAAACACATTCAAATAAGATGTACTGATTTTGTTGATATCAAAAAATGCTTCTAAAATACAAATGACATAAGAGATACATTTGAAAATGTTGGTATCCACACCAACAGGAGTACTCACATAAATCCCCAAGTAGGTTGGATGGGCCTCCTTAGCCTTGATTTAGGACAAGGGAAAGTTTGTTACAAAACCATCCCAAGGAAAGGCTTGGGGAGTAAACCCTGAAAACAAATCCAGAGCTGGAGTTCCTAAGGTGGTGCGATGCTGAACTTCAGCACTACCCAGCAACTCCTGCAACACTATCATTGCCAAGCTGCATTGGTCTTTTTGCCTTTCCTTTGGATCACAATGGTAGTGCAGAGAGGGTGAATCGGCTACTTGGGCAACAGCTCATCCTCCATATCAACCTGCCCAGGCTACATAGTTCCACTATTAAATGGAAAGGTCACTCCAACATCACTGTGCCAACACAACACAGCACAGATAAAAAAAAAAATTGGACACTACTCCATTGTCTTTAGCAGATAAAAGAATGCTAACATATAAACACAACATTCACGTGCCACTGTATCCTCAGGTTTTGTTCAGGTGTTCCCTGTTTACCTTTAGTCTAAGGTAAATAGGGAACATCTGAACAAGGTGCAAGTATACAGTGGTGCGTGAATGTTGTGTTTAACAATCTACTGACAGACACCTTCCTCCCAGACTATCAATTATCCTGAAGGTACTGCTATGAACCCACAAACTACCCCCTGTTAACAATTCCCTTTTTTCTTTATCTTTCATTTTCCTCACACCTTTCGACTCATCTGCTCTCCCCTCCTCTTCTCAGCATATAAACAGACTGTAGTCTTAGTATCTCAAATAAACTCTGCTGAATACCAAAGCAAAATATCAATTGGTTGAAGTTTTGTGTTTTATCCGTATTTCCTCAATTTTTAATCACATACCACAATAAAGATGAGAATAACAGTTGAAACATCAAAATTATTCACATCAAGATTCATCTAAAAAATCCAGACAAATAACACCAACCGAATTGTCCGTAATGTTGCTCTTAGCCACACCTACTTTTTAGTTATTTTCATTATAAGCATTATGTCACTAGGACGAGAAGAAGACGACGAAGAAGACGACAAAGAAGACGACAAAGAAGAAGAATAAAATCATTCAACTAGACGACGTGAATTCATGAAGTTGATATATTGTTTAAAAAAAAAAAGAAAGAAAACTAGAATTAATGCCAAGTATTTTGTTTGACATTTATGATGGAACCAGGGGGGGGGAGTCGACCTATTCCCCCCCCCCTTCCGTCCCACAGTGTCGATAAAAATGGGAAATAGTCATTTCAAGTTAACAGACAAGCAAATGTCTTTCATTGACAACATCAATTCTGTTTATTCATGTCGGCCAAATAAAAAGAGATCTTTCTTTCAGAAAAACATTTTCAATAAGGTACAACAAAAAAAAAGAAAAAGATATTTCCTGATGACACTTCCTAGTCCTGATCCTCTTGTAAATATGGCACATCAATTCTATACAAAAACTCTTCATAACATCATTGGCCAATTTGAAATATTAACTAAAGAATATAATTTTTTTCTTTCTTTCAAATGAAATAAAAACATGATTGTATAGAAATTTGTAACTTTTCTAAATTCATTATTTCTTGAATATTATAAGTCTACATCAGACGTTCTCATGACGGTGTAATACTTATTGGTTATTTCCTATAAGTCTACCATGATCAAAGGGGAACCACTCTTGATTGATAAATTATTTATTTATTTATTGATCTACTAGGAAAAAAGAAGACTGGTTTAGGGTTAGTTTAATGGGAAAATTAAAATGATAAGTGGGTTATTTCCTATAAGTCTTCCATGATCAAAGGGGAACCACTATTGACTGATAAATTATTTATTAAATAAATAATTTATCAGTCAAGAGTGGTTCCCCTTTGATCATGGTAGACTTGTAGGAAATAACCCACTTATTATAGGAAATGAACTTGGCAACCCAAGTTCAACTCTTGGATGAGTTAGTTTGCAATTATCATAGTACTAATACCCATGGGAAAGGTATGAATCTAACAACAATGGCAGCCCTGTCAGCTGCAGCTTTAGAATAAACCGATTGTACGTCTTCATAGAGGTAAGACTAGGACCCACCTGCTGGCCTTGGGTGGTGACCTGTGATCCTTAAGGATGGAACCCTGGTGGCTGAGCAGTCCATGACATGCAACACTCCACTTTGACCATTACTTAGGCTAGACTGACGTTCAGAGAGGGCCTATCTGTTCAATCGGCTGATCACATCAAAACCTTGTATCTATATGATTGTCCTAACCCTATAACCTATTTATCTGCTGGTAAAGTTCCATTTCTGGGGAATGTGGAATACTCCTTTATTGCCATTACTCCCAGGTCCACTCAGACCCGGAGTGGTAGTACCTGTTAAGGTCCCATCTATAGGTTAAATAGAAAAAAAATGAGTTTAAAAAAAAAATTGAATACCCATCAAGCATAATAGAACAAAACATCTTTGGCATAAAATGACCCAACAAGTGTTGACATGCCGTAAAATCCAACCAACCAACACTTATCTTAGGAAAAGAACTTGGCAATCCAAGCTCAAATCCTGGATATGGTTGCAATTCTTCTATCAATGGTTTCCTGCTAAAAGCATTCATCAGGTAAACGAAATAGTTTTTTTTTTAAAATGACAGTAATGGTGTAAATGGTCGAATGTGTGCATTTTTTTAACTGTATTCTCGTGTTGCATGTTTGCGTGTTTACGTGATGTGGAATGTTCTTTTTGTTTGTACGTGTGCATATTTTTGTTTGTGCGTATACATTCAACCATTTACACCATTTCTGTCATTTTAAAAAAAAAACTATTTCGTTTACCTGATGAATGCTTTTAGCAGGAAACCATTGATAGTAATATCGTTCCCAAATAAATGAATGAAAGCTAAAACTTTTATTTGTCACTTCATTCAACTATCAACGCTCTATCACAGATATTGAGCACTCTTCTAATAACGTTACGTTGGATTATGATTACTTTTTCTAGTATACTAGTGTCAACCATACACATTAATAATAATAATAATAATAATAATAATAATATATATATATATTATATATATATAATTTCTGCAAAACAACCTTTTTTTTTTTTTTTTTTTTTTTCTATCTCTGATTCTCAGTAATGTTTCTAATAAATGAAGAAATTTCTTTCCAGCCAATTCCTCCTTCTGAAGAGAAAAATGATTTTCTTTTGACATTTACATTCTTCTTCTTCTTCCCTTCTCTTTGCAGGTGGTGCGTAAATGGGAATTATTATTGGTTTTATTCTGTCTCTTGGTGATTGACATTATTGTCTTGGTAGCGTGGCAGGTGTTAGACCCCCTCTATCGACATCTCGAGACATTCCCACCTGAAGAACCAAAACATACAACAGAAGACATCATGTTGGAACCATATTTAGAACATTGTAGTTCCAAGAATATCAACATATGGTTGGGTAAGTCTATACATACTTCTTTTTTTTTCATTAGACTTGGTTGCTTCAAAAAATAAATATCTTAAACTAATATTAATCTTCAATAATTCATAAAACTGTTCTCTAGTAAAATAGGGAATTGTGATAGTAAAAATAGATCAAGCCAAATTTTTTTAATTTTTTTTTTTTTTATACTGAGTTTCATGTAAAAAAATAAACACAATTATTAATAATATATAGATGGGACAATCTATATATTAATACTCATGTTCCTAAAAAATACAACCATTATCATCTTGCAAAACCTTCTGGTTAAAAATGAGACCATCCAAATCATCCAAGATGAAATGCAAAAATGTAAATCTTGATTATCTGGTGTCGCTTATCTGCTGAATTCTTATTTCACCCATTTTAAAATAAATCGTTCCAAACGCCATGATTTTTCTTTGGATGTTGTCTAATAGAAATTTAACAGTATACATATTTTTACTATATTTCTATCTTTATTAGATGTGGTATTATTGCAATTTATTTAAGAAAATAATTCCCCTACATTTCAAAATCCTCATTGGATGTGTTATTACTAACAATGAAAGAAATACATATTTGTCAAAACTTCATTAATTTAAATTTAAAGACAAAAGTATGTTCCTTATATTTAAAATTAAATATTTTAATCTGATGTTAAACTTGAATAATTCACAAAGCAGTACTCTTGTAAAATAGAGAATTGTGATAGTAAAAATAGATCTATCAAAAGGTTTTATTTTTTATGGTGAGTTTCATGTAAAAAAAAAAAAAAAAAAAAAAATCAATCATTGCCTGTCCCATAAGAGTTGTTACATTTGCAAATAAATTTTGTGCACTAAATATACCAACTATTATTGGACTCAGCAGCCTAAGTTCAAATCCTGGACAAGGCTGTTTGCATTTCACATAACACTAATACCCTTGGGAAAGGTATGAATTCAACTCTTCTCCTTCCAGCCTTTGATAAATAGTCGGGTAGACTGGGCTCTTTAATCTTAATTAGGCAATCAGTCAAGGAGAAGCAAAAACCCTTAATTCAAACAGGTTAGAATTAAGGGTTTTTGCTTCTTCCAAACTATATCACTGCTTACATCACAATACCCTCAGGAATTGTGTAAGCTTATCAATGAGTATTTAATTTATAGTCAAAATAATTAATACATAGAATCCATTTTATTTATAAACGATATCTCTATGAAAATTTGAGTGAGGTTTGTCTCAAAACTACCCATCTTATTAATGCATTTAAAATTCTGCAAGGTTTACATAACATATGGTGTGGTTAATTTGCATACTGGTTTTAACAAAAGTAGCTTTAATAAATAGCTACTTGGTTTTATTGATTTCTAATATTGTTTTATTCTCCAACTTATTAAAATGATTGAAAAGAATGAATTTATATAGAAACCAATTAAAATATGATTAAAATAAGTGTAATCTTTTTATATGAATTCTTATTGAATTTCATTAGTCTTTCTAATTTAATATATTTCATTTCATTAAAACTTAAATACTTATACCCAGAGGGTGTATATTCCTATCATTTTTTGTTTGGTCTCATTATTAATTATAAATTATCATACTGTGGTATATTAACTGGTCTTGCTAGTTGTAAATAATTTCAATTTTCTTGTGTTTTTTCTATTTCTTTCCAGGTATCATGTTTGGTTACAAAGGCGTCCTACTTATATTTGGTTTATTCTTAGCTTATGAAACTCGAAGTGTCAAATTGAAACAAGTTAACGACTCTCGATTTGTTGGAATGAGTATATACAATGTGTCGGTGAGTTTTATAAATTCAATCAACTATTTCTTTTTGTTTTACTAATCTTTGTAAAAGTTTATATTACTTAACAATGTTTTTAAAGGTTTATAGAACTCCACAATATTATTTGTTTACGCTAATCTAAAAAAAAAAAAAAAACGCTAAACTCTCTGTCTTCCTGAAATATTGTTGCATACTCTTTGCCAACACCAACCTTGAACACCTTTTTGATCTCCATGTTTCTAACCCATGTGGGCATGCCTACAAAGTCAGAAAACAGCATAGCTCACGTGACTTTCAGAAACATTTTTTCATGCTCAGAGCTGCCAAGGCATGGAATAAACTGCCTGCATCTGTTGTAGACTGTCAAAACACTGCATCTTTCAAAGCCTCCACGCTTTCTGTAATTCATCAACACTATACTTGATACCCCCCTCTGGACACATGTGCCCTCATACATGTATATTATTACTGTATGCTATTTATTTTCCTGACATTAGTATATTATTCTATGTATTATACATGAGACTTTAAATAGTTGTGGTGCACCTGAGCACTGTACGCAATAAATTTCATTATTATTATTATTATATAATAATAATAATAATGAAATTTATTGCAATAAGCTGATAATTTGATACAAAATTCAACACTTAGATTAACAAATAATTTGAAGAAAAGTTAAATAAATTTACATTTTTATGGTGAAATATTGTTGGCTGCAAAAACACTGCATCTTTCAAAACCTCCATGCTTCCTGTATTTTGACAGCAGTATACCTGATAGCCCCCCCCCTTCCATACATATATGCACATTATTACTGTACGCTATTCATTTTCCTGACACTAATACATTATTCTATGTACTATACATGAGACTTTGATGAGTTGTAATGCACCTTAGCACTGTACAAAATAAATTTCATTATTATTATCACATTATGGTATCTTATCAGCTGCTTCTTATCTCATCAATTCAGTTAAGGACTTCTTCTTCTCAGCTGTTTTCATCTTTCAAAATTCTCTGAATCCCATCATCACTAAACTGATCCATCACAATGGATTAGGCAGATAACACTGCAGCAATTGATGGAGTGCATTTTTCATGTGGCTGTATTTCTGACAAAGAAAATATTTCAAGTTCACTTTGTTTATATTTATTTAATGGCACATCAACCCCTTATGGGTTATTCATTGCCAAAATTTGATTCATTTGTTTCCAAATTTCTCCTGGTGTATTCCTGGTTGGTGAGAAAAAATTGTTGTATTTTAAAAGATATTTAAACCATTTTGTTAATCCTAATATCTTGAGATAGAACAAAAGTTATAGATTTATCTTTGATAATTCATTTGGAAATACATATCCCCACATGATTTGAACTTGATTTCATTTAGTCAGGATGTTCAGCTGGTTAACAAAAAGAAGGGTCTTGAACAATGTCTGTGATTTGTTTATTTGCTATGTAGCAAGAAAAAAAAGTTATACAACTGGGGATTCCATAATTTTGTCATGGGTTGTATCTTGTGTCAATCAGCTGATTTTGATTTTATATATATAAATATATATAAGATTATTTTTAAATTGTAAGGGTTTATATGCTTTCCGTATTTGATGTCATGGCTATAAAAAATAAATGTACTGGTTTTTTTTTTAAGCATTTGATGTCATGGTTATAAAAATAAATATACTGGGTTTTCTATTAAGCATGAGCGAGTAGTGCAATTAATAATTTGAAAGGATTAATACTAAGAATTACCATATTTTCTGAACCAGAAACCAGTGACTGATTTGATAGTATATAAATCTTAAATTAACACACAATACGTCCAGATGAAATTGGTAAGTTAATTGGATTTCTTTAGTAATAAATCAATTTGAATTATTAGTTACACTGCCTCACTCAGGTTTCAAAAACAAAACAAAAAAAAACATTTTTATAACCTTGACATATATATGTGTATATGTATAGATAAAATGGTATGAAAAACACCAATGTTATTAAACTGAATTTATTTTTACAACTTGCACCATTCATATTTTCCATAAAAATTAATTATTTAAAATAATTCAATATGAACATTTCTTTTCTTGATAAAATCCATTATTAATCAGCCATGAACGTAATACACATCCTCTTTTTTTGTTTTTGAATTTGAAGTATTTCTTTTTCTTATAAAAACTGTTACACTGAATGAACGTGACACAATATTTCCTGTTTAAATTCAAAATATTCTGTTTTTCTCTTGAAGAATCCAGTTTAAAAACATTCACATCTAAAAACGGTCACAATTATCATTATGCTCTGATGAAGGTTTTTTTTTTTTATGAAATCGAAATATTGACAATATTAGCAATGCAAAAGTTGTAAAAATAAATTCAATTTAACAACATGTGAGTTTTTCATACCATTTTATCTATACATATACTGTCGGATTCATTTCTTTACTCTTAACTCATATGTGGTTATATATATAATATATATATATATATATATATATTTCCTTTTGCTAACCATTTTTTCTTTTCTTTCTTCTTTTTCTCTCCCCCCCCCCACTCTCTTTCTAGGTGTTATGCGTCATCACAGCACCAATAACCCTAATTATTAACAGTCAACAAGATGCAACATTTGCTTTTGTCTCTCTCGCTATTGTTATGTGTAGTTTTCTTTCAATGGGACTTATTTTTGGACCAAAAGTAAGTAACAAATATTCTTATCATTCATTTCACTATTAATATTTTCTTTTGAATAAATAAGATGAATTGTGACAAATGATACAATTTAAGAAAATGACTTTGTCAACTATCAAAACAATAACAGCACAGGATGTAATGAGGGATGTCAGGGGTTTTCCTTCCTCCTTGCAACAGCAGTCAGGTCATATATGAGTTTTACAGGCTGCTATGTCCAAGAGATAGGAGACTTGATTAAGTTTTCCTTCTGAAAAATAAACCTGCTACTTGCTGGTTACAGATACAATTTATTATGCTAATATAACACCCAAAATTTCTTTCCACTGTTGACACATTCTCTTACTAATTTCTGGTCAGAATCTATTTGTTAACTCGGATTTGAGTCTCCTGTTGGTCCAGTGTATGTATATATGTATACCCCCCCACACACACACACACAAAAATAATTTAAATACTTTTCTTTCAATTGAAAAAAAAGAAGGATTTTCTCTGATTAAATTGGCCTATTTTCATTCAATTAAGAATTTAATAGTGAATTTTAAATGTCTGGAAAGTTGAGCAAAATATTTTCAGAGATTACTTAATCTATCTAAAAATGTAAGTTTAAAAATGCCAAATTTTGCACAAAATATTTAGTAATATATTTCTGTGTGCAAATATATCAAAATCTATGTTAGACCATAAAGTCAAATTATTTGACATCTTTTTGTTCAAGACATAAAGGAAGATAACTTTTTTCAATGATCCATACATGAAAATAAAATCGTTAGTAATAATTTTTTAGATATATAAAAATCTCGGAAAATATGTTGTGCAAATTCTTGAAACTTATATTTTTAGATAGATTAAATAGAGTTTTATCTATGGTGAAAATATTGACTTCGACATGGCTGCTTCCAGATGTTTAAAATTCACTATTAAATTTTTGAGAGAATAAAAATAATCCTATTGAATTTGAATTTGAGAAAATACTTTTTATTTGCATTGATTCAAAGAATAATTATTTTCTGAGTTTTAAGAAAATAACTTTTAAATTTAAAACAATTTTTTCAGGTATTGAATTTTTTTATATGTTCTTTGGAATTTGATATTTCTAGAAATGTAAAAATTAGAGTCTGGAATTTTTTTAAAATAAAATAAGCTATTCATTATAAAATTAAGTCAATGCATAATTTGGTGAAAATTTGGTAATAATTTGAATATTTAAAAAGAATTTAACTTTTTTATTACCTTACTTTGTAATTTGTTGTTGCAGTACAAAGGATGTAAATAATTCATACCATTTATTTCCCTTGCTAACATCAAGGGAAATAAATGGTTTGAAATACTCTTACATTAATTACACATCTGGTAAATGTTGATTTGTTGAACTTTTAAAAAAATTCAAAAATCTCTTGCATAAAACACACTGCACACTCATATACTATTCTTAACTATTGATTGAATACAAGAAAATTACAGAGTTCATTTTTTTTTTTTTTTTTTTTTTTCAATTTGATAGACTTTTCCCTATCAAACTGATTTCTCTTAAGTAATCACCATAATTATCTCCCTTAGTTTAAAATTTGATTATTTTGAAAAACTAAATTAACTTTTATAAAAAGCTTTAAAAGGAAACTTCAACTTCTCCCCCCTTAAACAAAAATAAGTGTATATATAGTAAAATGATTTCTGTTTATATTGATGTGTATTATGAAGAATTATCTCCCCTAGTAAACTGCGAAAATCACAAAAATTTTGTTTACTGATTTTAGCAGTTTTTATTTTTATGGAATTATAATATTAAATAAGTCGATCAAGGTATGACTAAAAGTTATATCTATAAAACAAACCTTTTGTGTTTTGCTCTAAATATATGTAAAATAAACCCAAACTATCTTGTAATTACATTTTTTGTTTAATTCTATAAAATTTAACTATGATACAAGTATAGTGAGAAGCCTCTAAATATGAAAACAAGTCTTCAAGATTTTCTATTTTTAATGGTAAAGTGAGAGTTGTGCAATCCAACAGAAAAAAATATATCTATATATATATATAATGGAAACTGTGTCTGTCTGACTCAATACTCTAAGGAATTGCATAAGTTTATCAATGGATATTTAATTTATAAAAAACAATCCTGTTTTATATACACTCAGAAATTAAAACAGTCCACATTGTTAAAATAAGTTTTAATAAATACATGACTTGTATTATTGACTTATTTTATATATATTTAAATTTATCTAATGTATGAAGTTTTACGAAAAAAATTATTTACAAACAAAAAATAGTCACATAATGTTCCTTTACATTAATACAGTGAAAAAATAGCAGATGATTTTGACACCCCTCAAAAGAAAAACCTTAAATATTTGAATTAATTTGGTTTTATTCAAATAGAAAGATTTAGACTTATCATTTAAAAAATTTAATATTTCAAAGATCTGTTTACATTATTATTTTTTACACCACCTAGAGGGCAGTTTGGGTTTTTTTTTGGGGGGGGGGGGGGCTAGTTATTATTAATACTAACAATATAATTGAAGCTTATATTAGAGTCAATCAGTCTACTATTTCATTTCTATATCATTTGGTATCTTGATATCATAATAGCAGTTTATAGTGTGAACAGGAAGGCTAATTTGCATATTGATATTTAAAAAATGTGCTTAGTATTATTGATTTCTAATTGTTTGGTTTTATCTGAACACGGGGATTTAACAAGAAGAAATAATTAATTTTATTCTTTACTTCCTATTCTAAATAGTTAAATTAGGACAATTTAGCAATGAAAGACAGGAGTGAAGGAAGAGTAAATTTAATATAATATTTGATTACCTTAAAATTTAAATACTGCAGCCAAAGGGTGCATATATCAACAATTACATTATGGAATGTATGCATGTATAAACGTATAATGTTAATTTTATGTTTTAGATTGTTGATGTTCTGCCACATCCACATCAAGAAGGAATGGAGATCCGGGCATTAACAGATTCACTGGCAAGTCGAGAAGAAGAAGAAAGATATCAACGCCTTCTGGCTGAAAATGAAGACATAAAAAAGACGATAGCCCAGGTAAGAAAGAAAATAAAATATCTAGCTGAGGAGGGCAATTTTTTTGATAATCATCATAAAAGTAAAGATAATCAATATAATAGAAATTGAGATTACGACGTCTAGAGTTTGATACCGTCAGCTCCCTACTTTACTGCACAGATCAGAATTTCCCAATCTGTGCTACTCATACACTGAGTTGGCAGGGACTGGTATCAAACCAGGAACATTGTGGTGCTCTTCTACGGGCTCTATAGGGTTATATTAATACTTAATCAAGCCCCATTTCAGAAAGGAAATTTAAATTTTCTTTTTAGATTACCATCTACTTCATATTGAAGAATAATACAACTGATTTTTATCTTTATGATGACAAGCAATGAAAGGAAAAATAAAATACTGAAAGAGAAGCGTACGGCTTAATCTGTTTCATCCAAACATAATTGAAAGAAGGAAGAAAAAAAGAGTGAGAGAGAGAGTTAATCAAATATTATACTTTATTACATATATTAACTATTTTTCCAATTTGCTCTTAATTAAACTAATAATCAAATTAGTCATATACCACAGGTCCTGCTAGTCAAAAAATCTTATGAAGGACAAGTTAATGAAAAGAAAAAAAAATAATAAAAAATCTATCCTATTCATATAAATGAATGTGTTTGTGTTTTCAATTGCAGAAAGAAGACAGACTGAAAAAGAATTGAATGATTAAAACTGAAAAAAGCCCAACAACAAATGCAGGCCTATGAACAAAAAGATAACAAACATCGCTTGCAAATGGGAGATGGTACATTGGGGCAATTTTACAAACAGACAATTCCCACCCACCTACTTGTAAAACAGCGAGCAGTAACACCCAAAATATCCCAAGCGCATCAACAATTCTTAATAAAAGTCCACCATCTTCACCAAAGTCCGATATGCCCCTTGGAACATCCAGAATGGAACAAGACTGCACAATCTATTGTAGATTTGAAATTCCGATTTGGGATTGCAGTGGACCAAAAGTTGTCTCACGTCAACCTCAGATTTGGACCGTTCTGTACACAATTTCTTTTGGGTCCCAGTTTCTAAATTGGAAACTACAAATTAGAATCTGATTTCAAAACAAAAAAAAAAAGAAAGAAAAGTATTAAGATCAGGAAATAACTTTAAAAAGAAAAAATGAGAAAAAAAAAAAATAAAAGAGCCAAATATACCATAATACAGGCATCTACCAAAATTACGGACAAAATTATCATTATTCTCGATTAAAAGGAACATTTATCAAAACAAAAAAATATTTCAAAAAAAAAAAAATAAAATTTACAACTCATTTATTGGGGAAAACGTGGGTTTGTTCAATTAGTTTGTTATAGAGAAATCCATTCTTAAAGAAAGAACTTGACTTAAAAAAAAATCTTTGATAATTCAAAATAAAATTATTCGTCAAAACACAATCCAGAAATGTTTTAAAAAGGGAGATAACCGAGTCAAAATTATTATATTAAACAAACTACCGATTTAAAAATTTTAGAATTTTTTATAGTAATCTTATGATAAGATATTTTAGTTGATATGCTTATATTAACAAGTCCAAACTTAAAGAAGATAAAAAAAAAAAAATGCCCACGATAATTCCCAAAATTCCAGAAGCCCCAAATGAATTCTATTGCAAGCTGAAAGCCTGATGTCATTTTCTTTTACATATCAAATCGCTGACAACAAAATTCAGGTTTTTCATTAATGAAGTTGAAAAATAGTCTTAACTATTAGACGCATACAAATAATCTCCAAGGAAATCAACACTTTTTTAATTTTGGTCAGTGTTCACATTGTTACTATGTTTAGAGAAAAAAGGGGGGATTTTTCATACAATTTAGTTAATTTGTATTAGTGTTTCAGTATCAAAAATATCAAATCCACTGCATTAGTCAAGGTAACCCAAAGTCAAACATTTGCCTTACTAGCCAGATATTACAGTACTTAAGTTTAAGTAATAAATATATTAGAAAGTTCTTAATGAAATTTAGTAAGAACACAAAAGGATTAACTTACATATTAATATGTTTGGGAGAATAAAACAGTAATATTGAGATCAATAACACTGAGTATTTTCAAACCCAGTTTTGTTAAAAACCAGTATGCAAATAAACTGCACCATATTTATGTAAACCTTATTCTAGTGATAATAAGAACACATTATAGGATTTTTAAACGCAGCTAATAACATTGGCTTTTGAAGCAAATCACTCTGATTCATGGAGACCACATTTTAATGAATAAGATTTATTCTTTTCTTACGATATTAATAATTTTAACTATCAATTACTTACCACTATTCCTGTGGGTATTCTGACATAAGCAGTGACCTAGTTCAGAATCTCCATTTAATTAAGATCTTTGTGATGCCAGATATCATTGGAGAATAAGAAAACTCATTCTCCAATGATACCGGCAGGAAAAAGGTTAACTTTGAGTTAACCCCCCCCCCATACCAACACTTTTTATCTTAATTAAATGTCATACAAAAATTTACGGAGACCATTTTTTTTTAAATATATTTATTAAAGGAAAAGGAAAAACTAGCCTTTTAGAATAATGTAACACTTGAACACTGACCATTTGTTTTGTTTTAATCTTGTGAAATATTCTCATCTGTACCAGATGCTCCTCCTTCCCCCTCCCATATTCATTGTTTATCTAATTAATAGAAATGTCTTTAACTCTTTAAAATAGAAATATTTTTTTTAATTTAAATGTTTCCAATTGCTTTTACACACACATTGGGGACTGTAAAGTAAAAAGAAGAAATAAAATATTTTCTATATTAAAAAGGTAAAATCTCATCCTCTCACTTTCACACAAACAAACAAACAAATTATTATTGATGATGGGTGAATTGGTTTGGGAACATAACAAGAAACCCCCCACCCCCCCAACCACTCCCAGATATACAAGGATAAAATGTAAGTCTATTTTAAAAATGCAGGTGCGTTTATCATTCAGTTCTACCAAGAACAGATTGCTTCCACCCCACCCGACCAAAAAGCAAAGAGACAAATAAATAAGTTAACAAGGTGTTTGCATCCCCCCCCCCATACAAAAAGAAATATGGCTGCCCTCACATTTGATCTATCAGTAACCATTTTACACTGTCAGGCAAAACTTCCCCCTCCCCCTATACCATGCCCACCTCAGTTCAGACCATTTGTGTAACTTGTAAAATCAAACATACCATTATTGTTTTGTAATTCAATAGGTACATACATTAACATACATAATATATATATTATATCACAACAACATACCTACCTAAGTTAAAGACTGTCCAGAAAGGCTGTAGCCAAGCTGATATTGACTAGAGAAAACATTATCATTCCTGCTAATCATTATGAACAATGACAACAGTTATTTCTTTCTTTCTCTGTTATAGAAAGTCAAGGTGACTCTTGTATATACAAATAATATTGTAATATTGTTTTAAAATTCTCTGACACAAAAGATGATAAGCAAAAAGACTTAAACTATATGAAAATCATATTTTTCATGTAAAAATCAATTATTAGTTAAATGAAAAGTTGTTTTATTTAAAAATTAACTAAAATATATTTGATCAGTTTTTCAAGTAGTTAAGATTAATAAGATTTTTAAAATTGCCATAGTGAAAAACTAAAATTTTCAATAATTTTAATTGTATGAAAATATACTTGCTTTAATACGGATCCAGTAAAATTAATTTTACAAAAATTATCTAATGAAAATTAATTTCTGAGTATGATTAATAATCGTAAAATAGTTAACTCTTTAAATTAATTATTATTTGTTAGTTCAATCAAAAATACTGTTACTATTATTAAGAAACATCTTAGATGATAATTATTACTAAAATGATATTGGATAGATAAATATTAAAACATTAATTCACAAACATTTTTTTTTAAATACATACAGATCATCATTAGTAATAATTATCATAAAAATAGAATGTTCTTAATAAAATGTAAAGTATTTTTTCCACAACAATATAATTAATTTAAAGAGTTAACTATTACGATTACTTAATCATACTCAGAAATTATTTTTTTTCCGTTAGATAATTTTTGTTAAATTAATTTTACGGGATCCGTAATTAATAGCAATTAAAGATATTATTCATTTACAATTAGAATTATTGAAAAAATTTTAGTTTTTTCCACTTTTTCACTATTGCAATTCTAAATCTTATCTAATCTTAACCACTTGAAAACTGATCAAATTATATTTAGTTAATTTTAAATAAAAACAACTTTCATTTACTAAATGATTTTTACATTTTGAAAAATTATGATTTTCATATGAGTTTAAGTCTTTTTGCGACTTATCCTCTTTTTGTGTCAAAGAGATTTCTAAAACAATATTACAACAATATTATTTGTATATACAAGATCACCTTTGACTTTGCTATAACAGAGAAAAGAAAGAAATAACCTGTTTGTCATTGTTCATAATGATACAGGAAGATAATGTTTTCTCTAGTCAATATCAGCTTGCGCTAACAGGCCTTTTCTGGACAGTCTTTACTTATGTAGGTATGTATGTGTGTTTGTATAACTATATATATATATGTATGTATTGTATGTACCTATTGAATTACAAAACAATAATGGTATGTTTGATTTTACAAGATACAACAAATGCGTCTGACTGAGGTGGGCATGGTATAGGGGGAGGGGCGAAAGTTTTGCCTGACAGTTGTAAAATGGTTACTGATAGATCCAAATTGAGGGGGCAGCCATATTCTTATTTGTATGGGGGGGGGGATAGCAAACACCTTGTTAACTTATTTTATTTTTCTTCTTTCTTTTTGGTCCGGTGGGGGTGGAAAGAATCGTTTTGTAGAACTACAGATAACAGCACCTGGCATTTTTTAAAATAAGACTTACATTTTTATCCTTGTATATCTGGGAGTGGGTGGGGGGGGTGGGCGGTTCTGTTATGTTCCAAAACCAATTCAACCCATCATTCAATAATAATTGTTTGTTGTGTTTGTGTGAAAGTGATGAGGATTGAGATTTAACCTTTTTATATAGAAAATATTTTATTTCTTTTTTACTTTACAGTTCCCATGGTGTGTGAAGCAATTTGGAAACATTTAAAATTAAAAAAAATATTTTCTATTTTAAAGAGTTAAAACATTTCTATTTAATAGATAAACAATGAATTGGAGGGGGAAGGAGAGCAATCTGGTACAGATGAGAAATATATCACAAGATTAAAACAAAACAAATAGGTCCAGTGTTCAATGTGTTACATTATTCTCTAAAAGGCTAGTTTCTTTTTCTTTAATTTAATATTTGAAAAAAAAAAATGGTCTCCGTAATTTTTGTATGACATTTAATTAAGATAAAAAGTGTTGTAAGGTTAACTTCAAAGTTAACCTTTTTTTCCTGCCAGTATCATGCGGAATGAGGTTTTTCTTATCTCCAATGATACTGGTCACAAAAGATCTTATTATAATTGGAGATTCTGAAACTATTCACTGCTTTATGTCAGAATACCCACAGGAATAGGGTAAAAAAAAGTAAAAATTGATTAAGTTAAAATTATTATACGTAGAAAGATAAACTTATTCATTTTAAAATGTGTCTCCATGAAAATCAGAGTTAGATTTGCTTCAAAAATAGCCAATGTTATTTAGTGCGTTTAAAATCCTATAATGTTCTTATATATCACTAAGAAATAAAGGTTTACATTAATATATGGATGCAGTTAATTGGCATACTGGTTTTAACCCAAAACTGCGGTTGATTTAAATACTCAGTGTTATTGATCTCTAAATTACTGTTTTATTCTCCAACATATATAAAGATAAGTGTAATCCTTTTGTGTCTTTATTTAATTTCATTTAGACTTCTAATATATTTTATTAATTAAAACTTAAGTACTTATATCTGTGCATAGTAAGGTCTAAAAAATGTTTGACATTTGGGTTACCCTTGAACTAATGCAGTGGATTTGATATTTTGGATTACTGAAAACTACTACATTTAAATCTAAATTTTGCTATTGAAAAAATCCCCCCTTTTTTTCTAACATTTTAGTAACAATTGAACACTGACCAAAATCTAAAAAAAGCTGTGATTTTCTTGAGATTTATTTGTATTGTCGTTTCTTAAATTTAGTTAAAACTATTTTTCAACACTTCATTAATGAAAACCCTGAAATTTTGTTGTCAGCATTTCGATATGTAAGAAAAATGACTCAGCTTTTCAGTCTTGCAATAGAATTCATTGGGGCTTCTGGAATTTTGGGAATATCGTGGGCATTTTTTTTTTTTTATTCTTCTTTAATTGGACTTTAATATAAGCATACAACTAAAATATACTTACATATATTAAACTATAAAAATTTCTTAAAATTGTTTATCGGGTAGTTTGTTTAATATACCAAAAATACATTTTGACTCGGCTTATCTCCTTTTTAAAACATTTCTGGATTGTGTTTTGGACGAATAATTTTATTTTGAATTATCCAAAAGATTTTTTTTAGTTTCAAGTTCTTTCTTTAAAAATGATTTCTCTAAAACTAATTGAACAACCCACGATTCCCATTAAACTAGTTGTAATTTTTTTTTTTTTTTTTGATAATTTTTTGTTTGATTAAATTTCTCTTTTAAATCGAGAAATAATGATAATTTTGTCGTTAAATGTTTTGGTAGATGCTGTATGTAGGTATATTTTGCTTTTTTTTTTTTTTTTTCTCAATTTTTTCTTTTTAAGTTATTCTGAAATATCTTACTTTTCTTTCTTTTTTTTTTTTGTTTTTGAAATCCAGATTCTATTTGCTAGTTTCCAATTTTAGAAACTGGACCCAAAGAAATTGTGTCAACAAGAACGGGTCCAAATCTGAGCGTGACGTGAGACAACTTTTGGGGTCCACTGCAAGTCCAGAATCGGAATCAAACTACACAATAATTTGTTCCAGTCTTTGTCCATTCTGGAGTTTCCAAGGGGCATATCGGACTTTGGTGGAGATGGTGGGACTTTTATTAAGAATTGTTGATGTCGCTTGCGAGATATTGGTTGTTACTGCTTGCTGTTATTACAAGTAGGTTGGTATCGGCGAATTGTCTGTTGTTAAAATTCCCCAATGCTTACCATCTCCCCATTTGCAAAGCGAATGGTTGTTACTTTTTTCAATAGCCATCATTTCATGTTGTTGGCTTTTTTCAGTTTATCATTCAATTTTCAGTCTGTTCTTCTTTTCTGCAATTGAAAACACAAACACCATTTTCATTTATATGATAGGATAGATTTTTATTATTTTCTTTTTTCTTTCATTACTTGTCTCATAAAGATTTTTTGACTAGCAGGAACCTGGGTATATGATAAATTTGATTATTACGTTTAATTAGAGCAAATTGGACAAAATTAGTTAAATATGTAAAAAAGCTATTAATAATCTTGAATTTAACTCTCTCTCTCACTCTTTTTTCTTCCTTCTTTTTTCATTATGTTGATTGAAACAGATTAGCGTTATCGCTTCTCTTTTCAGTATTTATTTTTCCTTCATTAGCTTGTCATCATAAGATAAAAATCAGTTGTATCTATTCTTCAATATGATAGATGGTAATCTAAAAAGAAAATTTAAATTTCCTTTCTGAAAGGGGCTTGATTAAGTATTAATTTAACCCTATAGAGCCCGTAGAAAGAGCACCACAAATGTTCCTGTTTGATACCAGTCTCCTGCCAACTCAGTGTATGAGTAGCACAGATTGGAAAATTCTGATTGTGCCAGTAAAGTAGGGAAGCTGACGGTATCAAAACTCTAGACGCTCGTATCTCAATTTCTTTATATGATTATCTTTACTTTTATGAATGATTATCAAAACAAATTGCCCTCCTCAGCAGATATGTTATTTTCTTCTTACCTGGGCTATCGTCTTTTTTTGTCTTCATTTTCAGCCACGAAAGGCTGATTATCATTTCATTCTTCATTCTCGACTTGCCAGTGAATCTGTAATGCCCGGATTCTCCATAGTCCCTTCTTGTAGTGGATTGTTGCAGAACAATCAACAATCTAAACAATAAAATTAACTTTATACGTTCTATACATGCATACATTCCATAAGTAATTGTGATATATGCACCCTTGGCTGCAGTATTTAAATTTTAAGTAATCAAATATTATATTAAAATTTACCTTCCTTCACTCCTGTCTTTTCATTGCAATTGTCCTTAATTTAACTATTAGAATAGAAAGTAAAGAATAAAATTAATTTTTCTTCTTGTTAAATCCCCCGTGCTTCAGATAAAACCAAAACAAATTAAGAAATCAATTAATACTAAGCACATTTTTTAAATATCAATATGCAAAATTACCTTCCTGTTCACACTATAAACTGCTATTATGATATCAGATACCAAAATGATATAGAAATAAATAGTAAGACTGATTGACTCTAATATAAGCTTCAATTATTTGTTAGTATTAATAATAACTCTAGCCCCCCCCCCCCCCCCAAAAAAAAAACCCAAACTGCCCTCTAGGTTGGTGTAAAAAATATAAGTAAACAGATTCTTGAAATATTAAATTTTTAATGATAAGTTCTAAATCTTTCTATTGAATAAAACCAAATTAATT
This sequence comes from Doryteuthis pealeii, assembly GCA_023376005.1. Taxonomy (NCBI): domain Eukaryota; kingdom Metazoa; phylum Mollusca; class Cephalopoda; order Myopsida; family Loliginidae; genus Doryteuthis; species Doryteuthis pealeii. Next base: position 55,747,134 of record CM042145.1, on the reverse strand, counting down.
CAAATATTTAAGGTTTTTCTTTTTGAGGGGTGTCAAATATCACTGCTATTTTTTCACTGTTATTAAATGTAAAGGAACATTATGTGACTATTTTTTGTTTGTAAATAATTTTTTTCGTAAAAACTATACATTAGATAAATTTAAATATATATAAAATAAGTCAATAATACAAGTCATGTATTTATTAAAACTTATTTTAACAATGTCGGACTGTTTTAATTTCTCGAGTGTATATAAAACAGGATTGTTTTTTTTTATAAATTAAAATATCCATTGATAAAAACTTATGCAATTCCTTAGAGTATTGAGTCAGACAGACACAGTTTCCATTATATATATATTTATAGATAATTTTTTTCTGTTGGATTGCCACAATCTCACTTTACCAATTAAAATAGAAAATTCTTGAAGACTTGTTTTCATATTAGAGGCTCTCACTATACTTGATCATAGTTAAAATTTTATAGAATTTAAACATAAAAATGTTAATTACAAGATTTAGTTTTGGGTTTATTTTTACATCAATATTTAGAAGCAACACAAGGTTGTTTTATAGATAAACTTTTAGTCATACCTTGATCGACTTATTTTAAATGTATAATTCCATAAAAATAAAAACGCTAAAATCAGTAAACAAAAATTTTTGTGATTCGCAGTGTTTACATAGGGAGATAATTCTTCATAATACACAATCAATATAAACAGAAATTCATTTTACTATATATACACTATTTTTGTTAAGGGAGGAGAAGTTGAAGTTCCTTTTAAAGCTTTTATAAAGTTAATTTAGTTTTTCAAAATAATCAAATTTTTAAACTAAGGGAGATAATTATGGTGATACTTAAGAGAAAATTCAGTTTTGATAGGGAAAAAGTCTATCAAATTGAAAAAAAAAAAAAAAAAAAAAAAATGAACTCTGTAATTTTCTTGTATTCAATCAATAGTTAAGAATAGTATATGAGTTTTGCAGTGTGTTTTATGCAAAGAGATTTTTGAATTTTTTAAAAGTTCAACAAATCAACATTTACCAGATGTGTAATTTAATGGGTAAGAGTATTTCAAACCATTTATTTCCCTTGATGTTAGCAAGGGAAATAAGATGGTATGAATTATTTACATCCTTTGTACTCAACAACAAATTACAAAGTAAAGGTAATAAAAAAAGTTAAATTCTTTTTAAATATTCAAATTATTAACCAAATTTTACCAAAATTATGCATATGACTTTAATTTTATAATGAAGGCTTATTTTTATTTATAAAAAAATTTCCAGACTCTAATTTTACATTTCTAGAAATATCAAATTCCAAAGAACATATAAAAAAATCAATACCTGAAAAATTGTTTTAAATTTAAAAGTATTTTCTTAAAAAACTCAGAAATAATTATTCTTTGAATCAATGCAAATAAAAAGTATTTTCTCAATTCAAAATTCAATAGGATTATTTTTATTTCTCTCAAATTTAATAGTGAATTTATTAAAAATCTGGCAAGCAGCCATGTCGAGTCAATATTTTCACCATAGATAAAACTCTATTTAATCTATCTTAAAAATATTAAGTTCAAGAATTCTTGCACAACATGATTTTCCGAAGATTTTTATATATCTAAAAAATTATTACTAACGATTATTTTCATGTATGGATCAGTTGAAAAAAGTTATCTCCTTTATGTCTTGAACAAAAAGATGTTCAAATAATTTGACTTTATGGTCTAACATAGATTTTGCATTATATTTGCACACAGAAATATATTACTAAATATTTTGTGCAAAATTTGGCAAACACAATTTTTTAAACTTACATTTTAGAAGATTAAGTATTCTCTGAAAATATTTTCCTCAACTTTTCCAGACATTTAAAAATTCACTATTAAATTCTTAATTGAATGAAATAGGGCCAATTAATCAGAGAAAATCCTTCTTTCTTTTTCAATTGCAAAAGAAAAAAGTATTTAAAATTATTTTTTGTGTGTGTGTTGTGGGGGGTATACCATATTTATACATACCGGACCAACAGGCAGACCAAAATCCGAGTTAACAAATTAGATTCTGACAGAAATTAGTAGAGAATGTGTCACAGTGGAAAGAATTTGGGTGTTATATTAGATAATTAAATTGTATCCTGTTTAACCAGCAGTTAGCAGGTTTATTCAGAAGGAAAACTTAATCAAGTCTCCTATCTCTTGACATTAGCAGCCAGCCTGTAAACTCAATATTATGACCTGACTGCTGTTGCAAGGAGGAAGGAAAACCCCCCTGACATCCTCATGACATCCTGGCTTTATTGTTTTTGATAGTTGACAAAAGTCATTTCTTAAATTGTATCATGTCCACAATCATCTTATTTATTCAAAAAGAAAATATTAATAGTTGAAATGAATGATAAGAATATTTGTTACTTACTTTTTGTTTCCAAAAATAAGTCCCATTGAACAGAAAACTACACATAACAATAGCGAGAGAGACAAAAAGCAAATGTTGCATCTGTTGACTGTTTAATAATTAGGGTTATTGGTGCTGTTGCATGACGCATAAACACCTAGAAAGAGAGTGGGGGGGGGGAGAGAAAAAGAAGAAAGAAAAGGAAAAAATGATGGTTAGCAAAGAAAATATATATATATATATATATATATAATATATACACACATATGAGTTAAGATAAAGAAATTGAATCGACCAGTATATGTATAGATAGAAATTGGTATGAAAAAAACTCACATGTTGTTAAATTGAATTTATTTTTACAAACTTTTGCATTTGGCTATATTGTCAATATTTCGATTTCATTAAAAAAAAAAAAACCTTCACAGAGCATAATGAATTGATAATTGTGACCGTTTTTTTAGAATGTGAATTGTTTTAAAACTGGATTTTCAGAAAAACAGAATATTTTGAATTTTAAACAGGAAATATTTTGCTTCACGTTTCATTCAGTGCTAAACAGTTGTTTTTATAAGAAAAAGAAATACTTCAAATTCAAAAAACAAAAAAAGAGATGTTGTATTACGTTCATGGCTGATAATAATGCGATTTATCAAGAAAAAGAAATTGTTCATATTGAATTATTTTAAATAATTAATTTTATGGAAAATATGAAAATGGTGCAAGGTAAAGAATAAATTCAGTTTAGTAACATGTTGTGGTTTTTCATACCATTTTATCTATACATATACACATTATAGTATGTCAGGTTAGTAAAAATGTTTTTTTTGTTTTGTTTTTCGAAAACCTGAGTGAGCAGTGTAACTTAATAATTCAAATTGATTTATTACTAAAAGAAATCCAATTAACTACCAATTTACATCTGACGTATTGTGATTGTTAATTTAAGATTTATATTACTATTCAAATCAGTCACTGGGTTTTTCTGCGTTCAGAAAATATGGTAGGTAATTCTTTAGTATTGAATCCTTTTCAAATTATTATTGCACTACTCGCTCATGCTTAATAGAAAAACCCAGTATATTTATTTTTATAACCATGACATCAAATGCTTAAAAAAAAACCAGTACATTTAATTTTTATAGCCATGACATCAAATACGGAAAGCATTAATAAACCCTTACAATTTAAAAATAATCTTATATAATTATATATATATAAATCAAAATCAGGCTGATTGACAACAAGATACAACCCATGACAAAAATTATGGAATCCCCCAGTTTGCATATAACTTTTTCTGGCCTACATAGCAAATAAACAAATCACCAGGAACATTGTTCAAGACCCTTCTTTTGTTAACCAGCTGAAACATCCTGACTAATGAAATCAAGTTCAAACTCATGTGGGATATGTATTTCAGAATGAATTATCAAAGATAAATCTTATAACCTTTTGTTCTATCTCAAAAGGATATTAGGATTAAACAAAAATGGTTAAATATCTTTTTAAAATACAACAATTCTCACCAACCAGGAATACACCAGGAGAATTTGGAACAAATGGAATCAAATTTTGCAATGAATAACCCATAAGGGTTGATGTTGCCATTAAATAAATATAAACAAAGTGAACTTGAAATATTTCTTTTCAGAAATACAGCCACATTGAAAAATGCACTCCATATATAACAACAATATAGAATGAGAATACAAGTTTATATAAGATAGATAGATAGTATCGAGAAATATATAGAATATGAGACTAAGAGAGAAAAGATCACTATACTGTGTGAAGTGAGACAGCTGTATATCACATTAGTAAAATATATAAGAAAATATAATAAATAGACAAAAAAAATAATACAAAGTAAACAGAGATAATATAAAGAAAACACTACTCGTCCTCCTCTCCCCGTGCAGGACAACCATGCGCCACCTTCACGCGCCCCGACCTACCGACTTCCGCGACAAATACATGGGTATGCACAGCGGGGGGGGGGTATCAGGTACACTGCTGGCGTACAACATAAAAGAAGCACCCATGGAGCTTTTGAAACGAATGGCAGTGCCTTTTACGAAAACATTTACTCACACAAGTAATTATTTAACTTTCTTAAATAATCCACATTAAGTGTCTGATTTGTTCCTTTCCGCAATACATCTACTATTATTACTTCTTATATATATGTATATCACCCTTACTCTGCGTGTGCTGGTGACCAACACTATTACCCACGTCTCATTGTATAATACATAGAATAATATACTAATGTCAGGAAAATTAAATAGCATACAGTAATAATATACATGTATGAGGGCACCATGTGTCCAGAGGGGGGTATCAAGTATAGTGTTGATGAATTACAGAAAAGCGTGGAGGCTTTGAAAGATGCAGTTGTTTGACAGGGTTGTTTTTTTTCTACAACAGATGCAAGGCAGTTTATTCCATGCCTTGGCAGCTCTGAGCATTGAAAAAATGTTTCTGACATGTCACGTGAGCTATGCTGTTTTTCTGACTTTTGTAAGGGCATGCCCACATGGGTTAGAAACATGGAGATCAGAAAAGGTGTTCAAGGTTGCGTGTTGGCAAAGAGGTATGCAACAATATTTTCAGGAATCGACAGAGAGTTTAGCGTTTTTTTTTTTTTTAGATTAGCGTAACAAATAATATGGGAGTTCTATTAACCTTTAAACATTGTTAAAGTAATATAAACTTTTACAAAGATTTAGTTAAAACAAAAAAGAAATAAGTTGATTGAATTTATTAAAACTCACCGACACATTGTATATACTCATTCCAACAAATCGAGGAGTCGTTAACTTGTTTTCAATTTTGACACTTCGAGTTTCATAGCTAAGAATAAACAAATATAAAGTAGGACGCCTTTGTAAACCAAACATGATACCTGGAAAGAAATAGAAAAAACAACAAGAAGAAAATTGAAATTATTTACAACCAGCAAGACCAGTTAAGTTATACCACAGTATGATAAATTTATAGGATTAATAATGAGACCAAACAAAAAAATGATAGGAATATACAACCCTCTGGGGTATTATATTTAAGTTTTAATGAAATGAAATATATTAAATTTAAAAGACTAATGAAATTCAAAGAATTCATATAAAAGATTTACCACTTATTTTAATCATATTTTAATTGGTTTCTATATAAATTCATTTCTTTTCAATCATTTTAATAAGTTGAGAAGTAAACCAATATTAGAAATCATTAAAAACCAAGTAGCTATTTATTAAAGCTACTTTTGTTAAAACCAGTTGCAAATTAACCACACCATATGTTATGTAAACCTTTGCAGAACTTTTAAAATGCATTAATAAGATGGGTCAGTTTTGAGACCAACCTCACTTCAAATTTTCATAGTGGAGATATCGTTGTATCAAATAAAATGGATTCTATGTATTAATTATTTTGACTATAAATTAAAATACTCATTGATAAGCTTACACAATTTCCTGAGGGTATTGTGATATGTGAAGCAGTGATATTAGTTGTGGGAAGAAGCAAAACCCTTAATTCTAACCTGTTTGAATAAGCGGTGTTTGCTTCTCCTTGACTGATTGCCTAATTAAGATTAAAGAGCACAGTCTACCCGATACTTTTATCAAGGCTGGAAGGAGAAGAGTTAATTCATACCTTTTCCCAAGGCGATTAGTGTTATGTGAAAATGCAAACAGCCTTGTCCCGGATTTGGAACTTTAGGCTGCTTGAGTCCAATAATAGTTGGTATATTTACGTGCACAAAATTATTTGCCAAAATGTAAACAACTCTTATGGGACAGGCAATGATTGATTTTTTTTTTTTTTTTTTACATGAAACTCACCAAAAAATTAAACCTTTTTGATAGATCTATTTTACTATCACAATTCGTCTATTTTACAAGAGTACTGCTTTGTTGAATTATTTCAAGTTTAACATGCCAGATTAAAATATTTTAATTTTTAAATATAAGGAACATACTTTTGTCTTTAAATTTAAATTAATGAAGTTTCTGGACAAATATGTATTTCTTCCATTGTTAGTAATACACATCCAATGAGGATGTTTGAAATGTTAGGTGAATTATTTTCTTAAATAAATGTGCAAATAATACCACATCTAATAAAGATTAGAAATATAGTAAAAATATGTATACTGTTAAATTTCTATTAGACAACATCCAAAGAAAAATCCATGGCGTTTTGGAACGATTTATTTTTAAAAAATGGATGGAAGATAAGAATCAGCAGATAATAAGCGACCACCAGATAATTCAAGATTTACATTTTTGCATTTCATCTTGGCATGATTTTGGATGCGTCTCATTTTTAACCAGTAAGGTTTTGCAAGATTGATAATGTTGTATTTTTTAGGAACATGAGTATTATATATAGCATGTCCCATCTATTATATTATAATAAATTGTGTTTATTTACATGAAACCAGTATAAAAAAAAAAAAAAAATTAAAAAAATTTGGCTTGATCTATTTTTACTATCACAATTCCCTATTTTACTTAGAGAACAGTTTTATGAATTATTGAGATTTAATATTAGTTTAAGATATTTATTTTTTGAAGCAACCAAAGTCTAATGAAAAAAAAAGAAGTATGTATAGACTTACCCAACCATATGTTGATATTCTTGGAACTACAAGTTCTAAATATGGTTCCAACATGATGTCTTCTGTTGTAATAGTTTTGGTTCTTCAGGTTGGAGAATGTCTCGAGATGTCGATAGACGGGGTTCTAACACCTGCACGCTACAAAACAATAATGTCAATCACCAACGAGACAGTTAATAAAACCAATAATAAATTCCCATTTACGCACCACCTGGCAAAGAGAAGGGAAAGAAGGAAGAAGAATGTAAATGTCAAAAGAAAAAATCAATTTCTCTCAGAAGGAGATATTGGCTGGAAAGATTATAATTTCCTTCATTTATTAGAAAACATTTACTAGTTTAGAATCAGAGATAAGAAAAAATAAAAAAAAAAAAAAAAATAAGTTGTTTTGCAGAAAATAATATATATTTATATATAGTATATATATATTATTATTATCTATATATTATTATTATTATTAATGTGTATGGTTGACACTAGTATACAGAAAAAGTAATTCATAATCCGAACGATAACGTTTATTAGAAGGAGTGGCTCAATATCTGCTCGATAGAGCGTTGATAGTTGAATGAAGTGACAAATAAAAGATTTTTAGCCTTTCATTCATTTATTTCGGGGACGATATTACTTATCAATGGTCCTGCTAAAAGCATTCATCAGGTATAAACGAATAGTTTTTTTTTTTAAAATGCGACAGAAATGGTGAATGTAAATGGTTGAATGTATCACGCGGCGAAAACAAAAATATGCCAACGTACAGAACAAAAGAAGTACATTCCACATTCACGTCAAACACGGCAAACATCAACACCGAGGAATAACAGTTAAAAAAATGACTAACATATCGGACCATTATACACCTTGATTACCTGTCATTTTAAAAAAAAAAAAACATATTCGTTTACATGATGAATGCTTTTTAGCAGGGAAAAACCCAATATGCATAGAAAGAATTGCAACCATATCCAGGATTTTAGCTTAGATTGACAAGTTCTATTCCTAAGATAGTGTTGCTGGGTTGGGATACTATATACGGCATGTCAAACACTGTGGGTACATTTTATTCCAAGTGTTTTGTTCATATTATGCTTGATAAATATTCAATTATATATTTAAACTCCATTTTTTTCATTATAAACCTTATAGATGGGATATAAACAGGTACTACACCGGCTGGAGATACCTGCGGATAAGTAATAGGCAATAAAGGAGTATTTCCACAATATACCCCAGAAATGGAACTTTACCAGCAGATAAAAATAGGATATATATAGGCGTTTAGGACAATCATAAATAGATTACAAGGTTTTGAATATGATCAGAAAACCGAAATATGAACAGATAGGATATCATAAAAACGTACAGATAGATAAGTTATGGTAGTGGAGTCTTTGCCATGTCCATGGACCCTGCT
>CM042145.1:55592306-55738610 GCA_023376005.1 Doryteuthis pealeii | reverse complement strand
GAGTAGTAGATAATTAGTTTCAGTATACAACAGAAAAACACCACAATCTCCATTATAAATAAGAATACTAACATACATGCACACACATTAAATATATTTTACTAAACACATAATACATATTACTTGCAATTCACCCAAGTATATCAGCTATATATATATATATATATATACTATATATATATATCAACATGTGATGGTTAAAAACCGCCAAGTTCTCTTGAGCAGTTTTTGGTATTGATCCTTTATTGTCTTTCTATCTTCAATATATTCTTAAAATTAATTTTATATAAAGTCTGTTAAAAATATTTCCCTCTTGGTATTTTCCACCATGAATTAGTAAGCTTCAAGAAAATTTCAATAAAAAAATAAAATACCTCAATTCTACCCTCAAAATTGACCAATGACTGCTGCCTGAATATACTTTATATAAAATATATATATTATATATAATTATATATATATATATATTCCAAACAAATTTGGATATAAATAATGGAATCTTATTGCTTTTGTTTTGTTTTTTTCTTGTTTAGTTTAATGACATAAAATACTTGCCAAAATATTCCTTAGTTTTGGGATTGAGTTATATTTGAAATAAATTCCATTTTAATTGGTTCTAATTTTCAATTAAGTCAAAAACTGACCTGTCTTTTACTTTACATTCTGCCTGTCACTTTCTCCCTCTCTCTATATATCTTGATTAACTACTCCTTATATATGTTTATTTTTCTGTGAGTGTAAAGAGAGAGGTTGGAGAGTGTGAGAGGGAGATTGAACTTCACACTTTATTTGTATGTTATATATAAGCCAGCCCTTAGCTTCTGGCTGCTGATGAAAATTAGTGTACAAATAAAGTGGGAAGTTTAAATCTCCTTTCACACTCTCCAATCTCTCTCTTTTACTGTCACAGGGAGTCAGTTTTTAACTTAAAAGCAAATTTTAGTAAAATGATTTTAATATTTTTTTTAATTCCCCGGACATATTTATTTTTTAAAATTCAATTCGCTTTGCAAACTCATTTTTTCCTGATCTCAATTATTACCCTGAGCTCAAGAGCTGACCCAACAGGTCATGTTTTTTTTCTAATAATATTATATATATATAATATATGTGTTATTGATATATAATATAATATTATTATTATTAATGTGTATGGTTGACACTAGTTATACTAGAAAAAGTAATATGTAATCCAACGTACAGTGTTATTAGAAGAGTGCTCATATCTCTGTGATAGAACGTTGCTAGTTGAATGAAGTGACAAATAAAAAGTTTTAGCTTTTTATTCATTTATTTGCGAACGATTAATTACTACCAATGCGTTTCTGCTAAAACATTCATCAGGTAAACGAAATAGTTTTTTTTTTAAAATGACAGAAATGTGTGTAAATGGTCGAATGTGTGCATTTTTAACTATTCTCGTGTTGCATGTTTGCGTGATGTGGAATGTTCTTTTTGTTTGTACGTGTGCATATTTTTGTTTGTGCGTATAAATTCGAACATTTACACCATTTCTGTCATTTTAAAAAAAAAACTATTTCGTTTACCTGATGAATGCTTTTAGCAGGAAACCATTGGTAGTAATATCATTCCCAAATAAATGAATAAAAGCTAAAACTTTTATTTGTCACTTCATTCAACTATCAACGCTCTATCACAGATATTGAGCACTCTTCTAATAACACTGTACGTTGGATTACTACTACTTTTTCTAGTATACTAGTGTCAACCATACACATTAATAATAATAATAATATATATATATATATATAATTTCTGCAAAACAACCTTTTTTTTTTTTTTTCTCTTATCTCTGATTCTCAGTAATATTTCTAATAAATGAAGAAATTTTTCTTTTCCAACCAATTCCTCCTTCTGAAGAGAAAAATGATTTTTCTTTTGACATTTACATTCTTCTTCTTCTTCTTCTTCTTCCTTCTCTTTGCAGGTGGTGCGTAAATGGGAATTATTATTGGTTTTATTCTGTCTCTTGGTGATTGACATTATTGTCTTGGTAGCGTGGCAGGTGTTAGACCCCCTCTATCGACATCTCGAGACATTCCCACTGAAGAACCAAAACATACAACAGAAACATCATGTTGGAACCATATTTTTAGAACATTGTTAGTTCAAGAATATCAACATATGGTTGGGTAAGTCTATACATACTTTCTTTCTTCTTCATTAGACTTGGTTGCTTCAAAAAATAAATATCTTAAACTAATATTAATCTTCAATAATTCATAAAACTGTTCTCTAGTAAAATAGGGAATTGTGATAGTAAAAAATAGATCAAACCAATTTTTTTTTATACTGAGTTACATGTAAAAAAAAAAACACAATATTAATATAATATATAAGGGACAATCTATATATTAATACTCATGTTCCTAAAAAAATACAACCGTTATCATCTTGCAAAACCTTTCTGGTTAAAAATGAGACCATCTCCAAATCATCCAAGATGAAATGCAAAAATGTAAATCTTGATTATCTGGTGTCGCTTATCTGCTGAATTCTTATTTCACCCATTTTAAAATCGTTCCAAACGCCATGATTTTTTTGGATGTGTCTAATAGAAATTTAAAAGGTAAACATATTTTTACTATATTTCTATCTTTATTAGATGTGGTATTATTGCAATTTTTTAAGAAAATAATTACCCTACATTTCAAAATCCTCATTGGATGTGTTATTACTAACAATGAAAGAAACATATTTGTCAAAACTTCATTAATTTAAATTTAAAGACAAAAGTATGTTCCTTATATTTAAAATTAAATATTTTAATCTGATGTTAAACTTGAATAATTCACAAAGCAGTTCTCTAGTAAAATAGAGAATTGTGATAGTAAAAATAGATCTATCAAAAGGTTTTATTTTTTATGGTGAGTTTCATGTAAAAAAAAAAAAAAGATCATTGCCTGTCCATAAGAGTTGTACATTGCAAATAAATTTGTGCACTAAATATACCAACTATTATTGACTTAGCAGCCTAAGTTCAAATCCTGGACAAGGCTATTTGCATTTCACATAACACTAATACCCTTGGGAAAGGTATGAATTCAACTCTTCTCCTTCCAGCCTTTGATAAATAGTAGGGCAGACTGGGCTCTTTAATCTTAATTAGGCAATCAGTCAAGGAGAAGCAAAGTTTTTGCTTCTTCCAAACTATATCACTGCTTACATCACAATACCCTTAGGAATTGTGTAAGCTTATCAATGAGTATTTAATTTATAGTCAAAATAATTAATACATAGAATCCATTTTATTTATAAACGATATCTCTATGAAAATTTGAGTGAGGTTTGTCTCAAAACTACCCATCTTATTAATGCATTTAAAATTCTGCAAGGTTTACATAATATATGGTGTGGTTAATTTGCATACTGGTTTTAACAAAAGTAGCTTTAATAAATAGCTACTTGGTTTTATTGATTTCTAATATTGTTTTATTCTCCAACTTATTAAAATGATTGAAAAGAATGAATTTATATAGAAACCAATTAAAATATGATTAAAATAAGTGTAATTTTTTTATATGCATTCTTATTTAATTTCACTAGTCTTTCTAATTTAATATATTTCATTTCATTAAAACTTAAATACTTATACCCAGAGGGTGTATATTCCTATCATTTTTTGTTTGTCTCATTATTAATTATAATTATCATACTGTGGTATATTAACTGGTCTTGCTAGTTGTAAATAATTTCAATTTTTCTTTGTTTTTCTATTTCTTTCCAGGTATCATGTTTGGTTACAAAGGCGTCCTACTTTATATTTGGTTATTCATTTAGCTTATGAACTCGAAGTGTCAAATTGAAACAAGTTAACGACTCTCGATTTGTTGGAATGAGGTATATACAATGTGTCGCGTGTGAGTTTATAAATTCAATCAACTATTTCTTTTTGTTTTTACTAATCTTTGTAAAAGTTTATATTACTTAACAATGTTTTTAAAGGTTTAAGAATCCACAATATTATTGTTTGCGCTAATCTAAAAAAACGCTAACTCTCTGTCTTCCTGAAATATTGTTGCATACTCTTTGCCAACACCAACCTTGAACACCTTTTTGATCTCCATGTTTCTAACCCATGTGGGCATGCCTACAAAGTCAGAAAACAGCATAGCTCACGTGACTTTCACAGAAACATTTTTTCATGCTCAGAGCTGCCAAGGCATGGAATAAACTGGCCTGCATCTGTTGTAGACTGTCAAAAACACACTGGCATCTTTCAAAGCCTCCACGCTTTCTGTAATTCATCAACACTATACTTGATACCCCCCTCCGGACACATGTGCCTCATACATGTATATTATTACTGTATGCTATTTATTTTCCTGACATTAGTATATTATTCTATGTATTATACATGAGACTTTGATGAGTTGTGGTGCACCTGACATGTACGCAATAAATTTCATTATTATTATTATTATATCATTTTCAATAAGCTGATAATTTGATAGAAAATTCAACACTTAGATTAACAAATAATTTGAAGAAAAGTTAAATAAATTTACATTTTATGGTGAAATATTGTTGGCTGCAAAAAACTGCATCTTTCAAACCTCCATGCTTCCTGTATTTTGACAGCAGTATACTGATAGCCCCCCCCCCTTCCATACATATATGCACATTCATTACTGTACGCTATTCATTTCCTGACACTAATACATTATTCTATGTACTATACATGAGACTTTGATGAGTTGTAATGCACCTTAGCACTGTACAAAAATAAATTTCATTATTATTATCACATTATGGTATCTTATCAGCTGCTTCTTATCTCATCAATTCAGTTAAGGACTTCTTCTTCTCAGCTGTTTTCATCTTTCAAAATTCTCTGAATCCCATCATCACTAAACTGATCCATCACAATGGATTAGGCAGATAACACTGCAGCAATTGATGGAGTGCATTTTTCATGTGGCTGTATTTCTGACAAAGAAAATATTTCAAGTTCACTTTGTTTATATTTATTTAATGGCACATCAACCCCTTATGGGTTATTCATTGCCAAAATTTGATTCATTTGTTTCCAAATTTCTCCTGGTGTATTCCTGGTTGGTGAGAAAAAATTGTTGTATTTTAAAAGATATTTAACCATTTTGTTAATCCTAATATCTTGGGATAGAACAAAAGTTATAGATTTATCTTTGATAATTCATTTGGAAATACATATCCCCACATGATTTGAACTTGATTTCATTTAGTCAGGATGTTCAGCTGGTTAACAAAAGAAGGGTCTTGAACAATGTCTGTGATTTGTTTATTTGCTATGTAGCAAGAAAAAAAAGTTATATCAACTGGGGGATTCCATAATTTTTGTCATGGGTTGTATCTTGTGTCAATCAGCTGATTTTGATTTTATATATATATTATATATATATATATATATATATAAATATATATAATATATATATTAATATATATATAAAGATTATTTTTAAATTGTAAGGGTTTATATGCTTTCCGTATTTGATGTCATGGCTATAAAAATAAATGTACTGGTTTTTTTTTAAGCATTTGATGTCATGGTTATAAAAATAAATATACTGGGTTTTTCTATTAAGCATGAGTGAGTAGTGCAATTAATAATTTGAAAGGATTAATACTAAAGAGTTACCATATTTTCTGAACCAGAAACCAGTGACTGATTTGATAGTATATAAATCTTAAATTAACACACAATACGTCCAGATGAAATTGGTAAGTTAATTGGATTTCTTTAGTAATAAATCAATTTGAATTATTAGTTACACTGCTCACTCAGGTTTCAAAAACAAAACAAAAAAAAACATTTTTATAACCTTGACATATATATGTGTATATGTATAGATAAAATGGTATGAAAAACACCAATGTTATTAAACTGAATTTATTTTTACAACTTGCACCATTCATATTTTCCATAAAAATTAATTATTTAAAATAATTCAATATGAACATTTCTTTTCTTGATAAAATCCATTATTAATCAGCCATGAACGTTATACACATCCTCCTTTTTTTTGTTTTTTGAATTTGAAGTATTTCTTTTTCTTATAAAAACTGTTACACTGAATGAACGTGACACAATATTTCCTGTTTAAATTCAAAATATTCTGTTTTTCTCTTGAAGAATCCAGTTTAAAAACATTCACATCTAAAAACGGTCACAATTATCATTATGCTCTGATGAAGGTTTTTTTTTTTTTATGAAATCGAAATATTGACAATATTAGCAATGCAAAAGTTGTAAAAATAAATTCAATTTAACAACATGTGAGTTTTTCATACCATTTTATCTATACATATACTGTCGGATTCATTTCCTTACTCTTAACTAATATGTGTGTATGTATATATATTTTTTTTTTTCCTTTTGCTAACCATTTTTTTCTTTTCTTTCTTCTTTTCTCTCAAACCCCCCCCCCCCCGCTCTCTTTCTAGGTGTTATGCGTCATCACAGCACCAATAACCCTAATTATTAACAGTCAACAAGATGCAACATTTGCTTTTGTCTCTCTCGCTATTGTTATGTGTAGTTTTCTTTCAATGGGACTTATTTTTGGACCAAAAGTAAGTAACAAATATTCTTATCATTCATTTCACTATTAATATTTTCTTTTGAATAAATAAGATGAATTGTGGACATGATACAATTTAAGAAATGACTTTTGTCAACTATCAAAACAATAACAGCACAGGATGTAATGAGGGATGTCAGGGGGTTTTCCTTCCTCCTTGCAACAGCAGTCAGGTCACATATTGAGTTTACAGGCTGCTATGTCCAGCAGATAGGAGAGTTGATTAACTTTTCCTTCTGAAAAATAAACCTGCTACTTGCTGGTTAACAGATACAATTTATTATGCTAATATAACACCCAAAATTTATTTCCACTGTTGACACATTCACTTACTAATTTCTGGTCAGAATCTATTTGTTAACTCGGATTTGAGTCTCCTGTTGGTCCGGAGTATGTATATATGTATACCCCCACACACATACACACACACACACACACATTCCCACAAAAAATAATTTAAATACTTTTCTTTCAATTGAAAAAAAAAGGATTTTCTCTGATTAAATTGGCCTATTTTCATTCAATTAAGAATTTAATAGTGAATTTTAGATGTCTGGAAAGTTGAGCAAAATATTTTCAGAGATAAAGCCTTACTTAATCTATCTAAAAATGTAAGTTTAAAAATGCCAAATTTTGCACAAAATATTTAGTAATATATTTCTGTGTGCAAATATATCAAAATCTATGGTACACCATAAAGTCAAATTATTTGACATCTTTTTAGTTCAAGACATAAAGGAAGATAACTTTTTTCAATGATCCATACATGAAAATAAAATCGTTAGTAATAATTTTTTAGATATATAAAAAATCTCGGAAAATATGTTGTGCAAATTCTTGAAACTTATATTTTTAGATAGATTAAATAGAGTTTTATCTATGGTGAAAATATTGACTTCGACATGGCTGCTTCCAGATGTTTAAAATTCACTATTAGATTTTTGAGAGAATAAAAATAATCCTATTGAATTCGAGAAAATACTTTTTATTTGCATTGATTCAAAGAATAATTATTTTCTGAGTTTTAAGAAAATAACTTTTAAATTTAAAACAATTTTTTCAGGTATTGAATTTTTTTTTATATGTTCTTTGGAATTTGATATTTCTAGAAATGTAAAAATTAGAGTCTGGAATTTTTTTTAAATAAAATAAGCTATTCATTATAAAATTAAGTCAATTCATAATTTGAATATTTAAAAAGAATTTAACTTTTTTATTACCTTACTTTGTGATTTGTTGTTGCAGTACAAAGGATGTAAATAATTTATACCATTTATTTCCCTTGCTAACATCAAGGGAAATAAATGGTCTGAAATACTCTTACATTAATTACACATCTGGTAAATGTTGATTTGTTGAACTTTAAAGAAATTCAAAAATCTCTTTGCATAAAACACGCTGCACGCTCATATACTATTCTTAACTATTGATTGAATACAAGAAAATTACAGAGTTCTTTTTTTTTTTTTCAATTTGATAGACTTTTCCCTATCAAACTGATTTCTCTTAAACTAAGGGAGATAATTATCTCCCTTAGTTTAAAAATGATTATTTTGAAAAACTAAATTAACTTTTATAAAAAGCTTTAAAAGGAAACTTCAACTTCTCCCCCCTTAAACAAAAATAAGTGTATATATAGTAAAATGATTTCTGTTTATATTGATGTGTATTATGAAGAATTATCTCCCCTAGTAAACTGCGATTTTGTTTACTGATTTTAGCAGTTTTTATTTTTATGGAATTATAATATTAAATAAGTCGATCAAGGTATGACTAAAAGTTATATCTATGAAACAAACCTTTGTGTTTGCTCTAAATATTATGTAAAATAAACCCAAACTATCTAGTAATTACATTTTTTGTTTAATTCTATAAAATTTAACTATGATACAAGTATAGTGAGAGCCTCTAAATATGAAAACAAGTCTTCAAGATTTTCTATTTTTAATGGTAAAGTGAGAGTTGTGCAATCCAACAGAAAAAAAATATACATATATCTATATATAATGGAGACTGTGTCTGTCTGACTCAATACTCTAAGGAATTGCATAAGTTTATCAATGGATATTTAATTTATAAAAAAACAATCCTGTTTTATATACACTCAGAAATTAAGTATACAACATTAAACAGTCCACATTGTTAAAATAAGTTTTAATAAATACATGACTTGTATTATTGACTTATTTTATATATATTTAAATTTATAAAAAATAGTCACATAATGTTCCTTTACATTAATACAGTGAAAAAATAGCAGATGATTTTGACACCCCTCAAAAGAAAAACCTTAAATATTTGAATTAATTTGGTTTTATTCAAATAGAAAGAATTTAATATTTCAAAGATCTGTTTACATTTTTATGATACACCACCCAGAGGGCAGATTTTTTTTGTTGTTTTTTTTTTTTTTGGGGGGGGGGGGCTAGTTATTATTAATACTAACAATATAATTGAAGCTTATATTAGAGTCAATCAGTCTACTATTTCATTTCTATATCATTTGGTATTAAAGAATCCAAGACATTGTTTGGTATCTTGATATCATTAAAGATTTTCCAATTAAATTGTTTTACATTATTTAAACTTGACCATACCTACATACTTATAAAATGCAATTGGGATTTATATATATACAACAAAATAGCAGTTTATAGTGTGAACAGGAAGGCTAATTTGCATATTGATATTTAAAAATTGTTTGGTTTTATCTTCTTGTTAAAGGATTTCTTTTAAGATTTATCCCCAAGATTTTTGCTCATTGAACACGGGGATAAATCTTAAAAGAAATCCTTTAACAAGAAGAAATAATTAATTTTATTCTTTACTTCCTATTCTAAATAGTTAAATTAGGACAATTTAGCAATGAAAGACAGGAGTGAAGGAAGAGTAAATTTAATATAATATTTGATTACCTTAAAATTTAAATACTGCAGCCAAAGGGTGCATGTATAAACGTATAATGTTAATTTTATGTTTAGATTGTTGATGTTCTGCACAATCCACATCAAGAAGGAATGGAGATCCGGGCATTAACAGATTCACTGGCAAGTCGAGAAGAAGAAGAAAGATATCAACGCCTTCTGGCTGAAAATGAAGACATAAAAAAGACGATAGCCCAGGTAAGAAAGAAAATAAAATATCTAGCTGAGGAGGGCAATTTTAAAGTAAAGTAGACAGTTTTGATAATCATCATAAAAGTAAACATAATCAATATAATAGAAATTGAGATTACGACATCTAGAGTTTGAAAAAGTGTTGATGTGGTAGCTATAAAAGAAGTTTTATTTCAGATTTGGGCTTAGATTATTTTTTAAGGACAGAGACATTTTCTAAGATTGGTAAGTTTTGGCCAGGGGTGACAGTGAGAGAGTCTTATCCCCTTGAGTGCCACAACTACCGTCAGCTCCCTACTTTACTGCACAGATCAGAATTTCTCAATCTGTGCTACTCATACACTGAGTTGGCAGGGACTGGTATCAAACCAGGAACATTGTGGTGCTCTTCTTCTATTGGCTCTATAGGGTTATATTAATACTTAATCAAGCCCCATTTCAGAAAGGAAATTTAAATTTTCTTTTTAGATTACCATCTATCATATTGAAGAATAATACACTGATTTTTATCTTTATGATGACAAGCAATGAAAGGAAAAATAAATACTGAAAGAGAAGCGATAACGCTAATCTGTTTCAATCAAACATAATGAAAAGAAGGAAGAAAAAAGAGTGAGAGAGAGTTAAATCAAGATTATTATACTTTTTACATATTTAACTATTTTTCCAATTTGCTCTTAAGTAAACATATTAAACATAATAATCAAATTATCATACACCACAGGTCCTGCTAGTCAAAAAATCTTTATGAGGACAAGTAATGAAAAGAAAAAAAAATAATAATATGGTAAAAAGAAATCCTGAAATCTATCACTAAATGAAATGTGTTTGTGTTTTCAATTGCAGAAAGAAGACAGACTGAAAGAATTGAATGATAAACTGAAAAAAGCCCAACAACAAATGATGGCTATGAAAAAAGATAACAACATCGCTTTGCAAATGGGAGATGGTACATTGGGGAATTTTACAAACAGACAATTCCCACCAACTACTTGTAATAACAGCAGCAGTAACAACCAAATATCCCAAGCGACATCAACAATTCTTAATAAAAGTCCACCATCTCCACCAAAGTCCGATATGCCCCTTGGAACACTCCAGAATGGACAAAAGACTGGACAAATTATTGTAGATTTGAATTCCGATTCTGGACTTGCCAGTGGACCCAAAAGTTGTCTCACGTCAACCTCAGATTTGGACCCGTTCTGTTGACACAATTTCTTTGGGTCCCAGTTTCTAAAATTGGAAACTACAAAATAGAATCTGGATTTCAAAACAAAAAAAAAAAAAAAAAAAAAAAAAAAAAAAAAAATGAAAAAAAGTATAGATCAGAAATAACTTTAAAAAGAAAAAATTGAGAAAAAAAAAAAAGCAAATATACCATACATACAGCATCTACCAAAACATTTACGACAAAATTATCATTATTCTCGATTTAAAAAGAGAAATTTATCAAAACAAAAAAATTATCAAAAAAAAAAAAAAAAAAAATTTACAACTATTTATGGGAAAACGTGGGTTTGTTCAATTAGTTTTAGAGAAATCATTTTAAAGAAAGAACTTGACTAAAAAAAATCTTTTGATAATTCAAAATGTACAAAATAAAATTATTCGTCAAAACACAATCCAGAAATGTTTTAAAAAGGGAGATAACCGAGTCAAAATTATTTTGTATATTAAACAAACTACCGATAAAAATTTTAGAAATTTTTATAGTTTAATATATGTAAGTATATTTTAGTCGATATGCTTATATTAAAGTCCAAATTAAAGAAGATAAAAAAAAAAAATGCCCACGATAATTCCCAAAATTCCAGAAGCCCCAAATGAATTCTATTGCAAGACTGAAAAGCTGATGTCATTTCTTTTACATATCGAAATCGCTGACAACAAAATTTCAGGGTTTTCATTAATGAAGTGTGAAAAATAGTTTAACTATTAAGAAACGCATACAAATAAATCTCAAGAAATCAACAGCTTTTTTTAATTTTGGTCAGTGTTTAATTGTTACTATGTTAGAAAAAAAAGGGGGGATTTTTCATACAAAATTTAGATTAATTTGTAGTAGTTTTCAGTATCCAAAAAATATCAAATCCACTGCATTAGTCAAGGTAACCCAAAGTCAAACATTTTAGACCTTACTAGCACAGATATAAGTACTTAAGTTTTAATGTAATAAAATATATTAGAAAGTCTAATGAAATTAAATAAGAACACAAAAGGATTACACTTATTTTAATATGTTGGAGAATAAAACAGTAATATTAGAGATCAATAACACTAAGTGAGTATTTATCAAACCCAGTTTTGTTAAAACCAGTATGCAAATTAACTGCACCATATATTATGTAAACCTTTATTTCTTAGTGATATATAAGACACATTATAGGATTTTAAACGCACTAATAACATTGGCTATTTTGAAGCAAATCTAACTGATTTTCATGGAGACCACATTTTAATGAATAAGATTTATTCTTTTCTACGTATTAATAATTTTAACTATCAATTACTTACACTATTCCTGTGGGTATTCTGACATAAGCAGTGACATAGTTTCAGAATCTCCATTATAATAAGATCTTTTGTGATGCCAGTATCATTGGAGAATAAGAAAACTCATTCTCCAATGATACCGGCAGGAAAAAAAGGTTAACTTTGAGTTAACCTTACAACACTTTTTATCTTAATTAAATGTCATACAAAAATTACGGAGACCATTTTTTTTTTAAATATTAATTAAAGAAAAGAAAACTAGCCTTTTAGAATAATGTAACACTTGAACACTGACCTATTTGTTTTGTTTTAATCTTGTGAATATTCTCATCTGTACCAGATGCTCCTCCTTCCCCCCCCCTCCAATTCATTGTTTATCTAATTAATAGAAATGTTTTAACTCTTTAAAATAGAAATTTTTTTTTAATTTTAAATGTTCCAATTGCTTACACACATATGGGGACTGTAAGTAAAAAGAGAAATAAAATATTTTCTATAAAAAAAAGGTTAAAATCTCATCCTCTCACTTCACACACAACACAAAGACAAATATTATTGATGATGGGTTGAATGGGTTTGGAACAACATGGCTGTTTGAACATAACAGAACCCCCTCACCCACCCACTCCCAGATATACAAGGATAAAATGTAAGTCTATTTTAAAAATGCCAGGTGCTGTTATCATGTCAGTTCTACAAGAACAGATTCTTCCACCCCCCACCGACCAAAAAGAAAGAAAAAAATAAATAAGTTAACAAGGTGTTTGCATCTCCCCCCCCCCCCCTATACAAATAAGAAATATGGCTGCCTCACATTTGGATCTATCAGTAACCATTTTACACTGTCAGCAAAACTTCCCCCTCCCCCTATACCATGCCCACCTCAGTCAGACCATTTGTGTACTTGTAAAATCAAACATACCATTATTGTTTTGTAATTCAATAGGTACATACATACATACATATATATATATACACACATACATACCTACCTAAGTAAAGACTGTCCAGAAAGGCTGTAGCCAAGCTGATATTGACTAGAGAAAACATTATCATTCCTGTAATCATTATGAACAATGACAACAGGTTATTTCTTTCTTTCTCTGTTATAGAAAGTCAAGGTGATCTTGTATATACAAATAATATTGTTGTAATATTGTTTTAAAATTCTCTTTGACACAAAAGAGGATAAGTCCAAAAGACTTAAACTATATGAAAATCATATTTTTCATGTAAAAATCAATATTAGTTAA
This sequence comes from Doryteuthis pealeii, assembly GCA_023376005.1. NCBI lineage: Eukaryota > Metazoa > Mollusca > Cephalopoda > Myopsida > Loliginidae > Doryteuthis > Doryteuthis pealeii. The sequence continues at coordinate 55,725,164 of CM042145.1, read as the reverse complement.
ATGAAAAGTTGTTTTATTTAAAAACTAACTAAATATAATTTGATCAGTTTTCAAGTAGTTAAGATTAATAAGATTTTAAAATTGCATAGTGAAAAAACTAAAATTTTCAATAATTCTAATTGTATGAATAATATCTTATATTGCTATTAATACGGATCCCAGTAAAATTAATTTACAAAATTATCTATATGAAAATAATTTCTGAGTATGATTAATAATCGTAATAGTTAACTCTTTAAAATTAATTATATTGTTAGTTCAATCAAAAATACTGTTACTATTATTAAGAAACATCTATAGATGATAATTATTACTAAATGATATTGATAATAGATTAATATAAAACATTAATTCACAAACATTTTTTTTAAATACATACAGATCATACATTTACATGGAAAAAAAACTATAAAAAAAAAACTAAAAAAACTGTTGAATGTATCTCCACCTTTCCACACAAACTCTCACATCTATACATTCTTGGAACTAATTATCCTGGTGGAATTTTTTTTTTCCGTTCAGGTATTGTATGTCCAGGTGAGTGAACTCACACATTTTGTCAAGAAAAAAAAAAAAAGAAAAGAAAAACCTCACATCTGGACTGTGGTCCATGTCCAAAGACATATGTAATTTTCCACTTATTCAAAGTGGGACATTTTAAAAAAGAAAGGAGAAAAAAAATATTAAATTAAAATGGAGAAAAGAATTTAAAAAAGAAGAAAAAAATGTAAAAAAACAAAAAAGGGGGGAGAAGAAAATGAAGTGATATTTATTATTTTCTCATTTTATTTAAACCTCCTCCCACCCTTTTTCATAATTGCTGGTTGTATAACTATTTCTCCTACCCTGTGGATTAAAAATCTTCTATTGAGGAAGAAAATTTCTGCAATCGAGCAATAAAATATATTGTATAAGGTTTTTTTTGGGTCATTTTTTTCAAAGAAAAAAAAAAAAAAAGAAAATGGATGAGTGTAACATTAAGCATGAACAGATTTATATTTTATCTTAAAAACCTTGACAAAGCAGAAATTCATCTCTTCTTCTAACAGCTATGGATAAATATTAAAGCAACTAGTCTAAGTGTCTACGTGCATAATTCTACATGACCCTGCCCTCGGGCGGGGGGCCCAGTGGCTTTGGCTCTGGTTCTTACAAGCTAACGTCATTGATCCCAGGAGGCCATCCCCCCCCCCAGGCAACACCTGCCCCCTCGATTTAAAGGGGCAGGGCTGGATTTTTTGCCCGGTGCCTGAGACGCCCCCCTTGAGGGGGAATGCCGACAGGATCAACGCAATTTTTGCACCTGCCACCCATGATAGGGCCTTGGGCCAGATTTAATATTCATCCAACAAGGCTGATTATTCTACCATATGTTTGTGCACATTATATATATATAAAAAGGTGTAATTGTTGGAATCATTAACCAGAGTTCAAATCCTGGACAAGGAAGTTTGCATTTCACATAGCTTTAATACCCTACTCGTGCAGAGGGGTTGGTGTGTGCATGTGCATATATATGTGAAACACAGCAATATTTTTATTAAAACACATTTAAAATGCTGTTAAGAGATTTCTTAAGCAAATTCCAGTTTATTCTTTAATTATCTCCCTTGTCAAAGAGTTATCTCCCATGAATCTGGCTTTAATATTAATAGTATCAAAGATTGTTAGAAAAAATGTTTAAAATCCAAAATTCTTAAAAATAACGTTGTTTGGAAAGGTTAAAACTGAATAGAGTTTAATGTAAAACAAATTTTTAAAAAAGTATTAAGTGTGAAATTTCCAGACCTGTTTAAAATCAGTCGCTTAAAGAAAAGAGAATTTGATTTTAAATTTCATTAAAACTGTCTATAGCTTTTTGTTACACTTTATCCACAAGACAAATTTTGTTGTGATTACATGTGTATTATCTAATATTTGTCTGAAATAGAATAGATATGCAACATTTATTGCAGTCTTAGTTGACAACAGCTCACTCCCCCACGAGAAAATAGACATTCTGACATCTATCCTAATTTAGACGTCCCACAACCAATTGTGTTTATCTCTACATCCAAACAATAATAATCCAGAAATTCACATGATTATCTTTTCCCAAGATTTCCTAGAGATCTCTCGATAAAAAGTGAATCCAGAGACAACATGGACATACATGAGAGTTTGGTTTGTTGGATTTTATGGCATGCCAACCCTTGTTGGGTTATTTTAAGCCAAAGATGTTTTTGAATCTATTTAACCCATAGATGAGACCCTAACAGAGTGGACCTGGGAGTAATGGCAATGAAGGGGTACTCCACACACTCTAGAGCACCAAAATTGGAACTTCACCATTAGATGCAGTTTAATGTCATATCCAGGAAACACACACAGACATGAGAGTAAATTTCCATTATACTAACATTTACTCTATCTTACTTGGTTAGCCAGTGCATCTCACAATCTCAACCATTGATTCTTGATACTCATTTGAACTATTAGGCTTCACCCACCCCCACCCCCAAACATGCAATTGCCATGGTTACTGTAACACCATTAATAGTGATCATTTTGGTTAATATAACCATAAGAAATTTTCTAAGAAACTGTTGCATCTCTCGTAGGAAGTTAATATTTCATTTCAAAATTACTGCTTCCTTGAAAATGAGACCTAACAGGATTTTTTCAAGATGATTTTAATATAAGCCCTCCCATTAAAATTAGCTCTAGTTGAGAGCAGCAGACGAATGAAAGAAATAAACATTCTTTACAATCACATCACACACTCGCCATCCTCTGAAAATAAGTCTTAGTGTTAGAATTCAAAGTGAAAATTTTCTTATTTTTGGGGAAACATGGTACTTTATTTCTCGACTCTCGACCAACAGCAACCCGGATTGCCATGGAAGTCCACCAGAAGATTTTGTTTTTTTTTAACCATATTGCACTAAAATATCAGATAATGATATTTTTTTAATAAAATAAAACAGATAAATCTACAATTCTTGTAAACAGGAATTTTTAATGAAATCTATTTGGATAAATATTGCTGGTATAATAATAAACCATAATTTTAAATTGTACAACAGAGATGGACAACTTATGATAGGTGTGTAAAAAGCTTACGAATAGAGGATGGCCAATTTTACAGCATGTCAACCCATTAAGTCATTGTTTTATTCATTCTTGATAGGTACTCAATTTTTTAAAACATTTTTTTAAAACTCATTTTCTTCTATTTAATCCATAGATAGGAACCTAACAGGTACTACCACTCCAGGTCAGAGTCAACCTGTGAGTAGAGGTGATGAAAGGGGGTACTCTACATTCCCCAGAGTTCCAGAATTGGAACCTCACCATCAGATAGAGTTTAAGAACATTAAAACCCTCAGCCACTGTTTTCTAGCACATATATGATAAAAGGGGTTGGGACAATCATACAGTTGCTGGGGCTTGACATAACCAACCAATTGATTGACCACCCGTCTAACCTAAGTAAAGTGTTGTATGTCAAGGGTTAAAGTTGTTTGAAGTGAGGAAGGTTTGTTATCATACAAGGTGGAATCAAAAAGTATCAAGACTGAAGCTTTCAATTTTAGAAAACAAATAAGTACATACACAGCTGAGACATGATGATGATGATGCCGCCAACTTGGGAGGGGGTGGGGATATATATGAAGCCAGTCTCAATACTTTTTGAACAAAATGTTTTTGGGGAAATATACTCACCAGACCCAGGAGGTCCATGCAATTTATTTCCTTAAAGTGAAAATTCATTTTAGTGGTAAAGACATTTGAGGACATTAAACAGAAATACATCAACGAGAAGAAATCATTGTTAATTATTTAAATAAAACTTTGCTTAGATGTTGCTTAAGTGGTCACCCAACTAAATAGTGAACAGGTTTATTGCTACTTAGGGCTGGCTTAGCTCAGTTGATAGAGCATCAGACTAGGAACCACAAGGTTCTGGGTTCAATACCAGCCCTCACTTACTCAGCATATGAGTAACACAAGGATCTGTGTGATAAAGTGAGGAGCTGATGGTAGGTGTGGTGTTCCACCTCAAATGCTAAAAAAAAATTCTCCTTGGTCTAGCGCTAGTGACTCCTTTGTTGTCTGGCTGATACCAACTTTAAGCCACCCCAACAACTTTGGTGATCTAGCAGGAACCAGTGTTTTCAGCATGACTTGACCATCATTTTGTAACTCTTGTTGGTTTGTTATAAAATAAATAAAAAAATGAATCAAGGTTTTATCTTTATGCAATGTCAAATTATAAATCATCAATAAGGTAAAAAGTAAAGTCATGGGGCTAAAGTCAATACCAGCCAGACAGCGAGGGAGTCTATCCCCTTTTCACTAGCACTAGACCAACGAGATTGTTTTTGCATCTAAGGTGGAGCACCACACCTACCATCAACTCCTCACTTTACTGCACAGATACCTGTGCTATTCATACACTGAGTTGGTGAGGGTCGGTATCGAACCAGGAACCTTGTTATTACTAGCCAGAAGCTCTACCAACTGAACTAAACCATTCCCTAACTACTTATCAATTGACAGATTATAAGAAGTTACTGAAGATGATTGAATTTTAAAAGTCTATTAAATTACAAAGCTAGCTGAGGAATAAAAGTGGATAAAACACAAACAACTTCATTCAATTAATATTTCATCTTGGTGTATTGATAAAGCCTCATTAATACACCGAGCTGAAATATTAATGGGTTTTTTTATCCACTTTAATTCCTCAACTTCTGATTATATTTCCCAATCTGTTATTTCCTCAAATTTAGATGATAAACTATGAAAGATGCTTAATGTGAAAAGTGAAACACATAATTAAGTTTATTTAGAGAAAGAAATGATATAGCTCAGAGCTCAAAGTAGGCGTAAAACATGTCTGGCATGCAAAATGAATCAAGGGCTTGAAAGATCTTGAACCAGGAGAATTGACGAGAATTACATGTATGCAAATTTTTTAGAGATCGAGTTGTGCATAAAAACACTAGGCTCAAAAACTGGAAAAAAGTGAGACGTTTCGGAATGTGTTATTGAGTTTACAAAGAATAGTTGGCTGCATACCTTTCCCAAGGGGACAAGTGCTATATAAAATTCAAACCGCCTCGTCCAGGATTTGAACTTTTGAAAATGGCTTTTATTTCTGAAAAAGGATTTTTAAATATTTCTCATGCACAACAAACAATAATCTTTTTTTTTTTAAATGGCCACTTTGTGTGGTGGTCGAATTAATCATGAAAACAAAATTCAAGTTCATCATTTTTTTGTTTGCCATTTTATTTCATGACTTCTGGAAAAATATATTATTTCTTTCACTCTCCATTTCATAGAAAGTTCTCAAACATACTGTGAACATAATACATACAAATATACAAAATTTGAATTAAATAGTTTTACATCTTCACAAAGGAATGACAAAACATTTGATCAAGTGACACTCAGAAATTGACACTAAAATCTCTAGAAATTATATCCATCTACCCTATTGGATTTAGAAAAGAAAATTATTCTAAATTCCAATAGAGAGACTGCAGATATCCTTCAGTTTATTTGCTAGCATTTTTAGGAATTTTCATTTTTTTGTCATATCGGCATCTTGCTCTAATTTACGCTATGTTTTAGTATATGGAGTTGTGTTTTTCTCGGCAAATTGTGGATATTTTACATGCACCACCACGATTTTTATCAGCAAATCAATGTAGATATTTAACAAGCCCTCCACACTTTAAAAATCTTTTTCTTTTTCAATTGAATTTGTACAAATTTCAAATTTCAGAGTGTATGTTCAAAAGACAGAGCGTTGGTATTAAAATTGTTTTGAAATTTGAGTTTTGTAAAAATTCAATCAAGAAAAAACATTATCTTAAAAGGGGGGAAGGGTTGTAAAATATCTACATTAATTTGACAATAAAAATCGGGGGGTGGCGTGTAAAATATCTACATTAATTTGCCAACAAAAAGTGACCAAAAACACGACTCGGAAAATATCTAAGTCGGTCTGGAAATTCACCTGACGCCGGCTCACTAGGACATAGCATAAATTAAGGCAGCAGGAGGCTGGGATGACAAAAGATCAACATTCTTTAGATTCCCATAGAATTATTGTTTAATAACAGCTTTAAAGTTGGAATATAGGAGTAGCAAGTGTAAACACTTAAACACCAAAGCAATGCTAAACATGTTTGATACAAGAATGGAGGACTATTTGAAACTAATAAAAAGACAAAAAGTAAAAAAATGTTACTTTGTTCTGGTAAAGATACCAGTGCCAAATAAAAAAGAGAGAGGGTATGGGGAAGTGAAAGAGGGTATGGGAGAGTAAAGGGGACAAAACAAGTTAATATCATCATCTTGTTTAAATGTTCAAATATCATTGGAGATATAAACCTGTGACTAATCAGGAATATCCATTCAAATCCTTCTATACATTAAAAAAAAGTAAAGTTTATAAGAAATAATTTAGATATATGTACTTTGTATGCGAGAGATTTTTAATAATTTCAGAAGTTTTATTTAAAAGTAAAATATTTACTGGCATCCCATAATGCCAGTCGAACACAAGGATCATTATAGTGGGGAACCATGCACAAACCGAAGCTCATGAGTGGATAGTGTATAAAAATTGCATGTATCTCCTCGGCATTCCTCTTTTGAGATGCCTCAAGCACTGGGCAATAAACCCAGCCCTGCCCCTTCTAGACAAGGGGCCAGGTGTTGCCTGGGGAGGGGGAATCACACTGATATTAATATCTTACCGGTCCAATGGCTCAAGTCACTGGACACAGGCCCTAAAGGGCGGATAATTAAAAAAAAGAGAGAGGGAGAGAAAATGCTAAGAGAAAATTTAAACATTAGCAATTAGATTTTAAGAGATCAATTTAAAAATAAAAGGACTACAATAAAATGGCAAATGATTTGAGTGAAAATATAAATTGAAAGTTGACAACTTTTATTAAAATTCATTTTTAAACTGGAACAAAAAAAATAGACTTTCTTTTGCTAAGCATTTCATTCATTGTTTAAAAAAAAAATTAAAATAAAGAAACTTATAATTTACATGCTTTTAAAGCGAAAAGATTTGTGTGGATCCCTTCACCATTCCTCTATTGTGGTGCCTCGGTCACTGGGTAATAAACTCAGCCCTGTCCCTTTAAAACAAGGGGACAGGTATTGCCGGGAGTGGGGGATGGCCCCCTGGGATCACATGATTAATTTGTCCAGCTGGCCAAAGCCAGAGTTGAATCTATAATATTCTATCTTAGCCTAAAAGTAACAAATTATTCAGACAATAAAATGAGATTCTATAAAAGAACAACTAGCACAAAAAATGAAGAGAGAAAAAAAAAAGGAGGAGAATACAGGGAGTGGGGTTGGGAGAAAATATTTCTTTAGATATTGAGTATTAAAAAAGTTTAATGCAAATATATAAACTAGAGTTTGAAATAATTAAGAAAACAGATTAAAATGCAGATTATTTGAAGACAAACATCAATCTACCTTTCAAAAAGTCATTCAAATTTCATAGATATATATATATATATATATATATATATATATATATATATATATCAGAATAAATCAAATTTAACCATGTATTGTAGATTTCCAAGTAAAATAATAGAAAGTATCTAATAGTAAGGCATTTATATAACAAACAAATGTAGGATTTGAACTGGGGAAGAGGGGGAAAGTTTACATACCAGACATCTATACTGAAAAGGGAGAGGGGTTGTTTTAAAGAAAAAATTGGAATATTGTAAAAAGTACCTCTAAGGAGGGGGAGAGGCATTCCTTAAATGAGGTAACCAAGCAAGTACCTGGTACTAGAAGTATTTTTTGTAATTTAACAATTATAGTTCCTTTAGACAATAGAAAATAAAAATCATTCTAATTAGTTATTATTCTGATAACTCCATTACAATCAATTAGATTTCCATATGTCACAATTGAATGAACTGTATATCTTTATTAAATTATAAAATGACTTGATTAGTTAAAAGTTAGTTAATAGAAAAAAGACATTAATTTTTTAAAAATGGAACAATTCATAAATTATATATATATATATATATATATATATATATATATATATAAGTAAAGTCGTCGGGGTGGCCTAAAGTCAGTATCAGCCAATCAGCAAGGGAGTCTATCCCCTTTTCACTAGCACTAGACCAAGGAGATTGTTTTTGTATCGGAAGTCGAGCACCACATCTACCATCAGTTCCTTACTTTACTGCATAAATCCCTGTGCTACTCATATGCTGAGTTGGCAAGGGCTGGTATCGAACTAGGAACCTTGTGGTTTCTAGCCGAACGCTCTCCTGACCGAACTAAATCTAGATAATAAATGTTAAGTACTAAGTACTTTTTACTATATAACAATTTTTCCTTAAAGTCCCCCCACTTATCAGCATAAATATCTGGTACCTAAACTTTTAACTCCCCCCCCCCCGTTTGAACCTCCATTATATAACACTGTAACATAGAAATGATTAATTTATAGTTAAAAATATTATTATTATTATTAGGATTAATACTGGCCTAAGCATAAATATCATGTCATACCCAAATGGAAGTTTATTTGGCACTTGTTTATATTTCACTGAGAGTCTGAATATTAAAATTGTTTCTTTGTGTCTCTTGATCAAAATGGAGAAATAAAACAACTAAAATCATGAAGGCTTCAAACTGTTGACATTACCTGAAATTAAAAGAATTCAGCAGATAAAGAGAGAAAAAAAAAAAAAGATATTTAAAAAAAAAAGAATTAAAGTTGTAATCAGATTTAATGAAAACCATTGGAAACAAAATTTAAGTTTTTTCTTTAAATATGGTTGCCATTTTATAGTTTCTGCCGTTTTGCTTGAGGATTTCTTTTTAATTACTTCAGATAATATATTCAGATTTTTGGTATCATAACAAAAAAAAATCTGAAATGATTACTTAGAATACGTTTAAATTTAATACTTTTTAGTTTTTTTCAAAATTGTAAAAGAGATTAGCAATAGCAGAAACTGTTTATAGCAAAAAATAACAGGTTTTGATATGTGGCACAGCCTGAATAGTTTAGAGGGGCTGGGGAGACATAGAATGGAAATTTAACAATAAAAACTTTCATTTCATTTTTGTTTTCTATTATCTAGAATTTAAAAAAAGAAAAAAAAAAAATTATAGTAATACGTATCGGAAATAATAAAAATTGACTTTTAGAAATAGCATAAACAACAAAATTAACCACAACACTTTTTTCGTCTTTAAATAAATAAAAAAATTTTGTTTTAAATTTACCAAAAAGTGGATGGGATTGAAAGTGGGACTATTTTTCAGATTAGTTGTTTTTCTTTTTAAAGAGGAGGAGGGAATTTGAATTTGAAAGCCAAAAGAAAAAGAAAAGAACTTCCATAGAAAATTTGAAGGAATTTGTTTGTTTTTTTTAAACCAACAATCAAGTTTTGTTTCTTGTTTTTGTTTTGTTTTGTTTAGTGTTTGTTGGTTTTTCCTTTGTGAAAAGGAGAGCAATTATTTGACCAAAGTAATTGACTCACTGAAACAATGGCTGACATCATGTGTATCTCTCTCCATTGTATCTTTCCATTTTACCTTAAAACAAAACACACACACACACAGAGCGAGCAGAGAGTTATATAAAAGGTGACTGCTTCAGTGTCAAAGGAGGAGGGGGAATGTGTGTGTGAGGGGGGGGGGGTGAGATTAACAAGGAAAATTGGTCAGTTCTGTGGACTCCAGTTCCAATAAGAAAAATGCCAGGAAAATGGAAAGGAGATGAAAATTTTAAAGCAACTAAACGAGTCTCTCAAGTAAAAGTACCACCAACTGCCCCACCCTCATTACTACCACTGCTTGAAGGACTTTCAGGATTTCCATCAGGGGAGCCACTGCCACCACTGCCACTTGGACCAGGACCTGAAGCACAAGACACAAAATATTACACATTCATTATTACTTTATAAATACAATCTACATAAAAAATAAGAGATATATGGAATAATAAATAAATTAAAAAAAAAAAAAAAAAAAATAACCAATTTTGATTCTAGTCAATTGAATATTCATTTTCCCTTTTTTTTTTTTTTTTTTTTTTTAAAGAAAAATATTTAATAAACAAAATCAGAATTTATTGTGATAATTCCAATTTTTGTAATCAATCCAATAAAACTAATTTGCAATAAAGACCCCCCACTCCGAATTTGTAAATGTTATTCCACAGCAATCTGTTCTTACCCCCCCCCTTTGTTTGTTGTGTATATTAATAGCATTGATGCTAACTTAAGGAATACCACAGTACTGAATTATGCAGATGACATCAAGCTGTACTTTGAAATCAAAAAGATCCTGAATGCTGCACATCTTTCTTGCAGTCAAACCTGGACACAGTGCAGTATTGGATCACTAACTGGCAACTCAAGTTAGCTGTAGACAAATGTACCACCATACATTTTTGGAAGGAAATACCCATCATACACATACTCCCCCAACAACACTAGTAATAAGAAGTCTTCTTGTGAACACAACCGATTATTTCTGTCAGCAGTGATTTACATTGGACAAAGCACGTCTCTAAAATTGTCAAGAAGGCCAAGGTTGTCCTGGCGTCAGTCAGCAAAATGTTTGTTAGCTGCTCCCTGGCTATCTATTTAAAGCTGTATAAAGCTATGGTGTAGTCACACTTGGAATTTGCATCACCAGTCGGGAACCCCTATCTCGCTCAGAACATTAACCTCCTAGAAACTGTACAGAGACGTGCAACCAAACAAATACCCTCCATCAGGCATCTGCCATATTCTGAACATGTTGCTGCCCTGGGAACAGATTCGTTGAAACTGGCATCTGGCAAATGACCTGGTAAATACTCATAAGGTCTTTAATCATCTTACCAACAGCAACTTTGAGCGTATTTTTGATTTCCATGTTTCTAATACACATGTGGGCATGCCTACAAAGTCAGAAAACAGCACAGCTCACATGACTTTAGGAAACATTATTTCACACTCAGAGTTGCTGAGGCATGGAATAAACTGCCTGTAACCATTGTAGGCTGCTGAAACACTGCATCTTTTAAAACCTCCATGCTTCCTGTAATTCAACAAAACTATACCAGATATCCCCCTTCTATACATATATGGACACATACACATTATTACTGTACGCTATTCATATTCCTGACATTAGTACATTATTCTATGTACTATACATGAGACTTTGATGAGTTGTAATGCACCTCAACACTGTACGCAATGAATTTCATTATTATTATTAGGGTGTCTCAAATGCATTTTTGCTTTTACATTATTTCATCTAATAATCCACCATATTAATACAGTTATCAATAGAATTTGGGAAATTAAACAATATCTGACTAAAAAATTTTTTTTCAAAAACATACAGGAAACACCAATAAACATTTTTTTTTTCTAAATGATTGTGATGCTCCTCATGGCACGTGTCAGAATGATAGACATGCAAAAACAATAACGTCACTATTTGAATGAGATCTTCAAAAGTTCTTTAACACCTGTCTGATCAACAAACTAATAAAAATGATTTCTCAGGTTGGGCCATTACTATACTTGGATACACAGGGAATGCCTGTGGAAAGGTCAGAGGATACAGCGGCCATAACATTGTCTTTATACATATCACAATAAACATGAAAACAACAGTCTGAAACACCAAAATTATTTACATCAAGCCTTATTCGAAAAATACAGACAAATAAAATCTATCTTTTTTTTTTTAAGACTATTACTTTATAACTTTAAGTTGTCACATTTGGTTGGCACTTATTGTTTTTCTTTTGGAAGGGTTAAAAGGGAGTTAATTAGAAAGAGCAATGCTTTTTTTGGGGTTTTTTTTATTGTGGCGTCATAGGCTTGAATACTGCGGAAAGCGGGAGTGACAGTGAACTCTCAACCCGAAGTGCAAGGGTGATCACCATCAATGAAGCACGCAGTGATCCCCTTGAGGTAAACAACACGGATACAACAGATGACACTTCTGCAGACGAGTCGTCCGAGGAGGAAGTACCATTACCGTGAAGGAGCGCTAGACTCAAGAGACCCGCCCCGGTTTGTAATCTATGTGATCATCAGATCACGGGGCAGTGTGGCGAAATTGAACGGCAGAGCTGTGGACGAGCGGATTCCCAGCCTCCACAAACAAAGCGCGTCAGGATATGTTTGGCCTGTGCGAAGGGGAGGAGTGTGGCGAGTGGCCACGGATGTTTGAACTCACTACCTCCTCATAGCTGAAATACTGTTGGCAGAAACCCGGATGAGGTATGTCAGAATTTGCATAAGAGTAGCCGAACGAGCATAAATAAAACAGACAATCGTTGATACTGTGAGTGAGGAAGAAAGCAAGTGTTTGGACGACAAGTGAAATTTGACGACTGCTGTATTTGGGGTGTCAGGAAGTGAGAGTAACGTGCTCAGTTGGTAGAGACTGTGCTGATGGCGAAAGGAATTTACATTTCGTTTGCTAGAGAAACTTGCAAAAGATTAATATTATCTTAAATTTTTAGACCATTCAAAAGAGCTTTGCTTTAATCTGGCACATAAAGGTCTTAGGATATTTACTAAGTGATCACCAATCAAAGTATTGAACAAGCTCAATAATACTTCAGAGATCTGGTAGGAACCAGTGCTTTCAACAATAACTGGTCATTTCAGGTTGTAGATTAAGCAGGCCTAGGGAGATTTTTTTTTCAACGTTTTTTACATAAAAGAAAAGTTAGTATTATTATAAATATCTGACAGTATCCAGAGATTTCATATCTGTCATATATATATATATATATTATATATATATAATGTATGCGAAACTGCTTTTAACAGCTATAATTGTATTATTCACTTCTGCAATTGTCTCCGCAATCAATATCTTGATTAATTCATTACAATTAATCCTGATAATCCTTTTTTAGTGAAACTTAAGTAGGTTATATATATATATATATATATATATATATATATATATATATATATATATATATCTTGACTTTAGTTGAATTTTGTTCTGGAGTTTTCATTCTATAATATTCAATTTATTAAGTCCATCAACAAGGAAGATTACATTATAAGATAAATATTTGTTGTGTAAAATAATTTTTTTTTTCTTTTTTGTGGTCTTTCTGTTTCTGTGACAGCGTTCACCTTGGGTCAGTTGGACCAGCTCCAACTAACAAATTCCCCCATGTTGAATTCATGAAAGGAATAACAAGAGAATAGGAAATTCACAAGCAGACCCCAAACCCTGCATGCATATACCAGTCAGGGGAAGGAGATGCCCTTGTTTCCACAGACACAGTGAAAAGTACACCAAAAGCTGTTGATTCCTGATGATAATGGAGCCACCCTTTGGATTTTCACCACAGCTCTTTTGGCTGGGTTGTGGCCTTAATACAACTGGGTGCCAGATCTGTCCATCTTGGGTGACCTTACCAGAAACTTCAGTTCCAGACAGCATCACTCTGATGAGGAGGGGTTGGACTTTAGGAATAATGTGATAGATGGCTGTTGAGCAAAGAGCTTCCTTCACCCTTTTACAGGTCTTGTTTTTCATCCTGCAAGGGGTCTAGCCACTCTCCTCACCAGAAAAAAATCTGTGGGGTTATCAGTTTAGACACCGATGATCCGACTATGAAACTGGTAGAACTAGGTTGCATTAGTAGCACATTAAGCAACCCGATATATATTCATTAGATAAGAATAAATAAAACTTTATAAGAAATAAGAAATAATCTAATGTATCATCAAAATACACAGCAACTATAAAGCCATTGAGAAAACTAGAAACAATTTTATTTGGCTGTCAATAAATTCAACTTCAGAAAAAAAAAAAAAAAAAAAAAAACTATAAATAAAACCCTTATTAAAAATCATTAGACTTAAACAATGAACCAGTATAAACTGGTTTATCCTTCTCACAATTCTTTAGCAACCTATATATAGGGAGAGTTCAGCCAAGAAAGGTCAGTTGCTCTGAAGATATCAAAAAGCAGGAAAATAACAATCACTAGTGTTATTTGTGTAAATGATTTGTTTATACAGAGTAGTGGACTAAAATTTCCAGCATAGTAATTGTTTTTTTAATTTGACTTTCTACTCTGTATTCAGTCCAGTTTTTTTTTTCATTTTCAAGTGTGTGCTGGAAACCTTATACATAAGGAAAAAACCTACAAATTCAAGGGTATTTGTATCAAAAACAACAAACCTAAAATAAATAAAATAGAATTTAACACCTGTAACAATATACTAAACATCTTTAATAATACACTGACCTTAACAACCCTCCTAAAATAGATTCTGCTAATTAAATCAACAACAAAAAAAATCAATCAAATCAAATAAACACTACAACCAACAATCCCCTGAGTATGAGCAGAGAAAATAGTTGAAAATACTCAAGTTAAAAACATGGGACAATTTCTTCACCATATTGATCCTAATCTATGAAAAACTACTAGAAGACTTGAATGTCTACAACTGAAGATCATAAAGAAATATTGTAGTCCTTAACAATAACTGCCTATAATATTATATATATATATATATATATATATATATATATATATAAAACAAAATGTATACAGGTTACAGCATATGTAACAGGAAATTTTACATATACATACAACTGTTATTTTATATTATTCCCACATTTGTGTTTCATTGACAATGTGTCTATAAAAAAAGAAAATTTATATTTATATATATATATATATATATATATATATATATATATATATATATATATATATATATATATGAGTGAATTTATTATTAATGAATTAGAGAGGAGACAGAATTTGATTAATCAAGATCAATAGCTAAGTGTGAGAATTTTCAGCCAGAAGAATCTGAAATATCCCAACAGAAAAAACAACAACAACAACAAATAAATAAGCAGTAAAGAAAAACAAAGAAGAAAATTGATAGCCCCCACCCCCAAAAAGGCAACATAAAAATGTACTTTTCTAGGTTTAAGAAATTAGTTCAATAATTAGAACAGAAGACAAAAAAAAAAGAGATTTACCTCACTCAACTTTTACAGCTAAAAAACAATAGGCTAATTAAGGCTAGCTTCTCGGAATTCAAAATTGGATTTGAAAATTAATTATACTACTTGAAGATCACCGACTTTATTAGAAGTAAATTAAAGTGCAATAAAATATTATATAAAATTAGAAAGACTAACAAAATTAATTAAGAACGAATGCAAAAATATTACCCTTATTTTAATGTTATTTCAATTGATTTCTATATGAAATTAATAATAGGATTACCTTTAATATGTTTGAGAATAACATGATAGTATTAGATATCAGTAATGGCAAATAATCATCTATTAAAGCCAGTTTTGTTAAAATCATTATGCAAAATATTATCACCATACACTATGTAAATCTTTATTTCTTAGAGATATCACATATTTCATAATTTCAAATACATTAATGATATGGATAATTTTGCAGCAAATCTAACTCAGCTAGACTTTAATAGCAGACATTGTTAATAAATAAGATGCTAATTAAGATTGAATAATGAATATTTCATAATCGTTGAGAATATCTTAAATAACTAAGTAAATCATGACGTCAGTGGTGACATAATTTCAGTTACAGAAAGACAGTTAAATAAACGTCCATAATAATAACATTTACAAGGTCAGAAGTATAGGGCACCAAGTGAGAAACAAACTCACAAATAATGATATTCTAGCTTGTTAACCATTACACTGCACAAAGCCTTTTCATTTTTTTAAATATAAAAACTAAGCATAAGCTTAAATTTTAGGACAAAGCTACACCCAAAGACGATGTAACAAGATATATATATATCTATTATTATCATACTAAAGCTGAGTTAATCAACTTTTGCTTCCTAAAGGCTTTTTTACTGTTTAGTTTAATGACACAAACATTATACTAAATTATTCCTTACTTTTAGGATTGAATTATGTTTGAAAAAAATTCTGTTTTAATTGGTTCTAATTAGTTGTATTTTGCAATTAAGTCAAAAACCAACCAATCTCTTACTTTACTCTCTGTCTATCACTTTCTTCTCCTCTATGTATCTCTTGATTATCTCATTATATAACGTTAGTTTGTCTAGAGAGAGAGAGAGAGAGAGAGACGTGAGAATTTGAAATGGATTTCTATGTTAAATTTCACAACCAGCAACCTGTAGCTTAAATGAGGTCAAACATTTCCTTTCCAGCTATATTTATTTTATCTTTTTTTATTTTATTCGCTTTGCTAACTCCCTTTTCCCTAATCTCAATTATCTACCCAGAGCTGAATGGGTGACCCAATGGGGCACGTTTTGTCTAATATATATATATATATATATATATATCATCATCATCATCATGTCGTGCAATTAGCACGGATATCCATGACAATCTCTCGCCAACCCTCCCTATCATTCATCATCCCAGATAGGTCCTCTATGCAGCATCCAGTATCTTCGCATAGTTGGTCAATGTAGGTCCTTGGTGGCCTGCACACATTAGCATGTCCATGTGTTGACTTCCACAGGAGGACGTTACTTATGAGTTCGTCCTTGCTTCTCCAGCAGTGCCCAGCATGCCTTGTCCGTCTCACTCGGATGGTTTGTGAGATGGAGGGCAGGTGGCCGTACAGCTGCTTCCTTGTGGGGTGCTGTTTCCACGACTTGTTCAAGACCGCATGCAGCATTCTTGTGCAGCTTGCATCTAGCTTATTCTCGAGACACTGTGTTAGGGTCCAGGTGGTGCAGCCATACAGCAGTACTGATATAACCACAGCCTGGAAGAATTGTCACTTTAACTTGTCAGTGAGATCGGATATCCAAATGACTGATAATTTGTTTGTGGCCGACCATGCCTTTCCAATTCGTGATTTAAAGTATGAAATTTATAAATGATAATATGCCAATGTTTAACAATTTGTTTTTTTGTTAGACCATATTTAATGGAATATCATAATGCTTCATCCAAAAATTATTTTGAAATGAAGAATAAAAATTTTTTAAAAAGACAAAAAAAAATTCCAAGTGTTTTATCATTAATAGTGTGCCGTTTCAAAATATGTAATGACATAATTAGGTTTAAAAAAAAAAAAAACATTTTTTAATAACCTGTAGTTGAAAAAAATTACAATTTTTTTTTTATCATTCTTTCTTTCATATTGAATAAAATAGAATCTTTGTTGTGATGTGCAAACATAATCTAGTTTATAAAATATTTTGATTAAAAATCATATTGAAACTATTGATAGAACTAAATAATGCGATAAGTTGAAAATTTCTTGAACTGTCAGTCTTATCCAACCCTCCCAGTTTGGATTTATCCCAAACTCTAGCTGTTGTGATCAACTTGTGGAGTTCCTAGAAGACATCACCTGGATCACTGATGGGGTCTCATGGGTGGACATTGTCTACCTTGACTTTGCTAAGGCCTTCAACTCTGTGCCGCACAAAAGACTTTTGGCAAAACTCTCTGCAATGGGTGTGAAGGATGATCTTTTTAACTGGTTAAAGTCCTTCATTCTCAACCGGAGAGAGAGGTGGTTACAGTTCTTGGGCAACACTTCTCACCATACGAGATGTCATCTGGGGTACCAAAGGGATCTGTTCTTGGCCCCCTTTTGTTTGTTGCGTATGTCAATGATATAGATGCTAACTTAAGGAATACCACAGTACTGAATTATGCAGATGACATCAAGCTGTACTTTGAAATCAAAAAGATCCTGAATGCTACACATCTTTCTTGCAGTCAAACCTGGACACAGTGCAACAATGAATCACTAACTAGCAACTCAAATTGGCTGTAGACAAATGCATTTTTGGAAGGAAATACCCATCATACACATACTCCCCCAACAACATTAGTATCAAGAAGTCTTCTTGTCAACATGACCTGATATTTCTGTCAGCAGTGATTTACATTGGACAAAGCACATCTCTAAAATTGTCAAGAAGGCCAAGGGTCTCCTGGCATCGCTCAGAAAAACCTTTGTCAGCCACTCACACTGGCTATCTATTTAAAGCTGTATAAAGCTATGGTGTAGTCACACTTGGAATTTGCATCATCAGTCTGGAACCCCTATCTCGCTCAGAACATTAACTTCCTAGAAACTGTACAGAGACATGCAACCAAATGAATACCTTCCGTCAGGCATCTGCCATATTCTGAACATTTTGCTGCCCTGGGAATGAATTTCTGGTGTCTAGCAACTAACCTGGTAAATGCTCATAAGGTCATTAACCATCTTAACAACAGCAACCTTGAGCACCTTTTTGATCTCCATGTTTCTAACACACATGGACATGCCTACAAAGTCAGAAAACAGCATAGCTCACATGACTTTAGGAAAGTTGCTGAGGCATGGAATAAGCTGCCTGCATCCATTGTGGGCTGCCGAAACACTGCATCTTTCAAAGCCTCCATGCTTCCTGTAATCTGCCAACACTATACCTGATACTCCCCTCCACACACACATACATGTATGTATATTATTAATGTACACTATTCATGTTCCTGACACTAATACATTGATCTATGTACAAGACATGAGACTTTGATGAGTTGTGGTTCACCTGAGCACTGTACACAATAAATTTCATTATTTTTTAAAACAAAAACAAAACAGGCCTTTGTTTGATAGTGTTATAATTAGAAATAATGCTAGATTCAACCATCTTACTGTGTTTTTTTATATATATACTAGCAAGAATATGTGCCCTCTGGGCGTAAGTATTGAAGTTTTAATGTAATGAAATAAGAAATGAGAATAAAACAATAATATTAGAGAACAACACACCAAGTAATTATTTATTAAATCCTGTTTTGTTAAAACCAGTATGCAAATTAACCACACCATATATTAAGTAAAGATTTATTTCTTAGTGATAAATAAGACACATTGCAGGATTTTAAATGCACTAATAACACAAGCTGTTTTGAGGCAAATCAAACTCTGATTTTCATAGAGACATCGGTTAATAAATAAGATTTATTATTCTATGTATTTATAATAAATGAAATACTCATACACCATTCCTGAATGTAGTGTGACATAAGCAGTGACGTAGTTTCAGTTACAGGGAGACACAGAATCGCCATTAGAATAAGATAGATATATATATATATATATATATTAAATTAATATCAAATTATAAAAAAAGCTTTAACAAAAATTAAGCTTAGAATACACAAGAAATAGTGTTAAATACATTAAGGAAATAATGTAGCCAGTATTTGGAATTTTCTTAAGGGTGTATTGTAAATAAAAAGCTGCACATAAGTGCCCAATATACAATCTTAGGAAAAATATTTTTATGTTGAATAATAACTATTTCAATTGTTTCCCCATCATTTGAAAACAAAAAAGAATTTACCATCCAAGAAATATGTTTTATAGTCAATCTAACAAAAATATTAGGAGCAAAAGTCCAAAATTTTGATTAAGATTTTATCAACATTTTAAAATTGGCTGATTGGAGTCATTATGTATTGCTACTGAAATATTCCATAGTAAAAATCCATGCAATAAATTGTGGGGATATTTTGTCCCCGGAAAAGCACTGTTTAAACCCTACGTTTTGTAAGTGAATAAACCGAACTTTGGCCACAGTGAGGAGACAAACGACTTTTTATAGAACAAATGTTTACTTTACATGTAAAACATAAAACAAATAATCAACAAGGGTATCAATATACATAAAATGAAACAACCAAACGAGTTTAAAGAATGTTCATAGAGTTCAGTTCAAGTTAAACAGCACCAAAATATGGTATAGCCGTAATTAGTTAGAAATTTAGGTAGAATTTAGTTAAGAGTTCAATGCATTTGGTTGGTAAAGAATAATAAGGAGAATTGAATGTAGTTAAAGGGTTAGTTGCAGATAAATAAGCCTGCAGAACTTAGCTGAAATCTTCTAGTTCTGTTCCTCGTAACTTGTTGAGCCCTACAGAATGGGGTTTTAGGTGTTCGTTGTCGCTCCAGCTTCTAACGAGATGAGGGTTCCGATTCGTCGCTGTCTGGGGGCTTTTAACAATACGGAACAAGCAACTCTTTCGAAGTATAGGTTGAGAGTGTAATAAACAGGCCGTTAACTCTGAACGCTAGCATCCAGATGCTCAGAACGTTTTATTTATTTTTATCTTATTTTAATTTAATTCAATTTTATTTAAATCTCCACAGGCCGCCGCCACCGCCGTCCAGTGAAAGAGGATCACCGTTCCTTTAATAAATTTTCACAAAATGTAGTGTGCAGAAGATTCATTGGTTCAACAGACATCTCCTTAACCCTCTTGTATGGTGCAGGAACCTGGATGGTATACAAAGCAGATGCCCACAGACTACATGTGTCAATTGTGCAGTATATTATGTAAAATGGTGGCAGCGTTTTTCAACCATCCTGAAGAGAACTGAACTCCGTGATATGTATGACATACTTGTCCAGCACAACCTGAGATGGGCTGGACACTTAAATAGACTTGGAGATTACAGACTGTCAAAGCAGATTGTGTACTCTCAACTGAGAGAGAGAGTCATGTGGAATCAGTAGACCAAAGCTCATGTATAAAGACAACATCAAGTGAAACCTGGAGGATTTGAACATCCCCATAGGCAGTTGGGAAGATGCAACCAGACATCGAGTCAAATGGAGAAAACAGAATTGCATGGTCTCATCATCGGATAGGATGGACAGTTAGTAGTAGTAGTAGTAGTAGAACAATCAGCTGAAAATTGTTTTGAACAAAAGAAAAATTAAGAAATTCCACATTTATTTGGAAAAAAATAAAAATTAAAAAAATAACCATTAAATATTTTTGTGTGTTAAAAATAATGAAGTGAAATTCTTACCGATTTTGTTTTCAGGATTATCTGCTTGTTTAAAACATTTGGATTTGTGACCATGGCAACTATCACATTCATCTGAATCATCTTCTGATGAGGATTCCCCAAATAATCGAGGTTTTTGGTAGACACAACAACCTAAATAATATAAAAAGATAAATCAGGACTAAGAAGGAAGAGAAAAGCAACTCTGCAAAGTGAAGGAAGAGATTTTATCAAATTATATTATAACACTAAAAAAATTTTTTTTTTTTTTTTTAATCATCCTCCATGCGATGTAAAAATTAAAAATTTTAAAAATATAATTCTCTCCTTTCCTTGTGCCTAATACTAGCATCATCAGCTCGTTTGGTAAAATCGTTGGACATTTTCACCTTTATCAGTTCAAATCACAATTTCTCATATATTTCAGGTCCAATCTTAAAAATATTTATATGGTTGGAAAGAAAAGAAAATAATCTTTCTAAATATGTAATTTTTATGTGTTTTTATCAATTGAATTATTTTTTTACAGCGAGTTAAAATGATATTTTGCTTGAAACTGCCAAAAACATAAGATATGACATTTTTTTTTAGACTAAATTTTATACACTATTTTGTTTTTCAAAATCAAAGTAGCTAATCTTTATCAATCTTCTTGAAATTTTACACTTCATTGGGAGACACTTTTGACTACTAGCAGAAACTTGTACTTTTCTTTTTCAACCTTTAGAAGCGAAACCACAACAGACCAAAGTTGACGGAAATTTCTTCAAAAAGTATAAGATAAGCAAAAACAAAAAAGCACTATATCAGTCTCAGAATTATTTTCAAATATAATGTGTGAAATTTTAATGATTGTATACCATCAGGGTTTTTTTTCAAACTTTCAATTTTGGAAAAAAAAACTAACATACGTAAACAAAGCTGCACATGCAAGACAGGCTTTGTTAAATAAAATTATATAAAGTGTTATTCTATTTCTTGTATGTAATACAACATACCAGGTATTTAAAAAGGTATTTTAAAGTTCAAAGTGATGTTCTTTATATAAATTAATACTATATATGTGTATATATGCTGTATTAAAATGAAAATGTTGAATAATCTTGTAGGGAAACTTTCTTTTTTTAAAGTTGATATCCCTACTTCTTATTCCTCAAATAATAGGTTCCAGCATGGAGATACATAAAATTTTAAGTGCAGAATCAGAAAGAACATACAATTTTACATAAGAATGCAATGTTTTATCAAAATTGCTTCAAAAATAAAGAAATGGTGAAGAAATTACTAAATTTCTTGTTTTCAATTGATCCATGATTTGACATTTTGTTAAAATCATGTCCACTTTTGTACCCCCAATTTTGGGGCTTTAAATTCTCATAACTTTTGAACCACTGGGAATATTTGCATAATTCAAACAGTTTTGAAATCCATTTACAGAGCTCTATATAACTAATGTGATTAAATAACAATAACCTCAAATAAAAAAAATCAACTGGGAATGCTACTAATACCTTGCACTCCTAGGTAAATAGGTAGGTAAGGGAGTAAAGACGGACCTCTTATTAATAACTGGCTTGCATGCTGACCTGTGTACCAAAATCTATATACATGAGTAAGAGTGTATATATATATATCTATTATTATACTAAAGCTGAGTTTATCAACCTTCTCCAGCTAAAGGATTTTTTTCTATTTATGTTATGGACACAATATTTATACTTAGATATTCCTTGGTGTTAGCACTACAAAGTGTATGAAAAAAAATTCAGTTTAATTGGCTTTAATTAGGCGTAATTAGCAATTAAGTCAATGACCGACCAATCCCTGTCTTGGAGATTACCTGTCTCTCTTCCCATCTCGCTATGTCAGTTAAGTTAACTCTCCTCCCACCCTGTATTTGTCAGTTAGTGAGAGTGAGCCTGTCATAACTGAAAAATCAGCAGTCAACCCACACCCATCCCATCACCCACGGTACTCCGTAGATTCACCCCCCCTTTCATTTCTCCAGGCTAAAGAGATTTTTTTTTTTTTTTTTTTAATAAAGTGGCGTAAATCAGGCTTTAAAATAGATTTTTTTAAATTACTTTAATTATTAATTTATAGAGTCAAATTTAACATGATTATTAAACTTACTTTAAAATATTTCATGTTGGGTAAAAAAAAAAGTAGTTATATATTTAAATGTGATGGGATCTTATTCAAATGAGCAAACGTTGACTCCCCCCATCGTTTAACTAAAACAAACTAAAAGAATACATTGCTGACTAACTCCTTGATTTTTGGTAATTTATCAATCTTAAATTAGTGAATCAATCAACTTATTTGGTAAGTAGATAAATTGTCTTTGTGTCTCTTTTCGGAAAAAATTAAAATAAATTTAGCTGCGAAATAATTCAAATCAGCTTATTTTGTTTTAAAATCAAGATTTGTGGCTTAAAGTTCGCAAATTTTTTATAAGAAGTATATATTAACATTACCGACAAAAACTTAGTTACCTTAACCCCTAAACCGTAACAGAATTCGCAAAAAAAGTTAATTCCCAACTGTCATATATCCCCAAATAAGTTTCCATTTTAATTTTGATGACGATTTGCAAGTTTAACCGATTTAAGATTGTTTTGAGATTAAAAAATGTATGAGATAAATAATACACACACACAAACAAACCAATGCCTTTTTATTGTAACTAAGTTTTTGTCGGTAATGTTAATATATACTTATAAAAAATTTATTATGTTTCCTACAGTTTTTAATACAAAACAAATCAAGAGTTTATTAGAAAATAAGTTGTTTAGAATTAAATTGTCAGCTACGACATAATTTATTTACTAAAAGAATAGGTAAATGCCTCACGATTTAACTCTTAATATTATTGAAAAAGAAAGTTGAGAAAATCAGAATTACAATGTTAGAAATTATTTATAATAAAATTTTAACTGAACGGTAGTATCTGCTTTCTGGATATAAACGGGAGAATTATTTGTTTCCAAATAAAATAATAAATTTCTTCAAACACTGTTTGAGTTTTCTTTTACAGAGTATAAATATACATGCGTCACGGATTCGAACCTATTAACTTATGGACCCAGAACACAAGCAAGATATGTTTTATACAATATTTTCTTTGATTAAATAAATACGATTTTTCTGTACATTAAAGAAAAGTATTTATTTTACATTTTATAAATTTTTAAAAATCCCTGAAAAATAAAATAAAAAGGTAGACAATAGGAACTTTTAATATAAAATTCTTTTGAAAATAATCTAACATTTAAAAAACAACAACAAAAAAGAAAAAGATACATATTTTTTCTTATTTACGAGATTTATAGGTACCACCAATTTGCCCCTGTGCAATTTACCCCCCCCCCCTACATTTAAGACAATGAAACTTGCAGAAAAATTAATATTTTCTTGAAAAATTTTTTTCCTTCGAAAGAAAAAACATTAAACAAACTCCTGATGATTTTTTAAATTTTTTATCAGCTTACGAAAATAATGAAAATTATGATTGAAAAACAATGTTTTCATTTTTGCACTGTTAAATCAACTGAAATTTAATGTAGTTAAAAATAAGAGGATTTAAAAAAAAATTCTATGAAAAATCAATTAATGGTCCGATTTTCATGAAAATTTCCATAAATGTTTACCATTGGATGTAAATACATCTGAAATAGTTTTTTTTCTAAAATATATTAGGGGAAATATTTTTTTACGAGGTCTATCCCCCCCCCCCATTTTATTTTATGAGATAAAAAAATGACGTGGAAAAAAATTTGGTACTTTTTTTTCTATAAAGATAAGAGGCTGAATAACTATATCAAGGAAATTGTATAACGTACCGAACTATAGTTTTTTCAGGAAATATGACATATGACGAGACGCTTCTCGGTAACTAAAGTTTGTTTTTCTGTGCGGAAAAAATTATTTTATTTAACTTTTACGACCAATTAGAATAAAAATAATATATTGAATGATTGTTTTATCAGTTTTTCTCTTAGAAAAAATATTCAAATTTTCATTTTATTTTCGATTTTAAGAATTAATTCTAAAACCGAAGACATTTTTAACGTCAATTTCACTGCGAAATTTTAAGATTAAATATTTTCAAGTTTTTATTCATAGTAAATTGTAATATTAAAGTTTATAAAGATTTTATTCATTTTAAATTGTAATATTAAAGTTTTTAAAGATTTTATTCATTTTAATAGAAAAAATTTGGCTAAAAAAGTTTGTCCGTTACACCCATCCATACTTAGATGCATAACCGTAAGAGGGTAATAATATGTATTTCTTTCTCTCTAAATCGCGGCCTGAAAATTATCCTTTCGCACGTAATATGGATAGGTTTGTTTATTTTTTAAGATAACAATGTAATTTTTCCCAATCAGATAATTTGATCTTTGAAGTAACTATTTTTCTTTGTACGTTCTTTTTTTTTTTACGAGATTTTTGATAAACAAAGTTCGGAAATATCTATTTCCGTTTTATTCAAGATGGCCTAAACGGTTTGGTGGTACCTAGAGATTTAAGTTTCAATGTTTAAGATGCCCTATTTCCAAAACCGATTTATTAGTGAATTATCTTTTTTTACATATGTTCCATCATTAAATTGTCTTTCGAAACATGTAAAATTTATTTATGTACATAAAAAAAAAAAAATCTTGGTACGGGGGATCAACGCGCGAAACATATTGGTGCATATCGCATTAATGCATTCTGGCCCCTTGCCCTAAAAAACGCTACATGATGCCTTCTGAAAATTCGAACCGTGCTATTTATGAACTTCCTACCTGGGTAAAGAAGAACAATTTCCTCATAAATTCCTACAATAAAATAAATTGAACCCTCATTTTATGTCTGTGTTTTTGCAATAAATGTTTTATTTTTCTTGCACCCATTATTTTACAACACTAAATATATTTTCTTGGAGATATGTTAGCACCATATATATATTTATAATATGCCTAGACTACATAAGTAAACATCATTAGATGTTATAAATAATTTTTTTTTAAAAAGGCAAGAAGCAGGCAATATTCTGCACTGAATGCAGCATGGAACATCACCCTCTATGTGAACTCCGATAAAACCAAGTTCATGTGTTTTTAAAATTAAGGAGGCATCTCCACGTTCGATGATAAACCCTGGAAATTGGTGTTACAATTAATGTACCTAGGTAGTAATATCTTATCTAAAGAAAGCCATGTTAATCAATGCATAGTGAAAGGCATGGTCTTCCATGGACTATCAGTCATATAGAAATCTGATCTCATTGACAAGTTAAAGCAACAATTCTTCACAACCATAGCTGTATCATTGCTACTGTAAAACTGTACCACTTGGACACTAACATAGCACCTAGAGAATAAGCTACATGGGAACTGCACAAGAATGCAGTATGTAATTTCAAAAAAGTTGTGGAAGTAACACCCCATGAGAAAGCAGCTGTATGGCCACTTGCCACTTATCACACAAACAATCTGAGTAAAATGCTGGACACTGCTGGAGAATCAAGGACAAACTCATGATGTTTTTGTATGGAAACCAGCAGAAAGGCACGCCAGTGTGGACCGTTGAGCAAAGATGTACATTGACCAACTCTGTGCAGATATTGGATGCCGTGAAGAGGACCTCTTGAGAACAATGATTGATAGGGTAGGGTTGGCTAGAGATTTTCATGGATATCCATGATTAAAATCCTACTTACCTTTAATTACAAATTAACTAACCAAGTGACCCTTCTCTTGTTCTTCCTTTGGTCATTTGAAAATGTTTACTCCAGTTTAAATAACTTATTTGGACAGTTTGGGAAAACTTTAAATTAGTGAAATAATATTATCATGTGATTTTTTCCAACAATCTAAACCGAGCACAATGGGTGACCCAACAAGTCACGTATTTTCTAGTATATATATATATATATATATATATATATATATAATATATATGGAGGCGGGTAGCTTTCCCATAGTCTATATGCCTTCCACTCTTAGAATAGTACATCCCCAGGAAAAAAAAGTAGGGAGTTACAAATAAGTGTGACACATGAATGGCGGGTATGTAGGTACATAGTTACAAATAAGCTTATTACTAGTATAATTTTCAATTAGTCATTTACCTTATTTGTCCAGATAAAATTAATTTGCTCTTAGCTAGCCACAATTATTTTTTTCTGACTGAATATATATATATATATATATATATATATATATATCTAAACTTTGACAGTATAAAAAAAAAAATCCCGGCTCTATAATTTGTAATTACAAAATACAAATGTTTGCCTGGAGAAAAAAATACATAAAAAAGAAAAGACCAAAACATATGCACCACTTGAAAATAATCAACCAGCATTATTATAATGGCCAAAAGAAAACTCACCGAAAGAGTTGCCTAATCTAAATATACTAAAGTGCTTAAAACACTAAGTAGAGCCAATAAATAATAGTAAGCCTAATGTGTTTTGTTACAATAAAATGTATTTTGCACTAACCCTTAGAAGTTAGAATTATCCTGATGATCTATTAGTTTTGGTTTGTTTTGTTTTACGGCATATCAACCTCGCTGGGTCATTTAATGATGATAAAGTTTTGAAATAAAGTCATTCTTAATAGATACTCAAGTTTTTATAAACTCATGTTTTTCTATTTAACCCATAGATGGGACCCTAACAGGTGCTACCAATCCGGGTCAGAGTGGACCAGGAAGCAATGGTGATGAAGGGGTGCTCCACATTCCCCAAACCTCCAGAACTGAAACCTCACCATCAGATAGCGTTTAACATCATTCCCAGGACATGAAGACCCTCAGCCATAAGGGCAATAGGTTTGGGGCAATCATATAGGTGCTAGGGCTTAATGTGACCAGCCGATTGATCGGAGGGGGCATCTCCGACCGCCAGTCTAGCCCAAGAAAGGGCCAAAGTGGAGTATTGCAAGTCATGGACTGCTCAATTACCTGGGTTTTATCCTTAAGCATTACAGGTCACCACCCACGGCCAACAGGTGGCTCCATTTGGGGGAGTCTTACCCCTCTGCATTCTAACACCCCAGCCAACCGGGCGGTGATGATCTATTAGGAGAAACCTAGGTAAATAGTCTGACTCATTAGGCTTACTATATATAATATATATATATATATATATATATATATATATATATATATATATTATATTTGGTAAAAGAAAAAAGGCTTAAATATCAGTCATATTCATAGATCTATTTCCAGTCATATAAAATGGGCTTCGTCAGACTGCTATTTTATTGAAATGGAATTTTTTTAATATATTTCTTTGGGGATTCTTTTGATATTTCATATTAAATGTTTTCTCAATCACCAAACCCAACATATGTTTTTCCATTCCATTTCCAAATTCAACACAGTTATAAAATACAATGAAAGACAAAGTTATCAGTACTTACATCAATTTCAACTAAAGTGTTAGTAATGCTAAATTAATCTAAATTTATCTTATATTGAGCTCTCTTAGGGATTTGAAATAATCCTTGAATAAATCTATAGGTGTTTAACTGCATGGGAATACATTGTGTGGATATACAGAGGATATAGAGGATCCCAAATAGAATCTTATAACTTACTGGTTGATTGGAGATATATATATATATATATATATATAGCATTACAAGCATTTAGCTGAAAAACGCTGACATTTTCAAATTTGTGACCTTAATCAGTTCAATTTGCAATTTCTCGAGTATTTCTTAACCAATCTTAAAAAGATTTATATGGTTGGAAAGAGAATAGAGTAATCTGTCTAAATATGTAACTTTTATCAGTTTTCATCAATTTAATTATTTTTTACAGCGAGTTAAAACCGTATTTTCGGTCGAACAGCTGAAAACAAAAATATGACTGGGTTTTTTTTTAGGATAAATTTTACATGCTGTTTTGTTTTTCAAAGTCAAAGTGGCTAATCTTTATCAATATTCTTGAAATTTTGCACTCAAATAAAAGACACCTGAAAGTACAGACAGGGTCTTTTTTGTTGTTTCTAGGACATGTGGAAATGAAAATATGAGAGGGCAAGTTCAAGGCTATTTGTTTATAAAATATAAGAGAAGCATTTTCTATGTCTGTAAAATTAGAGTTTCAAAATTATTTTCTTATAAAATTTGTGAGTTTTATTTATTTATTTTCCCTAAACCCTAAACCCCCTAGTTAAAATCAATAGTTTTCTTACAAAATTTGTGGGTTCTGTTTTACCTGGGTCATAGTTTGTTTTGAAATGTACGATGCACGACTGAAAAGTACATTGTACATTTACGAATTTTGCACAGGTTGATTTTTCAAACATAAATATATGTATACACATATATAATATCAATTTAAATATGTAACATCACTTTGAATTTAAAAATACATTTCTAAATGCTTATGTTGAATTACATAAAAGAAATAGATTATCTATTTACATGTTTTCACACAAACTGGTTAGTGTCTGCTTTTGTTTACATTTCTCATAATTTCAAGTTTTTTTTGTTTTTTTCCAAAATTGAAATGGACGAAAAAAATAATTCAATTGTTAAAAACACATAAAAGTTAAATATTTAGAAAGATTCTTATTTTATTTTCAACGATATAAATATTTTAAAAATTGGACAAGAAATAAGCGATAAATTTAACCTTTATTATCTGCATAAACAATACCTCCCTGTTTAACGTAAACTTTACGTTACGCGGTATAGTATGCCTGTCGGACAAATAAATTTGAGTTTTTGTCTTCAAAATACAAACTTTCGAATCAAATCCCGAAGCGGATAGCAATATTTACATTTTACATATATATCAAAATAATTCTGAAGCTTTCTAATTTTATAGACAAAATGCTTCTTTTTAGCTACTCATACTCATTTTGAACAAATAGTTTGCACTATTGTAATTTTACTTCCACGGGTCCTAGAAACAAAAAAAAGGCCCCTTTTTGTATTTCCAGGTGTCTTCTAATTGAATACAAAATTTCAAGAATATTGATAAAGATTAGCCACTTAGATTTTCCAAAGAAATGTAGAGTGTAAAATGTATTCTCGGAAAAAAATTCCTATCACGCATTTTCGTTTTTTTAAGCAAAATACGTTTTTAACTCGCTGTAAAAAAATATTCAATTAATAAAAACACATACAAATTACATATTTAGAGAGATTGTTTTATTTCATTTTCAACCATATGAATATTTTTAAGATTGAACAATAAATATACGAGAAATTATGATTTTAAATCTATAAGGTTGAATTTGTGACGTCAGTTGACAGGCTGTTATTACAACCGAAAGTAACGTAAATTCGAGGTTTTTCTTCAAAATCAAAACTTTCGGATCAAATCCCTAAACACTTAGCAATCTTTAAATTTCACAAATTTTATAGGAAAATAATTTTGAAACTCTCTAAAATTACAGACCATGTGCGTCTTTTTTGCGTCTTTCATATTTTTTAAACAAATAACCTTTAACTTTGCCCTCTCATATTTTTATTTCCACAGGTCCTAGAAACAAAACAAAAAAGACCCTGTTTGTACTTCCAGGTGTTTTCTATTTGAGTGCAAAATTTCAAGAATATTGATAAAGATTAACTACTTTGATTTTGAAAAACAAAACAGCATGTAAAATTTATCCTAAAACAAAAAAAAAAAACTGGTCATATTTTTGTTTTCAGCTGTTCGACCGAAAATACGGTTTTAACTCGCTGTAAAAAATAATTCAATTGATGAAAACCAATAAAAGTTACATATTTAGACAGATTACTCTATTCTCTTTCCATCCATATAAATCTTTTTAAGATTGGTTAAGAAATACTCAAGAAATTGCAAATTGAACTGATTAAGGTCGCAAATTTGAAAATGTCAGCATTTTTCAGCTAAATGCTTGTAATGCTACTCTAAATAATGGGTTAAAGCAGAGAGATACATACAATTTGAGTGCAAAATCAGAAAGAACATACAATTTTACATAAAAATACCAAAGTTTTATCAAAATTGCTCCAAAAATAAAGAAATGGTGAAGAAATTACTGAATTTCTTGTTCTGAATCAGTCCATGATTTGACATTTTTTTATCAAAATCATGTCCACTTTTTTACCCCCAATTTCGGGGCTTTAAATTCTCATAACTTTTGAACTACTGGGGATATTAGCATAATTCAAACGGTTCTGAACTCCATTTACACAGCTCTATATAACTCATGTGATTAAACAACAATAACCTCAAATAAAAAAAATCAACTGGGAATGCTAATATATATATATATATATATATAATCATTGAATCAATAAAGTTCTCAGTACTTACATTTGGATTTCTTTTTATTCAATCCTTCATTGTCAACAGTATCGTTTGTCCACTTCACTTTTTTTCGAGATTTGGGTTTCTTCAAACGAAGACGCAGTATTGGACTACCCTAGAAAACACATACAAACAATTAAACATTCATTAATAAATTTTACAGAAGAAAAAAAAGCATATATAACTGTAAAGAAAGAAAAAAAAACAGCAAAAAGGGAATGGCCTATTGTCAGTATCAGCTGGACAGCAAAGGAGTCTTTCCCCTTTTCAC
Organism: Doryteuthis pealeii; assembly: GCA_023376005.1. NCBI lineage: Eukaryota > Metazoa > Mollusca > Cephalopoda > Myopsida > Loliginidae > Doryteuthis > Doryteuthis pealeii. The sequence continues at coordinate 55,693,749 of CM042145.1, read as the reverse complement.
TAGCGCTAGACCAGGGAGATTATTTTATATGTCAGGGGTGGAGTGCCACACCTACCGTCAGCTCCCCACTTTACCGCATAGTAGCTGTGCTACTCATATGCTGAGTGATTGAGGGCTGGTATTGAACCCAGAAATTTGTGGTTCCAAGACAGACACTCTACCAACTGAACTAAACCGACCCTTAGCCATTATTACTAATTAGCGACAAGTAATGTCATAGAAAAATATTAATCCAGAAATTAATCCTATGTTTTAATCTACTGATGTACTCTGGCATGTGTTACATAATTGATAGGTAACCTGTTAATTATGTACAGTAGTGTAGATTTTAAAATAACAGTTAATGGAAAAACATTGGAGAAAAAGTGATTGGCACTTTCTGACTCTTTGTTTTGACCTACGCAAGTACAAACTGTAGGAAGTGAGTTTAGAAAAATAGTTTTCGGGTAACCGTTGAGCGAGATTGGCCACAATGACAGCTCTCGTTCAATTGGCCAAATTCTCGTTAGGTATCTGAAAAAAATAAAATATATAGGAGCTCAAAACAAGAAATGTCTTGTGTTGTTACTAGCTAAGAAGATACCAGCCCAAGCTAAGATAAAAAAAAATATAAGTATCTAAGTAAAGAAGACAAGTACACCTGTAAAGGTATACTATATACAAAGAAAGATATTCTATACAGAAAAGATAAGTATGCATCAATTTAAACAGCTTGCAACACGTGTGTGTTTAGCATAATGGCTATCATCATAGGAAATGGAATTAGCAAGGGTTATTTAATGACAATTTTTTGAAATATATATGATTTGTTCATATGCATTAATAAACTGTTTAAAATCATATTCATTAACAGAATGTGTATTAAGAAATGAGAAAAAGTAACAAAAAATGTTAATGTGCCAACCTTTAAAATAAAGAGTTGGATGTTTGCCATAAGAGCAATTTGAAAAATACGGTCAGGATTTAATCACATAGGTACTAAAGATTGACATGACCAGCCAATTGATTGAATCGGCTTCTCTGACCATCCATTTAGTCCAAGTGTAGTGACTGCAGTTCATGTAACCACTTATATCACATAGGTACTAAAGATTGACATGACCAGCCAATTGATTGAATCAGCTTCTCTGACCATCCATTTAGTCCAAGTGTAGTGACTGCAGTTCATGTAACCACTTATATCACATAGGTACTAAAGATTGACATGACCAGCCAATTGATTGAATCAGCTTCTCTGACCATCCATTTAGTCCAAGTGTAGTGACTGCAGTTCATGTAACCACTTATATCACATAGGTACTAAAGATTGACATGACCAGCCAATTGATTGAATCAGCTTCTCTGACCATCCATTTAGTCCAAGTGTAGTGACTGCAGTTCATGTAACCACTTATATCACATAGGTAATAAAGATTGACATGACCAGCCAATTGATTGAATCGGCTTCTCTGACCATCCATTTAGTCCAAGTGTAGTGACTGCAGTTCATGTAACCACTTATATCACATAGGTACTAAAGATTGACATGACCAGCCAATTGATTGAATCGGCTTCTCTAACCATCCATTTAGTCCAAGTGTAGTGACTGCAGTTCATGTAACCACTTATATCACATAGGTAATAAAGATTGACATGACCAGCCAATTGATTGAATCGGCTTCTCTGACCATCCATTTAGTCCAAGTGTAGTGACTGCAGTTCATGTAACCACTTATATCACATAGGTAATAAAGATTGACATGACCAGCCAATTGATTGAATCGGCTTCTCTGACCATCCATTTAGTCCAAGTGTAGTGACTGCAGTTCATGTAACCACTTATACCCAGAGTTAGATTGTTCAGACCCCAGGATCCTGGCCTTGAGTACTATGAATTGCCACCCATTTGGATAGGTCTTGCCCCTCTGCGGAGGTGCAGTCGGCATATTTTACAGTCTCGGATGATAGATTGTGTAAATACATACACTGACATTCTTTGACTGTTGTCCTCATCATTAGTTGTTTCTTATTCTGTCCTTCTTCAGATGTGTATTTTAGTTGTTAATCTACACCCAACAGATATCTGAAGAACAGAAAGAGTGCGATGGGGGGAGGGGTACAATAACTGAAATGAACCAACATCCAAGATGAATACATCAGCAGTGATGCTGATAGCTTTTTGATTTAGTGCGTCCTCGGATGCACATACTTGATGAGTTCAAACTAAAGTTTCTTAATAAATTGTAGAATTTTTATTTATGATCTGGAGAAACAACTAATCCGTCTAACTTATCCTGTGTAATTCGTTTCTAAGAAACTATAGAAATGTATTTATAGTTAGCTTGAATTGGTGAGGGAAGAAAAAGAAAAACACTAGGATGCATGGATATGATTTTACTGCATCCTTTTAGATTTTTATGTGCCAGAAATGCAGGACGCATACCTATCAGCATCTCTGCATCAAATGTATAATAAAAATTCATGATGTCAGAAATCCAACAATGAATTTACCTCATGACTTTCATTTGATAAAAATATATTTTTTCTTGCAGTTTTTATTTACTTGTGCATCCATTGTTAGAACAAAAATGAAACACAAATCTTATAATTCTATTCAAATACAAAGAAAATGTTAACTGAAACGTTTTAATGTAAACAATACAATTTTGATATATAATAACTGAATCTCATTTAATCAAATTGCAAATATTTTCTTTTATTATTTTTATAATAGCAAAAATATTTTAGTTTTTATAAACTGCACATAGCAAATAATAAGTCGACATTCCAAAAGTAATTGGACTTGAAAAAAGAACCTTAAATTACTTGTGCAATTTTGTTCAGTATAAACTCTTAAAATACCTTTCCAATCACGTGGTTTGTTTTTTCTTATTTAAAAAGTGTGCGGATGGCAGGAATTTAAAAATATTGACTGAAGAATACAAACTATGAGATGACAATTTAGAAAAAAAAAGTTTTCAATGAAATTTAAACTGTAATGAACATTTCAGTGAGAATGTCAAATACATTTTCAGAAGTTTTTATGAAGACTTTAAAAATATTACTTATTGAAAACATCAATGTTAAAAACTTTTTTTCTAGTTCCCAGAAAATTGTAGTATGAGCAATGACCACAAGAGGGCTAAATTTAAATCTATTAATAATATTTAATGAGCAAATCTTTGAAAAATAAATAATTTTTTTCTTTTTTAAAAAGTCAGTTTTATTCTTAAAATCTTACCCACAGAGCAAGTTTTCAGCTAGTTTTAATAATTAACAAAAGTCACTAAGCATTATAATTTCATTTGAAAATAATAGATCAGCAGGATCATATCAATAATAATAGGTACCAACAATTTTGACATTATAAACGTATTTTACAAAATCAAATCAATACCCTTGATTGAAAAAAAAAAAAAAAAAAAAAATCCGGGAATTATCTGATTTTAATGAAATTTTCAGTGTTGATTTATCAATGAATGGATTTTATAAGGCATCAGTTATTTTATTTCAAAACTGATGTTTTTTTAGGTCACTAAACTTTGACCCCCCCCCCCTTATTTTGGGGGCATAAAATATCGGTGGGGTTATAATCCAAACTAATTACAGAATAAATAAAAAGACAAAAGACCGAAGTTGTGAATAGGAAAAAAAAAAAAATTTTTCTAAGGAAGCATTTTTGGTAGAAAATAAGTACCGAAAAATCTGAAAGTTAAATATTAAAAAAAATGTTTTTAATCTTTTTTTTTGCGATTTCTTTTTACTCTGTTGTTTATGAAATACAATTTTCTTTTATATTATCAGTGAAAAAATTATACATCAATATTTGTTCTGTTTAAAAGGGTGGGGGCCTAATTTCTAAATTGAGATTTCTCCATTAATTATTATATCATCCTATTAAAGTAAGCTTGTTATTAAATGAATATTTGTTTTTAGAATCTAAAAATATGAATATTAAAACTTAAAATTATGCACATATTTTAAATAAATTTCATCTATTAATTAGGTATATAAATTGTTGCTCTAAAGGCTCATATGAATGGAGCTAATAGTAATATTTATTTTAAAGAATTTCAATTTATTTCCATTGAATCAGTTTGATTGAAACAGTTCAGAAATTTAAAAGATAAGTTTATTTCTTTATTACTTTTTTTTAATTAAAACTTTCATTATAATTCAAAATGAATTTTAATATAAAGACGTAACCCTAAAAATAGCCCGAGTTTTATTAGCCCCCCCCCCTACACACAAACACACACAAGAGGTGGAGGTACAAGTGACCTGAAAGAAATCTGCAATTTCTTAAACAAAATAACTGATGCATTATAAAATCCATTGATTAATAAGTCAACACAGAAAATCTTATTAAAAACAGATAATTCCCTGATTTTGGGTTTATCAATCTGAGTCACTTATTGGCCATCATAGTTTTACCCGTTTTCATTATTTTTCATTATTTCCTGCCGATTTTTTGTAAACAAAAAACTTTTCTTTTTTTTTTTTTAGCACACTTTAGTTTTTCTGTTTGGAATAAAAAGAAGAAAAGAAATTCCATGGCGCAATGGATTAGGTGTTGATTAATACAGTTTTAAGTGACAGTCACTTCTGGGTTGCAGGTTCAATTCTGGCATAGGGTGATAGTAACAAAGAATACTTAAAGCTTAACACTAGTACCCGGTCATGGTTAACAGAATGAGAACAGTCTACCCGGGTGGATTGAATAAAAGATTTAGGTTCAAAGTTCCATCAAGGCTCCCCAGTCTGACAAGAAATACCCGAAGAAGGCCAGAGGGTACATCATCCGAAACGTGTATATAACAATGAGGATGAGGACAATAGTCTGAATAACCCAAATAATACATATTTCATTTAAATAAAATATAAACAAGCTAGTAATCTTTTTTGTATAGAGTGTATTTAACCTGTTAATTAAACATGTATAGCACCCAGAGCAAAGCTTTAAAATCCTAAGAATGAAGTAAAGAAAGATTGATAAAGATAACATTCAACCTTTAATAAGATTTCCCCAAAAACATTTTCTTATCTAAACATCTTAATTGCTACAAATCCAAGGGTTACCATTCACACACTTTTGAAAATCACTGCCTCTCCTTTCATAGAGAGAATAAAGTCGAAGCAGTGAATTCAATTATTGATCCATTTTAAAAATAAAAATATACTATGACCTAAGTATAAATCTCTATATAAGTTCTATAAATAGAAGAAAAACACCTGTAGTCATATCTTTAACCTCTTACCTACTAATCTCAAATTACTATTTGTTTTCATACATTGGTGAAAAGTCTGTAACAAAGAGGTCTATTGTACCAGCCATACAATAAAACTATCATTGTATTCATAATTTAAACTAGCATGTTATTTCTAGTTAGTTAGATGTATGGCATGTCAACCCTTGTTGGGTTATTTTATGCCGAAGACGTTTTGTTTTATTCATTCTTGATGGGTACTCCATTTTTTCTATTTAACCCATAAATGGGACCCTAATAGGTACCATCACTCCGGGTCAGAGTGGACCTGGGAGTAATTGAGATGAAGGGGAACTTCACATTCCCCAAAGCTCCAGAATTGGCACTTTACCATCAGATAAAAAGTTTAACATCATACCCAGAACATTAAGACTCTCAGCCACCACCTTCTAGCACATATGATAAAAAGGGTTGTGGGTTTGCCATAAGGGCAATAGGGTTGGGACAATCATATAGGTGCTAAGGCTTGATGTGAACAGTCACTTGATCAGAGGGGGCTTCACTTGTCTAGCCTAAATAAGGGTCCAAGTGGATTGTTGCAGGTCATAGACTGCTCAGCCACCAGGGTTCCATCCATAAGCATCACGAGTTGCCCCCCCACAGATGGCCACATTGGGGGGATTTTACCCCTCTGCAGAGGTGCAGTCATGTATTCTACAACCCCAGCTGACAGGGCAGTTCATTGGTGAAAAGTTGTTGTTGTTGGCATCCTTCTGTCTGTGAAAGACGATGGAGCAGTGTCCTATTTTTTTTTTTTTTTTTTTTTTTTAAACCTATATAGCCTGGGCAGGTTGTTTTGGAAGATGTTCTGTTACCCAAGCAGCAGATCCCCCCTGTGTAAACTGCTGCTGTGGTCTAAAGGAAAGGTAAGAAACCTATGCAGTTTGACAACGGCAGTGTCACAGGAGTTGCTGTGTAGCACTGAAATTCAGCATTACTCCACCTTAGGGACTGGCTCCGGATTTGTTTTCGGGGTTTACTCCCCTGTTCTTCCTCGGGATTATGAAGCCACACAGCAGCGGTGGTTTTATAACAGTCTCTTCTTGGTCCTAGATGGGTTAACGACCAGGGCCAATTTGAAGGTTTATGTGTGTAGTAAGTAACCCAATTTTACTACTGTCAGTGTGGATGGTCGTTGGCTCCTCTTGAGCTTGTCCGCTTTTTTCAGTTTTTTTTTTTTTAATTTAATTTTTTTGTACTGTCTCCAATAAAACTATCATTGTATTATTCAGAATTTAAAGTAACGTGTTATTTCTAATGTTGTTCTGTCATACAAATGATGCAGAGTATGGTTTTCAGCCTGTACATTTAGTTGTAGTGATAAATTTGACATTTTGTGCAGTTTTAAGGAGTCATTTCCTGTTACTATCTTGTTGTTTTAAAGAAAGAAAAAGTAAAAAAGAGAAAATCAAGAAACTTTTTTTTTTTCAAATAATTTTGGTTAATTTCTTATTCAGAGAATTCATCAATTTTGAAATTAATTGATTTTCATGAAATTAACTACCAAGACAAAATGGTCAGCATCAATGCAATAATTAAAATAAGACATAAATTGTTTTACCTCACAGAAATGAATTCAGCAGAAAGCATACAGTATTGTATTTATGTAGTGAACAGGACGCCCCCCCCCTCCTATTGGTTGATTCCATTTAAGATAAAGGTACTAATACAGAATAGCTTGGGAGTGATAATACCATTAGATTAAATATAAAATGCATTACATTTCAGTACTAATGCAAAATAGCGCGCAAGAGATAATACCATTAGATTATGTATAAAATGCATTTCAGGAAAATACCCTCATGTTTTCAAGGTACATATGGGTGGTGTGAACAGTAATATTTATTTTAAAGAATTTGAATTTATTTCCATTGAGTCAGTACAAATTGGTAGTACCTAGTTTTAGGGTTAGTGTAAGGCTACTTCAGGAGATTCGCTGGAGGAGTGTGGTGTAATGGTTAGAGTCGTAGGAAATGGACTTGTCAACCTGAGTTCAAATCTTGGACAATTCTGTTTGTATTTCACATAGCACTAATATCCTGGGGAAAGGTATGCATCCAACAACTCTCCCTCCAGCTATAGGTAAATAGTAGGGCAGACTGGGTTCTTTAACCTTGGCTAGGTAACCAGTCTAGGAGAAGGAAAACTATATTCAAACCTGGTAAATTCCACTTAAGAAACTGACCTTGTGTCACATCCTACTCTTGTGGAGGGATTGATAAATATATACTTCTGGAGTTTCTATAATCTAATGCTATTATCTCTTGCGCGCCATTCTGCATTTGTACCATTTTTTTTTTTTTTTTACATACATCTTTTTTTAAATATCGCTCTGTGTACCGTTGGGTAGGAGGTGAACTTGGTCACATTAATACACATTGCGTTTTATGGCGATTTTTTAAACATGTCGGTAAAATTGGAAAGGTACTTTCACTTTTGTGAATTACAAAATTATATGAGCAAAAGTTCTTCGCGTACTATCTGAAGAAACTAAAACTATTTTTACAGGGAACTTTTCTAAAAGTCGAAATAAATAAAAACACGAACAATTTATATTTACGGTTGGTAAAACACACTAACAAGTTACTAGAGTTTATTTGTCGAATTTTTTAATAAGAAATACTTTTAAAAAGTAAATGGAGGGGGAAAAAGTCCAATTTTTAGATTCAATTTTGGTTTTAAAAACTAAAGAACCAATATTAAATTGAGTAAATTTTAAAATTGTTATCAAAGCTTTTAAAAAATTCTAAAAACTAAAAATACAAAAAAAAACAACTTCTGCGTCATATCAACCACTGAAGTCAATATTAACAAGGTACCAACATTTTTGACGTCATCATAGAATAGACGTATTTTACAAAACCAATTCAACCCCCTTGATTGAAAAAAAAAATACCAAAAATCAGGGAATTATCCTATTTTAATGAAATTTTCAGTGTTGATTTATCAATGAATGAATTTTATAATGCATCAGTTATTTTATTTCAAAACTTTTTGATTTTATTCAGGTCACTTAAATATCGATGAGGTTATATATAATTGAAACTAATTACAGTATAAATAATAGCGAAAAAAGACCGAACGTGTGAATAGAAAAAATAATGAAAGAAGCAATTTTGGTAGAAAATACCAAAAATCTGAAAATTAAATGTAAAAAAAAAAAAAAAAACGTTTGAGAAACACCAATAAGCAAGATGTCGTTAAAAGAAAAAACAAAGACAGTTTTATCTTATTCATTTTCTCGATAATAAATATAAATCCCACATAGATAAATTTAGAAATAATAATAATAATAATAATAATAATAATAATAATAAACCTTTTTTTAGCTAAGTCTTTCTAAATTTCGAAAAATTATCGTTAAAGCAAAAAGAAAAAAAAATCTCGGAAGACGAAAACAAACTTGAATTTTAAAAAAAAAAAAAAAAGTATTTATAATGAGAACTACACACACGAAGACTTTAAAATTAATTCATAGCCCAAAATATTTTTGAAATAAACTATAAAATATTTATTCACTTACTTCAGACGTACTCTGTTGAGTTTGGGTGACTGTCAAGGTATGTTCAGCCATTTCTTGATTGTTGATGTTTTTCTTTTTTTCAACTTAAAATATCCGCCGTTGTAATGACATAAACGTGTGTGTATTGCTTGTTTTTGAATGCCTAACACACACACCAGAAAAAAAGAAGTAGTACAGCCGACCGTATCTAATAAAATAGGCAGTTTCGGTCTTTCTACTTTACTTAGTAGAACCAACAATATTTACACCGACTTGCTTAGAAGCGAAGAAATTTCGTTGTTTTAAAACGCTTTTCTTGCTATTCTCCCTTTGAGAATTGGAGTTATCGCCCTTGTGTTGTTTTCTTTTTTTTCTTTTTGCAAGTACTTCCTGTCCGGTAAGGTTGCATTGTTAACCGGTTTGATAATAAAACTAAAAATATCATTTTAAATGATAGGCTTTATGTCTTTAAGTGAAAATGTTGTTTTGTTTTTTTAATATTTTTTTCATTTATTTTTATTTATTTTATTCATTTATTTATTTTTCAATTTTCTTCTTCTTCTTCTTCTTCTTCTTCTTCTTCTTCTTCTTCTTCTTCTTCTTATTATTATTATTATTATTATTATTATTATTATTATTTTATTATTATTATTATTATTAATAATAATAATAATAATAATGCTACAACAACACAAACACCAATCTGATTCCACAGGTGGCCCCAGTCACTTGGACAAATTAATCGCGCAATCTCAGGGGGCTACACTTAGGCAATACCTCTCCGTTGATTTAAAGGGGCAGGACTGGGTTTATTGCCTAGTGCCTGAAGCACCTCAAAAGGAGAATGCCGACAGGACACACGCAATTTTTACACTGGCATGACACCAGATGAGCTTTGGTCTGTACGTGGCTCCCTACAATAAATCAAACTTTATGGCATAGTGCAGGATTGTCACCATCATAAAACTAGATTTACATTGGTCTCCACTGGACTGTGACATCATTGTGAGTTTGAACTCCACTCTCATTATTCAATTCACTTTCGGACTAATACTTTTGGTAAAGGTAGGAACCCCCTGATACCCACCCACCCCTCAGCTATAGGTTAAATAGTACCACTAATATTCTTCTACAAGAATGGTTTTGGCATTAAATAACCTACAATTTGATATGCCATTAAACAAAGAAACCAAACCAAACTAAACCAAATTTTGTCCAGATGAAAGCAAGGATGGATGTTTAAATTTAAAAACATACATCCTTACTAAGACAACATTCTTACCATCTTAAAGTCCTGATGAAGGTTTATTAAAAACCAAAACATTATAACATTGACTTCACCATCAAGAATAAATTCATCTTTTTTGAATACTTTGTTTTTTTCCATTTTTTCAATTGGCCCATTTTTATTCAATTAAAAATCTAAAAGTGAATTTTAAAAATCTGGAATTTGGTATGTTGCACTCAATATCTTCATATCATAATCAGGAATCTTCACAGAACTTTGAACCGAATTCTTTATTCGGTCAAGAGGGTGAACTGTCCTCATTCCACTTACCATGTTAAGTATTTTATGTTATTATTGCCCATGGTCAGGATTGAACCAGCAACCTACAAATGATTGTCATCTCAACCCCTATATCCATTGCATCATGTGTCCAACCAGACAATCCTGAGGGAATCTTTGGAACTTATAAACCTAAATTTCTTTATCACCTAGAATATTTACCTTTATACTTATGTATGATTTTTTACTTTGACTCATATTGTGACTTTTTAAATTTTAAAATCTCGCCTTTTTAATTATAGTTTCCCATATTGTATTCATCTCTATACTTGGTCTACTTAAGAGGTTAATATAGCCAATCATATGAGCTGATTCTATGAGACATCTTTTTCTTCCAATCTTCTTCTCTGTCAATTATCTTAACTTCATCCCATAATGGTAGATAGTTTCCCATTCTTTCTATATATGATCAGCCATACCCAACTTCTTTATTTCCCGTCATACTACTGCTTCAAAGTGTTCTTCCAGTTTGACTTTCAGTGGACAGCATGTTTCACCTTTGTATACTTTACAACAGATACATGGGATGGAATATACACAATTCTTGGTTATGTTGTATTCTGTTGGGGGCTTGATTCGGAGGAGATGTTTACGAAGAGTTGAGTCACTCCTGAATGTTGTCATGATCTCATATTAGGATTACATATCTTTTAAATCTCTTTCACCAAGTCTTTGACATACGGCAGACAGACTGTGGTAAGTTTTCAGATATCATCCTGTCCTGCGATCCAGATTTCTCATAATTTATGTGGTTATTTCCTATAAGTCTAACATAAACAAAGGGGAACCACTCTTGACTGATAAATTATCTATTTATTTTCCCATTAAATTAACCCTAACCCTAAACCCGTCTTCTTTTTTCCTAGTGGATCAATAAATAAATAAATAATTTATCAGTCAAGAGTGGTTTTCCTTTGTTTATGTTAGACTTATAGGAAATAACCGCTTATGGGAGTTGAAGTTGAAGTACTGTCCGATGAAGGTTGATTTTTGATACACAGATGAGCTGAATCCTTATTCTGAATTTGTGTTATTAACACATCTAAGAAGTGTTGGCATTTTTTGGATATAAGGCTTGTGTCAAATGATCACTTCTACTTATAGACTCACCAATAAACGTGACCAACCTATTGACCAACCACTGGCAGTATTCTGCTGCTGATATTATTATTTATACTGGCTGTTCTGGTCATACCTACTCAAAGCTACTTGAACCTTTGTGGACAATGGAACATAGGATTATATAACTGGACCTTTTGACACTACGTAGGATTACATAACCCAGGACTTATTTACTTACCAAAGGATTCTATAGTTCAGGACTTACTTACTTTAAGTCCTTTTCAACTGGCCAATGATGGCGGCCAGATACTTAACAACAAGGATAATTTGTTGTCTTGTTCTTTCTCCATTGTGAACTGTATAGGTGGACGGATTTACATGATCCATTAGTAATTGAATATTTTCCTGATGAGGCCAGAGAATGAATGTGTCATCCACGTATCTAAACCAGATTGATGGCTTTAATGGTGTAGATTCTAATGCCATCTCTTCAAAGTATTCCATGTATACATTGGCCAACTGTGGCCACTGTGGTGATCCCATGGCCAAGCCGTCTTCTTGTCAGTATATGTCAAACCCCATCCTGAAGTAGGTTGTTCCACACAGAAAGTCAGCATCTCCATCAGATTATCTATTGGGATACAGGTGTGTTCTTCCAATAAGGGGTCTGTAGCTAACTTATCCCATACCACTGTTAGAGTCTCATCAGTGGATATCTTCATGAATAGACTCACTACATCTAGACTCACCATCCGGTTGAAATGAATGGGGGTATTACTGATTTTTTCTACAAAGTCGGAAGAGTTCTTGACATGATGAAGACTAAACTGTTAACTGGGTGAATATCTCCACAAGGTAGCAGCTCAATGGGTGACACACTAAACCTTGGCAGCTGACAATGGGTCTCAATGGAATACCATCCTTATAAATCTTAGAAAGACCATATATGTGTATTAGCTTGCTGTAATATTGAATTAGGAGTCCGTATTTCTTTTGTGGTATAAGATCTTGTTTTTACTAAGCATGTGGCAGCTTCCTTTCTGTCTTCAGGGTTGGGTTCTTTTTAACCTTACAGTAGCCACCGTTTTCAATTAGGTCTGCCAATTTGTTGGAGTATTCAACCTTATCCATCACCACAGTAGCATTGCTTTTGTCTGTTGGTAGTATTATGATATTCTCATCATGTTGTAGTGATTTTATGTCCAGTCTTTCCTCCTTTGTGATGTTCAGTTTTGGAGGCTTCAGTTTCTCTAGTGCTTGTCTCACTTTCCATCTTAGCTCATCTCAGACCTGAGGGATACTCAAGGTTGTCTCCTCAATTGGAGCTATCAAGTCTAAGTAGGGAATCTGCTTGATGGTTGTGGTGAAGTTGAGACCCTAGTTTAGCACTGTCTTCTCTGAGACAGTTAGCTGATGCTTATTGATGTTGGCAATGGCATCTACTGGAGACTGGTGAGTTCACTCTTTTTTAACACAGGTTCTTATCTTATCTAGCTTTCTAATTTGACCTCCCGGAATTCATGATTGTAGGATTCATCCGGATTTTGTTGGATTCGGCTTATGTCATTTGCCATTGTTATTTTCTCATTGAATAATGTAACATAATCGAGAGGTGGAGAGCCAGGAGTGTAACAGTGACCTGTAAATTAGCATGGAAGACATTTTAGGAGGAATTGTGTAGATTAGAATGGAAAAGTTTTAAGAATGAATCATCATAATACCACATGGCATTTTTTTTTATTGGATGAGATGTGAGGCATGGTGAAGTAGGAGGTAGTAAGAGCGAGAATGAGAGGGGAGTTTAGAATGATGCATTAACAGAGTGAGACGTGGGCTCTTGCTCTCGTCAATTGAGATTTGGGGAAAATAAAAATCTCATGAGAAAAAGAAGGGCCTTGTGTTATTACTAAAGACTATAAATGGCACAAGGCAATATATTCCCCAGCACCCCATGTTTGTTTTCCAGACTCCAAACATCAAAGAATTGCCAGTCAACCCAGCCTCGGCCCAACAACCAAAATTAGAGCCTCTCCACGTAGCACAGAAGATGATATAAGAAAACAAGTATTATTTCTACTATCAACATGTCATCACTCCATTCCAAAATGAAAGCAATAATGTCACAATAAGACAAGCTTGCTTGAGACTTTAAACCATAATTAATCTTTCTTCCAGCAGTTATTCTGTATTCAATCTCGGACCAGCTCATGCCATACTCTTTTTGCAATCCTTTAAAGTCTCCTGTAATTGTCTGGTAATTTTAATGTTAAGACTAGCAGAATTAACTTGAGATCGTGGCATCTGTCTAGGAATGAGAGGTAGTTTGTCATTTATGTCAGTTTTTTATTAAGCTTTTCTAATACTTCCCATTGTTAGTGTCGTGAGATAGCCAATGACATGTTAAATCATTTGCATATGTCTACTACAGCGGTAGATATAAAAAGATAGTTCTACGACATAAGTGACCAAGCTACGATAAGCTAAGCGAACTACTACAAGAACGTACGAACCTACACATCACATCACAACAGTTAGATTATATCAGGTAAGTATAAAGGTAAATATTCTAGGTAAAAAGAACATCATGGATCGAGCATGTATATCTATGTTAGGGTAGCGTGGACATTTAAATATTTTAGTGAATTTATTACCATAAACGTATCTGAAACTGCTCATACAAGAGACAGCTCATAAATTGGGAAAACTCATGTTGAGTAACTCATAAGTGAAGGTACCACTATATATATATATATATATATATATATATATATATAGAAGCGCGTAGCATAATGGTTTGAGTCGTGGGAAATGGACTTGTCGACCCAAGTTCAATTCCCAGACAAGGCTGTTTGCATTTCACATAGCGCTAATACCCTTGGGAAAGGTATGAATCCATATATTCTCCCACCAGCTATGGGTAAAATAGTAGGGCAGACTGGGCTCTTTAACCTTGGGTAGGTAACCAGTCTAGGAGAGGGAAAACTCTGAATTCAAAATTCTGAGGTCAGTCGTTCATTGGGTTTGTGGCATTCGTGCACCAATTCTTTCCTATCGACTGTGCCAAAAAGTGCGGAATGGTCCAACACAAGCCTTCACCACTATAAACAAATCAGTGTGGGTTTTCATTATATGAACCCTCATGCGTCGAAAATGACGAGAGAGTCCACAATATGTATATGTATATTAATATCATATAGATAATATGGGTTCTATATTAATAAGTTAACCATGCTCAATATCATCGATAAAGCATTATATCCAAGTTAGGGTAGGGTGGACATGAAGTCAATTGCACTTGGTTACTGTCAGTATCTCACCTATATAATAACTTATATTGAATATAAGAAAATTTAGATTTGATTTGTACAAATCAATATTTTTTCAGCAAATTATTCAGGAGACAAAAAGTGTGACATGAGAAAAATAAAAATAAAAACAAAACATAAAAAATAAATAAAATGAATGAAACAAAACTTTATTAGAAATGAGAATTTACAAAGCTTCTTTATATACAACATTGTGGGTGGGGAGGGGGGCGCGTCCCAAAGGGGGAGTATACATACAGATCCATTAAGATAGAGAAGAAGTGTTGGCAATATATGCCATTAAAGTCCTCAATATTCCTTTTGCATAGTTGAAATGAAATTAAGTAAAGAATTTAAGATCACAGTAAATAATAGGAATCCTCAATTTTAGAATTTGTTTTTTCATTTATTTCAATATATATATATATATATATATATATATATATATATATATATATATCTGCTACACTTGTTTTGGGTCTCTTATGACTCTCTCCAAGCATAACAGACAATTCTATTACTTGAAGAGGATCATAAAATAGCCAAAACATGTGTAACAGATATATACATTAAATTAAATAGAAAAAAATTTAAACCGGTTGCAAACTTTTCCTATATATATATATATATATATAATAGTTAATTTTTTTGTTATTATTATTGGAGAAATGATTATAAAGTGCTCAATTACTTCTGTAAGAGCTGTATTTATTTATTTATTTATAGTCACCAATACATTTAAAAGTCTGTCTTACCAATGGTTTCGGAACATCACTTTTAGGTGATTATCCGTCATCAGAAACGTTCACTTTTCTGATGACGGATAATCACCTAAAAGTGATGTCCCAAACAATTGGTAAGGCGAACTTTTAATTGTATTGGTGACTATAAATAAATAAATAAATAAATAAATATATATATATATATATATATATTTTAAATAAACAAACCATCTGAGTGAGATAAACAAGACATGCTGGACACTACTAGAGAAGTAAGGATGAACTCAACGCTCTCCTATGGAAACCAGCACATGGGCATGCCAGTGCAGGCCGTCCAGCAAAGACCTACATTGACCAGCTCTCTGTGAACACTGGATGCTGCACAGAAGACCTCCCAAAAGCAATGAATGATAGGGACAGTTACTGAGAGATTGTCATGGATATCCATGCTACTAGTGCGACATGACAATGATTTAGTTCAGTCTTTCTCTGAACTTTATAAAAATGCAGATAACAATAAAGATGAGGACAATAGTCCAAATAATCCAAATAATAGTTCAGTCTTGATTATATCTTGTCTATGGAATTGCATCTTGTGAATGGAGAAATATTTAAAGTATTTTTATAAAAATAAATCTCAAAACATAGTGTTGTATTTTAGGACATACCATTTCATAAAGATTCTTTAAATTGCAGGAATTTCTTTTATTGTTGTCATGTGTTTTGTTTCATGTCGCAATATGACACAAAAAACAAAATAATTTCCTTTCATCTTCGATGCTTTTTTAAACCTCATTAGCAATATTAATGAATTGTGGTAATGAATAACAAGTTTATGTAAATTGCTTTTTCTCAGAGAGAAACAACTAGATTTTATTTGTTATTTTTTATTTTTTTGAATTGAACAGAATAAATCCTGGACTTACAGAAAATAAAAGAAAAATTGAATAATAATTATGATAATAGTAGTGATGGTGGTTGTTGGTTGGTTGGGTTTTATAGCATCTTTTTATAGATACCACAACCTTTAAACACATTAATTATATATATATATATATATATATATATATATATATATATAGTATCCAATATAGTATAGTATCTATATATATATATTTTTTTTTAAATAGTTATTATTGGGGCATTTTATGCCGAAGACATTTTTTAAAACACTTTTTTTTCTATTTAACCCATAGATAGAACCCTAACAGAAACTAGTGGACCCGGGAGCAATGGTGATGAAGAAGTGCTCCACATTCCCCAGACCTCCAGAAATGGAACCTCACCATTAAATAGAGTTTAATGTTATACCAAGGACAATAAGAGCCTCAAGCATTTATATGATAAAAAGGGTTTGGGCATTGCCATAAAGGCTGGTTGGGACAATCATATAGGTGCTAGGGGTTGAGATGACCAGTCGATTGATCAGAGGGGCCTCTCTGAACGCCCATCCAGCCTAAAGTAAGGACCAAAGTGGACTTGCATGTAGACTTCTCAGCCACCAGGATTCCATCCTTAAGCATCACGGGTTGCCACCCACGGCCAACAGGTGTCCCCATTGGGGGGGGGGGCTTATAAAGGAGGGTATGATAATATGATGATGTCAAGAAATATTGTAATAATGTTACCAGCAGTGTGAAAACGAGAGAAGGCCTAACAAGTTTTTGACAAAGTATAAAATAAGTTTATTTCATTTTTTAGCCTTAAAGACTTTACATAAGATTATAATAGACTGTTTAAGTATTCTATATTTTATTAGTTGCTTAGAGATCTCATTAGTAAGGTTAATGTATTGGGGTAAAGAATATTAAGTGTATGTAAATTGCTTTTTCTCATAGAGAAACGACTAGATTTTATTTGCTTCTGTTATCTTTTTTTTGTATTAATAATAATAATAATAATATCAAACCAAAAATTGATAAGACACAACAGAACAGCAAATGTAGAGTGTGTGATGACAAAGATGAGACCATTAACCATGTATTAAGCAAATGCAGCAAACTAGCACAATGAGAATACAAAGCTAGGCATGACTGGGTTGGAAAGGTGATCAACTGGGAATTATGCAAAAAACTAAATTTTGACCATTCAACAAAATGGTATATGCATAAACCAGAATATGTTCTCAAGAATGAAATGCATAAAATACTCGGGGACTTTGAGATTAATACAAAGCACCTTATCCTAGCTAGAAGACCAGACCTAGTATTGATTAACAAAAAAAAGAGAACTTGTCATCTAGTAGATTTTGCAGTTCCAGCAGATCACAGGGTGAAGATGAAAGAAAAACAGAAAGATAGACAAATACCTGGACTTTGCCAGAGAATTGAAAAAGCTGTGAGATTCATATGAGATTCAAAGTGATACTAATTTAGTTGGTGCACTAGGAATGTCCCAAAAATCTTGGAAAAAAGACTGGAGGAACTGGAAATCAGAGGAAGAATTGAGACCATGAAGACAACTGCATTGCTGAAATTGGTTAGAATACTCAGCAGAATCCTAGAGGCCAGAGGAGATTTGTTGTCACTCAGACTCCAGTAAAAGACCATCAGCTTACGCTGGTGTGAAAAACCCTCCAAGAAGTGAAACAATGAAATTATTGCATAGTGTTCAGGTGCACCACAATTCATCAAAGGCTCATGTATAGTACATAGAATAATGTAATGTACTAATGTCAGGAAAATGAATAATGTACAGTTATAATATATATGTATGTGTGTGTGTGTGTGTCTCAGTACATATGTGTATGGGGGGTATCAGGTATAGTGTTTTTGAATTACAGGAAGCATGGAGGTTTTGAAAGATGCAGTGCTTCGGCAGCAAAAACCAATGCAGGCAGTTTGTTCCATGCCTCAGCAACTTTGAGCATGAAAAAAGGTTTCTGAAAGTCATGTGAACTTTTGAATAGAATAAATCCTGGATTTGAATAAAATAAAATAAAAATTCAATAATAATTAGTAAGAGTAGGATGTGAGACAAGGTCAATTTCTTAAGCGTAGTTTAACAGGTTTGAATTCAGAGTTTTCCTTCTGCTAGACTGGTTACCTTACCCAACGTTAAAGAGCTCAGTCTGCCCTACTATTTACCCATAGCTGGAAGGAGAATAATTGGATTCATACCTTTCCCAAGAGTATTAGCCCAATGTGAAATGCAAACAACATTATCCAGGATTTGAACTTGAGTCGCCTAGTTCTTTTCCTATGAAAATAACCATTACACCACAAGCACCTCTATGTAAGAATTTTAGTAATATAGATAAATATAAATTCTATCAAGAGGATGGGAGTTGATATTGAGCTTAATGGCCAATGAAGATGTCCTTTAAGCAAGTAAAATTTTTAAAAAAATGATCACAATGTCTTTGATTTATGACAAGAAAATAATTTATTGCATTACAAAAATGATGATTTATAAAATCAATTCAAATGATCCAATTTTATACAAGGGGATTGAAAAGTAATTCTCCATTTTAATCTATTAATGATTTTTTTTTTATATACAGTAACATATTTCACAATTCTTTAATGTATGTTCTGAGTTTGTTGTTGGTGGTGCTCATTCACATTTTGCTATTGTTGTTCATGAATGACTGAATCACCATTTTCCTGTGAGATGGGTGGGTAGATGTGGTCCGTATGAGTGGCTGGCCAGAAGTCCTGATCTAACATCTTGCGACTTTTTTCTTTGGGGTTGGTTGAAGGAGCAAGTCTGCTCTACGAAACCAACAACTTTAAAAGAACTTGAAGGATGAATACAAGAATTTATTTCTGCCATTCCACAAGAGTTCCTGGGAAAATCAGTTGGTGCAATTTCTGAGAAGCTTGAGAAGCAGGAGGCAAATGCTGGTACCCATATAGAATTTTAAATAAAACTCCATGTAAAGCGTGTTCTTCTCATATTCATTTTTTTGGTAAAAATAATGATTCAGAAATAAATTATAAGATTTTTGAAATAGGGAAGGGAGTTACTTTCACAATCACCTTGTATATCTAAAGGAAAATTCTGTATGTATGTATATCTGTCTGTCTGTCTATGTATATCTGTCTGTATGATTGTTTGTAAAATGACTGAGCACACATGCGTGTTCTTCTCATGAATTTTTGTAAAAATAATGATTTAGAAATAAATTATAAGATTTTTGAAATAAGGAATGGTGTTACTTAACCTTGTATATTTAAAGGAAGATTCTGTCTGTCTGTATGTCTGTATGATTGTTTGTACAATGACTGGGCACACATCCTTTTTATTTAAAAAAATTGATAGAGGCCAGCAAAGACTAAAGTTCAATAAAATCCACAGCTTATTTTTGCCCGAGAGGAAGACGGGGTTAACTTCATCTTATGTGTGTTCTTCTCATATTCCTTTTTTGTGAAAATAATAATTCAGAAACAAATTATAAGATTTTTAAGATAAGGAAGGGAGTTAAATCACCCTGTAGTTCTAGTGTCATTAATTCATCACAGAGGAAACATAGTACGATTTCTGTAAATTGTTGCTACCTCTTGGCGTACTTGTGACTTTGTAGAGATGTTGTCATGGTTAGCTGTTGGTAGTAATATTAGTAGAAATATCATAGTTACTGTTGCGATAGAAGAGGTTCTCTGTGTAAATGAGGGTTAATGTAGTGATAGAGACAAGTTCTCATGAATAATTATGCATGGCTAGTTTTAGAGGAATGACAAGTGAAAAGATGGTGAGAGCTTGGCCAATGAGTAAGAATGGAGTAATCCTTTGTTTTAAGTATATTTCTATTCCCATGAGAGTGTCCAGTTAGTAGACATTACGGTAGACTGTGAATTCAGGCGTGTAAATTTTTACCATAGTCTACCAGACAGATGTTAGTGGAATATGAAATGAATGTGTATATATATTTACTTTGTTGTTAATTGTTTTATTTTCTTTGTTTCCTCCAAACATACATATATTCACACCAACTGTCCTTTATGTATGTATATATATATACCCATTCTTTTAGAAGTCCGTCGCAGATGACGATGACGTCACTCCATGTCTTCAAACAGTTGTGGACCCTCTGGTGTCGTCACACACATTGCAAGGGAAATTTCGATCTGCATTTTGGTGGTTCATGATGACAAAGATGTTGCTGCTCTGCAGCCCTGTTCATCTCGATGTTGAGCTGCGTAGCTCCTGTGTGGTAGGTGTCTTGCCAACCGTGTCTGTTGGAGGCCAAATCTTCCACGCTTGAAAGTGTGATGGTGCATTTCTTTAGCATTGTCTTAATATGGTCTTAATATATATATATATATATATATATATATATATATATATATATATAAAATGTTGTTCTGGTTCCAACGGGAGAAAATTTAATATTTTATAAAAAAGAAGGTCCGCAAAATGTATTATGTTCTCAGAAAATTTTTAAAATTCTTTTTATCTTACATATGCGACATGTGTTTCTGATCTGTTGTCTTCTTCATGCATTGAGTTATTGTTTTGGCAGAATATGTCCGATATTTGATAGGTTATGTGTGTTTCTGCAACTTTTCTATTATAATGGCTGTGTAATAACGATTGAACGCTACGTTATATATATATATATATATCATTATAGCTTTCTTTGATCTGCTCCTTGTCATCAGAGACATATTTATGTTTTTCAACTTCCCAACATCAGCAAATCTATATTGACTGACTTTGCAGATAACTAATATTACACAACAAACCTAATGCACTGTTTACGTTACATGAATAGTAAGAGTGAATTAATAGTGTTTGAAATTTTAAATTCATCGACTGGTTTGAGGAAGCTTCCATAGTCTGTGGTCAGTATTATTTTCCCCAATGAGTTGGTTGTCACAACAAGGTTGAAGATTTCATGTGAGTACAGTCATGCTAATAGCTTTTTGATTTAGTGCATCCTGGGACGCACATATTTGCTTTGAATGAGTCCCCCTGTGAAAATTTATGGGTCCCAACTAAAGTTTCTTAATAAATTGTAGGGTTTTTATTTATGATCTGGGAAAATAACTAAAGCCATCTAAACCCTACCTTGTAACCTATCCTGTTTAATTCCTTTCTAAGAAACTATTGAAATGTATTTACAGTTAGCTTGAAATTGTGAAGGAAGAAAAAAGAAAAGCACTGGGATGCATTGATATGATTTTACTGCATCTTTTTAGATTTTTGTGCATCAGGGACATACCTATCAGTATCTCTGTAGGTAGTTTAAATTATATAGTATCAATAAACGTGTTAACCTCAGGGAGTGTTCTCACTACTCAGTCAATTGTATCACAATGTGTCTTGGTGTGTGTATTTATATGAATGAATGAATGAATGAATGAAAAGAGGCCCAGACAGGACTTGTAACTGAATGGTTTTCTTCAGCAGTTTTGATTGGATGGAAATTATTTACATTCTTCCATTATATTTACAAAAAAAAAAAACTACTACCTGAATCTGTGAAAAATAGGTAAAAAGTTATTGGCGGAGTGGCCTATTGTTGGTATCAGCCAGACAGCGAGGGAATCTATCCCCTTTTTGCTAAAACAGGGAGATTGTTTTTGCTGAGGTGGATTGCCACACCTACTGTCAGCTCCCTACTTTACCACACAAATCAGATTACCTAACCTGTGTTACTCATGCACTGGTATTGAACCAGGAACCTTGCGATTCCCAAGCAGGTACTCTACCGACTGAGCTATACTACAGATTAATTTACGAAATCATTAAGGATTGAAGATTAATATGACATTTTTAGTGATTTATTTATGAGTTAAAACAACATAAAATTAAAAAATTTTTATAAGCGAACATATTTTAATTTTTCTATTTTTGTTTGTTTTACTCTACGTTTCGGTTTTCAAGAGACTCTCTCTCTCTCTTTTTTCACATATTTCAGGAATTTTTAAAAAAAATCTAGTTTGGATGGATCTTTTTTGGAAATGAAACATTTTAGTTTCTTTTCTTCTAATTGAATGAATGATATAGTATATACATATAAATATATAAATAGATTGTTGTTTATCTTCAAGATACGCACTCTGCAAATTTTTCAGATGTTTTTATTTTTATTTTTTAAAAAGATAATCCTTTCAAATTAGCAGCAGGAGTCACAGCCTCCCTTGGTACGCTCTGTTGATCTGGTTTTTCAGGAAAATAAACTAGTTTTTCATCTAAATCCTTAAATAATTTTTTATTTGTTTTCAATTCATTATTAAAAACTTTTCAATTCATTGTTAAAAGAAGTTTTCAAATTTCATTATTGAAAAAAAAAAATTAATTCATTCATATTTATTGAAACATGCCTCATTAAGACATATTTATTGAAAAATAAAATAATTAATTGAAAAAAAATTATTCAAGAATTTTGATGAAAAATAAGTTTATTTAAAAAGCAAAACAAAAAACAAAACAAAAAACAAATCAACAGAGAGTACAGTACGAGAGTGGCTCCAGCTGCTAATTTAAAAAGAGTATTCCTTAAAATAAAAAAAAAGGTGAAAAATATGGGAGTGCGTATCTTGAAGATAACCATACTGTTATAAATCCAACTATTATCATTATTTATTCATTTAAATGTTAGGGTAAAAACTGCGCGCATCTATTTTGGACGTCTCTAAATATGTAAACAAACTCATTGGAAATAAAAAAAAAATGTTTTAGATGAAACTACTGAAAAGAACATTTTACTAATTAAAATTCAGAACTTCATGATAAGGAATATTTTTCGTGTAAATATATTTCTTAGTCCGAGAGAGAGAGAACGGAATAACCTATTCCATTCATAAATTTTTCCTCCCACTCTCATTTGAATCTTCCTCTATAGGAGGGTAGGAGGGAGTACAGTCGTCTATCAATATTTCTTTCTTCACACAATCTTTATTCTTCTCCTCTGCAAACTTTAAAGGAGCCTTTTTGTGTCTCGAATTCACAAGCGGTTTCCTCCGGGGTCGACGTCCGTGTAAACCTATTTTGTTGAGGGATCGTTTGATGGTTGTAATAGAAACATTTACGGCGCACACCTTTTTTACCTCATGAGCAACGTCCGCAGCTGATTTTCTCGGGTCGTCGTCCACCAATTGTTTGATGTAATGTACGGACTTGGGGGTCAGTTTGCACGGACGACCCGGTCGTTTTGATACATCTCGGATCTTACCACTTTTCTTCCAACTCTGAACGATTTTGGCAACAGTACTTTTGCTTAGCATTAGTCTAGTGGCGATATTTTGGTAACCGTTGTTTTCTTTGTGTAAAATAATAATCCGTTCCCTTAAATCGGGAGAAACCTCTTTTCCACGTGGAGCCATAACGTCTATACACTGACAAATTGTCCTATTAAAAAATATATATATATTTCGCTCTATCTATATTTAAATTTATCTGAATCCAAACAAGTAAAAAATCGTTTGTTTTGAAAATGAACGAAATAAACTTTTTGTGTAAGATGGTAACTTATTTTTTGACTGCTACATTTTTGGTTACCGTGTTAATGCTGTAAATTTTGGTAATAAATAATACCTAACAATATCCGTTTTGATTGTATAGTGCTCCACTAGAAACGATAAAATCCTGTTTCTTTCGTTTAGAAGATAATTAACTTTTTATACATTGGTAAGGGTGAATAATATTCATATTTTTGGTTATCGTGTCAACGCTGTAAAGTTTGGTAATAAATAATACCTAATAATATCCGTTTCGATTATACAGTGTTCCTCTAGAAATAATAAAATCCTGGGTTCTTTGATTTAGAAGAAAATTAACCTTTTTTTATAAAAAATATTGGTAGGGGTAAATTTAACCGTCTTTTCCGGTCTCCAAGAGAAAACAGATTTCCTTGCAAACTAGTTTCGCCATCTGGTGTTGAACTTTGGTCAAAGGGCAGATAATCACTTATTTATTTGGGAATAAACATTTTTACAGCATCACTTAGAAATACAGGACGTCCCATCGTTGTGTAGCTCTGTTGGCTAGGACTGTAAAATACACCGACTGTACACTGTACCCCTGCAGAGGGGTAAGGTCTCGGTAAGACCCCCAAGCCACCCAATCGAACGCGTGATGCTTAAGGACGGAATCCTATGGGCTGAGCAGTCCATGACATGCAACACTCCACTTTGGTCCTTACTTACTTAGACGGGTGGTTAGTGAGACCCACTAAATTTCAGTTTGTTTAAAATATATATACAGAAAATTATCTTAAACGTGTACCTGAACTTATGGTACAGAGGACATATATATGAAATACACCGGTTTGTGTTTACGGTCAGAAAAAAAACCCAAAAAAAACAATAAGTATTTAGTATCTACCTTTGATAGGTTCTAAGTGGAACATGAAATAATTTCATATTGAAAAATAATCCTTCTTTTTTTAATTCCAGGTAATTTACTTCAAGAAAATTACTTTTCATCGGAGATGGGGAATGAACCTTACAGCGACCATGTGTACATTTACAATTGACTTGATTTTTATCCAAGGGGCATAACTCTGTAGTATTTGTTTAGTTTCCCTTTCAATTTCGAATTTTATTTATTTATTTTTTGTGATAAAAACAAAAAAAGAAAATAATTTAACAAACTCCTAATTCCTAATAAAAGTGCTATTTGCTATTTATGTTTAAAAAATGGTGTAAGGGAGATAAATGCAACAAATCTACACAAACTATCGTGTTTTTTTTTATAAATTTAAAATAAATTTTGAAAAATGTAAAATAAATTACAAATAAAAAATGAATGTAAAATAAATTTAAAAAATGTAAAATAAAAAAAAGAAAGAAAATGTGAAATAAAAGAAAATCTATGGAAGCCTATATTGTAAAATTATTTGTGTCATCAATTTGGTCATCAGAAGGAGATAACTTTTTTATAAGTTTGATGATCCGTACATAAAAATAATAATGTAATATCTTAGTGAGTACAGTGGTGTGTCAATGATTATTTAAGGCTTACCTTCCCATACCAGTGGGCAGTTGTGTTTGATCTTCCTAACGAGAACAGAGACGTGCGTTGGATTATAAACGAGTGAACAGAGGCAGTTTTATTGACGATAGTGATTACCATAGTTATTTCGGTCATCATTGTCCATTACACCATGTTTTCTATATATACAACTAGAAGTGGCTACCCAGCATCGCCTGGGTAGAGAGCGCTAGCAAAAAAGTTAGTCTCACAGATCCATTCTTACTGAATCACAAGCTGGATCCTCGCAGGATGACCCATTAAAATCCACATGTAAAAAAAAAAAAAGACCTTGCGTTGATTCAACCACTCTGAAAAGAAAAATTGTCTTCTATTTAAAATCTGAAATGCAAAAGAAATTCTATGCTGTTATCATTTAAATTTTATTTTTTAATCATCTTCACAAATATAAATTAAACCTTTATTATTTTTGTTCAAAAACCAAGCCCTGGTGATACTTAATGTGTATATATATTTACTTTGTTGTTAATTGTTTTATTTTTGTAGTTTCATCCAGACATACACATAAACACAACTGCCCTTTATATATTTATAGATTACTGATTTTATAATGATACCATTTTTTTTTTAGATACTATTTTTATAAGAGTGCAGAATTAGTTGTAGAAGAACGATAATTGGTTGAATATTGTTTCCTCATACAGAATGAATGTGAAAACAATTTCTGAAGAATTAATAATGAGAATATTTTATTGCCTGAGCAAACTTAACAGAATAGAATACAAACATGAAATAAGATACAAGGAAAAGCTTATACATAGTTGTATGAGTGAAATGTCCTAATATGAAAAGGAGTTTTTAGTAGAGAAAGTGTTGAGTCCTTGATATGTAGCAGATAGAAAATGAAAGTGTAAAGATTTACATGTTAAGTGAACTATTATGTGCCATGCAACACGATGTTGCTGGCGATGGAATTAGTGGACAGAGAAACATCTGTTAATGTGTGTCTTGCCAGTCGAGAACCAAAAGCACTTAGAGAAAGATTTTGACATTGCCGTGTATTCATGTTTTCATTTATAATGATGCTGGCCATGCCACCTAGTGGCTATTGGCATAGACAGGAGATAATTAACTTTCATGTGTCAAATAGGAGAACTGTGGCAAGTAAGGGATGTAATCCCTACATAGTTTAATTTTGATGTTCTATATCAGTGGTTATTACTGAGATATGTGGGGATTAAAAAATAAAATAAAACCAAATTAAATTAGATTTTTTAAAAAGTACCAATCTCCCAAGAGCCAGGAAGAACCCTCTGGGCATGTGCAGAGAAAAAGACCATATTCCTGGAGGCAACAAGAAGATATCACGGCCATTCCACGCAGGCCTTGACTGGGATCAGACACTGCTAATGGACAGGAAGAAATTTCCTCTCCACAAACAGCTATGAACCTAGAATAAAAGTCTGAAACCTATAAATGTCTTTTTCTTTTCCTTTTCTTTAATTCTTTTTCAGCCAGACAATCCACAAGAAGGAAAAACCAAATATAATGACGTTTAAAAGAAAACCTGCAAACATGCACCAAAAATGACCAACAACCTTAAACCCACATCAAACTACAACAACTTTACATCATAGATATACTTATATACAAAATACTATAATGGAAGCGCATGGTGTAATGGTTAAAGTCATGGGAAATGGACTCGTCGCCCCAAGTTCAAATCCTGGACGTGGTAATTGCACTTCACTTAGTGCTAATACCCTTGGGAAAGGTATGGATCCTACTCTCCCTCCAGCTATAGATAAATAGTAGAGCTGACTGGGCTCTAACCTTAGTTAGGCAACTGGTCTAGGAGAAGGAAAACTCTGAATTCAAACCTGTTGAACTCTGCTTAAGAAATTGACCTTGTGTCACATCGTACTCGTGTGGAGGGATTGGTAAATATGTATATACAAAATTGTATGTGACAATCTCTATATATTCATTAATCATATAAAATGGTCTCACTATATAAAAAAAAAGCAAAGTTGGCAGTGTGGCCTACTGTTGGTGTCAGCTGAGCAGCGAGGGAGTCTATCCCCTTTTTACTAGCACTAGACCCGGTAGATTGCTTTTGCTGATGTCTGCTGCCCACTTTATTGCACAGATTAGATTATCCAATCTGTGCTATTCATGCACTGTGTTGGTTACCAGGAACTGGTATTGAACCAGAAACTTTGCAATTCCTAGGCAGGTGCTCTATTGACTGTACTAAACAGCCCCAGCTGACAGATGTACCTCTGCATGGTAAAAAATTAATTTCTTGCACAATTCCTAGGGGATTACCTTATAGTGGGATGGTATTCAAAGCATGTAGAGTAGTCACCAATTTATAATGGGTGAGAGGTGGTTATTAATAAGTATTCCACCAAAGTACTCATCACACTATAATAATATATTAGTAAATAGCAGAAAAGACAAAGAACTCATACATATAACAAACAAAATATGTATTGACACAAAAATTACAATGGTAGTAGAGAATACTGGGTAAAGTCCTGCAAAGTTCCTTTTTTGAATGTTCAATGTAATAAGATAAGTAGAGTTGTCTTAACTGAGAAGGAAAGAGTAGTGTGTTTAAAGTCAAATCATCAGTCAGGGTATTTAGAGAGAGAGAAAGATATAGTTTGTTCGTACCTTCAGCATGTATGCGAAATGTTATTAAAACGGGAGATGTGGAGTCGTTTAGGAAGGCTTGATCTTTCTGACTTGTTATCTGAAAAGCCCCGTTATTTATAGTTTCTGCATAGGCTCGAAAAAGGGTCTTTTTGATAAACTTCTTCTTAGGCACAAACACCTCTGATTGGTCGAATATTTAATAATTTTAATATTTCAATTTTTCTTTTTTACAGGCTGCGCAATCCACCTGCACAGAACGTTATTTTTTGTCATTTTACTTTTATCCTTCTGAGTGATAACTTCTGGTCCACCACAACTTTTCCCACCGAGTCATGCCTTATAGTTTCTTCTTATAGTAGCATTCCCAGTTGATTTTTTTATTTGAGGTTATTGTTATTTAATCACATTAGTTATATAGAGCTGTGTAAATGGAGTTCAGAACCGTTTGAATTATGCAAATATCCCCAGTGGTTCAAAAGTTATGAGAATTTAAAGCCTCGAAATTGGGGGTACAAACGTGGACATGATTTTATTTCAAAAATATGTCAAATCACGGACCATTAAAAAAAAAGAAATTCAGTGATTTCTTCACCGTTTCTTTATTTTTGGAGCAATTTTGATAGAATTTGGTATTCTTATGTAAAATTGTATGTTCTTTCTGATTATGCACTCAAATTGTATGTATCTCTATGCTTTAAAGCACATGACTTATACTGTAATCATGAGAGATCAGTTTCTCTATTGAATGTCCAGTTCTTCTCATGTGCAATCTCTTCAGTTTGTCACTTGAAATATCCATATAGTTGTTTTTCTTCCCATTTCTTGTTTTAGTTGTATTTGTTTTATTTCTGTTTGTCCATATGTTGCAATTGCCTTTTCTGTCTGCTGCAATTAGTCTTATTGGCATTTCAGTCTCGGAAGACTATAATAAAGTTTTTGTGCCCTTGAAGTTACAGCGCCTCCTATGATTGTGAAGTCCAATGTTTGAAAAACATTCTCAACCACAGATGTCGCATGTAAAGGCTGTCCCTGAAGATGTTGATGTGCCAGTGCTTTGTTGCTACTGCTTTCTTCTGGACCTCCTAGCTTCATGGTGTTGTGTCAGGGAGACTTCAGACATGAACAGTCTTCTACAGAGAGCCTGCTGCCACCGAGATCGGTCTTAAGCCAAATGTTTCCCAGCTGGAAGGTGCAATGCCAAAGCACCTGAGATCATTCTTGCAGACATCCTTGAATCGCAGCTGGGGGCGACCAATCTGTCTCTTACCAGATGAAAGCTCTGTGTAGAAGATGTCTTTTGGTATTCGTCCATCATCCATCCGATGTACATGACCCAGCTATTAGAGACGATGTTGTCTCAGTAGAGTACACATGCTGGGGAGTTGAGCTCTCTCTAGAACTGCTGTGTTCATATAGAATTTGAACTTGGTTCACTGTGTATGTTTCCAACAACAATAACCAAAAGAAGGGAGAAGACTGAACAATGAAAAGTTATAGCAAGAGAAAAAAAAAAGAAAGTTTGAATAGTGTAGTCTATCTAGTTATTACCTGTGAAAAATCACAGATATATTTGAATGGGTTTATATGGGAGTGCTTATAGGAGACCCCAAGTGGTGTAATGGTTAGCAAGCTAGAAAATAACTATATAGGATTGCTTATATATGAACTAATACTTCTGTTTGTCTATGGGTTCAAGATCGTGACATCTGTTGTGTTGAGAAGATAGGCGAATCAGATGACTAAAAAATTTTTAAAACACTAAAAGGAAGGAAGAAAAGAAAGGAAGGAAGGAAAGAAGGAAAAAAGAAAAAACGAAAGAAAGAAAGAGAGAGAAAGAAAGAAAGAAAGAAGGAAGGAAGGAAAGAAAGGAAAGAAGGAAGAAAGAAAGAAAGAGAGAGAGAAAGGAAGGAAGGAAAAAAGAAAGAAGGAAGAAAAGAAAGAAGAATAAATGAGAAGAAAAATTAGAGAGAAAATAATAAGGAAAGAGAATAAACACAAAGTGCATTTCATCTTGGACGATCTCATTTTTATCCAGAGGGTGGTGCAATTATGGTTGTACTGTTACATAATTCATGGGTAGCCTATGAATTATATCTCTAAGTGTAGTAAAATTCATATAACGGTATGGTAAATGGAAATTTACCATTAACCGTTCACCTTTATCTGACCTAGACACCGATCACTATTTGGCTGAAAGTGAGCCTGTGAAAGGGAACTGGCTTATTTAGATTTTGGCTGTTAGCTGAAAGGAGCAGACGTAAGAGTCCCTTGCTTCTAAGATGCCAGCTTCTCACTGCGCAGTTGAAAACCCTTTTGGGCTTTGGGTTATTAATAAAGAATAAAGGCATCTTGTAAAACAAGAGTCTTGCTTAATTATTACAATAAAATGAACAGAGACAACCCAGCCCAGTTGTAGAAAGAACCCATCTCTTCTCCTTTCTTCTCTCACCATTATATACCCAGCAGATAAGTGGGTATAAAACAGTAAAATTAAGGAACATGAGAATTAATATATAGATGGTGACATCAATTGTATTGGAGCAATGAAAATGCAGGAACATCAATTGACTGGAATCCTTTCATATCAGTTCTGTTTGCTCCAGAAAGTAATTACCA
Source organism: Doryteuthis pealeii (assembly GCA_023376005.1). Taxonomy (NCBI): domain Eukaryota; kingdom Metazoa; phylum Mollusca; class Cephalopoda; order Myopsida; family Loliginidae; genus Doryteuthis; species Doryteuthis pealeii. Next base: position 55,663,186 of record CM042145.1, on the reverse strand, counting down.
TTTGATGCTTTGCTTGCTATTCCTGTAGACTAGAAGATTCCCTACCTCCAAGAACTAAGCACATCCATATATGTTTGGTCTGTGCAAGAGGGGGGAGTGTAGCGGAAGACTACAGATATTGAACTCACAACCTACTCAACATGAGGATTGGCTCATAGTCAGACTACTGTCACCCCTGTTGAATATGCAAATTTCACACAGGTTGGGCAGCACTGTGTGTGTTTAGCCTGGATGTAAGTTTTTGGGGTTATTTATTATTTAAGGCCTACCTTCACACACCATGGACAGTTGTGTTTTGATATTCTAAATGTGGAGAGAGACGTATATTTGAACGAGTGAACTTTTGACAAATTGAGCAAGTACTGTGATAGTGTTGCAGGCAAAAAACTGTGTCAGGGGACTTTTGCGGTTGGGGAAATTGATTACAGTGGTTGCTTTTGGTTTGTCACTTCACACAAATAATTTCAGTTCCTATACAAAAGTCATATTTGCTCAAGGATGGAATATTGCTCTTATATCTGGGTGGGTTCTAGCATATTTTGTTTACTTTTAATAGGGTGCAGAACAGATTGCATGCCACCCTGTCGTCTGCGGCTGTAGAATACACTGACTACACCTCTGCAAAGGGGTAAAATCGACCAATGTGGCCACCTGTTGGCCATGGGTGGTGACCATGATGCTTAAGGATGGAATCCTGGTGGCTGAGTGGTCCATGACATGCAACACTCCACTTTGGTCCTTACTTAGGCTAAACGGGTGGTTTGGAGAGGCCCCTCCGATCAATCAGCTGGATAGATCAGACCCTAGCACCTATATAATTGTCCCAACCCTCTTGCTTTTATGTTAAGCCCCATCCCTTTTTATCATATATGTGCTAGAAAGCGTTGGCTGAGGGTCTTAGTATCCTGGGTATGATGTTAAACTCTATCTGATGGGGAAGTTCTAATTCTGGAGCTCTGGGGAATGTGGTGTACTCCTTTAACACCATTACTCCCAGGTCCACACTGACCCTGAGTGGTAGTATCTGTTAGGGTCCTATCTATGGGATAAATGGAAAGAAATGAGTCTTAAAAAATTGAGCTTAAAAAAATATTGTATACCAATGAAGAATGAATAAAAGTGTCTTTGGCATAAAATAACCCAACAGGGGTTGACATGGCGTAAAATCCAACCTAATAATTTTCTGGCAGAGTTTCTTTTTGGTGAAACCTGGGTTGTAAGTTTCTGTTACATATTAAGTTCTAATCAATTTTTTAAGTACGTATTAAACACTTTTTAAATATTTAGTGTGTCTTTTTTTCTTACCTTTCTTTCTTTATAATAAAAATGGAATAGTCCATTATTAAACACTTTTCCAATATTCATTTTATTGCGATTCAGTTTGATTTTGATTTTTTTTCAACAAAATTAATTGACTTTTTTGTTTTTTTCTTTTCTTTTTCCAGACAAGTCATTTTCTTTTATCATTATATAAATATATGTATTTACCCACCCCTCATAGGGGTAGGATGTGACTCAAAGTCGATTTTTTAAATTGAGTTTAACAGATTTGAATTGAGAGTTTTCCTTCACCAAGACTGGTTGCCATACCAAGGTTAAAGAACTCAGTCAGCCTAACTATTTACCCATAGCTGGAGGGAGAATATCTGGATACCATACTTTTCCCAAGGGTATTAATGCAATGGGAAATGCAAATATCATTGCCCAGAATTTGAATTTGGGTTGCTGTGTCCATTTCCTATAATAATAAACATTACACCCCAAGCACCTTTTTATTATATATATATATATATATATATATATATATATATATATATAGATATATATATATGAAGTGGTCAAATGATGTGTTTGAAATGGCGAAGGCCGACAATTATATATATATATATATATATATATATAAGAGAGTTTCATAATTTGCTTGAAGCATTGTGTATGTATTGGTTAGTAGGTTGACTTAGAAGGCCATCACAATGCAGTTTGGAATAAATAAAAAATAATAATACGGTAACAATGGTGGTGTGTGTTGACCTGTATTTTTTTATTATTTCTTGAATTTTCGAGGTAATACCTCTTTATCAAAAGAATTGAACTGAAGCAGTACAGCTATGGCATTTCTTCCTAAATGAATTTTTTTTTTTTTTGAAAATGACGTTATTTTTGAAATAACTGTATTCCCGTGTGAGCGTGAATGCGTTTATTTTTATTTTTTTATTTTTTTTTGTACGTGTGCGTATGTTGTAATGCGCGTGACATTGAAAATGCGTGTTGGCTGTGACGTTAAGACTGTATCCTAGCGCGGGATTTTGTACGTGGGTATGTGCGAATGAAAAAGTGTATTTGTGTTTTGTGACGTTTCCTGTTGGATTTTACATCAATTTAATCATTTAATATTATTAATATTATATTATTATTATTAATATTATCATATTTATTTGCTTATTTACTTATTTATATCTAATTCAATTTATCTTTTTATATTTTAATATTTTTTAAATATATATATATATATATATATATATATATATATATTTATTTTATTTATTTAATTTTTTTTTTTTTTTTTTTTTTTTTCCCTTAACAACTAGTGTGCAATGGCTTGTGTGTTTGTATGTGTGGGCGAGATGTTGGGCTATAGATTTGAGTGCGTGTTTCGTATTAGTCTTCTCGTTGTAGATTTGTTTCATTAGTAATTCTCCATTGTGCATGTGGGTATGTGTTTTGTGTGTGTGTGCATATACTGTTACATGTGTGCGTTGGTTGTGGGTTTATTGTATGATGAACTCTGCGCTGAGTTCACTCCTGTTATTGATCTCTGGGTGTAATCTAGCGATTAGCAAGGCCTCTTTAATTCTGAGATTACCCAAATTTCTCTCTCGAGCCTCTATATTGACTGTTATATTTCTTTCTGTGTTGTTGCATTTAACTAAGTGTTTACGGAAAGTGGATGCTTGTGTGTGTAAGTGTTCTTTGATTCTAATGTGTAGTGGTCTTGTGGTGCTACCTATGTAAAATTGGTTACATATATTACATTTTGTGCGGTATACCACATTCACTTCGTGGCACATACCTGTGTCGCGGATGGGGCAGTTCGCTAGTGTACAACTAGTGGCCTCCTTATGGCGGCTTTTGGAGAGTTTTCTCCTGAGTGATGGTCCGTAATGGGCAAGTTGTATGTCCAGGCCCTCCTTCCGTATCGCCCTACGTATTGCTGTGGTTATATTTTCGTTGAAATGTGGTAACCTTAAAAAACAGGCATTGGACGTGAGATGGTGTTTTGTGGATTCTGTTTGCTTGAGTCGTTTTGTGATTGAAGTGGGGTAACCATTGTCTTTTAGTGTGGATATAAATTGTCTGGTGTGTGTGATCTGGTCCTGCTTCTTGCTGCATTTGTTTCGGATACGGGCAAGTTCGTTCTTTATGTATCCAGTCTTTGCCCCAAGGGGGAGTGCCGATTTGTGGTGGACGAACAAGTCTCTGCTGGCCGATTTTCTATAGAAGTCGGTGTGGATTTCTCCCTTGTTTAATACCTTAAGTCGGAAATCCAACAGTGATAATGATCCTGTGCAGTCAGGATGTTCTATGGTGAAATGTATGTTGTTGTCTATGTTGTTGAATGTTGATGCGATTTTGTTGGCTTCTTCACGGGAAGATGTGAGGATGAGAATATCATCTATATACCTGGTGAAGAAGGCACAAGAGCGGCAAATATTAAGTGCTTGGCGTTCAAGCCATTGCACACTAGTTGTTAAGGAAAAAAAAAAAAAAAAAAAATTAAATAAATAAATTAAATATATATATATATATATATATATATATATATATATTTAAAAAATATTATAAAATATAAAAGATAAATTGAATTAGATATAAATAAGTAAATAAGCAAATAAATATGATAATATTAATAATATAATAATATTAATAATATTAAATGATTAAATTGATGTAAAATCCAACAGGAAACGTCACAAAACACAAATACACTTTTTCATTCGCACATACCCACGTACAAAATCCCGCGCTAGGATACAGTCTTAACGTCACAGCCAACACGCATTTTCAATGTCACGCGCATTACAACATACGCACACGTACAAAAAAAATTAAAAAATAAAAATAAACGCATTCACGCTCACACGGGAATACAGTTATTTCAAAAATAACGTCATTTTCAAAAAAAAAAAAAAATTCATTTAGGAAGAAATGCCATAGCTGTACTGCTTCAGTTCAATTCTTTTGATAAAGAGGTATTACCTCGAAAATTCAAGAAATAATAAAAAATACAGGTCAACACACACCACCATTGTTACCGTATTATTATTTTTTATTTATTCCAAACTGCATTGTGATGGCCTTCTAAGTCAACCTACTAACCAATATATATATATATATATATATATATATATATAAGTTAAAAGAAAGGAAATGAATCTGACAATATGAGTAAGAAAAGGTGGAATGAAAACATCACACAATGCTGTTAAAGAAGAAAACAATTTATAATATAATCATAGCTGATACTGATCAATATTTCGATTGAGCTCTGATGATGATTTTTGTAAAATCGAAATATTGATCAGTATCAGCTATGATTATATTATAAATTGTTTTCTTCTTTAACAGCATTGTGTGATGTTTTCATTCCACCTTTTCTTACATATATATATATATATATATATAAATAAAATGTTGTTCTGGTTCCAACGGGAGAAAATTCAATATTTTATTAAAAAAAGAAGGTCCGCAAAATGTATTTTATTCTCAGATAAAATTTTTTTAATTCTTTTTGTTTTACATATGCAACACGTGTTTCAGATCTTCTGGTATCTTCTTCAGGCTTGGATTGATAATATGAATATATATATATATATATATATATATATATATATATATAAAGATAAATCTAATGAGTCAGACGAACCTACTATTAGTTTTGCTTAATGCTCTTCAGGGCTAAGATCTGACTACAGAGACAAGGAGCAAGACGAATTAAATAGTACTAACCACAGTAGTCATTTAAATTAGCTGGTTCAGCAAAACTAATAGTAGGTTCGTCTGACTCATTAGATTTATCTTTATTATTTGCTCTACTTAGGTATTGAGCACTTTTTACTTATTAGCTATTCTCCTAGCGGTTATATGAATATATATATATCCTATATACATATATATACATATAAATTGTTTTTTCTTTTGGCCAAAATACTGTACCAATAGATTATTTTTTGTTGGTACGACTATCTTGATCTTTTCTTTTTTTCAAAAATTTTTTTCTCCCCGGTTGATGTTTGGTAGTATATTTTTACAATCAAACTATTTGCTGGGTTTTTTCCCACCGCGAGGATTTACCAACACGCTTGGTATATTAATATATATATATATATATATATATATATATATATATATATATAAGAGAGAGAGAGAGACAGTCAGACAGACAGACATACTTTGTTTTGAGTTGAAATTATTTTTTGTTCCCTAAGGAAAAAAAAGCATGTTTAACTAGTGGGGATTAAAATAAAAATGAAAATAAAATAAAAATTAACAATCTTCCATGAGGCACCAGACAGGAAGAACCCTATTGGCATGTGCAGCAGAGAATAGATCCCTTTCTGATGCTAAAATGAACCCTCAACCATTCCAATGCAGACCATTACTAGGAAAACACATTATTGTCTGGCTCAGGAGAAAATATCCTCTCCAAGAAATAGCCATGAACCTAAAAATAAAGTCTGATCTATGATAGTATCTTGTATCTTTGTCTCTTTTTTTGCCTTTCTTAATTTCATTTCAGCTTGACTATTAATGGAAGGAAATCCATGAGTAATGGGGGTTGAAGAAAAGAAAGCAACATACACAAAATAACCAAAGCCTAATCTCATGTTATATATACTCATATGTACCCACATCATACGTTGGGTATATAATAGAGAGAGAGACAGACAGACAGAAAGTTAGATAGAGATGATGCGAGATGGTCTTACTTGCTACATTCTGCTTCTACTTCTACTTCTTCATCTAGGTCGGCCGCCATGTTCTCTGATTGGGCTTACTATTAAAGTTTGGTTCTTCTTTGTTAATTCTTCTTTGTGCTGGGCTGGACGTTTGTAATGGATTATGAACGTCCAGAGTTTTGGGTGGACTGCTATAGAAAGAGAGGAAGAAGAAATAAGAGAAAGTAAAAGTTTTAAAAAAAGGTAGTAATGGGCACAAAATGGGTGGTCGGGAATTTGACCGAGGCATGATCCGAGGCATGAACCCTGAATGGAGAATTGAAAGCCAACCGGAAGTTTCGGGTGTTGAACCAGAAGTCACGTGGTGACGAGGAACGATGAACAACACGATCATCCTCTTTTTGATTTCTGACAGCGCAGGATTCGGATGGGCCTCTGGTCCCTAGTGTGGGATCACAGTAATTTAACAGTGTCCTCTCTCACTCTTTCTCTCTGCCTTTCCTCCTCTCCAAAACAACCCACGAGATGAGCCCGAAAATAAAAGCTAAACCCTGGGGAAGATATATCTCAAGCGTTGTATCTTCTTTTATCGACAAGACGACCGCCGCGTAACAAATACCTTTTAATGCTGTGAATTTGGAGGCACACTGACAAGCCCCGCTATACAACTTTTGGTACTGTGACCAGACATCCTCACGTTACACATTGCTTTTAATAATATAAGACTTGGTTGTTTTATGATAATAAAGCTTTATTATGCAACCCAGCCCATGATTCCAGCACAGGTGAGTTGCGAACTCTAAGAGACATCCTCTCTGATAGAGTGCTGGCTCGCATCTGACTAACTAAACTAAAACTTATTCCTACGCGTCCAATCGCGCACTTTCAAAGGTCAAATCAAAAGGTTATTAACCGTCACACCTGTCAGGTAACTTTCCATGGACCCTGTCATTTTAAGTTTAACAGACCCTATTGAAAGTTCTAACTACAGGTGTGTACATAAATCATAGGCTACTATGAATTATGTAACATCAACACATAAAATACAATACCCCATAGACACCTGCACACTTTTTAAAGTTAGTACCCTCCTTTGAATGAGGGGGGTGGGGTAGAGTCAAAATAACTTGATTCTATTAGAATTACTCTTTATCATGTAGCAGGTACCCCAACAGTGCTGGTTTAAGGTATGGACTTTAGAAGCTGCAACCGAAGGGATGTCTACCAACTGGGGAACTGTAAGAGATTAAGTGAAATGTTATTTGTAAAAATCTATATATCAATACTCGTGTTCCTTAATTGTAAGACTCTTATCATCTTGCAACACCCTCTGCTTAGAAATGAGACTGTCCAAATCATCGAAGATGAAATGCAAAAATGTAAATCCTGATTATCTGGTGTTGCTTATCTGCCAAATTCTTATTTCTTATGAGTGTCATCACCTCAGCTAAATAATGGACCATTCCGTTTCTATCATAAAGAAAGGGATAAAAAGGACATGCTACACAGAAAAAAAGAGAGTAGGAGAAAGATAGAGAGAGGGTGTGAAGGTGCAGAAGCAATAACGGTAATCTGTTTTAATCAAACATCATAAAAAGATGAAAAGTAAGAAAGAAAGTAAAAAGGAGTAAGAGAGAGTTAAATCAATATTATTTTTTTTTTTACATATTGAAGTATTTTGCAATAGCTTTTAAGTAAACATATGAGACATAATGATTAGATTATCCTAATGTGGTATATCCACAGGTCCTGCTAGTAAATTCTTTTTACTCTTGAAAATAATAGAGGGCCCTTTTTTAGGGGGGGGGTGAACCTTGAATTGTTATGGGAAGGTTTGATAATCTTTTTTTAAATTTTAACTTTTATTTTGTATTGAATTAGATTAGATTATTAATACTAGCAAAAATATGCACCCTCCAGGCACATCTATTCATGTTTTAATATAATTAAATATTATATTGAATAAGAAAAACTAATGAAATTAAATAAGAACACAAAAAAAATTACTGTTATTTTTCATCATCATCATCATCATCTCACGCAAGTAGCACGGATATCCATGACAATCTCTCGCCAACCTTCCCTATCATTCATTGCCCCTGGGAGGTCTTCTGTGCAGCAACCAGCATCCTCGCATAGTTGGTCAATGTAGGTCCTTGGTGGGCGGCCCATGTTAGCATGTCCATGTGTTGGCTTCCACAGGAGAACGTCCTAATTGATTTGAATATAAAATTATAAATATGATTGCTTTTAATATGCTTGAGAATAAAACAATAACATTAGAAATCAATAACACTAACTAATTATTTATTAAATATGGTTTTATTAAAACCATTTTGCAAATAGTTCACACCATATACTATGTACACATTTATTTCACCATGATATATAACACACATTGCAGGGTTTTAAATACATTAACAACCCACTCTTTGGAGCGAGGGTCTGGTAGCTTTGGCCACCTGACCTGTGTGTTAAATTAATGGCATGATCCCAGGGGGATATCCTCCCAGACAACACCTAACCCTTTGATTTAAAGGGGCAGGGTTGAGTTTATTGCGGAGTGCCTGAGGCGCCCTCTTTGAGGCGGAATGCTGATGGGATCAACATATGTTTTGCACCTACCATCCAATTAGCTTCAGTTCATGGATGGTCCTACATTAAAAAGACCTTGAGTCACACCTGCATATGTGGGATGTGAGTTAAATATCCACATTAATAACCCGGCTTTAGGGTTCGGGGTCCGGTGGCTTCGGCTACTGGACTATTAGTGTTAAATTAACGGTGTGATCTCAGGGGGCCCTATCCCCAGGCAATACCTGCCCCCTTGATTTAAAGGGGCAGAGCTAGGTTTATTGCCCAGTGCCTATGGCTTCAATTCGTGGGTGGCCCCCACATTAAATGAACCTTTGTGTCTGGCATAAGTGGAATGCATGGAAAATAAATTGAAACACATTGATAACATGGACTGTTTTGAGGTAAATCTATTTCCGCTAGACCTTAATAAGATGCAAATTAAGGTTTAATAATTATTATTTAATAACCATTGAGCATATAACATAAATAAGGGAATTGTGATGTTGGTGGTGACAGAGTTTTGCTTACAGACAGACTGACACATAATTTCCATTATAATAAGATTATTTTCTAAACGCTGTTTCTCAAACAATTGACCCAAACCTTTTTTAACAATGTGGAGTAAAATCACTTCTGGGGCCCCACCCATGATTAAGGGCCTTGAGATTTAAGCTTAATTAGTTTCATAGTAGATCTGCTCTAGTAAGTTGTCTTACAATACCTGTAGGCTGAGGCCTACAACATCTTGGCCCCAGCACACCAGGTAGTGAGAGACTGACCCTAATACCTTTTAATGCTACAGATTAGGTGTTGCTTTTAAGGGTGACTCCCCGAAGCTAAACCAAATAATTCTTATGGGGATCTTAAACATGTCAGGTATCAAATATAATTACACAGATTCGCTGGTTGGTTGGTTGGGTTTTATGGCATGTCAACCCTTGTTGGGTCATTTTATGCCGAAGACATTTTGTTTTATTCATTCTTGATGGGTACTCAATATTTTTAAACACATTTTTTTCCATTTAACCCATAAATGGGACACTAACAGGTACTACCACTCCCGGTCAGAGTGGACCTTGGAGTAATGGTGATGAATGAGTACTCCACGGCGGTCGGAGAGGCCCCCTCCAATCAATCAGCTAGTCACGTCAAGCCCTAGCACCTATATGATTTTCCCAACCCTATTGCCCTTATGGCAAGCCCCAACCCTTCTTTATCATATGGGTGCTAGAAGGCGGTGACTGAGGGTCTACATGTCCTGGGAATGACGTTAAACTCTATCTGATGGTGAGGTTCCAGTTTTGGAGGTTTGGGGAATGTGGAGCACCCCTTCATCACCATTGCTCCCTGGTCCACTCTGAGTGGTAGTACATGTTAGGGTCCCATCATTGACTTGACCAGCCGATTAATCAGAGGGGAGGGGCCTTTCTGGTCGTCCGTCTAGCCTAAATAAGAGCCAAAGTGGAGTGTTGCATGACAGCTCAGCCACCAGGTTTCCATCCTTAAACAACACGGGTCGCTACCAACGGCCAACACGTAGCCAGATTGGAGGGACGGGGGTCTTAATCCTTTGCAGTCAGTGCTGTCAGTTTATTCTAAAGCTCCAACCGCCGGCTCTAATTACAAAGGCGGTTGAACCTTACGTTTGTCACTAAACAACAAAGTTTAATTTAAGCTGTTCTTGTCCGTTTAATAAAATTCTATTGGTTAATTTTTTTAATAGAATTCATAGCCTAAATTCTTTTATATAAATTCTTTCAAATCAGATTGTTTTTTTTTTTCTTCCGCTTACCAACACAAAGTAAACTGAAACGGCTTAGTTTCAGATATTCCGCCATGGTGGTCAGACTTAATAACCCAAACGATCCTAAGAAAAAAGAAATCGATTTAAACTCAGAACCAAATGTCCTTCTAAAAACGTTCCAATCACTCTTTTATTGTCAACCATTTATCAATGTAGATTTAATTATTTAATTTGTTTTAGATTTTTTATTTCTGGTAATGAAACTATTTGAAAATAGTGTAACGTACGTCTACCTTTTAAAAATTGATTGTCTAAGCGAGTAACGGATAAAGTTAAACAAAAGAAAATAATAATAAATAATATTGATTAATTGTAATTATTTAAAAGGATATCAAAAACAAACATTATTATCGTTAATTCTTTTTTTCATAGACCCACAATCACACCCACACGCTAATAAAATCCAGACTAGTTCACACGACTTCCCGGGTAAAAAAGAATGAATGCTTTAACTTTTCATTTAAAAAAAATAAAATTTGAAGATCTCATTTTTTTAATGTAACATATAATAGATTTTTAAGTGTCATTTTCACCGGTATATTTTATTGTTTTAAATGTATCTAATTTCTAAGAGATTTCTGGAAAATTAAAAAAGCGAAAAGTTTGAGCCTTGTAAAAACTAACCAATCAGAAAGAGCGTACTTTCAGTGTGGACGGTTGGATTTCAAGATGGCGGGCCAGCGACAAATAACAACACTCGACACCCGAACTGAACTGGCAGAACTTGTACGGAGAAGGACCGAAATTGCGGTAAGAAACGTGTAAAACCTCACTTTGAAGTCCAAGTTTGCAATCGTTTATAATCAGGCGAACCTGAGCCTTTTAATTTTTTAAATTCACCCTTTTTTCTCATTGGCGGGAGCTTTCGTCTTCCTCTTTCTCCTTTAAACTGATCAATGTTGTTTGTTACAAAAAAATCGCTGACTGTTTCGTAAGGTTCGATTGTTTAACCCAGAAAATGTTATTTTTAAATTATTTGGACTTTATTCAGTCTGTTCAGGTTTCTAAGAGCATTTTTTATTATTATTTTGCGCATGCGATTCGAATTTCATTTGTTGATAGATTTTCTATTCAGATCTGTTTTTAATTTCGCGTGTAGTTCCTTCTCGGGTTTTGTGGTCGGGTTTACTGCACGGCTTCGTTATCTCTGAATTTTTGTTTATTTCAACTATTTTTCTGATTTCCATTTTTTTTCTGATATGCTGAAACGGAAATATAAAATTCAAGAATGCTTTTATTTTATTATTTTGATGGAAAAGTAAAGTGAAAGCTAAGATAAACTTAATTTTATTTCCTAATCTTTAATCGTGTGAAATTTTAAGGCACGAGTTACCTCCCTTTAAATTGATTTTAAAGTTTTAAATAAATAAATATTTCTATTAAAAAAAAAATTATATATTTAAAAATAAAGATTATAACTCGTATTTTATAAATAATTTACTTAAAAAAAAACTAAAATAATATCTATATAGTATTTGTAATTTTTTCTTTTATTTGGTAACTTTATTTTTTAAGATAATATTTTTAATTTTTTAATTAATAATAAATAAAAATAAATAAGTGAATCGTCTATTTAAAAAATATAACTATTTTTAATAACTATTTGACAAATCAAATTAATTGCACCTTTTTATCCTGTTTTGTTTGTTTTTTTTACAAATGAAAATGAATTTTGAAAGAAATAGTTAACTCACCAAAATATTAGTTAAATGTAATTTTTTCATAATTAATTATTATTTCGGTAAACACGAATAAAGTGTATTTTTCTTTTTAATGTTTGATGTAAAATTTCCGATTTTCTACAAAATCAAACGGAATCTGCAAGTAGAATTCTGCAAAATTTGTTGTTGATTTTATCGCAATAGGATCGTTCTTAAAAAACCACGTGGGTGAAATGAGGTCTGTTTTTGTTTATGTCTCAACTGATTTGTTGGCGGCTGTTTTAAAAAAATAAAGTTTTTCTCGTTACTTTTATTTTTGTTTTTCTTGCAAATGTAGATAAAGATTACTTTTCCATTACACTGTCTTATTTGCTAAAGGAGATTTACTTCTTACGTATTTGAATATAAAAATCATTTTGGATTATTTGGATTATTCCTCCTTCGATGTACCCTCCGGCCTTCTTCAGGTGTTTCTTGTCGAACTCAAGAACCTTGTCAAACTCGGGAAGCTTTCATGGAACTTCAAACCGAACCCTTTATTCAGTCGACGGAGATAAACTATTTTCATTCAATTAACTATGGACACATGGCGCAACGGATATAAGTGTTGAGTTAATACAGTTCTAAGTGACAATCATCTGTAGACTGCAATTAACATAGCTTAACACTTTGTAGCCGGTAATGTTTAACGAAATGAGAACAGTCTACACCGGTGGATTGAAAGGATTCGGTTTGAAGGTCCCCGAGTTCGACAGGAAACACCTGAAGAAGGCTGGAGAGCACATCGGTCGAAATGTTGTGTATATAACAATAAAGATGAGGACAATAGTCTAAATAATCCAAAATAATGCAAATTATCAAGACTCATCTGAAAAATTCAGACAAATAAAATGATTTCCCATCTTTAAATCCCTGAAATTTTCTGACGACCCAAAATGTCATTAATTTAGCGGGTACTGTTTGTTCACTTATTCATCTTGTCTTGTATTTTATCTTTTCATAGATAAAACGGACAGTACCAACGAATAGGTACTTAGTTATTCAAAAAAGACATGATCCTAAGAGGAATGTGCTGGCGTATGTGCTGGCCTCAATTGGAATGTAGGGTATTATTGCATAAATGCATCCTGGCCTCTTTCCTGCCCTAAAAACGCAACGATGTGCCTGTTGAAAATCCAGCCTGTGCTACTATTAAACTACCTAGCTGTTTGAAGGCATTTTTTCCGAAAAGTTAATGCGATATGAAAGCGATATTTTACCCTCCCCCAAGTCTTTTCTCAACAAGTAAATGTAAATATTTCACCCCCCCCCATAAAAATATTTTTAGCAGTTTAAAGGCATTTTTATCGACAAAAAAACTTTTTTTTAGTGGTTTGAAGTCATTAAAAGTAAGCCAGCACCCAGGATTTTTATGGACAAGTAAATGTAAATATTTTAATAAATAAATTTTTTTTTTTTTTTTTTTTTTTTTGCATTTTCATTTAAAAAAAATTCAAAACAACTGTCACAAATTTTTGAATAAATACGACCGAGTTTTGAAAATAAAAACAATCAATCAAAAAAAATGATTTTTTGAGAATGATAAAGATATGATCAAATCGATTGTGTGTTTGTGTAACTATGTGCGTATTAGTTGGTTGTTTATGTGTGTTATCTATAAGGGTGGATGTGCCTTGTTCTGACACAAGTGTGTATGCTAGCTTGCATGCACACACAAACGCATGTAAAAGGCACGGCATCACGCTCACACATACATGTGTATTTGTGTATAAATTTTTGTGCTTGATGTTCATGTTTGTTGACTTATGAGCTTTTGTGTGATTATTAGTGAGTGTGTGTGTTAATGCATGGCAGGTCTCGTGTTCAATATTACTAGAATATTTAAATGAGAAAAATTCTAAGAGGCGTTTTTATTGTTATAATTAGTAAGAAGTTGATTGATTTGGGATGCAAGGGTTGGTTGAGTCTGCTCCATCCAACAAATTCACCTGTGTTGAATTCATGAAAAGAGTAACAAGGGAATAGGAAATTCACAAGTAGTTCCCAAACCCTGCATGTATATCCCAGTCAGGGGAAGGAGATGCCCTTGTTTGCCGTAGATTTTTACAGATACAATGACAAATACATCAAAAGCTGTTGATTCCTGACAATTATAGAGATGCCCTTTGGATTTTCACCAGAGTTCCTTTAGCTGGGTTATGGCCCTAATACTACTAGGTCTCAGACCAATCTACCTTGGGAGGCCCTACCAGAAATTTGAGTTTCAGACGGCATGGCTCTGACACTACCATCCTGTCACCACCCTGCCACAGTGAGGAGGGGTTGGACTTTAAGGTGGAACAAATATTTAAATTTTACCATTTTAGATGAAAGGCACTTTGCATGGTATAATGGTTAGTGAACTAGACTAGCAGATTTATTTTTAGTGTGTTCAATTTTCACTTGGTGCTCCATACAACTGGCCTTGTGCCAAGTAAAAGTTAATTTAATGATTACTTGGACTCTAGTTGAATCAAATGACAATTAGCCCTAAAATCTTTATTCATAGTGTCGGCCAAAGTAAATCCAATTTTACAAAAAAATAGAAATCTGTCCATTTTTTTTTCTGCCGCCCTGTCATCTGGGGCTGTAGAATACACCGACTGCACCTCTGCAGGGATAAAATCCCCTCAATGGGGCTACATTGGCTGTGGGTGGCGACCTTTGATGCTTAAGGAAGGAATCCTGGTGGCTGAGCAGTCAATAACATACAACACACCACTTTGACCTTTACTAGATAGGTGGTCGGAGAGGCCACCTCCAATCAATCAGCTAGTCATGTCAAGCCCTAGCACCTATATGATTGTCCCAACCCTATTGCCCTTATGGCAAGCCCCAACCCTTTTTATCATATATGCTAGAAGGTGGTGGCTGAGGGTCTTAGTGTCCTGGGTATGATGTCAAACTGTATCTAGTGGTGAAGTTCCAATTCTGGAACTCTGGGGAATGTGAAGTATCCCTTCTTCACAATTACTCTCAGGTCCACCCTGACCTGGAGTGGTAGTACCTGTTTGGTAGTATTAAAAAGAACAAATATCCATCAAGAATGAATATAACAAAATGTCTTTGGCATAAAATAAAACAAACCATTTTTTTCTGTCCTATTGGGTGGGGTTGTAGACTACATGACTGCACCTCTGCAGTAATCCTGAGGAGATGATTGCTGGTGTGTGTGACCTGTGTAATAAGTGGTTCTGTGACATACAATACTCTACTTCAGCCCTTACTTGAGCTAGACAGGTGGTCATAGAGGTCTCTTCTGATCAATTGGCTGGTTAAGACAAGCCCTAGCACCTATATGTTTGTCCCAACCCTATTGCCCTTATGGCAAGCCCCAACCCTTTTTATCATATATGTGCTAGAAGCTGGTTGTGGGTCTTAATGTCCTGGGTAGGACATTAAATTTTATCAGATGGTGAAATTCCAATTCTGGAGATCTGGGGTATGTGGAGTACCCCATCTTCATTATTACTCCCAGGTCCACCCTGACTCTGAGTGGTAGTACTGTTTAGGGTCCCATCTGTGGGTTAAATGAAAAAAATTAGTTTAAAAAAATTGAGTACATATCAAGAATGAATAAAACAAAACATCTTCGGCATAAAATAACCCAAGGGTTGACAATCCATAAAATCCAACCAACCAACCAACAATTAATGGTTAAAGATTAACTATCTTATAACTTCTATAAATATATGAGGGTTAGTCCAGAAGTAATGCCATTTTGTTTAGGACAGGTATAATTACCAACACAGGAACATGTATCATACATTAAAATGAAGCTGGTCCTCTGTGGATCACATCCTTACTTCTGTACATAGTCACCGTTTCTCTCAATAGCAATGTTCCACCTTCAAATGAGAGCATGTATCCCTGCCCCGTAAAATTCTGTTGACTGTTCTTTGAGCCACTTCTTCACTACAGATTTCATTTCCTCTTCACTGGAATAATGTTTGCCTCTCAAACCCTCTTTCATGAGGCCGAAGATATAATAGTGATTATTCCACTCGCCCTCGTATGTTTAACAAAACATTTCAATATTAAAAAGATAACTTTGAAGAAAATAGCATTTGGTTAGACCCAATCCATAGGCCTTATATTTGACACCCATTGTTTAAAAGGCTAAAGGTTCCCTACGGTTGGGCTAGTCAGTGATGATAGCAACCATCATTCAAAAAGTTAAATGGTGAGAATTCTAAAGGCTTCAAAGAGAGATTCTCTTTTCATTATGACATCTTTTTTTATTTATATTTTCTAGGAAACCTTGGCTAACTTGGAAAGGCAAATTTATGCATTTGAAGGCAGTTACTTGGAGGACACTCAGCTATACGGAAATATAATCAAAGGATGGGATAGATATTTAACAAATAACAAGTAAGTTAATTTTTCTTTTTCTTTTTCCTTTTCCACTTTGATTCACTTATAAGTTTTTTTATCTGCATATTAATACTTGTGTTCCTTAATTGCACAACTATTATCATCTTGCAACACCCCCCCCGGTTAAAAAGGAGACCGTCCAAATCGTCCAAGATGAAATGCGAAAATGTAAATCCTGATAATATGGTGTTGCTTATCCGCCAAATTCTTATTTCTTATGAGTGTTGTCACCTCAGCTAAATAGTGGATCATTCTGTTTTAATTATAAAGAAAGAAAGAGAGAAAAAGGACATGTTACACAGAAAAAATATGTTAAGAAAGAAAGAAAGAGAGTAGGGGAAAGATAGAGGAGGTGAGTGTGTAGAAGGAATAACGCTAATCTGTTTCAATCGAACATAATGAAAAGATAAAAAGAAGGAAAGAAAGAAAAAAAAAGTGAGAGAGTTAAATCCAGATTATTATACTTTTTACATATTAAACTATTTTGTAATAGCTTTTAAGTAAACCTATCAAACGTAATTAGTTAGAATTATTATTTTTGTTGTTATAAAAAAAACAACAATAATCACCTACATTTATCCAAATATCTGTCCAGATGTAGAAGAAAAGAAAAAAAAGATTTTACATTTCAAATGTTTTCATTATAATTCTTTGTTGATAAGGTACAATAAAATATTTATTCTTTTTTTCTCTTTTTAGAAACACAAATAGTAAAGCAGATAAACGAAATCGAAAATTTAAAGAAGCTGATCGATTGTTCTCAAAGTCTTCAGTTACCTCTGCTGTGGTGAGTAAATTCTTCATTGTTCCTTCTCCTCTGTGTGTTTCTCTTTCTTTGTTAATCAGCAGAGAAAATGGTATTTATAAGTTGAGTTCAAATTCAGGATGTAGCTGATTGCTTCATTTTGCATTTATATCTTTAAAAAAGGCATAATGTTGGATTATCTAGTAGGTATAAGTTGTATGAAATGTCACCACTTATATTTATAGACTGTCCCAAGTAGCAAGAGATGGATTGACCAATGAAAAAATGACAAAAATGTATTTAAGTATGTTGATAAATTGTCCTAAAATCAGTTGCTGACTGGACCCCCCCCAGAATCAATGCTACAGACCACAAGGAGTAACTGATTTAACAATCTTTTTGTTAAGTATCTGGTTGGCATCCTAGGTTCCAGATGTAATAAGTAAGCAAGCCAATAAGAATCTGGTGTTCTTTGTAAGTCCTACGTCCAAGAGAATCCAAATGTCAATGAAATAAGCTCAGAATGGTGGCTCTATTAATACAGCAGAAGCAGCAGCAGCAGCAGTGCCAGTGATTGGACAATAGAAATCTACCCCAGGTCACGTGGTAGTCAACGAGTCTATATTTAGGAGTGACCATTTGCCCCATGCCTTATATCAAATACTTCAACACGCCCCCTTTTTTGATATAAATGGGGCTATTCCATTCAACAATATTATATCTCTCCATTGAGGAAATTTACAATCGATTACAATCGACAAATCATTTCATTCAGAGAATGTTTACAATAAATTCATTAAGAAATTTGTACTTTCAATTTTATAGTAAAAGCACAAATACTATTACTAATCTAATATTCTACTTAGCCTACTTTGTAAAAAAAAAATATTAATTATTATTATTATTTTTCCTACTCCTAACGTTACTGTCCAAAGTTAGTATTGGCCACTTTTTGGGTTTTTGTTTTGTTTTTTTTTTTTTCTTTTTTTTCTTTTTTTGATCTTTTTTTTTTGTTTGGTTTTTTTTTTTTTTTTGGTGGTGTTAATTCAAAAGAATACGGTACTATACAGTACAATACAGCTAATTAATACAAGTTAATGGATTAGTAACTTATTGAACAGGTTTAATGTCATTGCCAGGACATTCATTTTTGGGGGATCTTACCCTCTGCATGAATACAGTCGGATTATTCTACAGCCCAAACCGACAGGGCAAAATCTTAAGTTTAATTTTGGGCCCCCCATGATATCTCTTTTAAAAGCATTCAGCTTTATCCTGTTCAACGATCCTGTGAACAGATCTGAAATGTTGATCTTACCCCTCTTTAATTTCATTCCTTATAAATTGATATTTTATATCAATATGTTTTGTTTTCTGGTGTATGAGGGGGGTTTTTGCCAGTAGTATGCTCGACTGACTGTCACAATAAATAGTTACAGGGTTTTTAACACTAATGTTTGTAAATATAGGGCTTCGCGGACTGTTACCGCCATATTAACAAATTTGGCCTCACATGTTGACAAAGAGACCACTGGTTGTTCTTTAGACTCCCAGGAAATGCTCGAGCCTTCGTCCGATAATTCAAAACAGTATCCTGGTATACTTTTTCGGTCACCTGAACCTGCCCATTCGGCATCACATAATCCTGTTCAAACAGGTAACTCTGGAAAATATTATTCCAGGAACGCCCACTTTGTTTATCATACTCGATAAAAATACCCTCCTTAGAACGAGGATCCAATTTCTTTTTATTTTGCACACAGCAAAAACAAGTCGTCCCAAAAATATGCATACGACTTAAATTCGGTCTAGAACCAGTAAAAACTTCAAACTTTGCCACATTGGCTTACATCTGCTTAGTATTGTTTCGTAACTAGCAGAGTATCAGATTCATGGGCTAGAAAATATAACATCATAAGTCCAGAAAAATCGTCAATAAATTTACACCATACCTTAAATTGGATTTTCCAACATGTTCAATTGGACCAGCTGTCGCAAAAACGAGCGACAATATCTTCGTATCTCTTTTCTTTAACACTTTGTTTTTAGTCTCGGCCATTTTTTCCTGAATACATATATTACAACAGTTAGTTTTTAATGAGGGGGGTAAATTTCGTTTTCCTTACATTTACTACTTTTGGCAGTTTTTTGATATCACTCATTTTACAGTGTTCCAAGACTATACCACGGATTAATATTATATTTCGCAGTCTCGGAGGAATTAATATCTTTTTAAATAATACAAACAGCCCATTCTTACTATATTAAATATAGTACCATTTGGGTAGATCAACTTTGATGTTTTGTGTCCAAAATTCATGTGGGCCCCGGAAGCCGTAGCTGCCCTTACTGAAAAGATGTTTTGTTTAAAAGTGGGGATATATAATGCCCCTTTCAAAATGCTTTCGCAAATTTGACCTTTACTATTTTTCAAATATACACGCGCGTCTCCGCGTTTTTGTACTAAGCCAGTGGATTGACTTCCATCAGCCAATTCCACGAAGTGATTCTCAGGTTGAAAATTGGGGTCCCAACTGATAAATTTAGTTTTATCGTTGATGACATGTTGAGTGGCCCCGCAATCAACGAGCAAATGTTCTTTATGTGCTAAAGAATCATATCCAGCAGAAAAGAAATATGTCTTTTTTCTTTGGGGGGAATATTTAACATTTTGACAAAAGTCTTTCTTATTCCTGCAATCATAGGACATATGGCCCTTTTTCTGACAAACATAACAAATAATATTTGTTTTTGTTGGCGACTTCTTGGTATCCTTCCAATGTCTGCCCTGATAATTTTGGTAGTTGGTATATCTAGTTGATCTGCCCTCATAGCGAGGGTTGATTTTACCCTTTTTGAATTGGGTCTTTAGTTGTATAGTTCTATTTTCTGGTTCCCCAGAGTACATACTTTCTGTTTCCTCATAACTACGAAGACTGACTTTGAATTCCGTAAACGTCATAGTCTTATCCCTTTGGGTTATTACTGTTGCAAAGGGTTTAAAATTTGAAGGCAGGCCTTTCAATACCATAGCGATCAACAATCCATTGCTTACAATCTCCCTGGCCTCCTTTAATGAGCAAGCAATGCTCTCAGTTTGGATTATGTAATCAGTAATTGATTCATAATCGTTTCTACTCAACGAACTTAATTGTCGATACAACCCCACAATTCTTGGTTTGCCTTTTGACAAATAGTGGGTCCTTAATATCTCCATTGCTTTTCTACCATTATCACGAGCCTCTCGCATTACGAGTGAGAGACTTCGATCATCCAAGCATTGTATTAATTCTGCGTATATTGCAGCGTTTTTATCTACGAAAACTGGGTCCTCCGGGTGGTCAGATGGTGCATTGATTATATCATGCAGTTGAAGGGTTCGAAGGTATCCATTGAACTTAGTTTCCCAAATTTCGAAGCCGGCATCATTGCCATTGAAAAAGATTCGTGCGCGACTGGTTCCATAACCTGTTAAGTATCTGGTCGGCATCCTAGGTTCCAGATGTAATAAGTAAGTAAGCAAGCCAATAAGAATCCGGTGTTCTTTGTAAGTCCTACGTCCAAGAGAATCCAAATGTCAATGAAATAAGCTCAGAATGGTGGCTCTATTAATACAGCATAAGCAGCAGCAGCAGTGCCAGTGATTGGACAATAGAAATGCCTTCGGTGGTCACGTGGTAGTCAACGAGTCTATATTTAGGAGTGACCATTTGCCCCATGCCTTATATCAAATACTTCAACACTTTTTACCAAGGAATACAACAGATTGACTGACAAGGTGTATTTATGGACACTACATTCTTTCTTCCTTATAACTACTAAGAAATAAAAAGAAAAAATAATAAATAAAATAAAATGAAATGAATTTTTTATTCTATTTTTTTAATTATTTTTTACTTATTTCATTTTTTTTATTTCATTTTATTTTTATTTATTTATTTATTTATTTCATCTGGTCACCATGTAGCATGTTTTTACATATAAGTCTTACATTATAAAATTCCATTGTGTGAACACACTTCACATTATATAAACACTGAACGAGCTACCGTTTTAATATTTCAATATTTGCCCGTCTGATGATTGCATAATATGCATGAAACTGTAGTTATGGAAAATTAACACTATAATATTTCATGTTTGATTTTAAATCTGCTCTGCTATTTTAGTATTGAGCACCTTTTCACATCATGTTGTGTTAGTAGCACGCGTATCCATGACAATCTCTCGCTAACCGTCCCTTTCATTCATTGCCCTTGGAAGGTCCTCTGTGCAAAGCTGGTCAATTTGTTTAAGATCACATGCAACATTCTTGTGCAGTTCCCATTTGGCTTATTCTCTAGCTGCCTCATTAGGGTCCAAGTGGTGCAGCCGTACAGTTGCACTGATAAAACTATGGCTTGGAAGAATTGTCACTTTAACTTGATAAGTTAAAGTGACAATATATATATATATATATATATATATATATGTGTGTGTGTGTGTGTGTGTACACACAATTGTTTCACAAATCATCTTACCTGCGCAAATGCTTCCCATTTAACACATAAAAAAAAAGGATTTATATTATTCAAAGTTGGTCAGTTTTTGTGGCAGTAGGTAGTTCTAAGAGGAACTCTTTTGAAACAAAAAAAATCTGATAGAAAAATATCATATTTAGTGCCTATATTTTTTGTCAAAAATTAAATGTGGTAATTGCCAATGTTGTTAAAACATCTTTGGAAGTCTAATTTAAAAAAAATGCAGTAATCTTCTCTAACCAGATAGTCATTCAAAGGGCACTGTTTAATGACATATTGTTGGAGATTAGATTTCACATGAAGATTTCAATACGTTTAGAAACTAAAATTAGTAAACGCTTAAGATAATTCCATTTCAAGTATTTATCCAATCCTTCCACCACTAGCAGCATGGGACGACATGTCAATTTTTAAGCTGATTCAAACTGGTTTGAATTCAGTTTTCCTTCTCCTATAATGGTTGCCTACCAAGGCAAAAGAACCCTGTCTTCTCTACTATTCACTCATAGTCTTGTTCAGGATTTCATTTCCTGTGATAATATAGTGGACACAATCTGTCCCCCCCCCCCTACTAAAATGACATAAGATCACCCGTGTTCTGAACAGTGCAAAACTGCAAGATTCTGTGCACTGGAATTTGCATGAGATCTTTAAGAACTGAAATAAAATGTGCTGAATTTTTTGGGGGAGGGGCAGTTGTAAAAAAAAAAGTGTTCAACAGAGGTAGTGACAGGTGTTCGCTGACGGAAAATTAGGATTACCTTTCAGTGGCAGGCGTTTTCTAATGAAGTAGATATTGTTATTCTTCAGATGATAACCATTACACTAAGTGCACCTCCCATTAATTCTGCTTGAAAAGAAATCAAAACAGAAGTCTTTGGAATTATTAATAAACTTGAAATAAGTAATTTATTATGATGGCATTATTGAAATCCGTGAAGATGTTGTAAAAATGGAAGTCTGGTATTTTGTTTACTTTTGAAATTATTTTATATCCATTGCTTTTCTGAATTGTGTTTTTTTACATTCTTGTTTTTTTATAATCATTATTTCTAGGCCGTAAGTGGAATAGCAGATAACACAGAAAAAAGTAAGTGGATTCCTTTTATTTAAATCTATACAACTATCCTGAATTTTGTGTGTCCAGGGATTACTGCTAAAAAGAAAGTACCAACAACCTGACATTTTTTTCTCCCATGGATATTGACTTTACCTCAAGTTTCAATATAGATTACACAAGGTTTGACCTCTATGTCAGGAGAGTGTCCCCATAATGTAGTTGTTAACGTGTTGAACTGCATCTTCGTAGTGAGTGAGTTCGCACTCTAGTCGCATGCTTAAGTTCACTTTTCAACTAATACCCTTTGGAATGGTATGCCCCCCCCTCATCCCCCAGTTATGAGTTAAATAATACCACTACTGTTAGAAGAAAGGGTTTAGCTCAGTTGGTAGAGCACCTGGTTCGGAATCACAAGGATCTGGGTTTGATACTGGTCCACGCCAACTCAGTACATGAGTAGCACAGATTGGGTTATCTGATCTGTCTAGTAAAGTGGGAAGCTGATGGTAAGTGTGGTGCTCTACCTCAGCAAAAAAACAAAAAACAATCGCTCTAATCTAGTGCTTGCAAAAAGGTGATAGACTCCCTAACTGTCCAGTTTATACTGACAAAACGGCACTCCACCAACAACAACTGTTCTACAAATATGGCTTTAGCATTAAATAACCCAAGAAGTTTGATAAGCCACTTAAAAAACCAAAGAAGCCAAATCAAAATATGCCATTTCTAAACAAATGAAGTCAGATAGAAAATTTGATATAAATACAAAAAAAAATTTTAACCTCCTAAATGAATGAGATCAATTCCATGTTTTACATGGCCAGCTCTATGTTGGACATTGATGAGTAACTAGTGAAAAAGGACTCCACATATTTGAAAGAATGAAAAAAGCAGTGGCAAACTAGAAACTAATCTGAATTTTTCTTTAAAACTTTTTGTTGTCTATTTATATGATGTTCATATTTCTATAGTCATAAAATCTTGCTAGCATCTCATTGTGAAATGATTAGCAAGATAATCTTACTATTGAGTAATGAGTTTGATTCTCACTGAGTGCTGCATATTTGTAGTCTTGTCTCAAAATCTGCTTAGTTTTTTGAGGACTCTCATCATGGTGTGATGGCTAGCAAGCTAGTCTTTCACATCAATTATAAGAGCAATTACAAAGGTAAGGTCTCCTAAATATTTAGAAATCACAGGAATGTGTATTGTTAATGATATTTACATCATTTTAAAGTTTGAACATGTATCTATTTTTCTACATAATCCCCTTTTTGGTTGATGCAGTTTTGTATGTCAATATCATATCAGCTCACTGCCATGGGATTAAGGAAGCATTGAAATTGCCTAAATTGTTGCAAAGTCCCTACATCACTTGTGGATGTCCATGATATCCATGCAGGGCCCACCATACACTTCTGTTAATTGGCGATAAAATTCAATGATTTTAATACCTTTTTGCATTCAAAAATCAAATAACTGCTTGAACTTCACACTTGGCGGTGAGAGTGTTAATTGGGAACTCCATCAGAAATGCCTGCCAAGCCAATACTGAGCATAGCAGCAAGGCATGTGCAGGGGCAGGCGCAACAAATGCAATAGTATTGCCAATAGCTGCACAAAGTCTCCCTGTGTCGCTAACACTTTGGAGACCATAGTTTTGGGATTACCCTTGAACTACTGAATAATGAGTTTGATTCTTACTGGGGGGCTTTGTGCTGAATTTAAGCTATGCTTAGTTTTCTTCCTCACTAGGTCCCCTATACCCATAGTAAATAAATATAAAATGCTACTAAAAACATCTTATCAATGAAATTTGGTGTCTGTTTGTAACCAAAACTATGTCACTGCTTATGTCACAATACCCTCAGGAATTACGTAAGTTCATCAATGAGTCAAAATCATTAATACATAGAATAAATCTTTTTTTAACAATGTCTCTATGAAAATCTGAGTCAGATTTGCCTCAAAACAGCCCATGTTATTAGTGCATTTAAAATCCTGCAATGTGTCTTATATATCATTAAGAAATAAAGGTTTACATATCATATGGTGTGGTTAATTTGCATACTGGTTTTAACAAAACTGGGTTTAATAGATAATTACTTGGTGTTATTGATCTCTAACATTATTGTTTTATTCTCTAATGTATCAATCCTATGAATGATTTTATATAGAAACCAATTAAAAAAAAAAAAATTAAAATAAGTAATCTTTTTATATGCGTTCTTATTTAATTTCGTCAGTCTTTCTAATTTAATATATTTCATTACATTAAAACTTAAATACTTACGCCCGGAGGGTGCATATTATAATTATTTCATCAAAACTTTTATTTTTTCCCAAGTATTTCTAGTTGGAACTATTTCCAAGTGTCATTTATTTATGAAATGCATTTGACAATCTTTTTCTCTGGATGATGATCTTCTTGTTGTTGTTGTAGGAGAAGCTGCAAGTCCAATGACAGAGACAAGCCAACCAAGTCAGCCTGAGGCAAACAATGATTCCTCTACTTCAAATGGTCAAGTGAGCATAACAGCCACCTCCACAGCCGCCACTACCACGACGACTACTACAAGTAGCACTACCAGCAGCAGCAGCAACAATAACAACAATAACAACCCCACCACCACCGCCAGCAGCAACAACAACAATAATAATACCAACAACAACAACAACAATAACAACAACAGTAATCATGCACAATCACAGAATCATTCAGGAAAAGTCACAAAAAATGCCATCAGACATAAAAAAGGAAAAGCAAAATCCCGACATAAGTAAGAATTTACTTATATCTATCTATTTATTTATTTATTATTTATATATCTATCTATTTATTTTTTTTTAGTTTGTTAAAAAGGAATGTGCAACTTACGACTAGTTTCTCTGAATTTTTTAGATGAGGTTTGATAATTTGGATTATTTGGACTATTGTCCTCATCTTTATTGTTATCTACACAACATTTCGGCTGATGTGCCCTCCAGCTTTCTTCAGGTATTTGTCCAATTGAACACATGGCATAATGGATATAGGTGTTGAGTTGATACAGTTCTAAGTGACAGTTATCCCTGGGCTGTAGGTTCAATCCTGGCCAAGTGCGACAGTAACATAGAATAATTAACACAGTTTAACACTTGTACCTGGTCATGGTTAATGGCAAGGGTACAGTTTACTCTCCACCCCCCCCTCCCCCGATTGAATAAAGTTCCGGCAAATTTGGCAAATTGCTGTATGTTTGTCCTCTGTGTTTTCTATTGACTATTGTCTCTTCTTTCAATCCAGCCTCTACTCAGTTGGTAGAGCATCTGTCTAGGAACCACTATGCTGGTCCCCGCCAAGTTTGTGTATGAGTAGCACAGCCTGGGTAATCTGATCTGTATGCTTAAAGTGGGGAGCTGATGGTAGGTGTGGCACTCCACCTCAGCACAAAAAAACCCCAATCTCCCTGGTCTAGCACTAGTTAAAAGGGGATAGACTCCCTCGCTGTCTGGCTGATACAAACAATAGACCACTCTGCCAACGTTACTTATTTCAATCCAATAGGGCTTCTTCCTTCATAGCCATCTGATCGCTTTTATACTGGAACCACATGTATTTACTTACCCAATTGACACTGGCAGAATGTGTCTCAGTGTTTACACTATTATTAGCACTATGTTAAATGCAAACAGCCTCATCCAGGATTTGAACTCATCTTTCCATATTGATTTCCTACAATGGTAACCATTACACCATGTGCCACCATTTGTTGGTATATTACCACGATCCTGAAACTAAGGCTTGTTCAAATAAAAAGATGAGTTTTAAAAGTGCTTCAGCCAATGGAAAACTCACTGGAGTTAGTGTATTGAATGCCAATGGGATTATTTTGAAGAAAATTGTTCCATCCATTGTTTATTATTTTAGTAGATACAACTTCATTCTTGATACTTTTTAACACACTTTATATATCTATGTCGTAGTTTTTTTTTCTTTTCAGAACAAAATATTTCTTTCAATGCAATATGTAAAAATTGCTAGAAAAAAACTATCAGCCCTTAAAAAAAACAAACTAATCCTAATTTTAATGTGTTTTAATTTTCTTTTTCAGAATGGAAGCCAAAATACGTAAAACCAAAGAGGTAAATTATTTTTATGCTAGTAAACATAAATCAGAAGTTATCTCCCTTGGTTTATCGCTTTTAGTAAGATGTTCATTTTATCATTTGTTGATTTGAACTTAAGTTGGAAACGTAAACCTAGATTTTAATTTAGAGCAGTTGGTCTCTTCCACAAATATTCATTTGTATGATTTTAATTTAATTGTATAAATATTAATGTTGAAACATTTAAAATAATTATCTATAAATAATGGAGATTTGGTCTCTTATTTGTCTGTAACTGAAACTGTCACAGTCATTTCAGGAATTAAGTTAATCAATGAATATTACTACATAAAAATATAAGAACAACTGTATTATATATATATATATATATATATATATATATATATATATGTATGTGTGTGTGAAAATGGAAAAGGAAATGAATCCGACAATATGAGGAAAAATGAGTAAAGAAAAGAAATGTAGATAGATAAAATGAATTTAATCGATATCACTTACACATGTGTTTCGGTCAGTTTATGAAAATATTTTGCACACATAGAAGATTCGACCTTCATCAAAGTGAACATTTATTTTGAATGAAAAATAAATGTTCACTTTGATGAAGGTCGATTCTTCTATGTGTGCAAAATATTTTCACACACATAAACTGACCGAAACACATGTGTAAGTGATATCGATTAAATTCATTTTATCCATCTACATTTCTTTTCTTTACTCATTTTTCCTCATATATATGTATGTATATATATATAAAAAGTAGTACACAACATTTGATGCTCCACAGTGTTTTTTTTTAAAAAGTTTCAATAAATACATGCCCGGTATTATTGATTTATATATAGTTTGTTTTATTTTAATTTATAATTATATTTAATTTCAAAGTTATTTAACGTATAGTTTTATGAAATTATTTATAAACAAGGAATAGTTATATATTCTCCTTCCACATTGAATTTGAAAATGTTTATCTATTTAACTGAATCCTGGTTACTTTAGTACATGTCCAACAATTCAAAGATCTATTTACATTTTTTCACATTGTCATCTGTCATTTTGAGACCTCCAATTTGATATTTCAACACAATGAAACTTTAATAAAAGGTTAATATTATTGTCAAAGTTTTTGGACCATTCAAAAGAAGAAACATGAAAAAAAACTGATAATTTTTAGAAATATTTGTTATCCTCTGAAAATATAAGTAATGATTCCTATGTTGACTCACATCATCATAGGTACATTTTGGAGGTTGAGTCTTCTTACTAATAATTTGTAATTTATTTTTGCCTTACAAATAGAAACTGAGTGGCATTTAACATGAAAGCAGTGATGTGTCAGGTCGCTCAGTGTGCTACTAGTACTATGTAACCCAGTACTACCTGTTTCTGAGTCAGATCATTGGTGACTAAACCAGTAACCCCACAGACTTTGTCTGGTGAGGAGGGTGGCTAGACACTCTGCAGGACAAAAAACAAGACCTGTAAAAGGGTGTAGGAAACTTTTTACTCAATGGCCATCTAGCACATTATTTCTAAAGTCCAACCGATCCTTATCATGACAGGATCTTGTAAACTTAGTAGTGTCAGAATCATGCCGTTGGGAACTTAAGTTCCTGCTAGAATCACCCAAGGCAGACAGGTTTGGCCCCTAGTTGTATTAGTGCCACAAGACAGGCAAAGGAACACTAAAGAAAATCCAAAGGGCATCTCCATCATTGTCAGGAATTTTGGCGTACTTGTCACTGCATCTGTGGAAAATCTGTGGTAAACAAGGGCATCTCCTTCCTTTGACCGGGGGGTTTGGGGACCACTTGTAAATTTCCTATTCCCTTGTTACTCCTTCCATGATTTCACCACAGGTGAATTCGTTGGATGGGGTCGGCTCAACTGACCCAGGGTGAATGCCGTCACAGAAACAGAAAGAAAAGTGATATTTCACTGAAAAAAAAAATGTCACACATTAATGTAGATGGAAACTTGCTGGATGTTTAGAGACCAAACATTGTGTGTGAGCTTAGGTTGTGGGTAATGAGTTTCAGCACTGGAGACAATGATATGAATGTTACTCTGGCTGACTTTCAATTGGTGTTGAAAGATGGATTACACAAACAGCATTTTCCTTTCAACAATGCCATAATTACAGCTGTGAATAAAAAATAAAAAAAAAGAATTTAAAAAAATGGGATGCCTCTGTTGGTGTAGATTTTAGGGTCACAGCCTGCAGACTCTTGTTCACCACTGGAGTGATTATGTGGAGAAAAAAAATCTTCTCTTCTGTAGCTGAAAACTTGCTCTGTCTTTCAATGGTGCAATTTTTCTCCCAGGGTTGGTTTAGCTCAGTCGGTAGAGCATCCGCACAGGAATTGCCAGGTTACAGGTTTGATACAGACCCTTGATGACTCAGTACATGTAGCACAGCTAACGTAATCTGATCTGTGTGGTAAAGTGGGAAGCTGGTGGTAGGCGTGGCACTCCAACTCAAAACATTTTCCCTGGTCTAGTGCTATTGAACACTCGATAGACTCCCCCACTGTCCAGCTGTTACAGACAATCCAAATGAGTTTTCATAAACAAAAGAAACTGGAATCAAGAGGAGCAATGATAATATGAGTTAAAATTGTTTTGTTTGTTTGTTTATTATGGCATATCAACCATGGTGGGTCATTTAATGCAAAGTTTTGAAAGATTTGTAGCAATAGTTTAGAAGAAAATTTTTTAAACTCCTTTTTTTTTTTTTGTAAACAAATTTTCTATTTAACCCATAGGTACTACCACTCCAAGTCAGAGTGGAACTGGGAGCAATGGTGATGTAGGGGTACTCCACATTCCCCAGAGCTCCAGAACTGGAATCTATAATGAATGGTATTTCTGAATTCAGCCTAAAATGGTGATCACATATCAATTGATAAACCTTTGACATTTGGAAAAATATTTTTTAATGAATGCCAGTATAATTTATTAATCAACATTATTTTTCTGGAGCTCTGGAGAGTGCGGAGTAAACCCTTCATCACCATTACTTCCAGGTTCACTCTGATCCAGAGTGGTTGTACCTGTTAAGGTCCCATCTATGGGTTAAATAGAAAAAAATGATTTAAAAACGTGTTTAAAAAAACCCCAGAGTACCCATCAAGAATGAATAAATCAAAATGTCTTTGGCATAAAATAACCCAATAGATGTTGACATGCTGTAAAATCCAACCAACCAACAAACCTTTTTGTAGAAGTGACAACCCAAATGAGTTTTCTTAAACCAAAGCAACTGGAATCTACAGGAGAAATGATAAATTAAAATTATTATTACTATTATTATTAATAATAATAATGATAATGATTGAACTAATAACTAATTAGTTAATAATTCATCCCTTTTTGTTTGTAAATAATTTATTTGTCAACATTATTTTTCTTTTGTTTTCTTGTTTGTAATAATTGTTTAAATTTATTTCAGAGTACCGAGTGAAAAGCCAGATAACAAATTGGCTCAAGTCAAAATGGCGTCGGTGTGAGAGCAAAAAAAAATGAAAAAACAGGAAGAAAGAAATCAACCCAGAAATCCCCTCATCTTCCTTAGGATGTGAAAAACTATCCAACTGCAACACAATTTTTCACCAGTTTTTAATTTTTTGTAAACTGCTGTCATATTTCTCAAAAAAGCAGGAAACATACACACACACACACACATCTGGACCAAAAATGCAAAAATAATAAAAAATTGGCCCAACAAAATCATTTTCCCTTTTTAATGTGAATCATTTTTTGTAAATAGTTTATGCTCTGTAAAAAAAAAAACAAATAAGAAATAAAACAAAAACAATAACAAAAAAACTACAAAAAAAAGAAACAAAAAAAAAAAACCTAAGAGAGCCCCTCCCCCCACCAGTGTGGTATGTGTGCATAAAGACGTTTCATGTAATAGAAGAAAACTTCTGGGGTTTACATGATTGTAAGCCTTATTAAATCTGGGAAATCGCTGGTAACTCCATGGGAAGATATATTAAGGTGAATCAAAAGTTTTGCAATATTTTGGTAACATGAAGCACAATTTGGCAACTCCAAAATGTTTTTGTTGAGTTTGTGAAGGTGACAAACCACATTGGATTGTGAGATGCCAAGCTCACCTGATACTCTCCAAGTGCTACTTGCTGGGTTTATCTCAAAGGCTAGGAGCATGGCTTCTGGGCCTGTGGTTTTAGGTCTACCTGACCTTGCCTGATCATTGAGGTTCTTGCAACCTAAACAAAATTTCTTGAACCATGTCATGTGATCAACTGCACCTTCACCTTTTGCACAGCAAATATTTTTGGTTGCTTCTGTGGCATTATGGCCCATTTGAAACTTGTAAAGCATAAGTTCTCGAATTAGACTACATTGCAGTGTTTATTCGTGCAGCTTTCAAATCACATGTGGAGTGAAGCAATGCATAACATGTCAGCTCACCAACTAGCACAATACTACCAACTGCAGTTGGGTGTTTCCATGGCTTTGAACTGCTTTAGTCATGTCAGATACTGCAAACTAGTTAGTATTTACTGGCATCCCCCTCCCCATATCAGTTGAACACAAGGATCATTATAGTGGGGAACCATGCACAAACCGAAGCTCATGAGTGGCTAATGCTTAAAAATTGTCTCTCCCTTTGGCATTCCTCTGAGGCGCCTCAGGCACTGGGAAATAAACTCAGCTTTGCTCCTTTAAATCAAGGGGGCAGGTGTTGCTTTGGGGGGGATGGCCCCCCTGGGATCATGCTGATAATAAATTCCTTACTGGTCCAGAGGCCGAATCCATGGGACACAGGGTTCTGAAAAACGCTGCAAACTTGTATGTTACCAAATTATTGCCAAACTTTTGACTTGGCTTAGTATTTTCTTCTGTCTGGTACTTTCTCTCTCTTTTTATGCAATTCATTCTTTCAGAGAGAGAGAGAGACCGTAAAACAAAAACAAAAACAAAAAACAACACCACCTTCCCCAATCCGATGAAAAAAAACAAAAGAATTCAGACAATTAAAACAAAAGGGCTGGGAGAGTTGTGGTGAAGAGAATCACGTAAGTCTTTTCTTTTTTTCTAAATGAAGAAAAAGAAAAAAGAAAAAGTAATAAAACAAAAAAAAAGCCAACCTTTCCCAGAAAAAAGTAATGAAATTTTGATTTTTAAAAATATTACACATACACATCCTTTGCGTTGGAAATCAATTTTTACGGGCACGTTTATCGTCGTGTGTTAATTAGTTCTTATAATAGTAATGTTGATTAATGAAATATGAATCATTTTAAACTTCTACTTTCTCTTTCGTAATGCACTGCTGAGAAATTACAGAGAGAAATTACAATCTTCATATACATATATATTTTTTTAAAAGTGCTCCTTAATATATCTGCAAAAAAAAGAAAAAAACAAAACTTCTAGATTGTTTTAGTGAAGCTACTGCCAGTTTATATCAATCCATTTTAACTTTATCATTAAAAAGTGATCAGAGAACGAGGAGATTCAAAGAGGGTTAAATCACGCAACCAATGAGTGTCAAAGTCCCTCCACCACTAACAAAAAAAAAACAAAAAAAATCCTCGAATAAATTAACAAATTTTTTT
This sequence comes from Doryteuthis pealeii, assembly GCA_023376005.1. Classification (NCBI taxonomy): domain Eukaryota; kingdom Metazoa; phylum Mollusca; class Cephalopoda; order Myopsida; family Loliginidae; genus Doryteuthis; species Doryteuthis pealeii. The sequence continues at coordinate 55,630,748 of CM042145.1, read as the reverse complement.
TTTTTTTTTTTTTTTAAGAATAAAAAAACGTAATTCTCAAATAAAATTACAAAAAAAAAAAAATTTTTTTTTTTTCTCATGACCTTTTTTAATCTGAATAATTTTGATATTTCAGACTGTTGTCCTCATCTTTATTGTATATAAGCACAACATACAGGTCACAGTAACATCAGGCTCTGTTCAGGTGGGTTTTTTTTTTTAATTCACCTTAAAATAAGTCATCTTCAGATGATTACCCATGAATTCAGAGTTTTGGAGCTCATGGGAAATCGTCAGAAGATTACTTAATTTAAGGTAATTTAAAAAAGAAAACATCTGAACAGAGCCCGAGATTATGGTGACATGAATTGTATGTTTATACACAATAAAGATGAGAACAACAGTCTGAAATATCAGAATTATTCATATCAAACCTCATCTTTTTTAATTTGTTTATAATTTTTTTTTCTGTCTCAATACTTAATTGGGTGACCACTTAAGCAACCGCAGGTACTGTAAGCAACCCGAGTCCTTTGTTTATCAAAATGACTTGGTTTGGCATTAAATGACACGAAAAGGGTTATTACAGTCAAGTCACACTGAAAGCATCAGTTCTTGCTAGATCACCAAAGTTAAACAGTGATGAGCTTGTTTAATACTTAATTGGGTGACCAGCAGGTACTGTATGCGACCCAAATCCTTTTTTTATCAAAATTGACTTGATTTGGCTTGAAGTGGCCTGAAAAGGGTTGATATGCCATAAAACAAAACAAAACCATTCTCTGTTTCATTAGAATCACTAAAAGCTTGGTGTTTAGAAAACTGCTAACATCGAAATAAGCAGAAAAGAAAAAAATCAAGCCGAGGGAGGTGCTGTACTGAATAATTTTAAAACAATTCTGTGTTTCCAATCCGGTTAATCAGGTATCCTTGCTATTCTGCAAATGTTTATGGCAGGTACGGGGATCTGATGACGGTTATAGGAAGCAAGGTGACTTGTGTTTCTTCTATATGAGACCAATTTTCTAACAGACTTCAAGAACATTCTGAAAGAAATGTTGGTTTTTGGTAAGGTAGAAAGAAAAATAAAACAAATTGGTGCAACCAAAAAAAAAAAAGAAACAATAAATTGCTTTTGGTGAAACATATTTTCTTCCTTATTTCATTTCACTTTCTGTACAATGATTTTATTTACTAAAGGGCACCCAGTGAGAAACGAACTCACTAGTAATGGTCTACAAGCCTAGCTTGTTACTCATTACAGCAGTGAAGTACCATGTTTCCCCAAAAATAAGACAGGGCTTATGTTAATTTTCACTCTGAAATATAACATTAAGGCTTATTTTCTGGAGATGTTGAGTGTTTGCGTCACATGATTGTGAAAAATGCTTATTTCTTTTTTTTTTCTGTCTGCCGCTCTCAACTAGGGCTTATTTTAAGGGGAGGGCTTATATTAAAATCATCCTGAAAAATCATGCTAGGTCTTATTTTTGGGGAAACATGGTATCTTTTTTTTTTTTTTTTTTTTTTTTTTTTTGGACATATTAACATTTTGTTATCCCGGACTCCTGCTGGTCTTCTATGTTTTTCTTTCACTGTGTTAGGCATAATTTAGGCCAAACTTAGATATTTACTGCATATTCACCATGCTGTTTTTCTCACTTTTTATCGGCAAATATATATAGATATTATACAATGATACTCTCCCCTGATTTTTATCAGCAAACCAATTTAGATATTTTACACCCACTCCCCTGGTTTAATAATTTTTTTTGAGGATTTCAATTGAATTTCTACAAAACACAATGCCCTCCCCACTCCCCAATATAGCAATGTAAAATATAAACCTGTATATAAATATAATATAAACATTGTAAAATATCTACATTAATTTGCTGATAAAGTGAGAAACACAACTCGGAGAATATCTTAAGTTTGGCCGGAATTATTATGAATGAAAATCATAGCGTAAATTAGGGCAGGTGTCTGGGATGACAAAACGTAGAAAGAATCAAATTATTTTGTGAAAAAGAATCTCAAGTGAAAAGATTGTTTTTTGTTTTTTGTCTGAATTTCTCAGATGAGAAATAATTATTTATTTATGACTACTTCATATCTTGTGTTGTTTTTTTTTAACCAAGTGTTTTGTTAAAAGCTAAATGGAAACTACACACACATAGGAAAGGCATGGACGGCTATTGGTAGATTATTTATAATAATTTAGCTGGGGTGATGACACTCCTAAGAAATAAGAATCTGATGGATAAGCAACACCATATAATCAGGATTTACATTTTTGCATTTCATCTTGGGGGATTTGGATGGTCTCATTTTTAACCAGAGGGTGTTACAAGATGTTAATGGTTGTACAATTAAGGAACATGAGTATTAATATATAGATAACCCCTTTATAAAATGCCTGTTGATTTTTTTAGCATATTTTAAAGGAATAATGATTTTGCTTTAGCAAATATAAAACGTGATCAAAATGTGAAGGAGCTGATTCTTTTAATTTAATTGGTTTCTATATAAAATCATTCATAGGATTGATTTTAATACGTTGGAGAATAAAACAATAATATTAGAGATCAATAACATCAAGTAATTATTTATTAAACCTGGTTTTGTTAAAACCAGTATGCAAATGAACCACACCATATATTATGTAAACCGTTATTTCTTAGTGACACATTGCAGGATTTTAAATGCACTAATAACATGGGCTGTTTTGAGGCAAATCTAAGATTTTCATAGAGACCTCATTAATAAATAACTTATTTTATGTATTAATGATTTTGACTATAAATTAAATACTCATTGATAAACTTACACATTTCCTGAGGGTGTTGTGACATAGTTTTGGTTACAAACAGACAGACACCGATTCTTCATTATAATAAGATTAACTACACATGTTCATCAGAAAGTTCTTTGTTCAGTGTAATCTTTTGTTGTATGCATGTAAAACTTGTTTCTTTGTAAATGTTTGGCCTGATTTTCCTAGAGACATTGTTAACAAATAAGATTTATTCTATGTATTAATGATTTTGACTATAAATTAAATATTCATTGATAAACTTATGCAATTCCTGAGGGTATTGTGATGTAAGCAGTGATGTAGTTTTGGTTACAGACAGACACTGAATCTCCATTATAATAAGATAACGAATTTCCTACAGCAAATATGAAATGGGATCAAAATGAGCTAAGTCTTTTGATTTAAATTTAGAAAGAATAAACTTAAAAAGAAAAAGTAGATGGACAAATCAAAGTCGCTAGTTTTATCGTGTTTGTAGATACCGACTCAAAACAAAGAATTTCTTGAGCTTTGAGCCGTTTTAATATCAAAGAAATCATCAGGTCATTATGGCTCACTTGGCGGAATTGGCAATTCAAAAGTTTTTTTCTTTGTGTGGCAAATATTCTTTTAGTATTTTTACTTTTTCTTTTGACCAAAGAAGCCATTTTAATTCTGACTTCAAATGTTTCATATCATCTTTGAAGATTTATTCACACAGGATGTTTTTTTTTTGTTTTTTTTTTTTTGGTCCAATGTTTTTGTCTTTTTCTCTCTCTGAATCATCGTTTATTTGTTTGTCCCTTCTTTCTTTCTTAATTTTTTTCTTTCTTTCTTTCTTAATTTTTTGTCTTTTTTTTCTTTCTTTCTTTCTTAATTTTTTTGTCTTTTTGTCTTTCTTTCTTTCTTAATTTTTTCTTTCTTTCTTTCTTAAATTTTTTTTCTTTCTTTCTTCTTAATTTTTCTTTCTTTCTTTCTTAACTTTTTTGTCTTTCTTTCTTTCTTAATTTTTTTGTCTTTTTTTTCTTTCTTTCTTTCTTAATTTTTTCTTTCTTTCTTTCTTAAATTTTTTTTCTTTCTTTCTTAATTTTTTTTTCTCTTTTTTCTTTCTTTCTGAACTTTTTTGTCTTTTTTTCATTCTTTCATTCATTCTTTTTTCTTTCTTTCTTTCTTAATTTTTTTCTTTCTTTCTTTCATTCTTAATTTTTTTTTTTTCTTTCTTAACTTTTTTTCTTCTCTGTCCTAATCTGTAATTTCTTAACATTCACTCCAAATCAAATGAATCATCTTATTAAGTGAAGAATTACTTTTGGCATTTTTTCTAAAAGATTCAATTCTTTTCACAAATATTTTTAATTTCAAACAAAATTCTACTGAATTCATTTTTGCTCAAATCCAAACACAACTATAAAAGTCTTCACTCACACTTTTCCGACTCATATTACGTGATGTGCCCCCAAAAAGCAATGCTCCCTATTCATTTCCAGAGAAACTACAATTAATACACGAATAACAAATTATTAATTTTTACTTGTATTTTCTTTCATCTTTTAATTTTTACATGTTTAAAAAAAAAATCATTGTTGGATCATTCTTGAGTATGTGAAAAATCACTACTTATATTTATAGACTGTTCTAAATGGCAGCGACTGAATTAAACAATCAAAAACGCCCAAACATGTATTTAATTTACTACTTAACGGCATTGATAAATTGTCCTAAAATTACTTGTTTGATGGACTGGTTCAAGGAAAGACCAACAGCATCAACAGACAAGGATTAAATCTGATACATCTTTCTACTTTCAGGACAGATCAACAGACAAGAATTAAAAATGATGCTACATCTTTCTACTTCAAGAAAGGATTAAACTTTATGCCATAAAGAATCCCCACTATAAAACTACCTTCCTAATGGCAAACTCTGACCCAGAGTGGTAGTACCTGTTAGGGTCCCATCTATGGGTTAAATAGAAAAAAAATTGAGTGCCCATCAAGAATGTTTAAAACAAAACGTCTTCAGCATAAAGTAACCCAACAAGGATTGACATGCCGTAAATTTAACCAACCAACCATCCAACCAAGACTGATTTAAATTGGGAAGTGAGATCTCTTTTATGGAGCTTTCAGGCAAAGGGTCCCAATGGGGGGGGGGGGAATGACCGACTGCTACATTCACGATTGTCCCTCATCCAGATCACCAAGATGAAAGGAACGACAAAGCTTTTGATAAGTTTAATTCCCATCAATCTGTCCTTTTTTTTACAAGCACATGTCTATTACTGACATTTATTCCCCCCCCCCCAGGGCCTATTAAATGTCTTGTTCTACTTTAGGGTCCTAAATCAAAGGCCGGAAGACCCTTCACTCTCGGAAATGCAAATTAACATATGCGTTTTTACTGCATATCATAAAACACTTATCTATTCAGAAAACAACGTTTCCAGACATGAACGTGCGGTGACAAAAATTTAATCAAAAGTTATGACCACCAATTGCATTTCAACTGATATGTGTGTAATAATAAAATTGGATGGAAAACTCTAAAAATTTAAGTGACGTGTAGATAAGAGTGGAAAGTTACTAGAATTTTGGGGATGACGTATGAAAGGCTACCTGTTGATTGGTCAGCACAAGGCAAGAACAAGAGAGAGAGAGAGAGAGAGAGAGAGAGAGAGAGATGCTATGCCTAAAGTGGACTTGCTGGTTTTGCTTCATCTTACTGAATTAAACCTGTTAGATTCAGGTTCGCACCCAAGTTGTTCTTAGATGCATCTATGGGCTAATTTAACTTATCCTCCTTAATTATTTTTTCTCGCTAATTTTTTTTTTTGATAACTTTTTCTCTTGTTTAAGGCTATATCTTACAAATCTGTTACCATCTACCTATATTGCTTCACTTTGATCTTTAACTTAATTGTTTCGGTTGATTTACTTGAACATATATATATATATATATATATATATATATATAAAGGAAAAGGTGACTTACCGGTGAATTTAGTCACAATGGTTAGTAAGTGTGGAATTCAGGGGTAAGTCAGCGACATAACAAATACAAAATGCTCAATACTAAGTAGACCAAATAATTTATTGTTTACTTTTTGAATCTTACAAAAAATCAACTTCCGGTGTGAAACCTTTTTGTACCGAAAGTCAGCATTTCTTCGCAACGAACATTCTAATGCAATAAACACACACGTGAAATCGACTGCTAAGTAGGTGTCTCGATTAATTCACTGGATTTAACCCTGAAGATCCTTATGGTGAAACTCGAGTAGGTTATCTCTTGTACCCATTTTATAATATATATATATATATATATATATATATATATATATATATATATATAAGAAAAGTAGAAAAAAGTTTTTGAAACTCGCGCGAAGTTTATCAGTAGTTAGGGCTGACCCGAGGATTCCTGATTATCCAGCGCGGGGGGGGGGGGAGGACAACAAAAAGCCACAATCAACAAAAAGAATCATCAAAATGTGTTCCTGTAAAGTGTATAGATTTTTTGAACGTGATAGTTATCATTTTAATTGACTGTTTGCCTTTCCTTACATAATAAAACACACAGATGTTCATAGATTTGAAGATAGAATTTAAAAACAAAATGTGTATTTGTTGAATTACGAATGCGTGATTGCCTTACGAAATATGTTTGATTATTAAAGAATGAAAATCAAAATGTAAATCACATATGAGATTCACAATTGAAATTATTTTAGCAATGCAAATATATTCATAACAAACATCTAAAACCTTCTGATTAATACACAATAATAAAAGATAATTAATATTAAGAATATTGAATCAGACCCGACAAAGATTGCCGTATTAAGAGACCCAAAAGATTTTATTTGTATCAAACATAGAGAAGAAAAGTTATAAGTCAGTAGTTATACCTATTTACCCAACCCCTCCAAACAATCAGGATGTGACACAAGGGTCAATTTCTTACGTGGAGTTTAACAGGTTTACATTAAGAGTTTTTCCTTCATATCGACCGATTGTAGTTGTTTCTTAAGAATTCCAATCGAATACAAATACTTTTTAAACAGATCTTTTGGGATACTAACAGGTACTACCGATCCAGGTCAGAGTGGACCTGGGAGTAATGGCAATAATGGGGTACTCTACCCTCTCCATAGGGCCGGTTTAGCTTAGTCATAGTGTGTCCAACTAGGAACCGGGTTCGATACTGGCCCTTCTCAACTCATCTTTTAGCACATATATGATAAAAAGGGTTTGGGGTTGCCATAAGGGCAATAGGGTTGGGACAATCCTATAGGTGCTAGGGCTTAACGTGACCAACCAATTGATCGGAGGAGACTCAACGACTACCCGTCTAGCAAAAAAAAGAAGGTCAAAGTGGAGTGTTGCATGTCGTGGATTGCTAAGGTTCAGGATTCCATCCTTAAGCATCACGGGTGGCCACCACGGCCAACAGGTGGCACCGTCGGGGGGATTTAACCCTCTGCAGAGGTGCAGTCGGCGTATTCTACAGCCCTAGTCTACAGGGCGGGCAATTTAAGGAAATAAGTTTGAAATGACCTAGTGACCGGATTATTTCTGGATATGACCCCTGTATATTCTTTTAACAAGGATGATGATGATGATGATGATGATGGGGGAGGAGGAGGAGGATAATGGGGAGGAGGAAGAGGAGGACAACAGAACGAATCTCATTATTTCTATAATGTCATTATCGAGAAAGTGTGAAGGAATATTCGGGATTTCCATGTTATTTTGTATCATTTAACACTTTTCACCACAACTACGATTTTCTTCTTTTCGTGGGAAAGGAACGGGCGGAAGCGGAAGTGGCGAGGGAAAACACACACACACACACACACACACATAAAGACATAACTGGCGCAATTGTGAGCCGATAGCATTTTTCTTTCTTTCTTTTTCAATTTGCAATTCGCCATTCTCATTCATCCAATAATCTAATTCAAAATATTCAAATTAAATAAGGGGGGGGGGAGGAATATGATGAAATGAAAGAAAGTGAAATTCTGAAAAATGAAAAGAAAAAAAAATCTTTAAAGTAACCTCAAGTTTTTCTTTTAATGAAACCAAACAAAGGAATTTATGTCAGTAAAAATGATTAACAAGAACGAACTAAACTATTATTACTAGATATTATTACTTTTATTATTAACTATTATCATTATTAGTTCACTCCTTGTGAGTTTATCATACCAAGATTAACTGATGGTCTTTCACTGGAGTCTGAGTGACAGCACATCAGGTCTATAGGATTCTTTCGAGTATTCTAGGCGATGCCATAATTTGGATGGTTTCGATTCTTCTTCTACTCACCAAATCATCCAGACTCTTTTCCAAACCCTTTGGGATCGTTCCAAGGGCATCAATTATTATTTGTACGACCTCTACCTTCATGTTCCACAGTTTTCTCAGTTCTCGGGCAGGGTCCAAGTATTTGTTTATTTTTACGACAGTAAAAACAGGATTAACAAGAAGGAACCAAACTATCATTACTAAATATTATTAGTATTATTATTAACAATTATCTATATATCAATACCCATGTTCCTTGATTTTCCGACCGTTATCATCTTGAAACACCCTCTGGTTGAAAATGAGACCGTCCAAATCTTCCAACATGAAATTATTTATAAATAATTTTTTTTTGGAGGGGGGCGAGGCGGAGGGGTCTATCGAAAAAAAAAAAAAACCCAAAATTAATGATATTTATCACACAAAATTATTTCAAAAGATAAATCATTTATAAATAAATAAGTAATGAAAATCTTATTAGAATTGGACAATTACCTGATTTTAGATCATTAAAAAAATATGTAATATTTTATAAATATATTTCAACTCTGTGCATCGGGACACTACTCAATACGACCGTTATCATCTTGCAACACCTTCTGGTTAAAAATGAGACCATCCAAATCGATGAAAAAGGATGAAATGCAAAAACATTAATCAGATTATCTGGTATTGCTTATCCACCGAATTGTTATTTCTTGTGAGTATCGTCACCTCAGTTAAATAATGTGGACCATTCCGGTTTTATTATAAAAAAAGAAAGGGAAGAAAAAAGACACACTACACAAAAAATATAATAAAGAAAGAGAGCAAGAGTAAATATATATATATATATATATATATATATATATATATATATATATATAGAGAGAGAGAGAGAGAGAGAGAGAGAGATGGAGGAGAGGGGGAACACGCAGAAAGCAATGACGCTAATCTGTTTCAATCGAACATAATGAAAAGATATAAAGAAGGAAAGAAAAAAAAGAGTGAGAGAGAGAGAGTTAAATCAAGATTATTATAAAGTAAAGTAAAGTCGTGGGGGTGGCCTAATGTCGGTACCAGCCAATCAGCGAGGGAGTCTATACCCTTTTCACTAGTGCTAGACCAAGGTGATTGTTTTTGCATCTGAGGTGGACCGCCACACCTACCATCAGCTCCTTACTTTACCGCACAGATCCCTGTGCTACTCATACGCTGAGTTGGCGAGTGTCGGTATCGAACTAAGTACCTTGCGGTTAGCCGAACGCTCTACCGACTGAGCTTGTAATAATTAAATTATCATACTGTGGTATATCCACAGGTCCCGCTAGTATACATCAAAGTTTGAAAAAAGGTAAAAAATATTCCTTGTGCAGAGTAATATATGTCGCTACATTATGAAGAATATGGTTTATCGTTAGTAACACTGTAAACCCGGAAGAAGATGAAACCGGAAGAAGGAAGTTCTAAAAGCCCTAAGGTTGATTTAGCCAGATTTCACTTGCTTCTTAGCAGCTCAACAGAAAATAAGATAGTAACACTCTTCGAGACAGACAACATGGAGGCACCACTGAAGAATCCCAAAAACGAAGCTGCGACGACAAATCTTTACTACACAAGATATTTAACTCTAAGTGTTTAATGTAAATTTAAAATTGTCACATTGTATTATTATTGACCGTAAAAAGAATATATTTTAGCAACCTTTAATACGCACGATATAAACGTCTTTTGAAACTATCTATTTGTCTTGTTTTTTTTTCCTTTTCTCGTGACTCATATGGCGAGTCGTTAATAATTTTCCATAATATCATCATCATCATGTCGCGCATGTAGCACGGGTATCCATGACAATCTCTCGCCAGCCTTCCCTATCATTCATTGCGCCTGGGAGGTCCTCTGCGGAACAGCCAGCATCTTCACATAGTTGGTCAATGTAGGTCCTTGCTGTCCATGTGTTGGCTTCCACAGGAGAACGTCGTAAGTTCATCCTTACTTCTCCAGCAGTGTCCTGCGTGCCTTGTCCGTCTCACTCGGATAGTTTGTGAGATGGGGGGCAGGTGACCGTAAAGCTGTTTCCTTGTGGGGTGCTGTTTCCATGACTTGTTCAACACTGCTCGCAGCATCCTTGTGCAGCTTCCATCTAGCTTATTCTCAAGACGTTTAGTTAGGGTCCAGGTGGTGCAGCCATGATTATTAACCATTAAATAAATATGTTTTTAGCAACCTTTAATATGCACAATATACTATCTATTTGTCTTGTGACATATGGATAGTCGTTAATAATTTCCCATAACATCGAACCAGTGTAGAGTCAAATATTTATATGCACTAAAGCTTTTGACTTTAAATTAACATTAATTGAATAGAGCTGAATCGAAAGAATCGATAAGAAATGAAAGGTTCAAATATTCAGCAAGAATTTGGCGCTTGTAGATCTTGCATTTGTGCACTTCCTCAGGGTCATATCCTTTGATGCTCCAACCGTAGACTATCATCATATCTTTGTCCCATCGCCCTTGGTAACAACACTCTTCCATCATCATCGGGTCTTGATAGAAGCGTTCTCACTGTGTTTATCATTTACATCCCCCAAGGTTCTCGGGTGAATCGATCAAGATGACTATTCAGGAAATGGAGCTTGAAACTCATGCTGAACCCAATATTTCGAAAAGCCAACAGCATTCTTGTAACCGGAACCTCATTGTAATCACTGTCGTTCCGTATGAAATGCGTGAGAGAATTGACAAACTGCGCGAATTATGTAGAAGGATATTTTATTCCATCAAAAAACATAGGCAGCTATGAAAACTGAAATTAAAACAAAAAGGGTTTGCATAAACACGTCGGAATAATGTGCATTGATGGGTAAAGTCAAAACATTTACAAAGAAACAACACATTTTACAAACATACAATGACAACAAATTACACAGAACCAAGAAATTCTGATGAACAATGTAGATGATACTTAGAATCAACAGGGGAAAAAAAAAAAGAAAAACAAAAACAAAAAAAAAACAAAACAAAAAACAAACAAAATAACATTGATTTCTTTTCTCATAGTCAGCTTTATATAATTATGTCCCGAGTAGGAAATTCAAGTTAGCACCTTTCCGTCCATTAAGGAAGATGGCGAAGGAATGAACAATGAAAGAAAGAGTAAAGAAAAGAAAAAGCATAAGGATAAAATTTAAGAAATTGATAAAATAAAAATGATCCCATGGAAAATTAAAAGGTCTAGAAAGAAAGGATAGATAGATAGATAGATAGAGACAGGATAAAAAGAAAACTGAAAATATCGAGAGGAGGGAAAGAAAAGATTAAGTAGGAAAAAATCAAGTTAAAATTACAAAAAAAAAAAATTAAGAAAAAAAAAAAACCAACAAAAAACACAGAAAAAAAAACCCAAAATGTAAAAGAAAAAAATTGTAACATTTAAAAATTTGAATGAAAAAATTCTACAAGAATTTCCTTTGTGCCAGAAACTTTGACCCCAAACTTGAAAAAATGGGGTTTAAAATTTTTTTTGGTTGAGTGGGGGGGGGGGGGGGGGGGGGTTAATGACGAATTGAATTCAAGTGAATATTATTCTTTAGTTTCAAATTAGTATTCATCCAATTTTCTCAGTCTTATTGTTTTCTTTCTTTCTTTCTTTCTTTCTTTCTTTCTTTCTTTCTTAAAACCATTTTCTCTTTCTTTCTTTTTCAATAATTTCTCTTTCTTTCTTTCTTTCTTTCTTTCTTTCTTTCTTTCTTTCTCTTTTTTCTTTTCTTTCTTTCTTTCTTAACCATTTTCTCTTTCTTTCTTCTTTCTTTCTTTCTTTCTTTTCTCTCTTAACCATTTTCTCTTTTTTCTTTCTTCTCTCTTAACTTTTCTCTTTCTTTCTTTCTTTCTTTCTTTTTCTTTCTTTCTTAAACCATTTTCTCTTTCTTTCTTCTTTCTTTCTTTCTTTCTTTCTTAAAACCATTTTCTCTTTCTTTCTTTCTTTCTTTCTTTCTTTCTTTCTTTCTTTATTTCTTTTTCTTCTTTCTAAAGTTTTCACTTTCTTTCTTTTTTTCTTTTTCTTTTTATCTTTTTTCAATTTTCTTTCTTTCTTTCTTTTTTAACCATTTTCTCTTTCTTTCTTTCTTTCGTTCTTTTTCAACCATTTTCTCTTTCTTTCTTTCTTTCTTTCTTTCTTTCTTAAGTTTTCTCGTTCTTTCTTTTTTTCTTTCCTTCTTTCTTTCTTTCTTTCTTTCTTAATCTTGTTTTATGTCCATTAGATCCAAAAACGTAATAAACGCAACAAAAGAAGAAAAAAAGAAGAAAAAAGTAATTATTTGTAATTTTGAATTGAATTAATTAAATCAAGAAAATATTCAAAAATGTTCAGAATGAAAATATGAAAACTTGGAATTTGTTGAACCTGACGGCAACGAAAAACGAAACTGACCTTTTTGTTTTCGGAATGTTTAACTTAATTGCACTTGTAAAATTGGCATCGAAATTTGTCGCTTAAGTGGTTCATTGTAATCAGGTCTTTTAAAAATATCTCATTTGACAAATTGGACGACAATTAGTGGACAGAATTAAAAGCAAAACTGAGAGAATTGGAACATTTACAAATTAAAATTAAGAAAAATCAAGGATAATACTTGCTAAAATTATTGAGATTAATGATTGTTAAAACAATCAGTATTCGAAAGATGAAGGATAATATCAGTTAAAATTATTAATACTAACTAGCTGTTGTAGAGTAGCTAACACCCCTTCAGCACGCTACCAGATGGACTAGTCCATAGTCATAAAATAGCCTACGATTAAAGTAGATTAACTAGCTGAATAATATTCAGACTGACTTTGCTGCATTGGCTATACCGAACTGACCCTCCTCTTTTAGTGTAAGTTTGTCTTGTTAATTGTTTGTACTTGTTTGTTCTGTGTTTGTATGTATCCGTTTAGCACTGGATGCTGGTGCTTAATGAATATGTTAAGCACACCATGCATCTATGTATCTTTCCACCTCGCGATACAACACAATAAAAAAACAAATAAATAACAACAATAACAAAAAAAAAGCAACAAAAAAAAGCAAAACAAAACAAAAACAAAAAACCCCTCCGGGCAGTGTAAAATTTAATTGTTGAAAGATATTGTCTGAAGGGTGAGGTAGCTAAAAATTGGATGTCAGAGGGTTTGTATCATAAGTAAGTAAAATCATTAAATTTATTAAAAGAATAAAAAAAGTAAAACAATTTGAAATTGAAATTTAGTTCTGTCCTCCTCAGATAATAATAAAAAATGTTGCGTGCATCTATTAATTAGATGATTATTTTGAATATTTTACACATAAATATTTACACAAAATCGTAGGTATTTATTTATTTGTAAACTTTTTAGTTAACCCCTTGAAACTGAAAAAAAAATGACTATTTCTTATTTGTAAATAATATTCTCGTAAAAATGTTTACGTTAGATAACTTTAAATATATATTGATAAAAAAACTATATATAAATGTATAATACCCGGAATGTATTGATCAAAACTTGTTTTAAAAAGAATAAGGCTGTCTAAGGAGGTGTAAAAACCCCCTCGGGGCGATGAACACCTGCAGCCCTTTTATGCACCTTACTGTGCATTTTCCAACATTACTGCAACTCCTGCAGCTCCTAGCTTTTCCCACTCTACTGGCCATAATCGTCCCGTGATCGTCTGCTTACTTGACCCTAACTTAGGACCTCCACTTGTGCACGTAATGCTGCCTCAGGGCTCATCCAGGGGGTTTACAATCAATTATCAAAAGAGAAGAAAGACAAGACAAGACAATTTCAGGTGAACATCAATCAAAATGGCAGAGAAGTATATGGTTCTTACATTGCTTCCTTCTTTCATTTCTATCTGCTAATCACACATTCTTCTCCGTACTGTCGAGATGAGAGGGGGCAAAATGCCCCCTCTTGTTCTTTTAAAGACTTCTGCTAATGTTGTAATCTCTGGTGGACAGCTAAACTGGTCTTCCTTCTTCGGCGTCCAAAACTCAACTATACCCTGGGGTCCAGACTAAACTCTCTCCAGACTTTTTTTGCTGGGACTGTCTATATATAAAATTCCACCCCCACCATCTCCTTTCTGACTAACCTTGACACTCAATTTCATCCCCAGATGTTTTGTTGGTTTGAAATACTATGACTAGAACAATAATAATAATACTTGGCACAACAGATAAACAAACGTCCACATTATCAATTAACAATGAATAATTAGGCCCAAAATAAACCTTGGTCTCTTGGTTTTGAGACATTTGTCTCGGTTGGATATCAAATATCTTCCTATCACTCCTTTTTTATTTAATTATTCGTTCCTTAGTCATATTCACTCATGTATACACACATGATTCACTATATCCCCTCTAAACACACAGACACTCATGTGTCCATAATCTTACATATTATATTTTCATATAACTAATTATTACACCTATATATATATATATATATATATATATACATATATATATATATATATATATACTTGCATACCTCCAAATGCATTCTGCACTTGATGCAATGCGTAGTATCATAGAGGCATACTCAACATTTGAGTGTATATAATACAAGGTTGTTCTTTATTCTGTGTATTGACGATTTTGGGTAATGTGACGTAAGCAGTGGCGTAGTTTCAATTGCAGAAAAATTGAAATCGAATCTCCGTTATTAATAGATGATCGATAAAACAGCTGGTGTTATATACCCACCTGTGTCTGCTTATATAAATGGAGAGAGTTCGTTTCTATTCTTCTTATAAGAGACACCCGTGGTTATGCCCTCATATTTAAATCTTTACTTATTTTCTGGAATAGTTGGCTGGTATCTTACTTTCTTCGGTAGTCTGTATAAGGGCTTGCGACTGACAACATAACAGTAAATTTATTTCCCACCGTTTTCCACAGGCAGAAAGTCAGGGGGCAATTTGATGTCACTGACATCAATCACCTAACGGTCCGGATTTAAATTAAAATCTGTTTCTAAACTAACCATCTAAAAAACGACAGTGCCCATTATTATATTATTAACAGTGGTAATAATAAAATACTATATATATATATATATATATATATATATATATATATATATATATATATATATATTGTTATGGGTCCAACCGTGGAAAATTAAATATTTTATTAAAAGGTTTTTCAGATCTTCAGATATCTTCTTCAGGCGTAAATTAACCCCATTCCATTATATATACTAGCAAATATATGCACCCCCCCGGGTGCAAGTATCTAAGTTTTAATATGATAAAATATAATATTAAATTAGAAAGGTTAATGAAACTGAATAAGAATGCAGATAAAAAGAGTCCCATCTATGGGTTAAATAGAAAAATGTATTTATAAAAAATTGTATTATCCATTGAGAATTGATTTATTTCAAAACTTGATCGGCATTAAATTATCCACTGGGGTTGATATGCCATAAAATAAAACAAACCAAACCAAGATAAAAAGATTTGGAACAGAGGGGGTATGATTGAAAAATAGAACAACTTTGAAACTAACTCTTCCATCATTTTCCATTACTCCCGTCTTTCATTGGTAAATTTTCCTAATTTAACTATTTAGGAATAGGAAGTAAAGAATAATATTACAGTCATTTCTTCTTGTTAAGGGATTTCTTTTAAGATTTATCACTGAGATTTTTGCTCATATTCCATAAGATAAACCAAACAATTAGAAATCAATAATAATAAGCATATATTTATTAAAATCAAATTTCTAATATCAATATGCAAATTAGCCTTCCCATTCACACTGTAAACCGTTATTTTGTTGTATATATAAATACAATTGCATGTTATTAGTATGTGGATATGGTCAACAATATTAATAATGTAAAACAATTTTATTAATAATTGAGGTTTAAAAAATAAAATCATGGAGAATGTGATGTAAATAACGAAGGGAATTGTAACATGAGTAGTAATATAGTTTCGGTTACAGACAGACAAACCCACAATCTCCATTATGATAAGATATATATATATATATATATATACTCTTTCGTACTCTTGACATGCTTTAATGATGTTGCATAGCCATTTAAATAGACGTATGTTGTATAGTCTACTTATCTACTTATTGTTTTACTTACCTGCTGAGCTGTATCTGTTGTTTCTGCTATTAAGCCGGTCCTTAGCTGGTTCGTTTGTCTGTTTCTGTATTGTTGTACTACTCTGGTTGGTTGGTTCGTTGGATTTTACGGCATGTCAACCCTTGTTAAGTTATTTTATGCCCAAGACGTTTTTGTTTTATTCATTCTTCATGGGTACTTAACATTTTTTTTTAGATACATTTGTTTAATCTCACGTCCTTCTATTTAACCCATAGATGGAACCCTAAAATATACTATTACTCTGGGCCAGACTGGATCCGGGGAGTAATGAAAATGAAGGGGTACTCCACATTCCTTAGAGTTCCTGAGTTGGAACTTCACCATCAGATAGAGTTTAACATTATACACTGGGCATTTTAGCCCCGATTTTTAGCACATATATGATAAAAAGGGTTGGAGGTTTATCATTAAGGTAGTAAGGTTGGGACAATCATATAGGCGCTACGGCTTGACACGAACAGCAGACTTCCCGACCGCCCGTCTAACCTAAGTAAGGATCAAAGTGGAGTGTTGCAGCCATCAGGATTCCATCCTTAAGCAACACAATTCGCCACTCACGGCCAACCGGTGGCCCCAATGGGGGGGGATGTCCTAATACTCTGCAGAGGTGCAGTCGGTATATATTTAAAGCCCCAGCCGACAGGGGTCATCGGAGATGAATATTTACCTAAGTAAGGGCGAAAGTGGAGTGTTGCATGTCATGGACTGCTCAGCCACCAGGGTTCTATCCTTAAGCATCACAATTAGCCACTCATAACCCACAGGTGGCCCAAATGGGGGTGTCTTAATCCTCAGAAGAGGTGCAGTCGGTGTCATCAGAGATGATTCTTAACCACTATTTCCTGTTCCACAAAATCAAAACTCAGTTCTTCGGTTTCCATTTGGGAAGTTTTGAGAACGTACATCAGATTGTGATGAAACAAATGAAGGCAGTGTCAGTTGAAAACTTCCAGCACTTTTTCCAAGAGTAGGAACAATATCTTCATCAATGTGGGGATTATCAAAGGAACTGTATTGAAAGAGAATAAAGTTGATTTGCAATTTAATTGATTATAAAATATTTTACACAATCAGTCTCATTGCTTAATAAATCATCTATCTATCTATCTATCTATCGCGCCTCTCTCACTATATATATATATATATATATATTATATATATATATATATATATATATATATATTGATATATCACAGTCTATTCATACCTATCTGTCTATCCGTTCATTTATATCTATCTTTGTATCTGACCATCTATCTAAGTGTTCATATCTATCTATCTATCTATCTATCTATCTAAGTCTATTTGTATCTCTCTTACTATCTGTCCATCTATCTGTATGTTCATATCTATCCATCTATTTTGATCTATTCATATCTATCTATCTATCTATCCCGACAGCTAATCACACTTGAATAGATAAAGGCGGACATAGATCCTTATTGAATGTTCTCACAATAGACGGAAACACATTGACTAATAAGGGCGCCCGGAGGAATTATCCGCCAATAATATGTTTGGATGATCCTATCCGAAAAACCCAGTTTTGAATTACACAGCGTCTGGAAATCTCTGCAAAAAATGAACGGAAGTGCCACGACTGATCAACAACGGAAAAATATTCTTTTCATATGTATGGAATTTCACAATAGACGATTGACACTGTCAGATTCGGCAGGAAATACACCTGAAGAAGCCCGGAGGACACACGGTCGAAACTTAGAATAACACAGAGAGGAAAAATAGTCACTCTAATAAAAAGAATGAACTGCCATAAACTCTATAATGCACGTCTAGGGAAGTCATGGTCTGCTATAAACAGATTATCAGTCATATGGGAATCCAATCTCATTGACAAGTTAAAGGGACAATTCTTCCAAGTCATAGTTGCATCAGTGCTACTGTACGGCTGCACCACTTGGAAGAAGAGGAAAGTGTCTATCCAGAAAATGTCAGATAATCAAGAGACAGCAATCATTGGTGAAGATGAAATAATTATTATATAAATACAAGTAATAGTATCGCTACCCCAATCACAAACATACCACAATCATAATCACAATAACAATCACAATCACAATCTTATATATCTATCTATCTATCTACTTCGAAGGGCCGAAAGTACTCGGGACATGAACTTTGGTAGACTAATCCATGAATTCCACCCACATATTAAAAAGTTGGCCAGAAAACTTGAAAAAATCACAAATCAAATTATTAAACAGGATATGTGTATTTTGTTTAATTCAGCATGCATATATATATATATATATATATATATATATATATATATATATATCCGTAGATGGGTTACCTGGTAAATTGGTATTAGGATGATTCTAAGCTGGTCCTTTCTTCCATGTTAGAGTATTTCAGGTCGATGTAGAGTTTTATGGTAATCCAATCATCAGATGAGTTCAATGGTTGAGATCTTAAAAACCAGTCGTGAAATGGTTGAGACTTTAAAAACCAGACTGGTTTTTAAAATCTCAACCATTTCACGACTGGTTTTTAAGATCTCAACCATTGGACTCATCTGATGATTGGATTACCATGAAACTTCAAGTTATGAGTGTAAAACCATAATATTACCATTGATTATAAATCTGCTCTGCTTTATTAGCATTGAGCACCTTTTCATGCCAATACTTTTCTCATTTTTTCATTCACTATTCATTATATATATATATATATATATATATATATATATATATATATATATATATATATATATATATTATACTAAAGCTGAGTTTATCAACCTTCTCCAGCTAAAGGATTTTTTTCTATTTATGTTATGGACACAATATTTATACTTAGATATTCCTTGGTGTTAGCACTACAAAGTGTATGAAAAAAATTCAGTTTAATTGGTTTTAATTAGGCGTAATTAGCAATTAAGTCAACGACCGACCAATCCCTGTCTAAATCAGAACTGGCTCTCTTGCACTCTCCCTCTATATAGAGTTAAGGTGAGGGGGAGAGTTATTGTGAGTAGTCGAGTTATACAGAGTAGGAGTGCCTGCTGATTTTTTACAGGCAAGCACTCTGGTCTGGAGAAAGGGAGGGGCGAATCTACCTAGAGTTAGGAGAACTCTAGGTAGATTCGCCCCTCCCTTTCTCCAGACCACTGAGAAACAAAACAAAAGAATCTTTTTACGGCATGATTTCAATTTTAGTTGAGCGTAAATTTTACGAAATTGAAATCATGCTTTAAAATAGATTTTTTAAATTACTTTAATTATTAATTCATAGAGTATTAAACTTACTTTAAAAAATATTTCATGTTGGGTAAAAAAAATAGTTATATATTTAAATATTATGGAATTCAAATGAGCAAACATTGACTACCGTGGGGGTAGTTTTCTTCGGGCTTAAAAGTAGTTAAAACTAAAACAAACTAAACTGACTTTTGATTTAGGTCGGTAAAATTAAAACGGAAAGTTTATTGCTGGTACCAAATCACAGTTTAACTGCAGTCTATGAATTAACATTTTGCGAATTGGGTTACGGTTTTAGGGCATTAAAGTTGTTTTTAATTACGTATTGCTTAAAAAATAAACAAAAAACACAAATTACTATACATTTAATGTTGAAAAATATTTTTTAAACTAAGTTTAATTGAAATTATACATTGCTATATTAACACAAACAACTGTTTCAATAATAGATTCAATAATTAATTTCAATGGTTAATTAAATGTATAGTAATTTGTGTTTTGTTGTTGTTTATTTTTTAAAGCAATACGTAATTAAAAAACAACCTTAATCCCCTAAAACTGTAACCCAATTCGCAAAATGTTAATTCATAGAATGTAGGACTGACGTCTGACTTAGGTTGGAAAATTAAAACGGAAAATTTTTTGCTGGTACCCAATGACAGTTTAACTACAGTCTATGAATTAACATTTTGCGAATTGGGTTACGGTTTTAGGGGATTAAGGTTGTTTTTAATTACGTATGGCTTTAAAAAAATAAACTCTGTCTTTAGTCTTTTTATTTATGCAGAAAATAGTATCAATCAAATATATACCACTCCGATATTACAGTCTGAATAATACAAATAATTGTAATCTTTGCGGAGTTCCGTCATGGCCTCTTGCCTCAAAACATGCTTGCCGGTGACTGCTGAAAAAAAACAAAACAAAAAAAACAAAAACAAAAAAAACAAAAAAAAAACACCAGCTACGATTGAAGTCCGTAGCGGAAGCGGCGTGAAAAACAAAAACAACTAGGGTTTAGGGTTTAGGATTTGGGGTTGCGGTTTAAGTTTAGTTTAATGGAAAATAAATAAATAATTTGGGCTCTGTTTTTTCTGAGTCACCCTGTATACAGGGTGACCCAGAAAAAAAGAACTTTGTAATAAAACAGTTAATTTTAACTAGGGGGGGGGGTTAGGGTTAGGGTTAGGGTTGGGTTTTCAGTGGAAAATGCCCTAAGTTGGTTCTTTTTTTTTTCAAGTGATACCGCTTCGGATGCAGGAAGCCAGGACGGAACTCCGCAAAGATTACCATTATTTGTATTATTCAGACTATTGTTCTCGTCTTCATTGTTATCTGTACAAAGTTTCGGCTGATGTGCCCTTCGGCCTTCTTCAGGTATTTCTTGTCGGACTCGGGAACCATCTTGTAATTGGGAGCCATCATGGAACTTTGAACCCAACCCTTTATTAGGTTCACGGGGGTATCCTGTTCTCATTCCACTAACCATAGCTGGGGTACAGGTGTTAAGCTGTGTTAATTATTATTCTATGTTACTGCTGTCCCTGACCAGGATTGAACCTGCAGTCTAGAGATAACTGGCATTTAGAACTGTCTTAATCTAACCCCTTTATCTATTAGGATATGTGTTCAATTGGACAATCCAGTGTGAATTTTTTCAATTGCAAAAGTTACAATTTATTTTGTAAAAACGGATTTTAAGTAGCCTCTTGGCAGGCATCTTGATCAAAATGGACGAAAAAAACGTTTTAAATATATCAAAAATAAATTATATGTGTAATATTATTTTGCTTTTTTACTGATGCTTATTATGTTACTACTTTTCGACTTAGACAAAAATTTGACCTTAAGTAATCAATTTAATAAATTTTAGTTCGTTTTTAAAAATGAAAAGCAGATGATATTTTGCCAGATCCAACTCTTTTCCCTAATCATCTAGAGAGAGCTTAATGGGTGACCCAACGGGTCACGTTTTGTCTAGTATATATATATATATATATATATATATATATATATATATATATATATTAACTTCGTTTGTTTGTAACCTTTGAACTCATAGACTAATGGACCAATCTTTGAGAAACTTGGGATATGAACTCTTTTCACACCAATACGTGTTTAATGGGATATATATGGTGTTTTATTGGTAGTAGGGGTGGGAACTCACAACTCATTCCAAGAATTGTACGGAACATCTTAGCTTATAGTGGATCAGGAAGATCTAATTCGCCTCGAAAGCAAATGAAACTAGCACCAGTAAGAGTGTCCCCACGAGTAGGCACACTGGTACGTTTGAGTCGAAAATTATTCAGAAAGGACTCATTATATTTACATACCTTTTGGGTAAAGGGTCAATTTTGAAACTTGTCATGTGAACTCCCTTCACTTCAAGGAGTGTTGCACGGAACTTTTCGCTTAAAAGTAATCAGGAACGTCTAATTCATTTTCTAATCCCACTGCAGGACTCAGGTCTTCCTAAAAATATGTAAAAATGGTGTTAATCGACTTTAATCTATTCCTCTGGCCAGTGACATATTAGTAGGAAGTTTGAATTTATGAAGCAGGCTCGAAAAGAAATGATGTTTTCATGTGACATGGCAGGATCTATTTGGAAATGTGAGTATGGTCAATTTAGAGGAATAGGAATGTAAATTGTAATATTTGTCATATAATTATTTTATACTGTTCTACTCATATCTGGGCTGGATCTTGTTGTTTGGGTCCTGCTATTCTGGATCGGAGTAGTCGTGTCTGTCTGTGTCCGTTGGTGGATTTGTTGTTAGGTTGGACGGCATTCTCGCTGACTTGGGTCATCTTGAGGATGTTTCATCTTGTGTCGTTGCTTAGTTTTTAATAATAAACATAAGACATTCTTGTTTTTTGTTTCAGTGATCATGTTTTTTATTAGAGTTTTACTTCTTTTTGACCCGTCAAGTTTCTAGGGAACCACTCATAAATAAGTAGATGATCAGAAAACGTGTTGGGATCCTATTGTAAGAACGGTCCATGATGATATTGATGCATCTATTCAGGAAGGAGTGAAAGATTTCAATTTGCATTTCAGTCATTGGTGCAATGCAAGGTAGATTCGCAAACCATTGTTAGTGAGTTCGATTCTCATTGGGAGCCCCATACTTCTGGCCTTGTGCCACATCTAAGATATGCTTAGTAAATAACTATACGTCTGGACATCAGCACTTTATCGTATTTATCATATCTTATGCAGTAAAACCAACCAACCAACCAACCAAACATTACAACCACTTCCGAATAAATTGTTGGTCTCCCATGTACCTGCTAAACAGCTCTTACCCAATTAAGTAGGGTCAAACCAAAAATCTCTAATGTCTTCCCCCCACCCCGGGATCTGGTACCAAAATGCCAACAGAAGGCCATTTCACTGTTGCATGTTACGCGATGGAGATTTTACAGAGCGTACTTGCTGACCGAGTACATCAAATAAGTGCTCAACGGGATTGACAGATGGGGGGGGGGCGGTTGTCAAGGAAACACAGTGAAATCTTCTTCATGTTCTTACAACCATTCTTGTACAACTCGTATTGTGTGGCAAGATGCACTTTCCAGTTGAAAGATGATTCTGTCATGTAGGGGTGGGGATGGTGATATTGGTTTTGGGTGTTGGTGGGCGGCACTGGGAATAATTAGTCTTTATAGATGTTTAATATTTACTATTTAACCCATAATTCGAATTAATACATTTCTACTTGCTCAGATTTTGATTCTAGGAATTGATTCCAACTCTGATTCCAACTCTGACTCCATAGCCCAGATGTGAGAAGATGCTTGGGTTTTGTCATATCTGATCCCAATTTTATCAGCAATTATTCTAATAGCTTATACTAGAAGCGGCTACCCAGCGTCAATTGGGTAGAGGGGGAACTCTGGTGTATTGATTTGTTTACTTTTGAGATTTACAAATGCTGGACATTTTAAAATCGTATTTCAATGCTATTTCTATGTATATTTTAATTTTTAAATATCTTCGAATACAAATCAAATCTTAATAATTTTTGTACAAAAATCAAGAACTTGTAGTAATTAATGTGTATACTTTGTCATTAATTGTTTTATTTTTGTAGTTTCATCCGGACATATATGCATACATACACATCAACTGTCCTTTATATATTTATAGTTTTAGCATAAATTATGTCCGTGTTGAAAATCATTATTTTCCCAAGTTTCTGAGACACAAAATTGTATTCTTCTTTAGTTAAAAGAATATAAATTGATAATTTTCACAAGACATAAAACATATAATGAGAATTTACAACCATATTTTGGGGTAATGGTTAACATATTTGTTTTAAAATCGCTCATAGCAGATTCAAATGATGTAGACATTTGCATTTTCGATTTGTTCCATCTGAAAAATGTTTATAAAAATCACTATAAACCCATAAAATTCTATCAAACTTTATATCAAGCGAAAGGAAATTGACATAAGAGTTTTATAATTTGCTTGAAGCATTGTGTGTATATTGAAGAATAATTAAAGTTCCAATTACCGTCGAACTGGGAAGACAAGGCAACAAACGATTGTAACTTAAATACAAACCCGAATAGTCACAAGGTCTACTGCAGAATGACAAGGTATTTATAAGACCCCACAATGTCATTCAAATCAAGCAGTCAAGCAGCCAATCAGAACTCAAGGAATAGAATTACCCAAATCACCCAAATTCATGAATGGATCATTCTTGATTTCTATATATACCAACTGTCTTGGACACTGCTTAAGTTGTACTTAGTTAGCTGCTGTTATTCAAACCAACAGTAGACTTACTGACCTCAATAGTTTGGTGGTTGGTTTTGAAAGGCTATTACAATGGAAGTGTAAAGAAAAATGAGGTAACTATGATGTTGTTTGTTTACCTTTGATTTACTCTCTTAATATTTCGGGATGAAAAAATCCCTTTGTCAGAAGATTTCTGAAAGCGCGGAGCCCTGGAAAGGGAGAGGTTAACTCTCACTAGAATCTGTTCATTCTGTTGTACACTTATAGGGTAATTGATTGGAAATTGATTTTACAAGTATATCAAGTTTCTTTACTTTTCCTCCCCCCTGGAAGAATGTGACATAAGGTCGATTTTTAAGTAGAGGACAGCAGGTTTGAATTCATAGTGTTTCCTTCTCCTAGATTGGTTGCATGACAAAAGCTAATGAATAAAGTCTGCGTAAATGGGAGCTGGGTATGTGTGTGTGGGTGGGAGGAGAACAGATGGAATTATGCTTTTCTCAAGGGTATCAGAGCCAAAGGAAAGGCAATCAGCCTCATTCAGGATTTAAATTCTGGTCACCGATTCAATTTCCTATGACGATAACCTTTAGGCCAAGAGCGCAATGTTTAGATTGGTCATAAGCAACAAGGTTATCTTTCACGTGAATAACAGGAACCAATACTCCACAACTTATCTCTACTCTTTACTCCTCCCCATCCCCCCCTCTCTCTCGTTCTTTCTTTTTCTTTTCCTCTCATTCTATAACTTTCTCTATTTCAATCTTCTATCTTCTCTGCACCACTTCATGTAATATCTTCAATTTTCCTTTTCTTCCTTTTTTTAAAACTTTCTCCTTCCTATTTTCTTTCTTTCTTTCTTTCTTTTTGTTCCCCACTCTATAACATTTCTTATTTTAATCTTCTACCTTCTCTGTCTCAACTCATGTAATATCTTCAATTTCGCTTTTCTTCCCTTTTTATTTTATTCTTCTCATTTCTTTCTTTCTTTCTTTTTTTCTTTCTTTCTTTCTATTTATTCAGTTGGTTTAATAGACAAAGCTCCTCTTCTCAACTCTCCAATTTCACTAACACCGCCATCTTGAACGTAAACACAAACAGATTTATCAAATCCATACGTGAATTAAACCGCCATTTTAAATAGGAATTATGCCAGTTTATACGTAATTACACACATAGATTGGTTGTTTTCATGTCGTTCCACACACACACACACACACACACACACACACACATATATATATATATATATATATATATATATATATATATATATATATATATATTATATACAGGTTGTCTATAAAGTCGTACAACAGATTTAAACTGTAACAACAAATATGAGAGTTTGTTAAAATGCAATACTCAAAATGATAAAACTACAAGAATTGAACTTTCAATTGGTTTTTACAAAATGATTATATATATATATATATATATATATATATATATATATATATATATATATCCCCACTGTTTACGGTCTCCCTAAAACACACAAAGTAGGAATTTCATTAATTTCTAGTTTAAGTTTAAAATGTTTTTGAATTTGAAATATTTCTTTTTTCTTGGAGAAAACAGTTGCACTGGATGAATGTGACACAATATTTTTTTTGAAAAAATCGAAATTTTGCAATATCGGCAATGTAAAGTTGAAGAAATAATCTCTCTCAAAGAATCCGGTTGAAAACAATCGCATCATAAAACGGTCACAATTGTCTTCCTATCAATGGGCTTTTTGAAAAAGATTCAGTTAAACAACATCTGGGGTTTTTCATACCATTTTATCCATATATACCATCGGATTATTTTCCTTACTTCTTTTAACTAATGTATATATATATATATATATATATATATATACTAAGAAGAGAAAAAAGACATAGAGAGAATTTTGGCTGGTAGATTGGTTTGTTGGTTTTTCCGACATGTCAAACCTTAGGTTATTTTATCCCGAAGACATTTTATTTTATTTTTTTTGTTGGGTTTTCAATTTTTTTAACTCATTCTTTTATACGCATATTTTTAACACTCATTTAAAAAAAAATCTATCTATCCGTAGATGGAACCCTAACAGGTACTACCACTTTGCTCAGAGTGTACCTGGGAGTAATGGCGATGGAGGGGTACTCCACACTCCACAGAGCTTCAGAAATAGAATATCACCACTATATGTCCCACCCAGGACACTAAGACCCTCAGCCACCGGCTTCTACCACATGTATTATCAAATGGTCGGGGCTTGTCATAAGGGCAATGGGGTCGAGACAATCGTATAGGTGCTAGGGATTGACGTTACCAGTCGATTGATCAGAGGTGGCCTCCCTGGCCGCCCGTCTAGCCTAAGTAAGTGCCAAAGTAGTATGTTGCATGTCATGGACTGCTCAGTCAACAAGATTTCTTAAGCATTACGGGTCGACACCCATGGCTCACAGGTAGCTCCATTGGGACGATATTACCCCTCTGTAGAGGTGCAGTCGGTGTATTCTAGTGCCTCAGTCGATAGGGAAGAGAATTTTGGTTTGTGGTGCTCTTAAAAGATTGTATATCTTTTAAAGAATTCAACTTGAACATTGTGTAACAGATTATAGAGTTTATTCTTTTAAAAGCAAAATTAGTATTTCCTTTCCTAATAATCAAAAAAGGTTGACCATACCCTGTCCTATAGTGTACTTATGCAGTTTAAATGTTAAATAATTGACTCGTGGAACCTGTGGATATACCACAGTATGATAATTTAATTATTACAAAGTTTGATATATTTACTTAAGAGTTATTGCAAAATAGTTCAATATGTAAAAAGTATAATAATCTTGATTTAACTCTCACTCACCTTTTTTTCTTACTTTCCTTCTTTTTATCTTTTCAATATGTTCGATTGAAACAGATTAGCGTTATCGCTTCAGCGAGCTCACAACTCTCTCTATCTTTCTCCAACTTTCTTTCTTTCTTTCTTATTATATTTTTCTGTGTAGAATGTCCCTTTTCTCCCATTTCTTTTTTATAACAAAAACGGAATGGTTCATTATTTAGCCGAGGTGATGACACTCATAAGAAATAAGAATTCAGCGGATAATCAACACCAAATAATCAGGATTTACATTTTTGCATTTCATTTTGAACAATTTGGACGGTCTCACTTTTAACCAGGGGGGTTGCAAGATGATAACTGTCCTGCGATTAAGGAATACGAGTATTAATATATAGATTTTCTGTATAAACGAGGTTGGGCTCGTTCATAGACTGAAAAAATCATATGATGTCATATCTGCAGTCGGTTACTTTTTTGAACAATGGGACCCAAACACTGCACCGTCGATGGACGAAATATGTGGACTGTAAGGTAGCGTGAACATGAAGTCAACGGCGATTGGTTATTGACAGTTTCTCGCCTATGCGATTCTCAAACGAAACCACTTTGGTTTGAGAATCGTATAACTCGATGTACATTGTTTCAGGTGTGTGAACGGACAAAGCAATATACAGCATGATTGAGAAGTAACTCCCTATCTTAAACTATTTATAATCTTTTTATGTGCTGTTATATTTTCTCAATTCTTTAATGTATGTTCCTTAATATATGGCAATTAAATCTGTATTGTTGGCGCTCTTCCATATTTTGGTATTGTTGTTTGTGAATGGCTGAATCACCATTTTCATGGGAGATGGATGGTTAGACGTGGTCCTCAAGAGTAGCCGACCAGAAAACCTGATTTAACATCCTGTGACTTTTTTTTCTTTAAGGTTAGTTGAAGTAGCAAGTCTACTCTATGAAACCAATGACTTTGGAAGAACTTGAAGGACGAATACAAGAATTTATTTCTGCCATTCCACAAGAAATCCTGGGAAGATCAATTGACGCGATTCTCGAGCGGTTTGAGAGGCTGCAAGCGAATGCTGGTGCCTATATAGCAATTAAACAAAACTCCATGCTATGTGTGTTCTTCTTATATTCATTTTTGTTAAAATAAGGATGGAGAAATAAATTATAAGATTTTTTAGATAGGAAAGGGATTTGATTTACAATCGTCCCGTATATGAATAATTGAAAGAAAAGACTTTAAATTTGTTTCGTATAATAATTTATTATAATAATAGTATAATAATGTTTTTCTGGGTCACCCTGTATACAGGTGACCCAGAAAAAACAGAACCCAAATTATTTATTTATTTTCCCATTAAACTAGCCCTAAACCCCAACCCTAACCCAAATCCTAACTCTAACCTTAAACCCCCCCAAGTTAAAATTAACAGTTTTATTATAAAATTTGTGGGTTCTGTTTTTTCTGGGTCACCCTAATTTTCCGACCGTTTTTCAAGTTCAGCCGAGATAAGTTCGACGGTTTTTAGTAAAAAAAAAAAAAAAAAAAAGAAAAGAGAGAAAAAAAAAAAGGAAGTAGTGACTTAATTTTAAAAAAATCTGCCTATTTATTTATCATTAGAATTATGATAAATTAAATAACAAATTTTCTTATTCAACGTACATTATTACGTACATTAGAATCATTTCTATTTCATGTTTGTTTAGTGTGTTTAATAAACACGAAAGAAACAAAGCTTAACTTAACATTTCAAACACTGTTTACAAAATGTTAAGTTAAACTTAAACTTCTTATAATTTATTCAACTACATCGTATTTTTATTTTTAAAATTTTGTTATTGTTATTGCAACTATATGTTTACTTATTTACGAAATAAGTAGTTATATAATTTAACTACCTATTTTTGTAAAAGGCTTTTTTTTCTAAAACTCTTTTGTATATACGAAAAAATTAAATACTGATTAAAAACAAAGTTGAGTTATTATTAAATGTTTTTTTTACTTCGCTATAAAAAATAATTCAATCGATAAAACCACATCTTTCTTACCAAATAAATATTTGTAAGATAGATTATTTCATTTAATTTCTAACTAAATTAATATTTTAAAGACAGGAATAAAAAGATTGCGATATGAATAAGATTTGATTTTTCGTTAAAACATACTTTTGCTGTCCGAAGCAAAATATTTTTTTTCCAACTCGCTATAAAAAATAATTCAATGGATAAAGGCTCATACAAATTATATATTGAGAAAGATTGTTTTCTCTTCTTTCCAACTATATGGATATATTTAAGATTGGACTAGAAATAGGCGATAAATTCCGAGCTGAACGGCTTAAGACTGCGAAATTTATTCACTAAAATTGAATGTTCACGGCTGGTATCACTGTAACAAAAAGTCAGGCAGGGGACAATATCTTATCATCAGCAGGAGTTGGTATACAGGCAGTTACACAAATTGGGTGATTTTGGCTTAATTAATTAATTATATCCCTTAATCAGTAAAAATCAATAACCAAATTTGGCGTGTTCCTTAGTTAGAAGGATATTAACATGTATGCAAGATTTCGAATCAGAGTGACCTCCCGTTTTGAACTTATACGTCGACATGTACATACAAAACCTTACTTATATATATATATATATATATATATATATATATATATATATATATATATATTCAGTATGTTTTTATTAAACAATTAGTTTAGCCAGCAAAGCGTCAATCTCTGAAATATCTTCGTACGGACTTCGGGTATTTAAACTCAATAACAATAATAGTAAATCTACGCTGACCACGGATCGATTTTTGTATTGAAGATGTTAAGGTGACTATTTATCTTCAATATTAACATTCTAATAAATACATTGTGTCGTGAATAAATTTCATTTCATTTGCATTTTGTCTGATATTTATATCTTCTCCAAAGGAAAAGTTATTAAAATCTAATCTTCATAAAGGTTTTAGACACAATATAATTAAATGAAAATGAAAGATGACAGAAATTACAATTGAAAATTAATAATAATAATAATAATAATAATAATAATAATAATATTATTATTATTATTATTGTCCATCTTTTCGTTTTCCTTCAGTTGAAAGATCTTGTCAACTGGTGGATTTTGCAGTTCCAGCAGATCACAGGGTGAAGCTGAAAACGAAAAGATGGACCAATACCTGGACCTTGCCTGAAAACTGAAAAAGTTATGGAATATGAAAGTCAAAGTGATACCAATTGTAGTTGGTGCACTTAGAACGGTCCCAAAAAGCTTGGAAAAAAGACTGGAAAATCTGGAAATCAGAGGAAGAATTGAGACCATCCAGAATACTGCACTGCTGCAATCTGCCATAATACTCAGAAGAGTCCAGGAGACCTGAGGAGACTTGTTATCACTCAGACTCCAGTGAAATACCATCAGCTAATGCTGGTGTGAAAAACTAAGATAATAATAATAATAATAATAATAATAATAATAATAATAATAATAATAATAATAATAGACCTTGACAGAGAACTGAAAAAGTTATAGAATATGAAAGTCAAAGTGATACCAATTGTAGTTGGTGCACTTGGAACAGTCCCAAAAGGATTAGAAAAGGGTTTTGAAAGTTTGGAAATCAGAGGGAGGATTGAAACCATTCAGAACACTGCACTGCTGCAATCTACCAGAATACTCAGAAGAGTCCTGGAGACCTGAGGAGACTTGCTGTCACTCAGACTCCAGTGAAAGACAATCAGCTAATGCTGATGTGAAAACTCAAAAGGAGTAAATAATAATAATAATCATTGACAATCCTTCATCAGAAAATACGGTGAATACGACACGCTATTGATACTAATAGTGCAGTGTCCTGTGTATGAGGTTAAACAGCATCTAATGATGGAGTTCCAGTTTTGGAGCTCTGGGGAGTGTGAAGTACCCCTTCATCGCTATTACTCCCAGGTCCACTCTGACTCGGAGTTGGGGTCCCATCTATAGGTTAAACAGAAAATATGTGTTTTAAAAAATCATGTTTAAAAAATTGTGAATACCCATCAAGAATGAATCGAACAAAATGTCTTCGGCATAGAATAAACCAACAAGGGTTGACATGCCATAAAAAACACCTTACGGCGGTATAAAATTAATTTTTGAAATATATTGTCTGAGTGAATGGAAGTTAAAAATTCGATGTCAGAGAATGTAAAGTAAAATGTTTCGTACTAACTACGGTAACAATGATGTTGTGTGTTAACCTGTATCTAATTCTTGAATTTTCGAGATAATATCACCTTTTCAAAAGATCACTGGAACTGAAGCAGTCTAGTTATGGTTAAAAAATAAAAATAAAAAAAATAAAAAATAAATTGAATTAGATATAAATAAGTAAATAAACAAATAAATATAATAATAATATTGATTATATATTAATAATAATAATAATAATAATAATAATAATAATAATAATAATAATAAATGATTAAATTGATTTATATTATATTTAACACGAAATATTATACATCACCATCGCCACCAAACACAAATACGATCTGTAATACGCACATACATATGCACGTGCAATCCCACGCTAGGATACAGTCCACAACCAACACGCATTTTCATGGACACGCGCATGACAACATACGCGCAAGTACAAAAAAAAACCCCGCATTCACGTAAACATACAACACGAGAATACAGTTATATAAAAATACCATCATTTAAAAAAAATTCATTTAAAAAGAAATGCCATAACTAGACTGCTTCAATTCCAGTGATCTTTTGAAAAGGAGATATTATCTCGAAAATTCAAGAATTAAATACAGGTTAACACACAGCATCATTGTTACTGTATTATTATTATTTTTTTTACACCTGCATTGTGATAGCTTTCTAAATCAACCCCCTAACCAATATATATATATATATATATATATATATATATATATATATATATATATATATATATATCATTGATAAACTTACTTAATTCCTGAAATTACTGTGACATAAGCAGTGACGTAGTTTCAGTTACAGACAAATAGAGAATAACTATTATTATTATTATTATTATTATTATTATTATTATTATTATTTTATTTTTCTATTTATTGTGTTTGGTAGCATGCCAGTAACGTAAAAACTGACAGCATGTACAATAACAGCTTAGATGTTTTCATAGTAAGTGAACAAATGCTCAAGCATCATTGAAAAAAGTCAATATTGTTGGCAGCGACGTTCAGGGGCTTAGATATCAAATTCCGCTTAGGGCTCTAGAAAGTCTTGGGCCTGGATACATAAATACACGCGCGTGCGAGCACACACGCATACATACAATCATACACACACACGCATACACACACACACACACACACACACACACACATATATATATATTTTATATGTATATTATTGTTATGGAGTTCACGTATGCTTCTTTGAACATATATCTGATAAGTTTATACGTATGCGTAGTTTATATATATGTGCAGATTATATATATATATATATATATATATATATATATATATATACAAAATATAATATACTTCAATATATATATATATATATATATATATATATATATATATAGTTATTTACTAAGGTTAACTTAATTGTGGCACAAGGCCAGATTATGGGGCGTCTAGTGAGAATCGAACTCACTAACAATGGTCTGCAAATCTAGCTTACTAACCACATGGGGTGCACTTCAATATATATATATATATATATATGTGGATGTGTTGTTGATCTTGAGTTTTTCCAATATGGACTCTCTCTCTCTCTCTCTCTCTCTCTCTCTCTCTCTATATATATATATATATATATATATATATATATATATATATATATATATATATACCTTTTCAATAAGAAAGAAAAACAAACCATCATTTGGTTATTATGAATTATTTGGTTATTATAAATTATAAATTTATTTCTGCTGGTAACTCAATAATTGAGCCCAGTTGCGTCAGTTAGCCATTACAAAATAAATAAAAAGATATACAAGAATTGAGAAAAAAAGAATATCTATTTTTTTCTTCATTTTATTATATTTTCAAATCAGGGTTTGTTGAGGTTTTCTTTCTTATTGAAAGTCTAAATATTGTCCTTTATATAATTAATTTATTAATTATCATACATTGAGCTCTCTTAGAGATTTGAAATAATCCTTGTATAAATCTATAGGTGTGCATCTGCATGGGCATGCAATGTGGATATACGGAGGATATAAAGGATCCCAAATAGAATCATCCTCAACTTACCAGTCGATTGGATATATATATATATATATATATATATAATATTATATATATATATATATATATATATATTTTTGAAAAAACAAAATTAAGTCAAATATTGACTCACAGAAAGCCGACGCTAATGCGTTTCGATTTTAATCAAACTATCAACGGGACTCAACTTGGTTAATAATTATAAATCATGTGAAAAAACACATATGAAAGGAGATTCATGAAAATTTCGGATACGTGCGGTGAATATACGTGTCATAGTTCTTTATTGGACTTTGGATTTCCCGCTTTAACTTTAATTGTGTGCATTGGTTATGCTTGTATGGTAACCTTAACTGTTTCTCAATTCATTGGTGGCGTGACTGGTTATTAATATTAACCACGAAGGATTAATTAACTGTTTTTTCTTTTATTTCAATTGTTTACTATCGGCCATTTTGTTTAATTCCCATAATTGGTATAGACAGACTCAAGACTTGAAAATAAAAATTGCGTGTCGGGGGAATATTGAGTGAAAATGCGACTGATGATAACTGTGCCCATTCAACCCCAGAAATGTTAACTTTACACAA
This sequence comes from Doryteuthis pealeii, assembly GCA_023376005.1. Lineage (NCBI taxonomy): Eukaryota > Metazoa > Mollusca > Cephalopoda > Myopsida > Loliginidae > Doryteuthis > Doryteuthis pealeii. The sequence goes on along the minus strand of CM042145.1, from coordinate 55,596,904 downwards.
CATTATGTACGGACCTTTTATTTTTACAAATAGTTTTCAAACTTTTTCTGATTTACATGAATTATTTTACCTGACAATACATAAAACATATTTATTTTAAAATATTTAACATTTGTCGGACTTTCTATTTTTATTTTTTATCTTTACCGATTTTTCGGATTTTTCCAAAACCAACGATTTCTGGGATTGTTACATCATCAACTATTGAAATGGAAACGCTAACATCGCGTGACGTTTCGATTTTACATTTTTCTTGCATTTCGAGTGCCGAGTTGAGTCTTTTAACATCATAAACTTTTTCTTGTTTTATGCCAATTTCTTTTTCATATGATTTATAATTATTAACCAAGTTGAGTCCGTTGAAGGTTTGATTAAAACCGAAACGTTTTAGCGTCGGCTTTTTGTAAGTCAATCTTATTTTTTGTTTAATAAAAAATTATACTTTATATATATATATATATATATATATATATGCGTGTATTGTGTGCTGTATTTGCGGGCGTATAGTCTGAACATCCCCTGCAATAGAATAAACAAAAAATCACACTTGGCATTATTTTTTTTATATTGATTCAACCATTTAATCTGTCCAGTTCTACACCATAAACTCGTAGAATGAAGCGAGTGTTTTGCACTACTTAACAAATCAAAATCCACCATGAAACTCTCTCACGATTCAGTGTGGCCATCTTTTTTTATTTTTCATTATATTCATTTTTTCATTTTTTTTTTTTTACTTCAGACATAAAAATGATTAAAACAGATGCAATAAAAACTGTCTAGGAAAGTTTTTGTCCGACAGAAAAGAAACGGAAAAAAGAAAAAGAAAAGAAAAGAAAGAAGTGTTGTTCTGATAAAAAAACAACATTCAATTGTTCGCCTACAGTTGCACACAGTTGACGTATTCCACAATTACGGTGACGTATCCACAATTAGGTAAAATAATGAATGTAAGCAGGCAACGAAAACTCTGGCGATAATAAAAATGGCTGAATCAGAAGAAATCCATTGTGAAAACTCTTTTCTTAAAAGGCATTGTTATTTTATTTAAACTTTTTCAAATTGAAGGAATATTATAGAGTTTCCAAACTCAAAAAATATATCAGCAGTATCGTTTTGAAAATGTTGCAAAAACAACAACACCATTTTTGTTTTATTTAGTTTTCTTTTTTGTTTTTTTGATTTTGGCACCTTTTATGTCATTAATAAAAGAAATGCACTGTCCGCCATTTTTGTTTACTTATTTTGTTTTTTCACAAATGGCGTTTAAATGTAAAATACATCTTCGCCGTTAAAAATAAAATGAAATGATCAAAATATATTACCAATACTTTTAATATTTTTTTCTTTTTTTTTTCTTTTTTTTATTTGGTTAAGTATTTCTGTTTATTTTTAGATAAAAATATTTTTTTCTTTCTGGTTTCCTTTGCGTTCTAGAATGACTGACTGGTTGTTGTGGTTTCACCCACAAAAATAAGAAAAAAAATGTGACGTAGAGTCAATCATAATTCATTCATCTTCAACAAGATAAATGTCTCATATTAGATTGCAACGTGTGTGTGAGATGTAAAGTCAATCTTACTGAACACCCCCATATATATATATATATATATATATATATATATATATATATATATCAACTGTATTCCTTTAGCATTTATCCTTTCGAATTATTAATTGCACCATCCTCTCATACTTAAAAAAATCCAGTACATTTATTTTTTAATAATTTTGACATCATATATATATATATATATATATATATATATATATATATATATATATATATATGTGTGTGTGTGTGTGTGTGTCTGTGTGTCTGTGTCTCTGGCTGGCTGGCTGGCTGGCTGGCTGTCTGTGTGTATGTGTGTTTGTGTACGTAAGAATTTTTGTGTGTATATATGTGAATGTGAATATGTGTAGATACACATTCCTTGTCCAAATCGATCTATCCTAATATATATCTACATATATCGGTTTGTGTGTGTATGTGTGTGTGTGTGAGAAGTTTTGTATAAATATATGAGTGTATATATGCATGCATGTGCATGTATGGGCGCGTGTGTGTATGTGTGCGTTTGTGTGCGTGTGTTAGTGAGTGTTTTTGTGTAGATCCATACACCATGCCAAATGACGATGACGTCACTCCATGTCGTCGATTAGTTATGGACTTTGTAATGGCTAATTAGTCTCATTCTTGACTTGCAGATGCGGTCACACACATTGCAAGGAAAATGTCTGCATTCTGTGATGCATGACGAAGAAGACGTTATTCTACAGTCCTGTTGAGCTCGATAGTGAGCCGCATAGTTCCTGTGCGGCACGGATTTCGCCAACCTTGTACACACACACACACACACACGTGTATATATATAAATGTAAGGTAATCCAAATGACTGGTTAGTAGGGGATGATTCTATTTGGGATCTTCAAAATCTCACTGTATAACCATACTGTATGCTCTTGTAGGTGCAAATATATATTCATACAAGGATTTTTATAAATCCCTAAAGAGATTATATATATATATATATACACACACACACAATACACACACACACACACATATATATATATATATATATATATATATATATATATATACATGCAGACTACCAAAATGACTGTTTAAAGAAGCTACATCATGTGAAACGCCCGAGACACATATTACAATTCTTGTCGCCATTTTAGGCGTTTTAGTTCCGTTGTTGGTATTGAGTGTAGTTTCAATGGATATTCCTTGTGGAATAATTTGGTTTGATGTATTCCTTGATTGTAGAAAGATTGTAGTATCAGTTTACTCCTTGTCTGTTAATCCGTAGTAATCCTTGGTAAGATGATTGTAGTATCATTTTACTCCTTGTTTGTTAATCTCTGGTAATCCTTGGTAGAAAGATTGTGGTATCAGTTCACTCAGATTTACTGTTAATCCGTAGTAATCCTTAGTAAAAGTATTGTTACATCATTTTACTCCTTGTTTGAGTATTCCTTTTAGGAGGGAATTCATTCAGCAACTGATTTTAGGATAATTTATCAACAACCTTAAATACATTTTTGTTGTTTTTTCATTGATCAATCCAGATCCTGCTACTTGAAATAGTCTATAAATATAAGTGGTGGCTTTTCGTACAGCTTGTACTCATAAGATAATCCAACAACACAAACAAATAAATTTTAAGGATGTTGCCAAAAACAATCTTAAGTCTCTTGGAATAAATGTCGAGGACTGAGATAGGACGGCTACAAATCGATCGGTTTGAAGGTGACTTGTCTATGGTGGTTGTAGGAGATTTGAGGCAAGGCCGTTCGAGGACTTCATCTTGAAACGGGCTCTGTGGAAGCGGCACATTTCAGACTTTCTGGACACATTTCACACAATTCAGCCTGATCATGTGTGGGTATCTGCAGCAGAGCTTACCTGTCGAGTGTTGGTCTTCCCAGCCATATGCGGTCCCATGGTGCCAGCCAATCACGCGTAAAGTAAACCAGTGAAGACCATGTGTACGCGCACAAACGGCAAGACCAGGGGATCTAACGTGTCATATATGCGGCAAGACTTAATCTAAATATCACACAGGTGTGTCTGTCAAAAATCATATAGCTCGTCTTGTCAGGAAAACTAAAGCTCTTCTGACAATTTCAAGCCTCTAAAGCGACCAGAGAAAATTGCTATCTCTTTATTATAAAGCATTAGAGAGGAAGAAGATATTACTTTCAAAATTTGTTGCCAGAAAAGAAAGGCCGACAATTTCATTAAAATACAGAAGAGACCAACACATACAGTAATCTGAATTCAGGTAAGGTAACTCCAACTGAAACGGGAGGAAACCATAAAAAAATCCTTTTATAAGGGAGTAGGAGGTGCTTGTGGTGTTATGGTTACCGTCGTAGGAAAATGGCCATGACGAGACGGGTTCAAGTCCTAGACGAGGTTTTTTGCATTTCACATAGCACTAATATCCTTGGGAAAGGTATGAATCCAACTAATCCCCCTCCAGCTATGATTAAGTAATAGGGTATATTGGACTCTTCAACCCTGGTTAGGTAACCAGTCTGGGAAAAGGAAAACTCTGAATGATCATTTCCGATGATGATAACTGTTAAGCCATGATTATTCCTCACGGTATTCGCGTGGTGTATGTATATGAGATTTCCTTTTTTTTGTATGAATACAGAATAGTGTCATGAATTCATAGGATTACTATGCATTTGAGCACACACACACACACACACACACACACACACATATATATATATATATATATGTGTGTGTGCGTGTGTGTGTTTGAGTTAATGTAGCGTGAACATGGAGTTAACAACTGGTTATTGACAGTTTCTAGCCTATCTTCAAACCAAATCTTGGTCTGAAGATCGCATAGGTGGGAAACTGTTAGTAATCATGTTGAATCCAAGTTCACGCTACTTTAACTGAAATATAACGCTCTATCAATGATATTGAACACTATCTGCTAAGAAATATAATTCCCACACTATCTATAAAATATATGAACATATATGTATGTGTGTGTGTGTGTGTGTGTGTGCGCGTGTGTGTGTACTTAAAACAGTAATCCTATAGATTCGTGGCACTATTCCAT
>CM042145.1:55582306-55589806 GCA_023376005.1 Doryteuthis pealeii | reverse complement strand
GTGAGTGAGTTTGTATACATATATACGTGAGAGTGTGTATATATACTTATTCATATAGATAAATCATATATAAATACATATATACACACACACATAAACACACACACACACACACACACACACACATATATATATATATATATATATATATACAAATGAAGAAAATAATAAATTGGGAAAACCCAACAAAATGTAAGAAAAAGTTAATGAAAAAAGTGAATAACAAAATATAAACTTTTCACCTTCTCCCTCTCTATCACTCTCCTCCACTTCATCATTCTAGCTTTTCATCGTAGATATTTAATTTTTCTGTTTTAAAACAATAAAGATTCATTCTGATCAAGCTTCTAATAAGACCAACAATATTAATTGAATGTAATTGTTTGTTATTAACTTTATCCTTAACTTTTCCTCAATATATATATATATATATATATATCTATATATATATATATATATGCGTTTATGTGTGTATACATGCGAGTACGTATGTATACATATATACGTGTGAGTTCGTATATATATTTATATATATACGATAAGTACGTATATAAATACATATATGCACACATGTGTGTGTATGTGTAAATATATATATATGCATATACATACATATATATATATACGCGTGAATGCGTATACATATATATAAATGCATATATATATTTATATATATATATATATATATCATATAAACATATATGTAGATTTTTATTCTTACTATATATAAACACACGTACACACATACGCATTTATAAAAAATGTATTTATGCATATAAAACGGCCGATGAAAAGTTTTTAGCCAAGAGAACTAAACTATGTTAGATCTAATTTAAAAAGTTTAATCACATAATACCAACTCAACATAAATAAACAATATTTGAACTAGTATGGAGTAGTTCCTCCATTTTCTAGTTTCATTGGTTGTTTTTTCAATTTTTCATGGATTTGATCAAGTTATCAAGAATCATCTGCACCATATTTTGAAACTCCTTTAACAATGTTTCTTTAAGGATTGTCACTGACGTGATTTTGGTCGCACGCTCTTGAAGTTTTCGCTGAAGGTGCTTCCAAACGTTCTCTACTGGATTGATGTCAGGAGTTTGGGCTACACATAGCCATGACTTGATTCTTTAGGATTCCTTCCAGGTCTTTGCTACTCGTATGACATGGTGCCCCATCTTCTTGAAAAAGGTAGACAATCTTGTCAATCTGATTGATTTCATATAGAGGGAATAATCATTTCCCTGATATTTGACAATGTTTTGGACCATTCAACCGTTCGTTAACAATAATCAGACATTATTACACCAAAATTGCTGTAATCAAGGCTGGTTCAGACCTTATCATAGCGCACCGTATGTATGTACATGCATATGCGTAGACACCATTATAAAAAAGGACCTTGTCTGTGCTTATATATATATATATATATATATATATATATATATATATATATATATATAATGTATTTGATATCTGGATATACACACGCACAATCATATATAATGTGTTTAATATCTGGGTACATACATACGTAAATACATACACACATACAGACACAGTCAGACAGACAGACACACATATATATGTGACGGTATGTGTGTGTGTATATATATATCAGTGTGTCTGTCTTGATATATTTCATGTACATAAATATGTTTAAAATCTCTTTCATATATATATATATATATATATATATAATGTATTTATATATATGCAGGAATATAAAGTTTTTATTGTAAGAAAATCTATTTTCATATGGTTATTTGTGATATGTATATATATATATAAGTATATATTCACACAGACACACACACACACAAATATATATATATATATATATATATATATATATATATATATATAATATATTTAAGAATTTTGGTTTAAATCTCGACATATACATGCATGTATACATATGTATACACATATATACAAATGAATAAATAAATAAATATATATGTATGTATATACATATGCATCCTCTAAGACTTAGCATATTTTTTACTTTATTTTATACGTGGGAATATTTAAATCTCCACAAGTTCACATATGAACAATTTTGATATTTCGGACTGTTGTCCTCATCTTTATTGTGGTATATATAAGCACAATTTTCAGTTCACTGTAACCACGGGTTTTGTATATACAAATTCAAAACCCGAGGTTCCAGTGGCCTAAACATTATATATATATATATATATATATATATATATATATATATATATATATATATATATATATAACACAATAAAGACGTCGACAATAGTGCGAAATATGAAAATCAATCATATTAAGCCTCATCTCATAAATACAGACATATAAGTCCACATATATCTGATTAGACATATATATTCATTTTATCTCCATGTTTATATGAGTGATCGTCCGATGAAAAAAAATATCCATGTTTTTTTTCTCTCTGACATTTTCCACTTGAAATCAGAGTTTCGTCACAGAAGTACTTTGGTAAGCGGAATCATTCCGTCCAAGCATAATAAGTTCTGGATTTCTTTTCTTGAAGCATCGCAGCATGTCTCGAAGACCTAAAAATAGAAAATCAGATTCATCAATACATATATAAAGGGCAGTTGCGTGTATGTGTATGTGTATGTCTGGAGGAAACTTCGAAAATAAAACAATTAACAACAACGTAAATATATATACACATTAAATATCACCAGGGCTTGGTTTTTGAACAAAAATAATGAAGATTTGATTTATATGTGTGAAGATAATTAGAAAAATAAAATTTAAATAATAACGGCATGGAATTTTTTGCATTTAGTATTTTAAATAAGAGAGATTTTAATGGGCATCCTGTGAGGATCGAACTCACGATTCAACAATAATGGATCTACAAGACTACCTTTTTTACCCCCCCTCTCTACCCAGACGGCGCCGGGTAGCCGCTTCTAGTGTAGATATAAATGTAAATACGCAATGTTGAAATAGTACAACGACTAGGACAGAAAAAAAAAATCAAGGCAAATTATTAATCATGAGTTGTAACCGTGTTGGTACTACTGTATGCCTATGTAGAGGTGCCCGTTGTGTAATGTTTATTATGAACCACTTTGGGCTTTAATAAAACGACTGGAGAAAAAGCTAAAAGGGAATTGCACAAGGATGATGAGTGACTTTTAAAGAAATCCTGGAAGCAACACTACAATATTGCAGCTGTATGACCACTTAACCGGCCTCATAAATGAACCAAGATGAAAAGAAGGACAAAATGTGTGTGTGTGTGTGTGTGTGTGTGTGTGTGTGTGTGTGAGAGAGAGAGAGAGAGAGAGAGAGAGAGAGAGAGAGAGAGAGATGTTGTGTGTGTGTGTGTGTGTGTGTGTGAGAGAGAGAGAGAGAGAGAGAGAGAGAGAGAGAGATGTTGTGTGTGTGTGTGTGTGTGTGTGTGTGTGTGTGAGAGAGAGAGAGAGAGAGAGAGAGAGAGAGAGAGAGAGAGAGAGAGAGAGAGATTTAATAATTTTATTATTACAACGTTTGTTATGTTTACTTAAGAGCTATTGCAAATACTTCAATGTGTAAAAAGTATAATAATCTTGATTTAACTCTCACTCACTCTCACGCTTTTTTCTTTCCTTTTTCTTTTCATCTTTTCATTATATTAGATCGAAATTAATTAGCGTTATCGCTTTTGCGCGTTCACTCTCTCCCTCTATGTTTCCTCTTCTTTCTTTCTTTCTTATTATATTTTTCTGTGTAGCATTTCCTTTTTCTTCCTTTTCTTTCTTTATGATAAAAATGGAATGGTCCATGACTCATAAGAAATAAGAATTCGGTAGATAAGCAGCACCAGATAATTTACATGTTTGCATTTCATCTTAGACAATTTGGACCGTCTCACTTTTAACCAGAGGGTGTTGCAAGATGATAACGGTCGGAAGATTACGGAACGAGAGTATTAATACATAGATTAGATACATCAACCTACTTCATTTCATTCTCAAAATCCACGCATATATCTTTCTAGACATGTTGACCTTTTCCGCTATCCATGCTGCCGGGAGATGTTACAATTCCATTTGTATATTTGAAGAAAAGGTCTAATCAATGAAATACAGGTGGTTGTAGGATTTTTTTCTCCATCCTGATTATGTGACATTCATTTGCTGATTTCAAGTATTCAATTCTTTTCCGCCCATCATTCTTTTCGTCTTTACCGTTGTTGTTTAGTCTCATCACCCGACAACATCTTCTTTTTCTTTCTTTCAGATACATTCGGTCAATCAGAGTTCTCTTAGAATGTGTCTAACAGAATCCACTTGTAAAAACCTACAAACATTGTCACACATTGATTTATGGCTAGAATATATATATATATATATATATATATATATATATATATATGGGAAAGTTGACTTACCGGTGAATTTGGTCACTGTTTATGTATTTATTTATTATTATTACTAGCAAATATTTGCACCCTCTGGGTGCAAGTATTTACGTTTTAACGTAATAAAATATCATATTAAATTAAAAAGACTAATGAAACTAAATAAGAATGCTGATAAAAAGATTTCAAACAAAGGAGAATATAATATATAATTTTAAAAAATAGAACTATTGAAACTAACTCATGAATCACGACCGTTTTTCATTGCTAAATTTTCCTAATTTAACTATTTAGTTAAAATAGAAAGTAAAGAATAAAATGACAGTTATTTCTTCTTGTTAGTGAATTTCTTTTAAGATTTATCCACGAGATTTTTTCTTATATTCAAGAAGATAAAACCGAACAATTAGAAATCAATAATACAAAGCATATATTTATCAAAATCCAATTTTTAATATCAATATGCAAATTAGTCTTCCCGTTTGCACTCTAAACCGCTATTTTGTTATATATATATAAATACAATTGCATGTTCTTAGTATGTTGATAAAGCCAACAGTATTAATAATGTAAAACAATGTTATTAATAATTAAGGTTTAAAAATAAAATCAGGGTAAATGTGACGTAAATAACTAAGGGAATTATGAATTGAGTAGTAATATAGTTTCGGTTACAGACAGAAAATACTCAATCTCCATTATAATAAGATTATTATTATTATTATTTTATTCAATTATTTTAATTTCTAATTTATATTTAATCCATTCATAATTTTTTAGGCCTTTCAATTTTAATAATAATACAAAATCACCAAAATTACAATACTACCCCACACATATTCAACTTATTTTAGCTTCAATTAAAATATATTCGAATAAATAAATATTCGAATAAATTTAAACATATTTTAACAAAACCAAAATTCATTCACCATACATTGCCCTTTAATTTTATTTTTAGTTTATTTTAAGCCTCAATTATAATAACATAATTACCGTGAACACAATACACACCAACGTGTATAACAACGCCCACTCCATAATAACTCTAATCAAAAAAAACATTATAAATAAACTTGAACATTTCTTTTTTCTTAATGAAACCGCTTTTAAAAATTATAACTCATACAATTGTTAGACAACCGCATCGTAGTAAATACATTAACACAAACCGATCCTAACTTATTATTTACATTTTGAATCCTTCAAAAAATTCAACTTCCGGTGTGAGACCTTTTGAATCCAAAGTCAGCGTTCCTTTGCAACGAACACTTTAATGCAATGAACACACATGTGAGATCGACTGCTATTAATCGGTGTCTCGATTAATTCAGTGGATTTAACCCTGAAAATCCTTATGGTGAAACTCGATATATATATATATGCTCTGTTGATGACAGCTAACATTACTGAACTAATTTAGGTATTTACCCAACCCCTTTACATAGGTAGGTTGTGACACAATATGACATGTGTAGGGCATCTAATGAGGATCGAACTCATTATTCAGTTGTAATGGATCTGTGATAAAGGCCTTTTAACCATTACACTACGATGAAACGACTTTATTTACCCAACCCGTTCGACACAGTAAGATGTATCCCAAGGTCACTAGTATGGGGAATCGTGCGATGATCGAACTCGTTATTCTGTAGTAACAGATGTACCAGATGAACTGACTAGCCATGTCGCCATGATGGGCCGCCCAATTATATAACTAATGTAAATATATGTCATGTGACTTCAATCTAATCAATATTAGAAGCATAGGTAGAACACACCATCCATTATATATATATATATATATATATATATATATATATATATATATATATATATATATAAAGTAAGTAAAGTCGACGGGGCGGCCTAAAGTCAGCGAGGGAGTCTATCCCCTTTTCAATAGCGCTAGACCAAGGAGATTGTTTTATCATCTGAGGTGGAGCGCCACACCTACCGTTAGCTCCTTATTTTACCGCACAGATCCCTGTGCTACTCATACGCTGAGTTGGCGAGGACCGGTATGGAACTAGGAACGTTGTGGTTTCTAGCAGAACTCTCTATCGACTGAGCTAACCCGGCCCTTATATATATATATATATATATATATATATATATATATATATATATATATATATATATATATATATTTATATATATATATATATATATATATATATATATATATATGGGAGAAATAAGAAGAAATTAATCCGAAAGTATGTGGAGAAAAGTAGACAAACACGGGATGTTGTAGCAAATGGATGTGTATTGTGCTGATATCGATATTGTAATGTTTCGGTCTATTAGACCTTCTTCAGGACTTTGGATTGAGTTCTTGCTTCAATGGTGAACACTTTCATACTAGTGAATTAGGAGGCCGTGAATAAGGGAAGGGGAGGTCACGGCCTACTAATTCACTTGTATGAAAATGTTCACCATTGAAGCAAGAACTCAATCCAAAGTCCTGAAGAAGGTCTAATAAACCGAAACGTTACAACGTCGACATCAGCACAATAAACATCCACAACATCCCGTATTTGTCTCCCTTTATATATATATATATATATATATATATATATATATATATATATATATATATATATATATAGAGAGAGAGAGAGAGAGAGAGAGAGTTTAGGTCGAAATAAAATTTATAATAGCCACATGATGGTGTTTTAAGTTTTTCTTTCTTATTGAAAGTGTAAATATTGCTCTGTATATAATCAATTTATTAATTATCATACATTGAGTTCTCTTAGGGATTTGTAAAATTCCTTATAGAAATCTATAAGTGTGCATCAACATGAACCTGCATTGTTGATGTACAGGAAATATTGGTGATCCCAAATAGAATTATCCCCAAAATACCAGTCAATTGAATGCTTTTACCTTTATATATATATATATATATATATATATATATATATATATATATATATATATATGGGGTTATGAAGATATAAAAACATAAAAGAAACAAAATATTTAGAGGATGCATTTTTTGTATAGTATAGCATACCATGTTTTGTCTTTTTTTTTTGTTAAACGATATTTAGTGTAATTAATAGCAGATGTTAAAATGCTTTATCTGAACATTGTTTTCATTTGAAAATATTTTTCTACAATTAAAACTCGAAACATTG
>CM042145.1:55524806-55574806 GCA_023376005.1 Doryteuthis pealeii | reverse complement strand
CTGTTAGAAAACACATACGTTTTTGATAAAGCTTTATAATTCCATTAGATTTCCCGTATCCTAAATGATTTATAGTTTGGAAAGAATAGTTTTACAGTTTTTTGAAATTTGCTGGAAATTCATATCATGTTTTCTTTTAGTATCACTACATATTAAATTATCATCGTGGATAGATATATTATTTAAGTCGTCTTTCCTTAGGAATCTGTCCAATTTCCTTGAAAACAAGCGGTTCTGTTAGTTGCTCCAAAAGGCATTAGTATCAAATTCTGGAGCTCTGGAGAGTGTGGAGTATCCCTTCATTGCCATTACTCTCAGGTCCACTTTGATCCTGTAGTAGTATGACCTGTTAGGGTCCCATCTATGGCTTGGATAGATTAAAAAATGAGTTAGAATAATTGAGTTTAAAAAAAATTAATACCCAACACAAATGAATAAAACAAATGTTCTTCGGTATAAAATAACCCAAGAGTTGACATGCCGTAAAAACCAACCAAAAATATTTTTTATCAGATGCATTGCATTATCTCTCTCTCTCTCTCTCTCTCTCTCTCTCTCTCTCTCTCTCTCTCTCTCTCTGTCTCTCTCTCTCTCTGTAATGATAGTCTTGTCTTTGAATCAATACATTCAGAGACAAGACTATTACAGGAAGGTATTTTCAAACTGAGTACTTCTCCTTTACTTGCAAAGAAGAGGTCTTCGGTTGGTCTGATTTAGAAAACTTTCGCTGCTTTGTTGAAATTAGTTTACAATTTGAGGATATGTTATCGAATAGTGTTGGAAGATTCCCATTAATAATGGCGAGGGCGCAGAAAGATAAAGTTGACATGCTGACATCGGATTCAAAAGCCACACTCTTGTTCTGCTCTTGGAAGTGATTCATAAATATTTCACAACCCCGTCGGCTGGGGCTTTAGAATATACCGACTGCACCTCTGCAGAGGAGTAAGAACCTCTATAGGGCCTCCTGTTGGCCGTGGATGTCGATCCATGATGCTTAAGGATGGAACTAAGACGTCCATGACTCTTTGGCCCTTGCTTAGACTAGACGGGCAGTCGAAACCCTTTCAGATCAATCAGTTGGTCACGTCAAGCCCTAGTACCTATATGATTGTCCCTATCCTATTGTCTTTATGGCAAGCCCCAACCCTTCTTTGCATATATTTGCTAGAAGGCGGTATCTGAGTGTCTTAATGTCGTGCGTATGACGTTTAACTCTATCTGATGGTGAAATTCCAGTTTTATAGCTCTGGGGAATATGGAGTAACCCTTCTTCAACATCACTCCCAGGTCCACTCTGACCCAGAATGGTAGTATTTTTTGAGGTTCCATCTATGGGCTAAAATATAAAGAAATCAGTTTAAAAATGTGTTCAATAAAATTGAGTTAAAAAAAACTTGAGTACCATCAAGAATGAATAAAACAAAACACCTTCGGTATCAAATAACCAAACAAGGGTTGACATGCCGTAAAATCCAACCATTCATCTAACCAACCATATACTTCGCCTGTACACAGATCATTAACTATGTTAAGCAGAACACCTGTGTACCTCCGTCCCATGAGATGGAAATCAATAATACAAATTCCCTCAATTTCCGTGAGTTGAGCACCCGTTGCTATGCGAATAGATCCTGTGATTGGATAATGCTTCAATTGAAACCTTCTGATGAGTTTGTTGCTTATAAAGCTTCTTTCAGTGTTTCCAATGTCCATTAGAGATTTGAATTTGTGTCCCTTTAAGAATAAATTGGAAGATACTTTGATACTAATCCAGAACAGGGTGCTCAGTCGGTACAGCATATGTCTAGGAACCACAATATGCCAGGTTCGATACCGGTATCCGTCAACTCAGCCTATGAGTAGCACAGCTGAGGTAATCTGATCTGTGGAGATCTGTACGGTAAAGAGGGAGCTGACGATAGGTGTGCCGCCCCACTTTTGCAAAAATAATCTCTCTAGTCTAGCACTAGCGAAAAAGGGAAAGACTCCCTCACTGTCCGGCTGATACTGGTTAGAGGCCACTCCACCAAGTTTCACGTAAATACCCAAAACGTTTGAGACTCTAGGGTTAGGGTAAGAGTTAGGGTTAATATTATGGTTAGGGTTAGTGTTAAATTTAGTGTTAGGGTTAGTGTGTGGGTTAGGATTAGGCTATTTCGAGAGTTTCTGTAATCTAATCCTATTTATATGTAAAATGAAATTCTAATGATATCTCTTGCGCACTATTCTGCATTTGTACCAATACTTCTTTAGATTATTTTCCACTCATTACCTCACTTACCCCTCTCTTCTCCCTTTCTCCCTCCATCACGGATGTTCCTAAAATCTTTTTAAGTCAGGTCATAGACCAGTTACTTCTGCTATTTATAATACACCCCCTTTCATAAAGAAAATGGATATTCGTAGGAATTGCATAATAGACAAATAACAATAATAATAATGATAATAATAATAATAATATATCAAAGCGAAAATTGATAAGACCAAACAAAATAGTAAATATAGACTTTGCGGTAATAGAGATGAGACTGTAAACCCTGTGCTATGCGAATGTAGCAAACTAGCACAACGGGAGTACAAGACTAGACACGACTGGGTTGGGAAGGTGATCCACTGGGAATTATGCAAAAAATTAAATTTTGACCATACAACAAAATGGTATACCCATAAACCAGAATCTGTTCTTGAGAACGAAACATAAAATTCTCTGCGACTTTGAAATAAAAACGGATCACCTTATCCCAGCAAGACCTAATGTTGATAAACAAAAAAGAAAGAACTTGTCAACTGGTGGATTTTGCAGTTCCAGCAGATCACAGGGTAAAGCTAAAGGAAAATGAAAAAATTGACAAATATCTGGACCTTGCCAGAGAACTGAAAAAGTTATGGAATATGAAAGTCAAAGTTATACCAATTGCAGTTGGTGCACTTAGAACGGTCCCAAAAGGATTGGAAAAGGGTTTGGAAAGTTTGGAAATCAGAGGAAGGATTGAAACCATTCAGAACACTGCACTGCTGCAATCTGCCAGAATACCCAGAAGAGTCCTGGAGACCTGAGGAGACTTGCTGTCACTCAGACTCCAGTGAAAGACCATCAGCTAATGCTGATGTGAAAACTCAATAATAATAATAATAATAATAATAATAATAATAATAATAATTCTCTGGAACTTCAAGGTAGAGACGGATCCCCTAATCCCGTCAAGGAGACCGGACCTAGTATTGATCGATAAGAAGAAGAGAACCTGTCGTCTCGTTGATTTTGCCGTCCCGGGTGACCACTGAGTGAAAATGAAAGATAGCGAAAAGAGAGACAAATACTTGGACCTTGCCAGAGAACTGAGGAAACTGTGGAACGTGAAGGTGAAGGTTATACCAATTGTAATTGGTGCCCTTGGAACGGTTCCCAAAGCCCTGGTAAAGAATTTCGGTGAATTGGAAATCATAGGAAGAATAGAGACCATCCAAATTACAGCACTCTTAAGATCGGCTAGAATACTCAGAAAAATCATGGAGAGCTGAGGAGACTTGCTGTCACTCAGCCTCCAGTGAACCACCGGCTACGGCAGTTGTGAAAACCTCACATAATAATAATAATCGATACATCTAGACTTATTAATTTAGCATTCAGATGCTTTACATAAAAATTGCAAATGTCTCACTTTATGTATAGTTTTTCGTTATAAAGTGGGAGGTCATTGTTAGTAATTGTTGATAGAGAGAGATTTGTGTTAATATGTGATTGGTTATTGACAATGGCAGCCAACTGGGGATTGGATTTGTTTGAACGACACAGCTTTGCAAAATGCCCGGATTTGGAACACTTAAAACAGATTATGTGTCTAGCAAGAGACACTTACTCGCAGGATGACGTAAATTTCCACAGAACAAGTATTAGGATTTTGTGACAGCCAGCGTATGCCTTCCATACTTAGTATTTCTTCTTTGCAGCTGATGTTGATTAGTTGGATTTTACGGCATGTAAGCCCTTGTTGGGTTATTTTATGCCGAAGACATTTTGTTTTATTCATTCTTGGTGGATACCCAATTTTTTAAAAACACAATTTTTAAAAACACATTTGTTAAAACTCATTTTGTTCTATTTGACCTGTAGATGGGACCCTAACAGGTACTACCACACTGGGTCAGAGTGGACCTGGAAGTAATTGTGATGAACGGGTATGCCACATTCCCCAGAGCTCCAGAATTGGAACGTCACCATCAGATAGTGTTTAACGTCATACCCAGGACACTAAGACCCTCAGCCACTGCCTTCTTGCACATATGATAAAAAGGGTTAAGGGTTGCCATAATGGTAATAGGGTCAAGACAATCATATAGGTGCTAGGGCTTGACGTCACCAGCCGAGTAATTGGAAGGGAACTCTCCGACCGACCGTCTAGCCTAAATAAGGGGCAAAGAGGAGTGTTGCATGTCATGGACTGCTCAGCCACTAGGGTTCTATCCTTAAGCATCTCGGGTCGCCATTCATAGCCAACAAGTGTCCCCATTGGAGAAGGGTCTTACTCCTTTGCAGAGGTGCAGTCGATGTTATCTAAATCCCCAGCTTTATATATTATATATATATATATATATATATATATATATATATATAGTCTAACAAATTCATTTGATTTTGTTTACTCACCACAATTTAACTGTTAAACTCCACTTGAAAATAGGACTTGTGTCACATCCTGCTCGTGAGAAGGGATTATATATATATATATATATATATATCCAATTCCTCTATACGCGCAAGATGTGGGACAAGGTCAATTTTTAAGCGGGGTTTGAATTCAGAGGTTTCCTTCTCCTAAACCGGTTACCCTATCAAGGTTAAAGAGCCAAGTCTGCCTTACTATTTACCTGCAGCTGGAGAGAGAATAGTTGCATGGCTACTTTCTCAAGAGTATTAGCGTTATTGAAATGAAAACTGCCTTGCCCAGGATTTGAACTCGAGACACCGTGTCCATTTCTTACGATAATAACCATTACACATCGAGCGCTTCTTCGAATGGGAATAGTTTTCGATATAGCCGTATACTGTTCGGTCAATATAGTTTAATATGACGTTTAAGTTATCCAGATGTAAACTTTGAATCGCGTCCAAATAGTTGAAGATTCCGTGCCAAAATGTCCATACGTTTCCGGCTTTCCGGTGAGTTGAGGTGTTGGTTGAATTTGTCACGTTTCAAAATTGTGTCCATTCCGAATAGATTTAAATAGGTTAAATTGTAAACAGAATCAAATCAACTTATTTGGCGATTTAAAGCTTTATTCAACTTAAATCGACATGCATTATGCATAAAATTACACTGGGTTGAAGTCCGGACCATTCAAAGCTACAAGATCATTTTTTTCACAAGGGGAGGCAACTTTGAAAAGTCATTATTATTTTAGCACAACTCATGCACATAGTCGACCAGTAAAAAACATTAATCTCTGTGTTGACAGTAAATACTGGATGCCATTTAGAAAACCTATAATGTAAAATAATAATGAGTGTGGATGTCAGTATGTGTCGTCAGCGGTGGGTTGACGTGGGACAAATGTGGAAATTGAACATTTTTGATAATAGGAAAACCCCAGAATAAACAAGCGTGGAAGTGATACGTGTGAAAAGCTGACCTTGATTTCTGATAGGACAAAACAAGAAGAGAAAGAGAAGGTGGAGTATTGCTGAATTATTTGGAGGAGACGGAGAGAATGTTTGAAGGAGACTGACACAATATTTGGTCTGTCATCCGACGTCATTTCTTGATGGCTAACATGGGACCGGAAGATAAAGAACTCTAAAAAAACATGTCTTTTGTCCGTTATTAAAAAACTAAGCAGCAACACAAGACAAGACATCCCAAGAAACAAGAAATTGGTTAATTAAAATCTTTAATTAATCAATTTTTTGATCAATTCCTTACGATTAACCCTGACGATCCTTTTTGGTGAAACTTAAGTAGATTATCTATCTATACCTTTCTACTAAATCCACTCTACTAAAGTATTGAGCACTTCATATTCTTTATAATCTTGACATGTTTGGTGAATATTTGCACCAAGGTTTGATGTTGCGATTAACACGATAATCCCCGGTAAGTCATCTTCTTTATCACACACACACACACACACACACACACATATATATATATATATATATATATATATATATTATATATATTATAGAGAGAGAGAGAGAGAGAGAGAGGGGAAGAGAGAAGAAAGAGAAGGGGGAATCAGTGTAGTTGGCACACCTTGATAAGGATTATACTTATTCCCATGGATACACAGCAACAACAACAAAAAAAAAAAACAAAAAAAAAAAACGATTCGTGTGATTTACACAAATAAATGAAATTACAGAGAACAATATTTTTTACTCATTTTTAAATTCCTGATAAAAAATTTTTTAATGCTAAAACTAATTCTTTTTCATTGCGTCGTCTTATCTTATGAAAAATACGCGGAATCTTAATTCTTTCAATCTGTTTCAATTGGAAATCTAATCGGATGAAGTTATGTAGAAAACTTGCTAGAAATGGATTCCAACAAGGCAATGAATCATCATTACAAGGACGAAGCAACATTTGATTTAAGAAAGCCATTTTAAATCATTTATGAGTTACACACACACAGTCATACACACACGCATGTATATATATATATATATATATATATATATATATATATGTATATATGTATGCTATATATATATGTTATGTATATATATATATATATGTATATATATATATGTATATATATATATATATATATATACATATGTATATGTGTATATGTATATATATATATATATGTATATATATATATATGTATATATATATATGTGTATGTGTGTGTGTGTGTGTGTGTGTGTGTGTGTGTGTGTGTTAATATTAATAAAGGATAAAGTTATATATTCTGGAATATTTATAAGTAAAGAGTGCTCAACATCATTGATAGAACATATATCTAAGATAGGGTTGCGAAGACACAAAGACAACGGCGTTTGGTAACTGTCAGTTTCTCGTCAATTCGATTATCAAACCACACACACACAAACACACACATATATATATAGTCATCCACAGATACTGAGTTTCGATGTATCCCGTCTCTTCAGTGCGGCTAGACATTAGCAAGCTACCTCCAACCGGGATGGAAACCCAATCGATTCAGCATCAGTCAGGCTTCTTAACCACTTGGCCATCAGCACCTACAGACTGGGACGAGGATTTTAACTGATAAATACTACACATGTATATATCTAAAAGCCGCCTGAGAGTGGTCTATCCATTTTATAGGAGAGCGTTGCCTATAAGCTTAGTCGGCGGTCGTCAGTGTAAATACCTGATTATATATATATATATATATATATATATCGCCTATGCGATTTTCAAACCAAGTGATCAGAAGAGCTGGTTCCGAATTTTCTTTATTCAAAATATGCAGGTGTTCTTTGATTATTTCGGCGTAATATTCAGAAAAAAATATTCAAGGAAATGCTCTGCATTAACTCAAAAGAAAAATCGGTGTTATTTCCTGTAAAGAAAAGTAAAGTCTTACAGAGAGTGGGGCTTTAAGTAGGGGAGTTCGGAAGGCAGATGTGTTTATTTCTTCCCTTTATTTCCTCTTTTATGGAACTGTTGCTTAAGAAAACTTTTTAAAAATACTTTATGAATTACATCTATTAATAATGGAGATTCGCTTCCGGTTTTTGTCTGTAACAAAAATTACGTCACTGCTTACGTCACATTACCCAAAATCGTCATAACATAGAATAAATACACTCAAAATTTGAACATGCAACATTAGACCGTCCTCATTGTTTTTTAAAACAAGTTTTAATAAATACATGACTGGTATTATATATCTATAAATAGTCTGTTTTATTTTAATACATATTTAAAGTTTACATTTCAAATTGTTTTAATTTTTAATCCTTTAATGAATTTGATGATTTTTCTTACTTAGGGTACAAACTCGCTGACATTGAATTTTTTACTCCCACACCTCAGGCAATATGTTTCAAAAATCTATTTTTACATCGCCCGGAGGGTGTTTTTTATTTTGTACTAGTATATATAAAAGGCTTTATGTAACAGTTATCGTCGTAGTGGATGGAATCAGTGATCGGAGTTCAAATCTCAGTAGAGGCTGTTTGTGTTTCACTTTGAGCTAATAAACTTTGAAAATCATACATTTATCGTTTCTATCTCCAGTTTGTGGGTAAATAGTAGGATAGACTGGGTTCTTTTGCCTTGGTAAGGAAATTGATTTAGAAGAAGGAAAACAGTGAATTAAAAGGTGCTGTAATAATTTTAAACATCAAAATTGAAATGCAATATCCAACCTACCTGAGTGGTTGTCTTGTGTTCGGCGTACAGAAGAGATATTACGTAGGGCAACCAACAAATACCAAACACGAACAGAATTGCAATCAGCATGATAACAACCTGGAAAATTTAAAGACAAAACAAACACGAACAATCAATTTCAGTATATTAGGTACCACCAAAATAGGTCATGTGACCAGTTTAGGCTATATTGAAGGAAGAAATATAAATATTTTCGAACTTTTTTTAAAAATCTTGCAAAAAAGAAATTACGAACATAAAGAGTCGTTACAAAAACAAAACGTTAATTCAAAGATCACATTATCGATTGGGGAAAAATTACTCACCGTTATCTTGAAAAATAAGTTAAACAATCCGTTTTTTTACGACACGGCCAGTTTCTTTATTGATATTTTTTAGCTGAATTCTGTATTAATATTCTTTTACTAAAAAATTCTTGCATTGAAACTCATAAAAATCTTCTGATATAATTATTCAGACTCTTATCTTTATAGAAAAAAAGTAAAAATTGTTTTTGTTGGTTCATTTTTTCATATTTCATGAAATAAAATAGGGAGGAGGTAGACCTCGTAAAAAGAATTTCCCTAATATATTTAAGGAAAAAACTATTTCAGACATATGTTCATTAAAAGATAATTAATTATGGAAATTTTCGTGAAAATCGGACCATAAATTAATTTTTTTAATAGAGTTTTTTAGCCAGAACGTATTTTTGGCTACATTAAATTTCAATTGATTTAACGTTGCAAAAATGTAAACATTGTTTCGTTCATAATTTTCATTATTTCCGTAAGCTGAAGATTAAAAAAGAAATCATCAGTTGTTTGTTTGATGTTTCTTCTTGCGAATGGACAACAACATTTTAAAGATAATATTAACCTTTATGCAAGTTTTATTGAGTTAAATATAGGGGAGGGTCACAGGAAAATTGATGGTACCTACTGTATATCTATATCCCATGACCTCTATATATTATTAGGTTTTAATTCAAACGTAAATATTTAAGATTTTTCCGTAAAAAACGAAAACTTTATCAGCCTAATTCTAATTTATTTAATATAAAACGTACAGTTAATGTTTGGTCAAATCAGAACAAGACAGGCCTTCTTTCTTACTTGCTACTAGTACCATGTAAACTAGTACTACCAGTTCCATGGTCAGGTTGTCAGTGACTAAACTAGCACTCTCATCAAGCATGCTTCGGTTTGTCTGGGAAGGGTGGTGTCTAGACACCCAGTATCATCAGCATGCGGATGAGCTTCAGGGGAGCAAACGGTCATCTACATCGATAGTAGAAGGATTGAGGTATTTACAACTTACATAACTCCTCAAATAGATAAGGAATGGTTTATTATAAAACCTCCACTGCGGCTATATCTCATTACAAGAAAAGCGAGGAGAGTAAATCCCGAAATTAAATCTGGAGCTGGAGTCCCTAAGGTGGTATAATGCTGAACTTCTACCAACTCCTGCGACGCTATCATTGCCAAACTGCATTTGCCTTTTTTGCCTTTTCGTTGGGCCACAACGGCAGTGTGGAGAGAGGGGGGCTGTTGCTTGGGTGACAGATCATTCTCCATATCAACGCGCCCAGGTTACTTGGTTCCACATTTTTGTACACTACGTCATCGTCGTTATTTTTGGTAATATAAGGTCTGCTGAGATCCAGCACTAAAACTTATGGACTCGGCGTGGGCGCAAGGATTAAAACCCAGCCAATCAACAGCTCGAATAGTTAGTTAACTATTTAATCGCCGATCTGGAAAGTTGTTCATTTTCACATATTCGCCATTACCGAACGGACCTGCAACCAAGGACTTTGCTCAACCGAAGGATTTTGATCAACCTAAGGGGCACCAAGGAAGAACCAAAGGATTTTACTCAACATTAAGGGACAGCGAGGAACAACCAAAGGATTCTTCACTAAATATAAGGCTCTGTTTAACACAAGGGATCCCCACTGTAAAGTGCTCTCACTTGAAGCTTAAAAATGGCCACAAAAATTGTAACATCTTTAGTAGATTGATGGATAACAGTTAATGTGGCTAGATTACGATAAATGATCACTTATAGAGATCGATAATGTGCACAATCTTCAAAGGAAGCGTAGTATGAAAAGTATTCATTTTATATAATTCATACGTTGTCTATACATTATGTACCGTAGTGTAGACATTAGGAATAACAGTAATTGTGAATCATGGAAAAAAAACATAAATTTGCATCAAGTCCCAATTCACTTCTTTGTTACCATTATCTCAAGATTCATTTTGATTGAGAGTGTTAGTACATGTTAGAATTCCATCTATGGGTCAAATAAACCAACTGGAAATTTATTAGTATTAGATAGGAATGCCAGAAACCTTATAACTGCGCGGAGTTCAATTCTTGCACGAAGCTGTTTACATTTCACATGGCGCTAATACCCTTGGGAAAGGTATGAATCCAATTCTTTCTCCAGCTATGGGTAAATAGCAGAGCAGACTGGGCTCTTTAACCTTGGCTAGGTAACCAGTTTAGGAGAAGGAAAACTGAATTCAAACCTGTTAAACTCTACTTAAGAAATTGACGCATCCTGATCAAGGGGATGGGTTGGTAATTATATATAATTGTGTGCATATTATTTGAATTCGGCATTAAATAAACTCCGGGTCAGAGTGGACCTGGGAGTAATCAGAACTTCGCCATTAGGTTCAGTTTAACGTATACCCAGGACAATAAAACCTTCAACCATCGCCTTCTAGCACATATATGATAAAAAGATTTGGGGTTTTCCATAAGGACAGTTGGAGCTGGACAATCCTACAGGTGCTAGTACTTGAGATGACCACCCGATTGATCGGAAGGCGAGACTACCCGTCTAGCCAAAGTCAAGGGTCAAATTGGAATGTTGCATGTCATGGACAACTCAGCCACCAAGGTTCCATCCTCACAAGCCTCACAGCTAACAGGTGGTCCCATTGAAAGGATTTCCCCCTTTAGGGGATTAGTCGGCTTATTCGAGAGGGTGGAGCCTAACCATTATACTACCTGCAAGTACATAGTCCATTTTTTTAATCATTCATTAAAATTTAATGGTCTCACAATTAAACTCTACCTGTAAGTACATAGTGTATTCTTTTTTATTCATTCATTAGAATTTTATCGATTTCACCATTGAGCCCTATCTTGAAATACACACTAAAACTTGTTCGTGTGATTCTTTTATTAAAACTTTTTAACCATTCTTTTTTAACTTAACTAATCAAGTCATTTTATAATTTAATAAAGATATACAAATGATTCAATTGTGACATATGAACATTTAATAGATCGCAATGAAGTTATCAGAATAATAATTGGTTAGAATAATGTTATTTATTTTGTTATTATCAATAAATAAATAAATAAATAAATAAATGAATAAAAGAAAGAACTACGATGTGTGGGTAGTTTAGAGTAACCTCCCTTTATTGATAGGTGACTTAGAGTGACCGTTCGTAATATTATGCAAATGCTAGTGGTGGGCCGTCAGTTGGTCTCTATTTAATGACAGGTGGGTGCTGCCATTTGCATTCTGGACTTTGCACGTCGTATAAGACGGTCGACTCATGTTACTCTTCTTACACGATGGTCAAATTCAAAATGCTAATAGTACCCTGTCCTCGCTTGGTACGTCATTTCAGGAATAAAGCCACCTTCTTTAGAGGTACCAGACACTTTTTACAATATCAGAATGTTTTTAAGGAGACCCCCCCCTTTTCGGCATATATGACCGGTACCTAAACGTTGACCCCCCCACTGATCTAACCATTAAACTCTACCTGTAAGTACACAGTGTATTTTTTAATTCATTCATTCTAATTTTGTCGATCATTACCCTTGAGCTTTACATTCAAGTAGACACTCTAATCTGTTTGAATGATTCTTTCATTAAAACTTTTCAACCTGTTTAAAGTGATTGTGTAAATGACCGGAATTCATTTGCATTATCTTCGTATTTATTGTGACAATGGCGACAATCTGACTGAAAACTAAAAGTCATAGTAGACGACGACGACGACGACGACGACGACGACGGTGTTGTGTAGAAAAGATTAGTGTCACCAAAAGTTCTTTGATTGTCTCTTAATGGTTGGACTTCCCTCGGGTAACCGAGTTGGGCATTTTAATCTTTGACTCTACGAGAACTCCATTAACCGGTTGGGCATTTAAAAGCTATTGCCAAAGATAAAGTTAAAAGAAGAAGAAGAAGAAGAAGAAGAGTGGGAGGAGAAGGAAAGTTGGAAGTATAAACAGAGGGGGGAAAGGAGAAAGAAAGAGGAAGAAATAGATGAGGAGGAAGGTAGAAGAAAGAAGAAGAAGAAGAAGAAGAAGAAGAAGAAGAAGTTGGGAGTATAAACAGAGGGGGAAAGGAGAAAAAGAAGGAAGAAATAGATGAGGAGGAAGGTAGAAGAAGAAGAAGAAGAAGAAGAAGAAGAAGAAGAAAGAAGGAAAGTTGGGAGTATAAACAGAGGGGGAAAGGAGAAAGAAAGAGGAAGAAATAGATGAGGAGGAAGGTAGAAGAAGAAGAAGAAGAAGAAGAAGAAGAAGAAGAAGAAGAAGGAAAGGAAAGTTGGAGTATAAACAGAGGGGGGAAAGGAGAAAGAAAGAGGAAGAAATAGATGAGGAGGAAGAAGAAGAAGAAGAAGAGAAGAAGAAGAGAAGAAGAAGAAGAAGAAAAGTTGGAGTATAAACAGAGGGGGAAAGGAGAAAGAAAGAGGAAGAAATAGATGAGGAGGAAGGTAGAAGAAGAAGAAGAAGAAGAAGAAGAAGAGAAGAAGAAGAAGGAAGTTGGGAGTATAAACAGAGGGGGAAAGGAGAAAGAAAGAGGAAGAAATAGATGAGGAGGAAGGTAGAAGAAGAAGAAGAAGAAGAAGAAGAAGAAGAAGAAGAAAAGAAGAGGAAGAAGGAAGTTGGGAGTATAAACAGAGGGGGAAAGGAGAAAGAAAGAGGAAGAAATAGATGAGGAGGAAGGTAGAAGAAGAAGAAGAAGAAGAAGAAGAAGAAGAAGAAGAAGAAGAAGAAGGAAAGTTGGGAGTATAAACAGAGAGGGGAAAGGAGAAAGAAAGAGGAAGAAATAGATGAGGAGGAAGGTAGAAGAAGAATTGAGAGAAGAAGAAGAAGAAGAAGAAGAAGAAGAAGAAGAAGAAGAAGAAGAAGAAGAAGAAGAAGAAGAAGAGTATTTTGGTAGTCAATATATTTTATTTTATTATTTATCTTATTTTATTTGTGAATATTTATTTTCCATGGAATTTAGTTGTTAAATTTTATGTGCAATAAACTAGTTATATTATTTGTGTGTATTTTTAGATGAGGCTTGATGTGATTAATTTTGATGTTTCGGACTATTATCCTCATTTTTAGTGTTCCCTATGTATCCGAGCATAGTAATGACCCAATCTGGGAAATGCTTTTTAATATTTTAATCAACAATCAAACTATTAAAAATGATTTCCCAGGTTGGGTCATTACTATGCTCGGATACGCAGGGGACACTTGAGGATGGTTGGAAGATACAGTGGCCGAAATGTTGTGTTTATAGATACCACAATAAAGATGAGGACAACAACCCGAAACATCAAAATTATTCAAGTTAGTTCTACAATACACAAAATATTTAATGAATTTTTTTAGACAATTCCTGATAATATCTAATTATAAAAATACTATAGGATTTTTTAAACAAATGTTTTTGGGGGTCCACCAGCGTAAAATAGATATCAAAGGTGTCCACAGGTAGAAAAAATGTTGAGAACCACTTATCTAGATCTATCAATCCTTTTTGGTTTGGTCTGGTTTATTTTGTTTTACGGCATATCAACCACAGTGGGTCATTTAATGCCGATAAAGTTTTGAAATACATTCTTTTTTAATGGATACTCATTTTTTTTATAAACATTTTCCTATTTCATCCATAGATGGGTCAATCCTTTTTGAATAAAGAGCTATTATGAGAAAAAATTACATTGCGCTAATACCCTTGGGAAAGGTATGAATCCAACTACTATCCCTCCAGCTATGGGTAAATAGTAAAGTAGACAAGGCTCTTTAACTTGGCTAGGTAACCAGTCTAGGAGAAGGAAAACTATAAATTAAAACCGGTTAAGCTTAAGAAATTGACGATGTGTCACATCCTGTTCGTGTAGAGGCGTTGGTAAATCTCATCATAATGGAGATTGTATTTTTATCTGTCTGTAATCGAAACGACGTCGCTACCAACGTCACAATTCTCTTAATTATTTACGTTATATTCTCAATGGTTATTAGATAATCATTATTAAAAATTAACATTTTATTTATCAAAAATGTCTCTATTAAGATCTAGCTGAGATAGATTTGCCTTAAAACAGCCTATGTTATTAATGGGCTTAAAATCCTGCATGGTGTGTTATATATCATTAAGAAATAATGTTTACATAGTATATGGTCTGAATATTTGCATACCGGTTTAAAAAAACTGTGTTTAATAAATAATTCCTTGGTTTTATTGATTTCTAATATTATTGTTTTATTCTCGAACGTATTAAAAGCAATTATATGTCTGAATAATTTGCATACCGGTTTTAACAAACCCGTTGGATAAATGATTACTTGGTGTTATTGATTTCTAATATTACTATTTTATTCTCAAATGTATTAAAAGTAATCATATGTACAATTTTATATTGAAATCAATTAGAATAAAGTAAAAATAATCTTTTTTGTGTCGTATTCAATTTCATTAGTCTTTCTAATTCAATATAATATCTAATTATATTCTCAATGGTTATCAAATAATCATTATTTAATCTTAATTAACATCTTATTTATAAACAATGTATCTATTAAGGTCTAGCTGAGATTGATTTGCCTCAAAACAGGCTAAATTATTAATGTGCTTAAAATCCTTAAATACTTGTGCCCGGAGGGAGTTTTTTTTTTCAAGTACATATAATGAAAAAAAAAAAAAAAAAAAAAAAAGATAAATATTGTTTTTACCTTTCTTTTAATTTTGGCTTGCATGACCATTCCTCCCGTATTCTCAAAACGTATTAAAAGCAATCATATGCATAATTTTATTATTTCTCTGAATTTTTGAGATGAGGCTTGATAATTAGTATTATTTGGATTATTCGGACTATTGTAATCATCTTTATTGTTATCTGTACAACGTTTCGGCTGATGTGCCCTCCGTCCTTCTTCATATAATTTTATATTGGAATCGATATGATTCTTCTTCTATTGAAATCAATACAATTCTTCTTCTATTGAAATCAATATAATTCTTCTTCTATTGAAATCAATATAATTCTTTTTCTATTGAAATCAATATAATTCTTCTTCTATTGAAATCAATATAATTCTTCGCATAATTTTATATTGAAATCAATTGAAATAAAGTATAAATAAGTGTAATCTTTTTTTGTGATCATATTTAATTTAATTAGTCTTTCTAATTCAATATAATATCTAATTATATTAAAACTTAAATACTTGTACCAGGAGGTCGTTTTTTTTGTAAGTACATATAATAATAAAAAAGGGAGATAAGTATTGTGTGAATTTACCTTTCTTTTAATTCTGGCTTGCATGGCCACTTCCCGTTCTATCGTTTCGCCTGGAATGGCACTGGATTTGAGTTTCCAAATGACGATGGAATAGGTGAGCGTCATGACCAACATAGGAATGATATAGAGCACAGTTGCGACGAACGTGTAGTAGATGCGTCGAATGGTCGGGTATTGGAGGCTGGCACCACCCGGATTTGGCCACTTGTCATTGCACCATTTCTCCACGTGATCTCGCCATTCTGTGGTGTGGAGATTGCGATAGACTAGAATGGGTGAACCGACCACAACGGCACACAACCACACGAAGAGGAGTGATTTCTGGGCCCTTCGTTCTGTGATGTGTGCTTTCAGGGCGAACACGATACCGTAGAAACGGTCGAGGGCGATCAAGGAAAGAGTGAATACACTCGCCACTAGGGAAACCACTGGAAATAAAAGAAAAGAAAAACAAAATAATGAGTATGCGATACACATGAATTACAATGTTTTTTTTAATGGAAATTCACACACACACACACACACACACACACACACACACACACATATATACATATATATATATATATAGTATTAAGGTGTATGAAGAAATGATCCACTCAGGTTTCAACATAAATGATCTTCAGGGATATTTGCAATCAATATATTGATTAATTACATTAAGCATTATTCACTTCCGCAATTACCTGTAATTAATCAATATCTTGATTAATTCATTGCAATTAACCCTGAAGATCCTTTATGGTGAATCTTGAGTAGGTTATTTCTATATACAACTTATTACTAAATCAGCTCTACTAACGTATTGAGCAGTATATATTCGTTATAACACTGACTTATTCGGTTAATATTTGTATAGACCGTCTCAATATTACAATCAACACGATATTTTATTCCCCAGTAAGTCACCTTCTTTATCATATATATATATATATATATATATATATATATATATATATATAGTGTGAGATGGTCACTGTTTCAGCTTTTGCTGGAATGGTGTACCAAAGGCAGTATTATTGGTAGAGTGCTCAATATAAAATAGAGCTGTTATATAATATAATAAGATAAATATATAAAGGTTTTACATATCTATTTATTAGGTGACAAAGGAACAATCACAACCATATTGGTTTCATGCGATGCAATCATCAGGTGAAGATTTTTCAAATTTGAAACATCTTTACCTGATGATTGCATCGCATGAAACCAATATGGTTGTGATTGTTCCTTTGTCACCTAATAAATAGATATGTAAAACCTTTATATATTTATCTTATTATATATATATATATATATATATATATATATATATATGTGTGTGTGGGTGGGTCGGTGTGGGTGTGTTGTGTATGTGTGTGTTGGTGTGTGTGTGTGTGTGTGTGACAATCGTTGTCCCAATCGTTGCATAGAATGGTGAAATGGTTAATTTCTCGTGGAGTGATTTGTTTGTTGCGCCATGTTTGTTGTGAGGGCTAACGGTCTGTAAGTGCCTGAGGAGGAGGTGGTGATAGCGGCAGTATTTTTCGGTTTCGTTGTTCAGTGTATTTTGAGGGCTTTTTTCTTTGCGTTTAATACTGGTGTATTTTAAAGTTTTGAGGGAGTTTTCATACACAACAAACCACTCTACGACAATTTTACAAAATTAGGAATAAAAATCATGCAAACTACATCCCAAACTATTAGAAATCTCCCCAACTCCTCCAAACACACAGACATCCCTAACTTCTCCAACGCAGGCATTTACACCATTCTGTGCAACGATCATGACAAAAGCTACATCGGGGAAACACAACGAAACCTTGATAAACGAATCTATGAACACCGTAGATCTATAAAGACAAACGACACACAGAATGCACTCTTCACACACATGATAGACTTCGATCATATATTAAACTTCAAACGCGCATCGTTGCTCAAATCTGCAAAACAGTGGTCATTGCGAATTCAAAGACCATAAAACAAAGAACCCGTTTTTTTTCTACCTTATGCAAGCCATCACAAAAATCGTAATTCAAGAAAACAATATAAAATAAAGACAAAAGATAACATAGGCAAAAGTACACGAAAACGCAAAAATCACAGAATCTCTGAAATACAACAAAACAAAAATTCCGAACGCCCACCATATTTAAGCCCAACAAACACAAGCCGGTGCCTGGCGTCCCCACCCCAAGTCCTTCAATTACCTTGACCACACCACTTTGAACCTGCGAGCCACTGTAACGTTGGTGACACTTTCCCCTCCCCCTTCTTTCTTTTCCCCTACCTTTACGTCTACCTTACACCTTCCGACGCATCCGCCTCTCCCTCCTTTTCTTCCGCTCTCCCTCCACGATGAGTTAAGGGCGCTTGGTTACTGACAATTTTATGCCTATGGAATTGTTCAGACCAAGTTGGTTTAAATATTCACATTGTTGAGAAACTGCCAGTGACCAAGCGCCGTTAACTCCATATATATATATATATATATATATATATATATATATATATATATACGCACACACTATCTCTGTCTTTCTATCTCTCCATATATCATATAATTATGTATATTATGTTCCTGTGAGCGTTGTTTGTTTGGTCTTTTGACGCATTGGAAAAAAGAACAAAAACAAGAAAAACAGAACAAAAATCAGAACGTTAATATTCAATTGTTGTTCTGTTCCTGGTTTAATCAATTCCGATATTTCGGGTGAACGTTCACCTTTTTCATGGTATATGAGACGGTCTGGAGAAAAAAAATTAAATGCTGTATATGAGGACTAAAATAAATATATATATGAATCAGGAAATAACAGATTGGGTGAAATCCAGCAAAATGTGATTAAAAGTTGAGGAATAAAAGTGGATAAAACACAAACAACTTCATTCAATTAACATTTTGCCTCGGTATGTAAAGAAGCTTCATCAGAATTATTGAATGAAGTTATTTTTGTTTTATCCACTTTTATTCCTCAACTTTTAATCATATATATATATATATACGTATTGGATATAACGTATATCCTAGTTATCTATGCAGATCGATCAATACGTCCCTACCTAAAGTGATGAAAAAGCATTTCTTTTACACAATAGATATGCAAGACGTTAACTGTTCGACCCTTCAGAAAATCGTGATCCGTCTGCACAAAGGGGAATCGATAGAAAAGCTGTTTGCGCTGACATCACAAATTCTCAACTTCTTTTCTCTCCTTTTTTTTCTTCTTCTTTTTCGACGTCTAACCGAGCGAATGTGTTGTGGCTTAACATGCAAAGAAGAACATACACGTTTTCAACTTTTGAATGATCTGCTTTTTATCTTTTCTTGGGAACTGAAGTTCTTCCATGCTGGTCGTTGTGGCGACATGGACACATAAGGAATCTAGAAAATATCGGTTTTTCATTAAATTTTTATCACCAGTAAAACAATGAATACACATAAATAAGTTGAGTACAGAACCCTGGTGGATGAGCAGTTCATGACATGTAACACTCCACTTTGGTCCTTACTTGGGCTACGGGCAGTTGGAGAGACTCCCTCTGATCAATCAGCTAGTTACGTCAAACCCTAGCACCTATATGATTATCTCAACTCTATTGGCAAACCCCTAGCATTTTTATCATATATGTGCTAGAAGGATGTGGCCGAGGTTCTTAATCTCCTGGATATGACGTTAAACTCTGATGGTAAAGTTCCGATTCTGGAGCTCTGGGAAATATGGAATACCCCTTCATCACCATTGCTTTCTGGTCCACTCTGACCGGGAATTGTAGTACCTGTTAGGTATGGGTAAAATAGGAAAAAATTAATTTTGAAAAATGTTTAAAAATTGAGTTTTAAAAAAATTGAATACTCATCAAGCACGAATAAAACAAAACGTCTTCGGCATAAAATAACCCAACAAGGGTTGACATGCCATAAAAGCGGTTTGTGCGTGTCTCCCCTCGATAATTAGACTTTGTATTCATCTGAATGTCAGAAAATACTTACAGATTAATTTTCGAACGGAATTCAGTTTTTTCATACGAATAGACTTAAAGTTTAAAATATTTAAAGATTCAATTCCAATACACTCTTATGCATATACGTAACCCCTTCACCATGGACAGGGTAAGATACAATATCAATTTTTGAACGGAATAAAGCTGGTTACAATTCAGAGTTTATTTTTCTTTTATCAGATTGGTTGTCTTAGCAAAGATAAAGAAACCTGTCTGCCCTATTATTTACCCATAACTGGTGGACAAGAACAAATAGATTCTTGCTTTTCTCAAGAACTTTAACCCCAAGGAAATGCAAACAGCTTCGTTGAAGATTTGAACTCGGGTCACTGATTCCATTTCTTACGGCAAGAACCGTTACGCGAAGTGCGCCTCCATATTTATTTTATTTTTAAAATCCCAACTTGTACGTACAGAGCATTTCATAATTATTTGAAAAAAAAAACAAAAAACAAAAAAACAGCTTCAGTCTCGTTACTTTTTGAACATTTCCTCGTACATTATTAGATTCAAACATGTATTGATTTAAGTAGAGACAAGTAACCGAAAATTAATAATTAACGTTTCATTGATCGATCATTTTTGTTTTTGGTAAATACAGCTTCAGTCTCAAAACTTTTTGACAGAACCTCGTATTTAAAAAAAAAAAAAATTAACGGTTTATTCATTGTTCGTTTCTGTTTTTGGTAAGCCAAACGAACAGATTCAAGCACGCTTTGAGTTAAACAGAGACAAGTAACCAAAAATCAATATCACCATTTCTATTCTCTCTACGTCTGCATAAGAAAGAAATACCCCCCCCCCGCAAAAAAACAAACAAACATGAAAGTGCCAAAGGTTATGTTTGCCAAACTTTTCGAGCAACACTTCACTCAACTTTCTCCAGTTTCTTCATCTCAACCATCGCCGGAAAAGAAATCAATGATTGTGCAAAAATACTCAATATTTTTCTTTCGTTTTGGTCTTGCCTATATATATATATATATATATATATATATATATATATATATATATATGTGTGTGTGTGTGTGTGTGTGTGTATATATTGTGTATGTTTTTCTGTAACAGTCCTGACGCTCTCCGGCTGAAAACGCCCGCAGAGATCATCAAAACGGATCGTTTCAACCTCCAAGGCAAATCCTTCTCCTTTGACAAGCGACATCTGACGGAACTTATTACAAACTCATTCACCTTCACAACTTTTTTTGAGACTCATAACAAGTTGATATGCCATTAACTCTTTGCCTACTTTAACTCGCTCAGAGCGGCTCTCACACCACTGCGATCCTACCACAAGTCGCTGGCAACGGCTCCCGCGCTTGTCATTTGTTTACATTGAAAAAATTCCTACGTTAATACCCCTGCTATCTTTATTTGAATAGAATCAGCTGTGAGTTGAATAGATAGTGAAATATCCCATCATACAGGTAAAAAATACCAAGAGGTTTTGATACAGCCGTGGTCAACCCTGTTGGCTGGGGCTTTAAAATAGACCGACTACAGGAGAGTAAGACCCCCTCAATGGGGTCACCTTTTGATCATGGGCCGCAACCCGTGATGCTTAAGGGTGGAACTCTGGTAGCTGAGCAGTCCATGACATGCAACACTCTACTTTGGTCCTTACTTAGACTAGACTGGTGGTGAGGGATGTCCCTTCCGATTAATCGGCTGGTCACATCAAGCCCTAGC
Source organism: Doryteuthis pealeii (assembly GCA_023376005.1). Taxonomy (NCBI): domain Eukaryota; kingdom Metazoa; phylum Mollusca; class Cephalopoda; order Myopsida; family Loliginidae; genus Doryteuthis; species Doryteuthis pealeii. The sequence goes on along the minus strand of CM042145.1, from coordinate 55,553,208 downwards.
ACCTATATGATTATCCCAACCCTATTGCATTTATGGCAAGTCCCAACACTATTTATCATATATATGCTAAAAAGTAATGGCTGAGGGTCTGAGTGTCCTTGGTATAACGTTAAACTCTGATGGGAAAGTTCCAGTTCTGTAGCTCTGGGGAATGTGGAGTACGCCTTCATCACAATTACTCCTAGGTTCACTCTGACTCAGTGTGGTAGTACCTGTTAGCGTCTCATCAATGGGTTAGATAGAACAAAATGTATTTTTAAAGAATCTGTTTAAAAATTGGGTTTGAAAAAAATTGAGTACCCATCAATGAATTAAACAAAACGTCTTTGGCATAAAAATGACCTAATGGGTTAACATGCCGTAAATCCAACTAACCAACAGTTGTGGGGGAAATTTGGTAGGCAAAGAGTTAAACAAACAAAACGAGTATATACGTATTAAGTACAAATCAAACATTTTTTTAAACATTTTTTTAGCTTGTATTATTTGGATTATTGTCCCCATCTTTATTGTTATACACACAACGTTTCAGCCGATGTTGCCCTCCGGCCTTCTTCAGATATTTTGTGTCGGACACATTGGACACATGGCGTAACAGATATAGGCGTTGAGTTAATACAGTTCTAAATGACAATTTTCTCAGGGCTGCAGGTTCAATCCTGGCCAAGGGCGACAGTAACATAGAATAATCAACACAGCTTAACACTTGTATCCGGCCCTGGTTAACGTAATGAGAACAGATTACTTCAGTGGATTGAATAAAGGTTTCGGTTCAAAGTTCCGTGAAGGCTCCCGTTTACGACATGAAGTCTTCCGAGTTCGACAAGAAGGTTCCCGAGTTCGAAAAGAAGGTTCCCGACTCCAATAAGAAATACCTGAAGAAAGTCGGAGGGCACATCTGCCGAAATGTTGTGTATATAACAATAAAGATGAGGAAAATAGTCCGAATAATCCAAATTATCCAAATTATCAATTCCCATTAAAAAGATTCAGAGAAATCTTTGTAGCTTTTTATCAAAACAGTCTTTAAAATTTTAATTCAAACTTTAACGGATTGTCAGCCTAAGTTGGTGCGTATGAAACTCCTTGCTGATGCCATCGACAAAGCTGGTAGAAAAGGGCAAAAATGGTTATGGTTAGGCCCTGTTCAAAAGTTACCTGCAAATTTTTAATGGTCATGATAAAACATGGCTACATTGATGAATTTGAAATGATTGATGATCATAAAAATGGAAATATTGTTGTCAATCTAAAATGGTAGACTTAACATGTTGTGTTGTCAGTCGTTGTTTTGAGCAAATTATAAAAGTGGACAAATAATTTGTTTCCTTCCAGAAAATTTTGATTTTTAGTATTGACCATTTCTGGAGGAATCCTGGATTATGAAGAAGCCAGAAGAAAAAAATCTTGGTGGCAAAATTTTGGGATATTTCTTTTAAATAATGGAAGTGTAAATAAACAAGAAAATCACATCATTCAAGATTTAAATTTTTTAAATTTAAAATCTAAAATTTTATTTTAACGTGACCAATCTTTGATAATAAAAGTAAGTTGAGGAAATGAGAGTTTTATCGGAAACTAACTGTTTATTCTGATTTTTCTAAAGTTTGGCTTGATGGCGGTTTGAAAATTGATTGGCTAAAAACAACAAAAGAAGAAAAACAACAAAAACGTTACGTTAAAAGGCGCCAAAAATAGAAACGGAGAAAACTAGTGAAAATATTTGTAATTGTGAATTTAACTTCTCTCAAAATAACTCTTCACCAAAAATCAATTCAGGTAGGGAGTAAAAAAGAGTTAAAATACAAAGGTTGATTAATAGATAAATTAAATTGGACACATGGCGCAACGGATATAGGCGTAGAGTTAATACAGCTCTAAATGACAGTTATGTCTGGTCTGCAGGTTCAATCCTGGCAAGAGCGACAGTAATATAGAATAATCAACACAGCTTAACACTTGAAATAAGGTGTCCAGTCCTATAAAACAGGTGTTTGAGCAGTTCATGCAACCCTCCACTTTAGCCTTAATTAGGCTATAAGGGCGATCGGAGAGTCTCCCTCCAATCGGCTGGTCACATCAAACAAGTATATGATTGTCCCAATCCTATTGCCCGTGGTAGTCATAGTCACGGCCCTTTTTTATCATATATGTGCTAAAACGCTATGGATGAGTCCTGGGTATGACGTTCAACTGATGGGGAAGTTCCAATTTTGGAGCTCTGGGGAATGTGGAGTACCCCTTAATCACCATTACTCCCAGGTCCACTCTGGCCCGAAGTGGTAGTACCTATTAGGATCCTTTTATGAATTAAATAGAAAAAACGAGTTTAAAAAAATGTGTTTATAAAAATTGAGTTCAAAAAGGAATTTTCAATTCCTATCAAAAGTTTAGAAAATGAATACCTACGAAGAATAAAACAAAATCTTTTCGACATGAAATTACCCAACAACGGTTGACATGCCGTAAAATCCAACTAACCGAACAACCAATAAAACAAGTTCATCTGACAGAATAATGGAACGAGTATGAAAATGAAGTATGAGGATCAATTGATAAATAAGGTCTTCAGTCCTATATAATAATGTTTTTTTTTTTACATCACTATCACTATATCTATAATCAACTTTTAAACTATGTAAAAAAAACCAACCAAGAAACCACAAAAAACAAACAAACAAACAAACAAAACAGCTGAGGGGTCACTACTAGAATAGGCTCAGTCGTAATTAGTGATCATCCTCCACACGTTACAACAACAACAACAACAAACATTACTTTTTTTGTTTTATGTGACATTGTTTATATTGTGTAATTTGTGAAAATAAACCATTGTCTTCTTGTCTTCTACATCAGATTGAATAATGAATCAGTATCAAAATGAAATATGTAGATTGATTGATAAATAATATATTCAATACTATAAAACAAGTTTTAGATAAGATAGAATAACGAAACTGTGATCAAAATAAAAAATTACTCCCAGTTCTACTCTGACCTGGAGTCATAATATCTCCAATGGTCACATGTATGGGTCAAATAAATCTGTTAAAACTTATTTTACGCATTGGATAGGAATTTCTGATGCCATAGAACTGTAAAACATCATCACATTATAATGGAGATTCGTTGTATGTCTGTCTGTAACCAAAACTATGTCACTGATTACGCCCCATTACCCTCAGGAATTGCGTAAGTTTATCAATGAGTATTTAATTTATAGTCAAAATCTTTAATACATAGAATAAAATTAGTCTTATTTATTAAGGAGGTCTCTATGAAAATCTGAGTTAGATTTGCTTCAAAACAGTCCATCTTATTTGTGCATGTAAGATCCTGCAATGTGTCTTATATATCGTTAAGAAATAAATGTTTACATAATATATGGTGTGGTTAATTTGCATACTGGTTTTAACAAAACCGGGATTAATGAATAATTACTTGGTGATATTGATCTCTAATATTATTGTTTTATTCTCCAACGTATTAAAATCAAACCTACGGATAATTTTATATAGAAACCATTTAAAATATAATTAAAATAAGTATAGTCTTTTTTATATGCGTTCTTATTTAATTTCTTTGGTCTATTTAATATATTTCATTACATTAAAACTTAAATACTTACGACCGGAGGGCGAATATTCCTGTTATTTTTTATTAAAAAATGTTAACGACGTACTTATTTATGGGTGATTGTGTATCTTTTATATTTTTACGATGGCATCTTGAGATGCGTTTGTGTGTCTGGAGTTTAATGGATATCTGGGGTTGAATGGGTGTGTCCAATGAGGCTGTTTGAACTGATTTGACTCGGGTGAAGTACGGAAATAAATATCGATTATCGTTACTTAAACGTCGAAGGTGCGTCTATTATATTTTCTTCTTTTTCGTTGAAAATCGAAGATAGATTATCGTTTCTTCATAAATCAGATAGATAGATAGATATACAGATAGATAGATTGCTAGAGTTAATATCGACAAACAACTTGAATTTTAAATCATACGACGTCTTTTTTTATTTATTTAGTAGAAACTGTCTAAGAAAAAGAGAAAGAGAGTTTGTTTCTTTGTTTTGTTTTACGGAATATGAACCTCGGTGGGTTATTTAATGCCGACAAACATTTGAAATAAATTCATTATTGATGGGTATTTACTTTTTTTATAAACACATTTTTCCTATTTAACCCATAGATGGGACCCTAACAGGTACTACCACCCAGGTCAGAGTGGACCTGGGAGTAATGGTGATGAAGGGGTACTCTACATTTCTCAGAGCTCAAGAATTGGAACTTCCCATCAAAAAGAGTTTAACGTCATAATCAGGACAATAAGATCCTCAGTCACTGCCTTCTAGCACATATATGATAAAAAGAGTTGGGGATTGTCATAGGGCAATAGGATTGGGATAATCTTGTAGGTGCTAGGGTTTGATGGGACCAGCCGATTGATTGAAGGGGGTCCTCTTACAAAAAGAGAATATACAGATGTGTAGAAATATTTGAGATTAGAATAGATAAATCTTTGTATGTAATCTTATTATAATGGAGATTCGGTGTCTATCTGTAATCAAAAGTGTAACCGAAACTACATCACTGCTTACATCACAGTACCCTCAGAAATTACGTAAGCTTATCAATGAGTATTTGATTTATAGTCAAAATCATTAATTAATACATAGAATAAATCTTATTTATTAACGAAGATTCAATGAAAAACTGAGTTAGATTTGCCTCAAAACTGCTCATGTTATTAGTCCGTATAAAATCCTGCAATGTGTCTTATATATTGCTAAGAAATAAAAGTTTACATTATGTGGCTAGTTTATATAGATAAATAGATTGCAAGAGTTGATATTGATAAACAAGATGAACTTTAAATCATTTGATGCTTTTTTTTGTTTAGTAGAAACTGTGTAAATTTTGTAGCAAAGAAAAAAAAAGAAGAAAAATAGATTAAAAAAAAAAAAAGAATAAAGAAGTTTTGATTGATTACAAAGAAAGAATATTCAGATACGTAGAAACATTCAAAAATAAAAGAGATAAATCTTTGTATGTAATGCATATAATTATCACTTAACGATCTGATTTTGTTTCGAAGACAACTCGATCTTTAAGCTGCGAATTGATTACAAAGTATTTTTGCATACAGGTCATGTGATGGTGGGGTGGGGTAGTGGAAAGAACCAAGGGACTGGTGAAGAATGAACATAATGTAGTTGGCACGTGCCAGGACGACATTAGATCTAGAAGCGTCTTCTGTAAATCTTTTTTCTCTCACAATATTCTATATGATTTTCATCAAGACTGAAGTAACAAAAAGTGTATTAAAAAGTATTTACCAAGACAGAAATGAACAATGAATGAAACGTTCATTTTTTTTTCAAAATACGAGGTGTGTTCAAAAAGTATCGAGACTTAAGCTGTATTTACCAAGGCAGAAATTAACAACGACTGTAATATTAATTATCGAGATTGGCTTCACTTTATTATATTAGTTACTCAGCTGTGTATAATTCTTCATTTAAATATTAAAATTAAAAGCTTTAGGCTCTTTACTTTTTATCCCACGTCCTTTGCTGTAATAAAGTCTGACCAACTATTCACTTCTAGTTGGGGGGGGGGGTAACAAATAGATTTATTTGGTGGTTGCTTTTGAAAGTTATCACATGCATAGGAAAGACCAATACACACACACAAACATACTCAAACATACGAAGAATTCGGAAGAACAAAACATTATTAAACAAACATACACGTACACAAACACACACACGAAGAATAAGACATTATTACCCCCCCACCCCCACACACACACGTACACAATTACAAACTACCACAGAATAGTTTTATTAAGACAGCAATCAACATTCCTCTAGAAAGCTCCGGACTTTCAGAAATCTTTTATCCTGAAATATTAAGAAAATAAATTAGAGGTAAACATCCTAGTTCTCATTCTTTACACTTACACTAGGATATCCTTTAAAACCAACCACCAATATACACACAATGCTTCAAGCAAATTATAAAACTCTCATATAGATTTATGTTTTCTCAAAGGGAATTAACAACGTCATCCAGGATTTGCATTCGGGTCACCGATTTCATTTCTTACGACGATAACCGTTAAGCTAAGCGCGCATCTTATACAGACCGACTGAGTATGCGGCAATACCCCCAACTGTAACGTGGGTATGACCACATGATTTAAAAAAAAAGTCTATGGAACTCTATGCAGAGAACGTAACAAAAAAAAATTAAATTTCGTTTTTAAGTTTTCTTGTTTTTTGAAGAAAATTTATTTCCTCTCTAAATTTACTTCACTAATTTTAACGTGGAATTGGATAATTTTATGAAGCTAAAAAATGTTTGTAGCACGAAAAACATCAATCGTTACGCCATATTTGATGCCAGTGTCATTAGCTTCTTTCTTTCGTTACCAAAGTATGGAGATCAAAAAGGGTTAATAATCCAAGTTGTTTTCTTTAGACATTTGTTAATTTTCCAAACTTAGAAGTTATTTAAAGACCATATTTGTCTCGTCTGAAATGATCTGTGATTATAGAAAGGCAACAACTTTTCTTAAGAATATCACATGTTTATACCATCGATTTAAGCAGATCATTATTATTATTGGCAGCTATATTGAAATCACACACACACACACACACACACACACACACACACACACACACACACATGTTGATATAGATAATATGGATGCTGTATTTATAAGTAAACAGTGCTCAATATCTCGAATAGAGCATTTATATCCAAGTTAAGGTAGAGTGGATTTGGAGTTAACAGCGCTTGGCTACTGAAAGTTTATCGCCTATGTGATCTTCAGACAAAGCCAGGCTTGCATATATATATATATATATATATATATATATATATATATATATATGAATAACTTTTTAGTACAAGAAAATTTATAGAATTACAAAAGTAAAGGAATCATATGTCTGTTGGGAGATCATACAAGATGAGGGGTGGTAGAATAAAACAATGTTTTATTACGAAAATAAAATAGGGGTGGGGGTGGGAAATACGAAGGCCTTTTCGTCCGGTTCTTTTTCAAGTATAATCCCCGGCGACAATTAAAAGTCAGATTGTATAAGATGAATATTTTTGAAGCGAATGGAGGTGAGCCAGAGGGGGGCGAAAAAAAGGGGGGAATATGTATATAAACCCCTCAAGTCACACCAGGATTGGAAATATCTCCCAACAAGTAAAGGGAGTGTCTGGGTCTTTGTCTGCACAGGGTGGGACGAAGGAATAAGATGTAAACAGCTTCGAGAATGTTTAGGTGCTGCTTAGACCTAGCCCTGTGCAAGACGGAGAAACACTCATCAGTGTAAGCAGCCCTACAAGCATTTATAGATAGTAAATTTTCACCTATGGCTGAATCATGTGCTTGTGAATCAACATCCGGGCATTCATAAGCACGTGATTCAGCCATAGGTGAACATATCATTCCTTTACTTTTAGTATTCTCTCTCTCTCTCTTTCTCTCTCTCTCTCTCTCTCTCTCTCTCTCTATATATATATATATATATATATATATATATATATATATTTCAGCGGAATGTCACAGTTGTTCAGGTCCAAATTAAGAGCTCGATGTTTAATTTTATGGAACCGAACAATATAATTAGTAAAGAAAGGGCCTTAAAAACCGGCCATTTTGTGGTAAATAGACAGGTAGGTAACTAGCAGTCTGAAGAAACTCATAGGTATACACAGATACCTGTGGGTAGAAATAGATCTATAACCGCAAAATGGCCGATTTCTAAACCCTTTTCTTTACCAATGATATATATATATATATATATATATATATATATATATATTATATATATTGCTACGTATTCTTACGAGTGAGACGATCTTTTGTTTTATCTTCCTTCTTAATCTGCCCATCAATGATTTGAGTCTTGTCATTCTTCTATAATCTCCCCCCCCCCGCCTCATCAAGTTGATAATGGCAGTTGATTTGCAATAATCCGTGATTAATTCCTTTCGTATTGCTGCAATCTTTATTAACCAGTGTCCGGTTTAAGTGTTCATTTTCTCAAGAACGTGACAATCGCCAAACGAATCGCGACTTGTTAAACCAAGTGCTGATCTGTTTCGAATGAAATCTTTGATTGGACTTTTACCATTTTGGTGCCATGGTTGGAATTTCTAAATTCTTCAAGATTTGCAGAATTGCAAAAGGAATTAAATTACCCCCCCCTCCCCGTAAATCCGGAATTGTTTCTACGGAAGAATTCATCCAATAAACTCGTCTCATTTCCCGCTTGATTGTATCGCCATTAAAGTCTCTAAAATCCGCCAATTATTTGTTTTTATTAGCATTCATCATTTGAAAGTCTGTTCTCACTCATAAGACAGCCATGTTAGCTGAAATTTTAGAACACACCGACTGCACTTCTGCAGAGGGGTAAGACTCCCCCCACCACCAATGAGGCCACTTGTTGGCCGTGGGTGGCGAACCATGATGCTTAAGGATGGGACCCTGGTGGCTGAGAAGCAACACTCCACTTTGGCCCTTACTTAGGCTAGACGGGCGACCAGAGGGGCCCTTTTCAATCAATCGGCTGGTCATGTCAGGACCGGGTACCTATTGTCCCAACCCTATTGTCCTTATGGCAAGCCATAAACCTTTTAGTATTTGGCTGTGGGTCTTTATATCCGTGGCATGACATTAAATTCTGAAGGTGAAGTTCACATTCTGGAGCTCTGGAGAATGTGGAGTACACTTTCATTTTATTTATACATATCATTTTATATTTACAATAAATGGAATATCAAGATAAATACACGCATTAAAATCACAGAAATCTATATTAAAATAAATACATAAACAAAATTACAATAATAATAAAACACAACTTTCTACTTGAAGATCACAGGTTAATAATATATATACGAAAAATTGAAATTCATTTTTCAATTGTTACGTGTCACTGAATATTCCCCATAAAACTTTTAAATCGTAAGCGTCTCTAAAATCTTTCAAAAAATTATATTTTCGAACACTTCGAAATTCTCTGTATTCTTACCGTTTTAATTTCAAATATCAAGTATCTTGCCCTGAGGACGGCCGTTCTTCTGTATACTTAAAAAAATCTGTTTACATTTTTTCTATTATTATTATTTTATTTTATTTTGTATTTAAAGTAATAATAAATAGAATACATTGTGTACAAGGACATTCTCTCGGTCGAAACAAGTGTCGGCGCTCCAATAAACAATCTTTATCCATTCAACATTTTCTTTCCTTTATTTATTTACTTTTTCAACATATTGTCGGATTCACTTCCATTTTTTCAACTTACACACACACACACACACACACACACACACGTGTGTGTGTGTGTGTGTGTGTGTGTACTAAAACTATCTGAGAGAAGCAGATATCGGGTGAAGAACAGTGATGAAAAGCGGATTTGTCATATGTGAACAGAAACTTGTTTTAATGAATCAATTGTAAGGGGTGTATTTATCTTTGCCCTTTTAAATTATTCAATATTTTATCAAAATAAAAATCTTATCGCCACAAAAAATCATTTAAGAATTAGAGAATTGATATGATTGATCATTACAATCAATTATATCAATTCTCTAATTCGCATTTTGGTAAATTCTATTTATATAATTTTGATTTTTCAGACTGTTGTCCTCAACTTTATTGTGGTATGTAACATCACAACGTTTTGGACATTGTATCCGCCGCTCTGCCTCTGGTGTTTCCTGTCTATCTAAGCATAGCAATTACCGAACCTGGGAAATCATTTTAAATAGTTTGACTGTTGATCAAACAAAGCGTCGAAGAACTTTTGAAAATCTTATTCAAATAATGACGTCATTGTTTTTGCACAACTATCAAAGTAGTATTCAAATGAAATATAATAACACCCACATTACTACATACCAGTTTTTATAAAGTAGTATTTATAGAAAATATGTGAAACCCGATATTCTGGCTGTGGGTATTATTTGTATCTAATATGGAAATTAGTTTATGAAAATTGAGATGGAGTAGACTGAGGACTTCTTATCATAGATTTGAGGGACAGCACCGGTCATATATATATATATATATATATATATATATATATATATATATATGACCGGTGCTATATATATATGATCGGTGATGACTATATATATATATATATATATATATATATATATATATATATATATTAGATAGATAGATAGATAGATAGATAGATAGATAGAGGCATTCATCGACTGTTAAGTTGAGGATGATTCTATTTGGGATCATCTATATCCTCTGTATATCCTACAATGTATGTCCATGCAGATGTACACCTATAGATTTATACAACGATTATTTCACATTCATAAGAGTGCTCAATGTAAAACAAATAATAAATTAATCACATATACAGCAATATTTAAAAAAGAAAGAAAAAAGGTTTTTTCTTTTTTTCTCCATCCTAGTCTATTTTCTGATTTATTTTGTCATATATATATATATATATATATATATATATATATATATATATAAAAAATAGGATAAGATGAATAAATAAATAAATGAAATCAAAGGGAAGTGGGGATGGTCTTTAGTTGAAATCTGGAATAGATTGATTTAACAGGAATTCCTAATAAATGACCGACAGCAAAGTACAAACTGAGTAAATCTTTAATTTATGACCGACGGTTGAGTACCTTCCAGAGGATATCCAGAGGAACATAGGAAAATAGAAATTCTTTAAAAAAAAAATCTGTTTTCATCTGCCGTAAAAGTAATAAAGAATTCATCATTCGCCTCTGAAGATTGGGATCCTAAGACACTTGGTCTAGGCTACCTTAAATAGGCTATAAAGCAAATAATCCAAGTCTTCTCTTATATTTTTTACTTATACACACACACACACACACACACACACACACACACACACACACACACATATATATATATATATATATATATAATTCCCATGTTATATTCACATTTTTTGTGCTCGTATTGTCATATTAAAGGAAGACAGGTGACGTAGATTCTATCTTTTGTTCTTTGGTTTTATTTTTTCTTCCATTCCGAACAAAAGTTGATAAAATACAACGGACGTCAATTGTGAAGAATTAACAAAAAAAAAAAAAAAAGGAAAAAGAAAGAAATCAAAGTTTATGGAACACGGCACATGGCTCTTTGTCTGCAAAGTCCCTTCATGTGGAGAGCGGTCGAGTAAGTTCCCCATTAAAATTTATGGTTTCATAAACACATCCAATGATCGGACTACCCCCCCCCCCCCATTCGCTTCAGGCTTATACGTGTTTAAATAGGACTGAACTATGTCAGGATAATAGACTTCCTATTACACGGTAATTTTAAATACGCAGTGTGTTGACGTGTGCTAAAAAGCGCCAAAGAAAGATATAAACTGGAAATCTACCCTTCTCTTTCATACCCCCCCCCCTTTTTCTCTCTCTCTCTCTCATACCCACACTCTCTCTTCTCTCTCTCTCTCTCATACCCAGTCTCTCTCTCTCTCTCATACCCAGTCTCTCCCTCTCTCTCACCCAGTCTCTCTCCCTATATATATATATATATATATATATATATATATATGTGTGTGTGTGTGTGTGTGTGTGTGTGAGAGAGAACATAGTTCTGTGTATTTATAACTAAAGTTATAAATGGAGGTACGTGGTGTAATAGTCGTAGGAAATGGACTCATCGACCCGAGTTCAAATCCTGGACGAGGCTTTTTGCATTTCACATACCACTAATACCCTTAGGAAAGGTATGCATCCAACTACACTTCCCTCCAGCTATAGGTAAATAGTAGGGCAGTTAAATAGCACAAAGAAAGTTATAAATATACACAACTATATTATCAAATATATATTCCAACGGAATCTTTTCACTTAATACCCTCCGATTTGAATTTTCTTACGAACTCTGATTCAAAATTTATACTAGCTACAGTACTTACATAATTCATAGGCTATCCACGAATTATGTAACAATTGAATCAACATCAAGCCCAGCCGTTTTCAATCGCAGTTCGGTTGGCACATTATGTGGTGTAATTGTCAACAAGCTACGTTCGCTGACCATTGTTAGTGAGTTTGATTATCTTAAATGTTAATTGGTTAGTTGGTTTTATGGTACATCAATTCTTGTCGGGTTATTCAATGCCAAAGTTAGTCTTTTTTAAAAGCAATTATATGGTTACATGTTACTAACGAGGCGTAATGGTTATCGTCGTAGGAAATGAAATCGACAACCCGAGTTCAAATCCTTGATGGGGCTGTTTGCATTTGGTTTTTTTTTGTTGCTAATACCCTAGAGAAAGGAATAACTTTATCTGTTCCCCCAGCAATGGGTAAATTGTAGGACATATTGGTTTCTGATGCCTTCTACATCAGGTTTTGTCAAATCAAGCTAAGTTTTGATAATTATTGCGCAGTTTTTATTTCACCCCTGCGATTTTTTTCACGGGATTTTTCACTGGAGTCTGAGTGACAGCAAGTTACTCTTCAGGTCTCTGGATCCGCCGGAACAACAAAATTCACGAGGTGAAAAATTCTCTTCTTTTTGTCAACCACCACCTGGTCAGGTCTCTCACTGTTTTATTATTATTATTATTATTATTATTATTATTATTAATACTCGTGTTCCTTAACTGTACGACCGTTATAATCTGGCAAAACACTGGATAAAAATGACACCGTTCAAATCATCCAAGATAAAATGCAAAATCCTAATTATTTGGTGTTGCTTATCCACCGAATTTTTATTCCTTATGAGTGTCGTCACCTCAGCTAAATAATGGATCATTCCGTTTTTATTATAAAGAAAGAAAGGGAAGAAAAAGGACATGCCACACAGAAAAACTAAGAAAGAAAGTGATTAGGGGATATATATATATATATATATATATATAGAGAGAGAGAGAGAGAGAGAAGGTGAGCACGCGGAAGCGATGACGCTAATCTGTTTCAATCGAATATAATTAAAAGATGAAAAGAAGGAAAGAAAGAAAAGAGTTAGAGAGTTAAATCGAGATTATTATACTTTTTACGTATTGAATTATTTGCAATAGCTCTTAAGTAAACTTAACAAACGTTGTAATAATTGAATTATCATATTGTGGTATATTCACAGGTCCTGCTAGTTATTATTATTATTATTATTATTATTATTATTATTTGTTTGTTTGTTTGTTTGTTTTTATCTCTCCTTTTTCTATCTTCTCACCTTACGAAAATAAGAGAACATATACACTATTAATGCAATATTTATATAAAGTTAACATTCTATTAAGTAATTCATTCAATAGTTCCTAACAATTATCCTTAAATTCTTTTTCTTCCCATTATTTCTGAAATCATCCAAATTAATCTTGCCTTTTTTTCAAACTATTTCTGTTTATGATATGATTTTGATCAATTAGCAAAAAAATTTCTATTGATTATAAATTTGGTTTTTAAAAATGTGTCTTGACAGTAAATTTACACTTCGCGGAGAAATATTAAAAAATGTCTCCCATAATTAGAAATTCCAGTTATTATTTTGAAAGTTTTAATTAGATCACTCACATTCTTCTTTCTAGTAAAGTAGTTAATCTTAATTTATCCAATCTCTCCCCAGCCCTGTCGCATACACTGACTGCACCTCTGCAGAGGGGTAATACCACCGCTCAAATGTAGCCACCTGTTGGCTGTTGGTGACGATGGCTGAGCATTCCATGACATGCAACATTCTATTTTGGCACTTAGTTAAGTTTGGCGGGTGGTCAGGTAAGCCCCCTCCGATTAATCGGCTAGTCACGTCAAGCCTTAGCACCTATATGATTGTCCCAACCATATTGATCTTATGAAAAGTCCAATCCTTTTTATCATATTGAAGTCCGTGATTGAGTCTTAGTGTGCTTGGTATAACGTTAAACTCTATCTGATGGTGAAGTTCCAGTTCTGGAGCTCTGGGAAGTGTGGAGTACCCCTTCATCACCATTACTCACAGGTCCACCCTGATCCGGAGTTTTTTTGTACCTGTTAGGGTACCATATACAAAAAAGTGAGCTTAACAACGTGTCTAAAAAATTGAGTTAAAAATACCCATGAAAAATGAATAACATAAAACTTCTTGATCATAAAATAACCCAGCAAGGATTGACATGTCGTAAAATACAACCAACCAACCAACCAAATATCCAATCTCTCCCTGTAACTGTAATTTTTACTCTTATATACTTTTGTCCCTCTTCTTTGTGTGCCTTCCATTAGCAAGCTCGTCTCGCAGGCCAATTTGATTTTGAAGTGAATTTAACTTTCACTCGAAGACCCTGTTTTTGTGGCCTTGCGCCAGTCTGTGTAGAATATTTTTGCTTTGCAATCTCCTAATGATTTAGTTTCCGCATTAATAGTTATTTTGTCTTGAGCATGTTTGACTTCCTGTTTTCAAGCTGGCAATAGTTCAACATCCGCTAATGTCGGTTTGGTTGGAAAATAATTATTACAAACATGGCTGCGACAGTTTCGCTTCGAGCAAAATTAAATTTATTGTCCAGCAGAACTTCAGCATTTGCGGAACCACCACCAAGAGCGGCTTCATTTATTCACCGTTTGATTGATCAGCAAAAGTTTCGGGTTGAACATTTTCTGTAAGTCAAAACTACTTTGTGCAAATAATATACATATATGGTAATAAATAGATAAGAAATGTTAGGTAATCAGATATAAATGTATTTCGGTTTTTTCGCATATTCAAATCTAATTTCAAATCTCTCTCTCTCTCTCCCTCTCCCTCTCTCTCTCTCTCTCTCTCTCTCTCTATATATATATATATATATATATATATATATATATCAAATATTATATATCAGGGATTTAATATCCCGTAACTAAAGTTTCATACTTACTTGCAATCATCAGACGGTCAAAATGTTAAGATTTAAAAAAACTCATTGTTAGCATTGAGCACCTTCATATGCCAATACTTTTCTCATTAATTCTCCATTCATTATATATATATATATATATATATATATATATATATATATATATATATATATATATATATGTATATGATACACACACATATACATATAATGTATATATATGATATATATATATATTATATATACATATGTATGTATTTAACAGTTAAAATCTACCTCTTCCCTGCAGGTGATGTTTGATGGCCAAGTGGTTATGATGCCGGACTGACGGAAAATCAGTTGGGTTTCTATCCCCGCCAGAGGTAGTTTGCAAAGGAGACGTGAGACCTGTGCACGCACAGAGACAGACACACACAGCAACACACACTGACAGACACACACACACACACACACACTCAGGTGTAGATTAGCTTGAAGTGTTGGCATCTAAAGATGATTAATTTCATTGAACGCTTCATCACTTTTTATCCGTGAACCATGTGAAAATGAATGCATTTCTTTGTGAACAACGTCCAGTCTTGTGAATAAGCCTTTGCTTCATCATCTATCAGCAGCCGTAGGTCAATTAACAGAATACACACAGACAAAAGACACAAGACATTGTACAGATTGCACGATTACATCAATACTCACAACTCTACTGACAATCATTATCGTTCATAGTTGGTCATTCATTTCTTCTTTTCTTATCAAATATCAACATCATTGTTTGTAGATATCACATTGCTTGCCAATTCTTTATCCTTTATGAAGACAAAATGAATCTCGAGTCGGAACGGATAATCTTTCGAAAGCCGTTTTCACAATCGGAGATTAAAAAATAAATCTTCTTGGTTAAGATTTGGTCGGGCGTTTTTCATGTGGTCGTTGAAGAGGTAGAAAAATATACCCGGGAACGGATTTATTTTTCACGATACAAACGCACACACACACACACACAACACACAATATTATATATATATATATATATATATATATATATATATATATATATATATATATTTGTTCATTGGACAGTTTCTTTGAATTCAGTATTACAACTGTTTTAAATTTCCTTTCTTTCTTAATTATCCAAATTCTTTCTTTCTTTTTCTCTTTCTTCTTCTTCTTCTTCTTCTTCTTCTTCTTCTTCTTCTTCTTCTTCTTCTTCTTCTTCTTCTTCTTCTTCATTCTTTTGCACAAATTTTCTTTTGTATAGTTCATCAGCTTTTTACCAACATATTTCTTTCCTTCTTTCTTTCTTTCTTCCCTTCTTTCTTTCTTTCAACTATTCACTCATCTGTCTGTCTGCCTTTCTTTCTTTTTTATTTCTTTCTTTCGCCTATCCACTCTTGTCTGCCTTTCTTTCTGTCTTTTCTTTCTTTTGGCTATTCACTCTTCTTTCTTTCTCTCTCTCTCCCTCCCTCTTTCTTTCTTTCTTTGTCTTCCCCCTATCTGTTCCTTTTCTTTCTTTCTTTCTTTTCTATCTTTCTGCTATTCACTCGCTTTCTTTCTTTCTTTCTTTCTTTCTGCTATTTACTCTTTTTTCTTTCTTTCTTAAGTTTGTTTACTTCCCCTTTTAAATCACCCGTTTGTGTTTCCCTGTTTTCAAAATAAAATCTCTCAAATTACCATCCAATAGAAAATCATACAAGCGTATTTCTTCATGTATATCTCGTAAGAATATGTCACCCAAGATAATATAATTAGCGCTATAAACGGCAACTTGGACGGAGATTGAATTTAAAATTAATTCATGAAAATAAATAAGACAAATATAACAGCAAATGTGAATATAAATAAATTCTCTCACAAATAACTGCTACTCTTTTTGGGACTGGTTATTTATTTATTTATTAGATATCACGATCATCCAATAAAAATATTTATTTGTTCACATCCCTGTCTGTCTGTCTGTCTGTCTGTCTCTCTCTCTATATATAATATATTTACCACCCCCTCCGCACGAGCAGGATGCGACGCAAGGTCAATTTCTTAAGCGGAGTTTAACAGGTTTGAATTCAGTTTTCCTTCTCCTAGAGTGATTACCTAGCCATGTTTAAAGAGCCCAGTCAACCCTGCTATTTACCCATAGTTGGAGGGAGAATTGGATTCATACCTTTCCCAAGGGTATTAGCGCCATGTGAAATGCAAACAGCTTCGTCGAGGAATTGAACTCAGGTTGACGAGTCCATATCCTACGGCACTAACCATGAGTCTCCATCACTCTCTCTCTCTTATATATATATATATATATATATATATATATATATATATATATAATATATATATATATATCACATAAGTTTATAAGAAAATAAAAACCCAGACAGTGGGTCTACTTGATAACCACCCCTTTCATGTGTTTGTTTTTGTTTTCCTTCACCTCATATTGTAATGGACACCTGAAAATTGGATGCTTTTTATATGAGAATGGCGCTGCTGAATCTTCGTATCTCCTTACTTTTGGCAAATTCATCTACTTGCAAAATGTATAAACTTTAAAAAGTCTCTCTTCTTCTCTGTCTGTCTGTCTGTCTGTCTGTCTGTCTCACACACACACACACACACACACACACACACTCACACATACAGAGGGTCGTGTAAACTTGGTAGTGTTAGAATCATGCCGTCGGGAACGTAAGTTCCTGGTAGGGTCACCCAAGGCGGCCAGGTCTGACACCCAGTGGTATTAGGGCCCCATCTTGGCCAAAGGAGCTCAGGTGAAAATCATCGTCAGGAATCAACAGCTTTTGGTGTACTTGTCACTGTGTCAGTGGAAAATCTGCGGCAAATAAGGGCATGTCCCCCCCCCCCTGACCGGGATATGCATGCCGGTTTTAGGAAGCGCTTGTTAATGCCGTAACAGTAACTGTAAGTAAGCGGAGTTTAATAGGTTTTGTTACATAATAATTGGATACCCAATACATTTTTAAGGTAGTGTAGAAATCATTATGGCGATCAGTACAGCTGATGGCCTTGAGGGTAAGTGACAGCGCTTGACCTCGATCTCACCTTGCGTTCTGGGGATGGAACGTGAGAACCGGAAGGCAATAAAAGGCCCTTCCGGTTTAAGGAGTAAGCAACTCAGTTAGTGAGTTAGAACTTAGAAGCCGAGCTAGCAAGATGTAAGGATCCGCGCGCATTGTCTGGTCTGGGGATTTATGAATAAAGTAACATCAACATAAATCGAAGTTTTGTGTTTATTACTAAAAACTAACAATGACAAGGCTTCTGATAAGAAGAAATCCCAACAGAAACCAGACCCGAAGTCCCCATACAAGAAAGACCAGACGAGACCTTAGAAGATATACCAGACCTAGATAGATGATAGACGATCAGAAGCAAGGCCGGTCGGAGGAATAGACGACCAGAGTAAGAATTAAAGAAAGGTATATAACGTTATATGCTGATTTGGCTTAGTGAAAAGACCAGTATATAACATATACCTATTTAGTGCCGGTAAAGAAGGCGCTATGTAACAGTTTGAATTCAGGGTTTTCCTTCTAGACTGGTTACCTAGCCATGGTTAAAGAACCCAGCCTCCCTACTATCTATCCATAGCTGAAAGGAGAGTGGTTGCATACCTTTCCCAAGAGCATTAGCACTATGTGAAATGCAAACAGCTTCGTCCAAGATTTGAACTCACGTCGACGAGTCCATTTCCTATGACTCTAACCATTACACCACGCACCTACGAAATGCGTAACTATAACTGCTAAAACAATTACATCTCTCGCAAAAAAGGACACTTAAATCTCTACCCATTCTTAAAACAATGAAGGACATGAATAGAATCGATGAATATTTCTATCAATTCTTTGTGTTTTTTGTCGTCTGCTACAATCAGCCTCTACCGACATATTGATTCGGAACTTACTGTGTCGTTGAAACAAAACAAAAACAAAAAACTGCTTTGCCTTTCCATCATTTTGTCAGTGTTAATAATTTTTCTTTTGCCTTTTTTCCCCGCCTTTTTTTTTCGTCTTCAATTGATGTGTTGGGATATCGGTTGTACTGACAAGTAGCGCTGAAGATTTTTTATTTCTATTTATTTTACACACATCAACAACAAATTAGTATTTACTTGACAAAGACTCACGGTAAACAAATCTCAGATGCACACACATTAAAAACAAATGAAGCGATGGCCAAAGTTTTAGAGAAATTCTAAAAATTGAATGTAGTACAGAGATTTGTGAAAATACCTCCTTCTGTGAGCGGTAATATTATGAGGTGGCTGCACACACACACACAAACAAATACATACATACACACACACACACACACACACACACATATACACTATTAATGCAATATTTATATAAAGTTAACATTCTATTAAGTAATTCATCCAATAGTTCCTAAAAATTATCCTTTAAATTATTTTTCTTCCCATTATTTCTGAAATATATATGTATATATATAAGGAATGACTTACCGTTAAAAATATTGGGTTAGTCTCAATATTTGCTTGGTACTAGATTTTCTCTGATAAGTCAGCGTTATAACAAATATAAAGTACTCAATACGAAGGTAGAGCAGATTTATTATCATACACACTATAATATATATATGTATGTATGTATGTATGTGTGTGTGTGTGTGTGTGTGTGTGTGTGTGTGTGAAATAAATATATTTGGGCAGAATTTTTTCGTTCAAACAAATAGAATCCTTATTTATTTTACGTTTTTTCTTATTTCTTTCAAGTTTTTAAAAATTTGTTTTTGATGTTAACATCTTGAAATGCGTTAATGAGTTGTCCGAAAGAGTTATCATTAGTAAACCAAGTATTTTCGGTTCTTTTCTGAACCATTATCAAGATTTTATTATTTGTCTAAACTAATTTTCTGTTTTTGTCACTCAGGTGACGCTAAATAACGCTAGCGGCTTATTTTTCAAATTTATCTAAGAAGCTGGGCAAACGTGGTTTATAAAAAGATGTCCTATCTATTTAAAGCATTTTAAACAATTATCGCTGGTTTAATTTCTGGCCTTGGGCCACATTTAAAATATCAGTTTAAAAAATCAGCAGTTAAATGAAGCAGATGAAGTTTAGCGTAACGGTAAGATATGAAAGTTATGGGTAAATAGTAGGGTAGACTGGGTTCATTAACCTTGGCTAGGTAACCTGTCTAGAAGAAGGAAAACTCTGAATTCAAACTTGTTAAACTCCGCTTAAGAAATTGACATTGTGTCGCATCCTGCTCGTGCGGAGGGGTTGGTATATATATATATATATATATATTTAAACCCCGTTCTTCCCTCCTCAATAGGTAAATAGTACAGACTGGGTTCTTAAGCCTTGGTGAGGCAACAAGTATAGGAGAAAGAAAAATTCAAAACAACCTTACTCCGCTTAAAATTGACCTTGTCTCACATCCTGCCTGTGGCGGAGGGGTTGGGTAAATACATACTTAAATGGCTAGCCACTTAATACTGTTGGTATTTACCCAATTCTTTTGTCAAATGTGATACAAAATCGCAAGTATGCGGCATCCAGCGATAATTGAACTGTAACAATAGATCTGCGAGACTAGATTGCAAACCATTACACCACCTCTAGTAATAGCAGGTAGTGTAACCTCAGCCCCGTCTGCTGGGGCTTTAGAATACATCGACTGCACCCCTTTAGAGGGGTAAGACCTCCTCCCCCCAATGTGTTTGACTAGACGGGCGGTAGGAGAGGCCCCGTCCAATCAATCGGCTGGTCACGTCAATCCCTAGCACCTATATGATTGTCCCAACCCTATTGCCCCTATGGCAAACCCCAAACCTTTTTATCATATATGTGCTAGAAGGCAGTGGCTGAAAGTCTTAGTGTCCTGAATATGACGTCAAACTATATCTGATGGTGACGTTCCTGTTCTGGAACTCGATGAATGTGGAGTACCCCTTCATCACCATTACTCCCAGGTCCACTGAAGTTGATATGCCGTAAAACAAAACAAATAAACAAACAAACAAAAAAGAGCAGTCAACCTAAGGCGTGGCTTTAAGCAAATCCTCGTAAATAACAAAATATTTAAAAAAATCACTTCTACTGTCACACGTACAAATATCATATTACAATATTAATGAAATCACGTTCGACGAGAATAAACGAGACATCTGCTAATGCAAATGAAATTGAATTGGGTCGAATATTTAATGATTCATTTAATATAATTTTGTATTTTGAAAATCAAATCGACCAATTCTGGTAATTTGTGAAAATGCGACCGTTTCCGTTTGATGGTTGAAAAATAAATGCAATCACTTTTTTTTGGTAGTCATCTAACGGAGAATTCCTAATTATTTTACTCAATTAATTGAATATTAAAACTTGTGTAAACAGCATTCGGTCTGTTATGAACATCGAGAAGATTGGATTTCGTTTAGAGAAAGACAACAACAAAAAAGAAAAAAAAAGAAAAAAAAAAGAAAAAAAAAGAAGCAAAACGAAAGAGAATAATCGGACTACTAATCATTGAATCAGATAACTTAATAAATGAGTTATCTACTTGCAAGTGAAGCTCTATGATTAGAACATTGGACAAAAAGGTTACGTGGTCCGAATGATCACCTAAGACCTATAAAGTTTGCTGAATAATAGGATAGGTCGATTTTGGAACTGTGACATTTCCCATGTGTCGAAAGTTTCAAATTAACAAGAAATTACCCCTCAAAATATTTTTCTTCAAAACTTTGCTTCCGTTTGAGGAAATAGATTTTAATTTTTTTAAATGTTATCTCTGTTACAGCTTAATTATCAGGTAAAAAGCAACACATCGGATGTGTCGGTGGTGATAGGGGTATATTTTCAATTTGAATTCTAGTTATAATATGTAACTTGTTTCGTTTAAAATGACAATTTTTTCTGTTTTAAATATTGAAATTGCTAAATTTTCTAAAGTATTTCTAGGCTAGATATTGCGAAAATAAGAACTTTTGGTGCATTTTTAGTAGACGATCTTAGATGCTATTTCCTCGAACAATGATGCAAGTAAAAGATCTAGTTTTTGGTATCAATACTCATTGTACCAACAAACAACTTTCGCTGTTTGAGAGAATTTGAAGTGAAAAATCAAGCTACCCTACTGAATAACGTGGCTTAACCAAAGAAAGTCAGGGTGATGGGATAAAGAAACTTATCATATTTACCCTCACTCCCCATCTATGGGTTAATAGTATCACTAATATTCTTCTACGAGGATAGCTTTGGCATTAAATAGCCTACGAAAGTTGATATGCCATTAAACGAAGAAACCAAGTCTTATCTCATATAACATTAATCAAGCATATGCGGATAGAATAGTCCAATATCAGAAAGGATTTCTTTTATTATATCTTTCTACAATGGGGATTGTCTGTTTGTCTTTCTCTAATAAAATATATACCACCACTGATTCTTAGTTATTAAATAATCATTATTTAATCTGAATTAGCATCTTATTTAATAACAATGTCTCTCTTAAAATCTAATTGAGTTTGATTTGCCTCAAAACATCCCATAATAAATGAGTTATCTACTTGTAAGTGAAGCTATATGATTAGAACATTGGACAAAATGTTATGAGGTCCGAATGATCAAATTAGACTCAAATGAGACTGTAGTTTATTTTATGCCTGAGGTTAGGGAATCCCGTTCTTGTTTACATTTTTTATGTTTTTAATGATTGTTTTACACACAGTTCTATTGAATACAAATAATTTTCAAACATATGTATTTGAACTATAAATGGAACCGTAACAGGTACTCTCACTATGTGTCAGAATGGACCTGGGACTAATGGCTGATTTGAGGGTGACTGGTATTGAACCCGGTATCTTGTGATTTCCTAGGCGGGTGCTCTACCGACTGAACTAAACCGGCTGATTAACAATTATTTTCCCAAAATAATTTAAAGTACCCAATAATAATTCTTAATAAACGATTTTAGCTTCAAGTAATTATTTTTAATACAAATAATTTCCATACAGTAAAAAGGTTTAAAGTTTTCTTATGTAATATTAATAATTATATTTAATGATGATGATTTATTTGCACACAGTTATATGGCTTCAAGTATTCCTATACAATTCTATTCATTTTCAAACAGATCTATTTGACCAATAGATGGGACCATAAAAGGTACTACCATTCTAGCTAAGAGAGGATCTGGGAGTAATAGCAATAAAGAGGTACTCCACATGCCCTAGTGAATCCAAACCGAAGCCGCAACACTATATGCAGTTTAGTGGCATATAGAGGCCATAGAGAGGATCACTTTTATTTTTTACTAGAAGCAGCTACTCGGCAAAGCCTGAGTAGAAGAGAAAAAATGTGGTTTGATGGTTAGCGAGTCTTGCAGATCGCATAATTGCTACTGAATAGCAAGCTCGATCCTCGCTGGATGCCCCATAAAATCTGCACGTAAAAAAAGAAAAAAAAGAATTGGTGTTAATCCGGTCTCGTGGAAGGTCTTCGCAAATATAAATTAAATCTTTGTCATTTTTGCACAAAAAGTAAGAACCGCTGATATTTACTTTGTCGTTAATTGTTTTATTTTCGTTGTTTCATCCGGACATACATAGCATAGCTTAATCTTGACAGATCATTGCCGTCCCTCAATCCCACAACTCCACCACCAGAACCCCTCCTTGCATGAGCCCTCAAATGACTCATCAAACTTGCTGCAGATCCACAAAGTTTGATGCAAATATGACATTGAAAGGACTTCCTTCCTGTTGAATAAGATGATTCAGATGATAAAATTTGATGCTTATGCACCACCATATGTCTCTTAAGACCAGAAGCCGACTTACAGACCTTGCCACAGATTGCACGACACATTGTTTGTCCCTGGAATTTGCATGGATTGACCCAGGTGAGATTTCCTATGATTGACATATCCAACCTTAGAAAGCAAAATTCGACCACATGTCTGACATTTCCAACCCTCATACATAAATACATACATACATACATACACACACACATACATACCAATTGCCCTTTATATATGTATAAATGGTGGTCTTTCACCTTTGCAGGTGATATTGTCCGTGTAATACATCCCTAAATAAACAGAAGATTGTGTAACCATTTTTATCAACTTTACAAAAAGTCTTTATCTTTTTTTAAAAAATCAAAGAAAATAATTTATACTGTTTTATGATTTTAAGTATTTCTATATAATATCAATAATTTGTTAGTATTCATATGGTTTTAAGTAACTCGTTCATATTTTAATCTATTTATTGATACTCGTATTCCTTAATTGTACGACCGTTTTCATCTTGTAACACTCTCAAGTTAGAAATCAGACCGTTCAAGATGAAATGCAAAAAATCAGATCCTGATTATCTGGCGAATTCTTATTTTTTATGAGTGTCTCGTCACCTCAGCGAAATAATTTTTATTATAAAGAAAGAAATGGAAGAAAAAGGACATGTGACATAAAAATATGAAGAAAGAAGAAAGAAAGAAAGAGAGCACGAGAAAGATAGAGATAGAAAGTGAGCGCGCGAAAGCGATAACGCTAATCTGTTTCAATCGAACATAATGAAAAAACGAAAGATGAAAAGAAGAGAGAGAGAGAGAGAGAGAGAGAGAGAGAGAGAGAGAGAGAGAGAGAGAGAGAGAGAGAGTTAAATCAAAATAATTATACTTTTTACATATTGAGCTATTTGCAATAATATTTGCTATCAAACGTAATAATGATAAAATCATCATACTCTTGTATATCTACAGGTCCCGCTAGTAATAATAATTATTTGGATTATTTCGACTATTTTCCTCATCTTTATTTTTATCTACACAACGTTTCGGCCGATGTACCTTCCGGCATTCTTCAGGTATTTCTTATCGGACTTGGGAACCTTCTCCTCGAATTTGCGAACCTTATTGTCGAGCTCGGGAACCTTTTTTTCGAACTCTGGAGCCCTCCTGTTGTAATCGGAAGCTTTCACGGAACTTCGAACCGAACACTTTATTCAATCCACCGGGGTAGACTGTTCTCATTCTGTTAACCCTGACCGGGACAATAGTCCGAATAATCCAAATTATTCAAATTATCAAGCCTCATATAAAAAATTCAGAGAAATCTCTCTCTCTCTCTCTCTCTCAATATATATATATATATATATATATATATATATATATATATATATATAATTATTTGTTTACACAGTTTCAAATACTCTTATTCAATACTAATAATTTATAAACAGATCTATTTGAACAACAAATGAAACCCTAACAGTTAAAACCTCTCCAGATCAGAGTGGACCTAGGAATGAAGGGGTTAATTCACAATCTCCAAAACTTATTCAGGGTTTTAGCCCTCTGCAAGGGTTTGAGTCAGCGTATATTGAATGTTGTGAAAACAAAAAACAATAATAATTATGAATTAGGGTCAGCAAAACCAATTATTTCAAATTGGTCGATATTTTCATTGCAAACTTTTCTGTTGCCGTTTATTTAAGATGTTTTAAATGGCTGTAATGATAAGCAAAGCATGTTTACAAGATCTATCAAAGATCGGGAACTGAAACTAACAAATGAATTTGGGACTGAAAAAGAAGAAGAAAAAAGAAGAAGAAAGGAGGATGAGAAGAAAAAGAAGAAGAAGAAAATAATGATAATAAGAAGAAGAAGAAGAAAAAAAAGGAGAAGAAGAAGAAAGAATAAGAAGAAGAAAGGAGGGGAAGAAGAAAGAGAAGAAACCAAAATAAATAAGAAGATGAAGCAACAGAAAAAAGAAGAAAATGAAGAAGGAAAGAAGAAGAAGAAGAAAGGAGGGGAAGAAGAAAGAGAAGAAACCAAAATAAATAAGAAGATGAAGCAACAGAAAAAAGAAAAAAATGAAGAAGGAAAGAAGAAGAAGAAGAAGGGAGGGGAAGAAGAAGAGAAGAAACCAAAATAAATAAGAAGATGAAGCAACAGAAAAAGAAGAAAATGAAGAAGGAAAGAAAGAAAAGAAGAAGAGAAGAAAGAGAAGAAACCAAAATAAGAAGAAGATGAAGCAACAGAAAAAAAAGAAGAAGAAAGAAGAAAGAAGAAGAAGAAGAAGAAGAAGAAGAAGAAGAAGAAGAAGAAGAAGAAGAAGAAGAAGGACGAGGAGGGGAGGAGGAGAATCAAAAAAGTAGAAGATGATGATCGGAAAGACAAGGCAACAGAGAATTTGCAAACGTTGCGATATCATCATAGTAATTAGAACAAAAATGCTGAGTGCATCTTAAGAAGACATTATCTGAATCGTCATTCATGTCCGCTGTAAACAAAACCAACATCGATTAACTACGAAACAACGGCTCGAAATAAGTTGTTTGTCTTGCAACAGATGCATATGAGAACAAGTGAATTGATCGAGGATTTTCTCTAGGACACAACAAGGAATTGCTGAGCCGGTACTTTTTTATGAGAGGGGGGGCGGCGACGAGACAGGGGTCAAATCTCGTGGCTGGCACGGTGAGGGAAAATCTTATGATGGTTTCAAGTATCTATATATTGATACTCGTGTACCTTAAAAGTACGATCGTTATCATCTTGCAACACCCTCTGATCAAAAATGAGACCGTCCGAATCGTCCAAGATGAAATGCAAAAATGTAAATCCTCATTATCTGGTGTTGTTTATCAGCTGAATTCTTATTTCCTATCAGTATCGTCATCTCAGCTAAATAATGGATCCTTCCGTTTTAATTATAAAGAAAGAGAGGAAAGAAAAAGGACATGCTACTCAGAAAAAATATAAGAAAGAAAGAAAGAGATTGGGGGAAAGATAGAGAGGGGCGGTGAACTCGCGGAAACGATAATGCTAATCTGTTTCAATCGACAAAATCAAAAGATGAAAAAGGAAAAAAAAAGAGAGAGAGAGAGAGAGAGAGAGAGAGAGAGAGAGAGAGATGAGAGAGAGAGAGAGAGAGAGAGTTAAATCAAGATTATGATACTTTTTACATATTGAACTATTTTGCAATAGCCCTTAAGTAAACATATATAAAAGTTGTAATAATTAAATTATCATACTGTGGTATATCCATAAATACTGCTCGGTTTCTATATAATGTTAATAATTTTCTAAAGTGGTTTTTTTAATCCATAGTTAGGATCCTAACAGATACAACCATTTATGGTCAGAGTAGAACTGGGAGTAATGCCAACGAAGGTTTAACTCCCCCCCCCCCGCCAGAAATCCAGAATTGAACCCCACCACCGGATAGAGTTTATTGTCATACCGGATCCACATGAATTGTTTATGACTATAAGTTATAAGCCATTAATTATAGGGGATGGATTATTAGGCATTCATTTTCTCAGTTGTCCCATTCATCTGTTCTTGTGCTAAGATCTGGCATATATAGTATACTCTATGGAAGCATGTAGTGTAATGGTTAGAGTCGTAGAAAATGGACTCGTCAGCCCGTGTTCAAATCCTGGACAAGGTTATTTGCATTTCACATATACCTAATACTCCTGGGAAAGGTATGCATGCAACTACTCTGTTAAACTTCCCTTAAGAAATTGACCTTGTGTCACATCCTGCTCGCACGGAGGAGTTGGTGTATATATATGTGTGTATATATATTATATATATATATATAGCCTGCTCTATCGGTTGGATGTCAAATATATCGATTGCATCTCCTGCAGAGGGTTAAGGCGGTTCTGGGTATGACATTAAACTGTAGCCGGTTGTGAGGCTCCAATTATGGAACCTTAGGAAGCGTAACGTCACCCTTCATTACTATTACTCCCAGGTCCACTTTGACCTGTGGCGGTCGTTAGGGTTCCATCAAAAATGTAGATAGAAAAAGCGTTTTCCGCCAAGTTTTTAAGTAGAGTGTAGTTATAGCAAACAAACCAATTTAGGAGAACAATGCTATTTGGAAATTGGCATTTAATTTGCTGTAAAGAAAAATCTCTTCGATACGTTAAGATCGAATGTAGAAAATGATAGACAAGAGTGGGTGTTAAAACCATCCATCAAGGGGGGGGGAGATGTTAGGCCAAAACCGCCCATCAAGTGTGTGTGGTGGTGGTGGTAGGGGGGGCAAAAGGCAATTACTGACTTTTTGGCGCGCTTTTTCTTTTCCCGCGTCTTTATCCATTTAAGTATTTGCAAATTTAGAAACGGTCTTCTTCTTCTTCTTCTTCTTCTTCTTCTTCTTCTTCTTCTTCTTCTTCTTCTTCTTCTTCTTCTATCCATTATGGCCGTCAGGTTGTTTCCGAATAATGTTAATCGCGGAAGGAAATATCAGAAAATGTTTTCACGAAAAAGAAAATGGACGAAAAGCAAGAAAAGCAAGAAAAAAAAAAGAAAGAAAAATAAACCAAATAAACAGCAAACAAAATGGAGACAATAAGTAAAGTTTGATTTTAGACAAATTCCATAATGTCCGTAACAAACAAAGAATTACGTCCTAGTGTAACATAATAGAAGGGGGAAAAGACAGCAACGTGGAAAGTTTTATTGGATGAGTCAGCACAACACCACGTCGATTTCTTACTGG
>CM042145.1:55439806-55519806 GCA_023376005.1 Doryteuthis pealeii | reverse complement strand
TATTTGACAGCTGCCTCTGGCCGTACGGGTTAAAGGCTTGGCGAACGAAAGTTCATTCGGGTCTCAAACCCGGCCAGGGGTAGCTGTTACGGTATAGCCACACTGATGAAAGGTGAAACCTCGAAACACGTGTCTGTGGATTACTTAATATATATATATATATATATATATATATATAGAGAGAGAGAGAGAGAGGGGGGCGAAAGCGATAACGCAAATCTTTTTCAATCAAACAGTAAAAGATGAAAAGAAGGAAAGAAGAGAGAGAGAGAGAGAGAGAGAGAGAGAGAGAGAGAGAGAGAGAGAGAGAGAGAGAGAGAGAGAGTTGAACCAAGATTATTATACTTTTTACACATTGAACTATTTAGCCATAACTCTTAAATAAATATATCAAACGTTGTAATAACTAAATTATCATACTGTGGTATATCCACAGGTCCTGCAAGTCTATTGTAATATTGTGTTATACAAAGCTCTGTGTGTGTGCGTGTAAGGGGGGGGCACCAACTTCTATCTAACACTGTTGATGGAGCTTAGAACCCCCTGACGAGGGGGTAAAAGTCTTCAACCCCCAAAAAGGGATGTTATGAGTATAAAACTAAACTATATCTAGTTATGAGGCTCCAATTTTGGGTCCCTGGGGAGTATCAAGTCAATCCTTTGATGATATTATATCCCGCATCGATTTAACACCGAATGCTAGTCAGCCCTGTCGAATGAGGCTCTAGAATACACCGACTCCGCCACTGCAGAGGGATAAGAATCCCGCAATGGGGCCACCTGTTGGCTGTGGGTGGCGTCCCGTGATGCTTAAGGACAGGATCCTGGGGGATGAGCAGTCCATGACAAGCAAAACTTCACTTAGACCCTCACTTGGGATATACGGACAGTTGGAGAGCTCCCCCTCCGATCAATCGGCTGGGCAGGTCAAGCCCTACCACCTATATGATAGCTCCAACCCTATTGATCTTATGACAAGACCCAACCCTTTTTATCATATGGATGCTAGAAGGCGGTGGCTGAAGCTCTTCGTGTCCCGGGAATGACGTTAAACTTTATCTGATGGTGAGGTTCCAGTTTTGGTTTGGGGAATGTGGAGCACCCCTTCATCACCATTGCTCTCTGGTCCACTATGACCCGGAGTGGTAGTACCTGTTATGGTCCCATCTATGGGGTAAAAAGAAAAATGAGTTTATAAACAAAACTGATTATCCATTAAGAATGAATTTATTTCAAAACTGAGTCGGTATTAAATGACCCACTGAGGTTGATATGCCGTAAAACAAACCAACCGAATGCTAGTACTTGCTAGAATCCCATCCATAAATCAAATAAACCGCCTGAACATTATCAGTATTAGAAAAGTTACACATGAATAAGTAAAGTCATCAAGGCGGCCTAAAGTCGGTATCAGCCATACAGTGAGGGAGTCTATCCCTCCTACCAACACACCTACTATCAGCTCCTTACTTTACCGCCCAGATCCCTGTGCTACTCATACGCTGAGTTGGCATGGGCCGGTATCGAAACAGGAACCTTCTAGTTCCTAAGTGGACACTTTATTGACTGAGCTAAATTGGCCCATACTAAATGTATTGTATCCTCGGCGAGGAATCGAACCCCAATCTCCCGCGTGACTGGTGAATTTAATAAAAAATCGAACATAGAATTATTTCTACCGATATATATTGATATATATATTAGGTTAATGAAAATTATTTCTACCAGT
Organism: Doryteuthis pealeii; assembly: GCA_023376005.1. Lineage (NCBI taxonomy): Eukaryota > Metazoa > Mollusca > Cephalopoda > Myopsida > Loliginidae > Doryteuthis > Doryteuthis pealeii. The sequence continues at coordinate 55,518,077 of CM042145.1, read as the reverse complement.
TTATGAAATAGACTAAACAAAACTATTTTACTAACAATCTATTCACTTACAAATCATATATGCAAGATAAAAATGAACTGTGCATTGGGAGCTGATGCTAGGTTTGGCGTTCCGCCTAAAACGCAAAAACAACCTCCCTGGTCTAGCGCTAATGAAAAGGGGATAAACCCCTTATTGATACCGACAACAGGCCATACTACCGACTTTACTTTAAAAAAAAAATTATAAACAAGAGTTGGCATTAAATAACCCGAAAGAGTTGAGAATTTATGCCCCTTTTATTTTAGATACGACGACACATTTAAAAGCAGCTGTTTTGGGGAAATAAACTATTTGTATGTGTAATGTCTAAATAGTGATGTTCTCTTAAAGTGGGAATAGAAATAATCACGGTATGGAATTTAAAAGAATTAGAATTTCATTGCAAATCTTCAACAATTTTAGTTTTTACAATGTTTTCAAGACAAAATGATTAATGAACAAAAATATTCTATTTTATTTCTTTGTTTTTTTTTTTGTCATCATCATCGGTTGTGACAACCGATGATGAATTAACCAGTTTTATTCGAATCTTAATCACAAAACCAACGACTTTTTTATTCTCTTCACGAAATTGTCATTTTTGTCAAATGTCTTCAGGATATAACAAATTTTGTAGAGCATTTGATAGGATAGAATTGGAAAAGGTGTACGAAAAAGAAAGGGACCGGTTTAGTTCAGTCGGTAGAGCATCCGCCTAGGTAATCGCTACTGGTTCGATACTGGTCGCCCACCAACTCAACGCATGAATAGCACAGATTGGGATAGTTTGATCTGTGCGGTAAAGTGAGGAGCTAACAATAGGTGTGGCACCTCAGCAAAAAACAATCTCGCTGGTATAACGCTAGTGAAAAGGTGATAGACTGCCTCGCACACCGGCTGTATACCGATAATAAGCCACTTCGCTAACTTTGCTTTTACGAAAATACACTGATAAGTGGTTGGACTCTTATTTAATTGACCTTTTACCATTCATAAAACAGAAGAATACACCGACTGCTCCTCTGCAGAGGGTTTGGCGAGCTTTGTTGCTTAACGACAGAATCTTGGTGGCAGAGAAGTTCATGACATGCAACATTCCACTTTGTTCCTCGCTTAGTCTAGATGATCGGTTGGATCAATCGTCTTGTCACATCAAGTCAGAGCAGCTATATGATTGTCCTGACCCTATTTCCCTTAGGGTAAACGCCCAACGCTTGTTATCATATATGTGCTAGAAGACGGTGGTTGAACGTCTTAGTGACCTGGGTATAACGTTAAACAGCATCTTGCTGTGAAGTTCCAATTCTGGAGCTCTGTGGAATGTGGAGTAGACCTTTATCACGATTACTCTCAGGTTGACCTTGATGCGGAGTAGTAGTCCCAGGTAGATTTCAATCCATGGGTTGAATAGAAAATAATTTGAGTTTTAAAAAAATTGAATACCATTCAAGAATGAATAAAACAAAACGACTTCGGCATAAATAACCCATGAAGGGTTGACATGCCGTAAAATCCGACAAACCAACCAACCAACCAACCGACTATCCATAAATATATCGACAGGAAAAAGTAGTAGCCACATTTGTTATGGAGAAAGAAAACTTCAATTCTTATGATAAGAAAATGAAAATTAAAAAAATGTTACGTTTGTTTTGTGCACGCACGTGTATGTATTTACCCAATGCGTTGGCTAAGGAGAATTTTTTAAGCGAAGTACAACTGATTTGAATTCAGAGTTTTCCTTCTTCTAGACTGGTTGCCATAGCAAGGTTAAAGAGCCAAGAGAGATTTATTATTTACCCATACCTAAATCGAGAAACGTTGGATTCATACCTTTCCCGGGAGAGTCTGTTTGCATTATATATATATATATATATATATATATATATATATATATACGATTATTGTGGATATAGGTGTATATAAATGTTCTTGTCTGTTGCTATAACGATTTTTTCATTTGTAAATATTTGTCATATATATATATATATGTTTGCTAATACGCGTGATATGAAATGCAAACCGATTCTCCCAGGATTTGATTTATAATAAGTATGTGTGTGTGTGTGTGAGAGAGAGAGAGAGAGAGAGAGAGAGAGAGAGAGAGATGTGTGTGCGTGTGCGTCTGTACAAGAAGTGATTAGATAGTACTGAGACTGAAGTTTTTGGGGTTTATTTTTAATTTGAAAATTTTAAATATACATGGTGTTATATATCCATCACAATGACAATTGTTTTGTCTTTATCGTAACGCCCCCCCCTCTCTCTCTCTCTCTCTCTCTCTCTCTCTATATATATTATATATATATATATATATATATATTAGAGAGAGAGGTTGAAAGACAGACAGACAGACTGACTGAGAATAACAGTCAGTCTAACACAAAACCCTGACAAAGAGGAAGTAAGCTCCTCGAAATATCGGTAGATAAGTACAATTTAGAATATATTCAACATCTACTGTCTGATCTTCATTCATTTCCACACATACACACACACATATATATTTATGTATATATATATATATATATATATATATATATAATAGATTCACATATGAATAGACTCATTATATATATATATATATATATATATATATATATATATATGATAGATAGATAGATGAATAAACAGATTGTTTAAAAACGCTTTTTTTAGAAATCAATAGAGTGCTTAAATACTGGCCAGTAGAGCAAGATAAAACTTAAATGAGCATCGCCCTTCTCTTTGGATAGTTTTTTGTATTAAGAGCAGAAAAGTACGAAGAGAGAGAGAGAGAGAGAGAGAGAGAGAGAGAGAGAGAGAGAGAGAGAGAGAGAGAGAGAGAGAGAGAGAGAGAGAGATTGCAAATTACCATTTAGTTTCTTCCAGTGTTTTAGTTTTTTGTCTTTATTGTGGAATGAATTGCACATGTTATTTTCGCTTCAAGTGAATCCTGGCCGTTATTTGTCCACTTTGCATTATGAGTACTACGTCATCAATAATGGGCAAATGTAAACAGCCGAAGGGAACCTCGTTCGACGACACAGGTATTTTTTATTGAAAGGAAGATCCCCCTCAACACCAACCACCCCACCCCAAAAACAAAATAAAAACAAAAACAAAAAACAAATAAACAAAACCCCGAAAACAAAGACAAAATTTGTGCAGGATTCAGTAAAAGATACAAGTGATGACAACAGTGTTTGGATCTCCATGAGTATTTAACCCTACACCCCCCCCAAAAAAAGCAAAAGCAACAAAAAAAATATATATAAAGATAAAATAAAATAAAACATGTAGAGACTTCAATAAAAAACACAATGTGACAACAATATTGTTTTTGTCTCCAAAAACATCTAAACCCTAACGAGACTGACAATCATTGGATATAAGATTTAGTTCTAGGTTGAAGGTTGGTGAGGCTAGTTACTAGTTGTTTTTCGTTTTTACCTCGTTGTATTTTACGAATAAGGAGACAAAAAAGCTAGATGTGAACTACACAAGGATGCTGTATGCTGTTTTGAACAAATCAAGGAAGAAAAAAATATCTGTATGGCCACTTACCTCCCATCTCACAAACTATCCAAGTAATATGAGTAAGGTAAGTTGAGCAATAAGGAAAAACTCATGAGTAATATTGTCATATGGACTTTTACACATAATAATGTCCCGAAATCTTATTCTTTACTTGTGTTAAGATATAATACCAAGTGGGCGTATGCGCTGACGTCAAACTGGAATGTTTTCGAGGGCGAATAGCTAAATAAAAGATTCACAATATCATCCATAATAATGCGTTTTACAGAGACTACACTCTGATCTTAGAACCTGACATTAGAAAACGAATTGTCACTTTATCGAGGAGGCGAGACCACGCGCGTTTCCAAATTTGTTTATGTTTTAGAAATTCATAGACAAAACATCCAGCTATTGGACATTTAATATCTATCTATCTATTTATTTATCTTTACTCCCGCACACATATATAATATTGATAATATAGTTTGCTATATTCATAAATAAAGAAAGCTCAATATCAGTGATAGAGCATTTATATATACATACATACATATATATAAGTTAGGATAGTGAAGAGGTAAACTCAATGGCGTTTGGTAGCAGTCAGTTTCCTCGGCTATGCGATTTTCAAACCAAATGATCCACGTACGCGCGTATTTTTCTTTATATACCGTTTTGTATTAATTGATGGTAATATCTATGTTCTTGATGTGCACGCGTATTATTTACACATATTACAAATCTCTGTTGTCACAACAGTTAAGGTTTCATGGCGTCAAACCACAGCAGCTTTTCCTCCCCATCTGTCCCTCTCTCTTCCAAAGTTCTTCTTCTTCTTCTTCTTCTTCTTCTTCTTTCATTCTAATTTCTTTGTTCAATTACTTACAATAATTAATATTGTTTATAATCAAAATATTGCAAAACTTTTATTAGATTATCACTGTTCTTATTAATTAATTAATTAATATTATTGTTAAAATGTAGCTTTATCTATCCACCGTACATTGATTCAGATGTCATATCGAAATAATGGAATTAACTTTGTAAAATTCAGATTGAATTTCATTGCAAATTATTGCAATCTCATTATAACTAGCAATATTTACCCATATTACACACGGGTTCCAAAATAGTCCCTGTAAGAAGTTTAGGACTTAAAGTCGCTTTTACTAAGATTTAATATATTTATTCGTATTGAAAGGAGTCAAAGTAGCTGTACTTACCCATATAACATACGGCTTGTACGATTACCATTATTAAGATAATATATATATAAAGGACGTAGAATTGGCAATCCCCCCTCGAGTGAGACTGCTTCAGCTTTTTATGTGTCCTCACCGGTCGAATCAGTCCAACCAACAGGGGTAATTGGAGCCTTGTCAAGAGTTACCACTCACAATTTGAAGGTTGTGAGTTCAATCTCTGTAACCTCTCGAGATAAATCATTTCACTTCTCGCTACATTTTTATCTTATTTTGTTCTATTTTTTGTTATTTATTTTCTAAAAGCTGATTGATCTTTCCAATCAGATTAATTTCTTTTTGATATCTATGTGATGAAGAACGAGAACTGTCGTATGCATTAAGGAAAAGAGCAATACATTGTCTTGCTTGCTGGAGTCGAATCCACGTCCTCTCGAATGCAAAAAAAAATGAGATTTGGGCGTTGAGCGGACGCGAGGTTTGGTTCAGGTGCCCGGGTTTTGGGAGGCTACTTCCATAAGTAGCTGGAATCTAAGGAGAACGAGGGAATCAGAGCGGCGCGCGCACCGGCAAAGACTAAACGATGTAAGACTTTAGTTGAAACTAGTGAGAAAAGACAAAAGAAAAAAGAACAGTGACGAACTTTACCAGTTTGCGGTGGACTTGATTGTTGACCCCCCCCCATTAACACAGCAAAATCTGGTCACCACTGAGGGGTCTAAATGCATATTTCGTAACAACTACTATGACAGTAGGGCTTTGAGACGGGCACTCTACGACTTGTAGATGATTAGTTTGTTTAATAGCATATAAACATTTATTTATTTAATGCCAATGCCATCTCTGTGTGTGTGTGTGTGTGTGTGTGAGAGAGAGAGAGAAATTAGCCTCATCAATTTCGCAACCCCAAAAATACCTATATAGGTTATAACCTATATAGGTCTTTTTAATTTCATTTTCATGATCTTTCTTTAATTTTATTATATCCTGGATACTAAATTACTCATTAACTTTTAGATTTTTATCTTCTATGTTTATAATTTTATTTTATGATGTTAGAATTAATCATTCCTTGCATCTTCTATTCATCTTTAAATCTTATCATTCATGAAAACTAAAATTTACTACTTTTTTTTCTTCTTTCGTCATGAAAATGGAGGCTTATTGGATTGTTGGGAAGAATGCGAAAAAGTATCAATGGATAAAATTGTATTTTCTTTTCTTTCTATTGTTTCTGTTTGAAAAGGTAAATCAAGGTGTGTATGTGTGTGTGTGTGGGTGGGGGGTAGAGGATTTCTTTTCCTGGGACGAAACGTCTAGACTTAAAAGAGACGAAGATAACTTTCCATGCGAACAAGCACGAACATTCTGGGTTAATAAAGTGAGACAGTTGGAAGCAGGAAGGAAATAAAATCCAGTTGTTTGACATTAGGGGGATTAGGAAAACGTGGATCATATGGCGGGCAGGAAAGAATTAGAGAGAGAGAGAGAAGGAAAAGTGAGAGAAAATATATTATGTAAGGAATGAGGGAAGAAGAGAAAGAAAATACAGGATTTAAGAAATGAGAGAGAGAGAGAGAGAGAGGGGAAAGAAAACTGTTGATCGGAAGGAAGGAAAAAGCAGGACAAGAAAGAAAAGTATATAAATAAAGGAAAGAACAAAACAATGAATAAAAAGAGAAGAAAGAAAGAGATTTTGGCATAAAAGAAATAAATAAAAACAAACATTTGAAAGAAAAATACAAAATCGTTACTTCTTTCATTTAAAAGGAAGAAAAAAAGAAAGAAAGAAGAAATGAAGGAGATAAAGAAACAACGAGAAATGAAACTGAAAAAGGAAAAACGGACAAATAAAAAGGAAAGCCAAAGTTGAGAGAGAGAGAGAGAGAGAGAGAGAGAGAGAGAGAGAGAGAGAGAGAGAGAGAGTCAAAATCAATGAGATATTAAGTATAAATTAGTTTAGTTTACTCATTTATGAATTTCAATTTATTCGAAGAATAAAAATACATTATCTCCAGATTTATATTTCGCCTAATTTCGAAAATAGAAACTTAAAATAAAACACTGACTTTGTCTTTTAATGTTATAGACGTGATTTAATGAACAAAGACGAAAAAAGATAATCCTTCTCTGTCTGTCTCTCTCTCTCTGTTTCTTTGTCTCTCCCCCTCTCTCTTTATATATATATATATATATATATATATATATATATATATATATATATATATATAAAATGTGAATAAAAACAAGGTTTAGCTTTATTTTTATTATCATTGGAACAATTATTACAACCGTTCGGTTTCTTGCTCTGTGGCATTCGTCAGGCAAACGAAATTGCCTTTGAAAATGATACAAATATCTTCAGATTTTCTATCAAATAAAATGTTTTAGAGGAGGAGAACTAGGAGTAGGAAGAGTTGTGATCTGATTGAAAGAACTATGTACTTTTTTAATTTCCTTCCTGTTTAATATTACAAACATTTCTCAAACTGGAATCAACTGATTCCAACTCAGAAGACCAAGTAATCAGGAAGATAATACACACTGTCTATATAACCATGCCAAATGATAGTTAAGATCATTCTTTACACACACACACACACACACACACACACACACACACATATATATATATATATAATATATATATATATATATATATATATATAATGAATAGTGAATGGAAAATGAGAAAAGTATTGGCATGAAAAGGTGCTCAATGCTAATAAAGCAGAGCAGATTTATAATCAGTGGTAACATTTCACGACTGGTTTTTAAGATCTCAACCATTGAACTCAAATATATATATATATATATATATATATATATATATATATATATATATATATATATAATAAAAAAGGTTTAGCTTTTTTTTTATTTATCATTGGAACAATTATTACAACCTTTCGGTTTCTTGCTCTGTGGCATTCGCCAGGCAAACGAAATTGCTTTTGAAAATGATATCTTTTGTATAATTTTCAAAAGCAATTTCGTTTACCTGACGAATGCCACAGAGCAAGAAACCGAACGGTTGTAATAATTGTTCCAATGATAATAAAAAAGGCTAAACCTTTTATTTATTCATTTATCTATCTATTAACGCTCTATCACAGATATTGAGCACACTTCTAATAACACTGTCCGTTAGACTACTACCGCTTCTTCACGTATAATAGTGCCAACCACACACATTGATATATATATATATATATATATATATATATATATATATATAGGTAAAAGTATCCAATAGCCAGGTTAGTTTGTGATGATTTTATTTGGAATTATCAATATCTTCTGTACATCCACAATGCATACCCATGCTGAGCACTCCTATCGATTTATACAAGGGTTATTTCAAATCCTTAAGAGAGCTCAGTGTAAGATGATTAATGAATTAATTAGATACAGGGTAATATTTACAATTTCAATAAGAAAGAAAAACTTAACAAACTGTCATTTAGCTATCATAAACATATTTCGTCCGGAACTCAACAAATGACCCCATTTTCAACAGACAGCCAATTACATAATCTAATAACATAACATAACATAACATTATATTATATATATATATATATATATATATATATATATGTGTGTGTGTGTGTGTGTGTGTGTGCTCTTGATTTGAGAATCGCATAGACGAGAAACTGTCAGGAACCAATCACCGTTGGCATCATGTTCACACTATTCTTAATCAGATGTACATGCTATATCCACAATATTGAGCACTATGCACTTATAAATATACAACACTATATCAGCTATACTAATATATATATATATATATATATATATATATATATATATATATATATATATATATATATTGCATATATATTAATGTGCGTATCGATGAAGTAGTTTGTTAGAGCAGATTTCTCTTTAAGTGAAATAATCTGCAGATATAATTGCCAATCAATAATATCTTATTATAATGGAGATTATGTGTCTGTAACCAAAACTACGTCACATCCGACGGCAAAATTTACTTCGTTATTTACGTCACATTTTCCATTATTGAATTTCTATTTAAATCTGAATTATTAAGAAAATTATAAAATATTGATACTGTTGGCCTTATCTACATACGTATAGCCCTGTAATTGCATTTATACAGCCAAATAGTGTATTATATTTTGAACGGGAATGATAATTTGCATATTGATCTTTTTTGGTTTGGTTTGTTTTACGGCATATCAACCTCAGTGGGTCATTTAATACCGACAAAGTTTTGAAATAAATCAATTCTTAATGGATAATAAAATTTTTTTATAAATACATTTTTCTATTTAACCCATAGATCGGACCCTAACAGATACTACCACTTCGGGTCAGAGTGGACCAGGAAGCAATGGTGATAAAGGGGTGCTCTGCATTCCCCAAACCTCCAAAACTGGAACCTCACCATCAGTTTAACGTCATTCCCAGGACATGTAGACTCTCAGCTACCGCCTTCTAGCACCCATATGATAAAAAGTGTTGGGGCTAGCTATAAGAGCAATAGGGTTGGGGCAATCATATAGGTGCTAGGTCTTGACGTGACCAGCCGATTGATCGGAGGCGGCCTCTCCGACCGCCCGTCTAGCCTAAGTAAGGTTCTAAGTGGAGTGTTGCAGGTCATGGACTGCTCATCCACCAAGACTCCGTCCTTAAGCATCACGGGTCGCTACCACGGCCAACAGGTGGCCCCATTTGGGGGAATCTTACACCTCTGCAGAGGTGCAGTCGGTGCATTCTAACGCCCCAGCCGACAGGGCGGCATATTGATCTTAAAAATGATTTTAAGAAATATTTGCTTAGTTTCATTGATTTCTAATCGTTTGGTTAAATTTTGATAATTCTAAATAATCCATTACCCAAAAGAAATAATGTAATTTTAATGTCTGATTTAGCTAAATAGTTGAATTATGAAAAGTTCGAACTGATGGAAAGTTCAAATTGTTCTATTTTTCGAATATACCCCCTCAATTTCAAACAAGTTTAGGGTCATAATTGATTGTAAATGATTTATATAGAAATCAATAAAAATAAGTGTAATCTTTTTATTATATGCGTTCTTATTTTATTTCGATAGTCTTTCTGATTTAATATCTATATATTAATACTCTTCCTAAATCTTCCGTCCTTTATCATTATGCACCACCATCTGGTTAAAAATTAAACCGTCCAAATGGTCTTGTCTCGCTTAAAAACGTCAAATTAATAAAGAATTTAAAAAAAAAGAAAAAAAAAGAAGAAAAGTGTTTGTTTTTTATTTGTAATATTGAAATTATAAATTACAGAAGATATTTTCCTTCTCAATTCTAAACGGAAAAATATATGGGCGGGGGTTATTATTGCTTTTAGCCGGGAGAACGGAGTATTCATGACAGTTTTAATAATATTTTATTACATTAATACTTAAATACTTGCGCCTGGTGGGTGCCTATATTTGCTAATACAACTAATAACGTTAGCACATTTTATATAAGGATCAGTAATTATTCACTGAATGTTTTAAGAATATTTTATGAAATGAGTAAATCTAATGTTTGTTTTACGTCATTTGTAAATTGTCTTTTAATAATCTCATTTTCGATTCAATTCAATTGTTGGCTAATTCATAATTATTGTATACAAATTTAATTCAATAAGATAATTACATGATGATTGAATATTGAAGATGAAAACAAACAAATAAACTTACAAAACATATTTTATCCCTTTTCTCTGATTTGTCCGTTAAATACTCGTGTATAAGTCGAATCTTGAAAATAATTTTTAGGAAAAAACAAAAAACAAAACAAAACATTAGGTACAAATGCAGAATAGCTCGCAAGAGATAATATCATTAGAATCTCATTTTACGTATGAATAGCATTAGAAACTCCCGAAGTAGCTTAACACTAACATTTATTTGTAAACTTTTAGTTAAGCTCTTGATTCTGAAAAAAATGACTATTTCTTGTATGTAGATAATTTTCTCGTAAAACTCTATATGTTAGAAAACTTTAGATACATATTGAAATAAAACAAACTATATATAAATCAATAATATCGGACATTTATTTATTAAAACTTGTTTTTAAAAATAAGGACCGTCTAAGTTTGCATATTCAAATTTTGAGTGTATATAATATAACGTTGTTCTTTATTCTATGTATTGCTGATTTTGGGTAATGTGACGTAAGCAGCGACGTAGTTTCGGTTACAGACAAATTGAAACTTAATCTCCGTTATTAATATAGATAATAATTAAACGTTTTCTCTTTGTTTTTCGAGAAAACATAGAGATATCAGGTTCTAAAGATATGACATTATCTTTGCGTTATCTTGTAGCCAATAGCTTAGTCCAAATATAATCAATAAACAGGGTGTTTCAGAAAGAAAAATGATATCTTTTCGTAGTTTAATAACTTGATAAATTATCCATCAAATGATTTCAAATTTTAACAGCATGTTAGAAAATTTTATGTTCAATGTTTTTTTTTCAGGTATAAAAATTTCATTCAATGGAAAAGAAAATATGTTTAAACATTAAACATAGAATTTTGAGTTGCTTCTGCACATGCTGTTAAATTTTGAGATAATTTCAACAAGGAATTGTTATTAGATTACGAAATGATACAAATTAGCAGGACCTGTGGATATACCACAGTATGATAATTAAATTATTACAAAGTTTGATATGTTTACTTAAGAATTATTGCAAATAATTCAATATATTCGATTGAAACGGTTAGCGTGATCGCTTCCGCGCGCTCGCCCACTCTCTCTATATTTCCCCTACTCTCTTTCGTTCTTTCGTATTATATTTTTCTGTATAGTATGTCGTTTTTTCTCTTTCTTTCTTTATAATAAAAACGGAATGGTCTATTATCTAGTTGAGATGACTACACTCATAAGAAATAAGAATTTGGCGGATAAGCAACCCCAGATAATCATTATTTACAATTTGGCATTTGATCTTGGACGATTTGGACGGTCTGATTTTTAATCAGAAGGTGTTGCAAGATGATAACGGTTGTACTTTTTAGGGAACACGGATATTAATATGTAGATCTTTTTTGAAACACCTGTACATTTCAAATATCATTAAAAAACAAAGCACTCTGTATATTACTGAAGAGAACTGAAACGTTTTATGTGGGCGAGAAAACATAAGGAGATCTAAAGATTCTAAAGTTGTGGGGCACAATTTTTACTGCTCTTTTGTGAAGATCGTGGAAGGCCACATGTGACCTTAAGGCCGCAAGTTCTCAGGTTGTAGGGAATATTAACTCATATTATGGGTTGTATGGAACTGAATAAATCATGAAAGCATCGTCAATACTGGTGTTCCTTAATCTTCCGATCGTTATCATCCCGCAACAACCACTGGTTAAAAATGAGACCGTCCAAATCGTCCAATTGTAGGTCTTGATTATCTGGTGTCGCTTAATCGTCGAACTCTTATTTCTTATGAGTCTTGTCACCTGAGCTAAATAACGAAAGAAAGAAATGACATGCTACGCAGAAAAGATATAATAAATAAATAAAGAGAAGCAGAAAGATAGACAGAGGGAGGGGGACACGAAAACAATAACGCTAATCTGTTTCAATCGATGATGAAAAAAAAAAGGAAAGAAAGAAAAAAGAGTTAGAGAAAGTTAAATCGAGATTATAATACATTTTACATATTGAAGTATTTAGCAATAGCTCTTAAGTAAGCATATCAAACGTTGTAATAAGTAAATTTATCATACTGTGGTATATTCACAGGTCCTGCTAGTCATTATAATAATTAAACAATTTTTTTCTTCTTGTTTGTTTTTCAAGAAAGCACTGAGATATCAGTTTGTAAAGATCTGACATAAAGATTATCTAGTATATGTCTATGAAGAATCAATATTTTGAAATCAATGCTATTATCTTTGTTGGAGAACTCAACTCGGATCAAAAATAAGTCGTAAACCCTTCTTTAAACATTCGATCGATTGACCTATGTTAGATCACCAATGTACTACCAAAGCGCTTTTCGAAAAGCTCTTAAGAGACTTTAGATTAACGGAATCATTGATTCTAACGGCATGTCAACCAGTCTAGGATCATGTTATGCCTACAGCTTAGGGAATCACGTTTATTGTGCGTTAATATTTACATTTTTTGTGTAATTGTTTTTATGCACACATTTATGTGATAACACGTATTTATATATTAATACTCTGGTTCCTTAATCTTCCGATCATTATTATCTTGCAGTATCCTCTAGTTATAAATGAGACTGTCCAAATCGTCCAAAATGAAATGCAAAAACTGGGATCCTGATTATCTGGTGTTGCTAATACGCCGAATTCTTATTTCCTATGAATGTCATCATTTAATCTAAATAATAGACCATTCTGTTTTTATAAAAGTAAAGGGAGAAAAAGGACATGATACGCAGATAAAATATAAGAAAGAAAGAAAGAGAGTAGAGGAAAGATAAAGAGATAGAGGGAGTTTGGGGATGTGATAATGCTAATCTGTTTCAATCGAACATCATGAGAAGAGGAAAAGAAGGAAAGAAAGAAAGAAAAAAGGGGTGAGTGTGTGTATGTATGTATGTATGTATGTGTTGTGTGTGTGTGTGTGTGTGTGTGTTGAGAGAGAGAGAGAGAGAGAGAGAGAGAGTTAAATCAAAATTTTTTATAATTTTTACATATTGAGATATTTAGCAATAGCTCTGAAGTAAAGATATCTAACGTTGTAATGATCAAATTATCATACTGTGGTATATGCTAGTTTATATTTAATAAAATAATTTGCATGCAGTTGTATGGTTTTAGGTAACTAATAATAATTCTTGAACAATTATAGCTTCAATTTTTAGAATAAAAAATACAATTATATTGTATTGCTGGAAGACAAAATAGAATTGTCTCCCTTTTTCATTGAAGGAGTGTCTCTTTCCACGTCACGTATTCGTTTTGGTCCACTCTGACCCGGAGTGGTAGTACCTGTTAGGGTTCCATCTATGGGTTAAATAGAAAAAATAGAGTTTAAAAAATGTGATTAAAAATTTGAGTCTAAAAAGAAAAAAGATGAGTACCCATCAAGAATTAATAAAAGAAAACGTCTTTGGCATAAAATAACCCAACAAGGGTTAACAGGCCATAAAATCCAACCAACGGACGTAATAGAAAGAATAAAAGAACAGAACGTAAAATGTCGAAATAGAAAGAAAGTAATTTGAAACTCAGCAAATAACCAAATTGCTTTTACCTGACCACTAAAAAGAGAAACCCAATGATATTTATTGTAAATTCTATTTTGATAGCAACGTTGTACACCATTAATGAACAGACTATTCAATTTCATTTCACAACCTTATAATTTTAGATTTCTTTGGTTTCGAAGACACAAGATGGCACAAAGCGACTTTTTTAAAAAGTTTTGGCCAATCAGCCATGGGTAATAACTTTGCCAGGCCAGAGTAAAGATTCGAATCAACCAAAGAGCAATTAAAAATGTCTGGCACTGTCATGTACGACTGTAAACGACCTGAGGCGTGCGTGGGCACATACGTCTGATACGAAGAGAAAAAGGATCTATTGTGACTAATGATTACAAAGGGGAACATCACTCTGTCATTAAATGAATGATGTCATCACAGGGTCAGAGGTGGCGTCGAATCACAATAGGAACAAATGCCACAGACAGTAGAAAGATGACTCTTATATCATATATATATATATATATATATATATATATATATAGAGAGAGAGAGAGAGAGAGAGAGGAGAGAGAGAGAGAGAGAGGAGACTCATCAGATATAACGACATAGGAGCACGCATGGACTCTACAACAACATCATACACACACACACACACACACACACATACACACACACACACACACACACACACATATATATATTATATATATATATATATATATCGAAATTCTCGTATATAGGCTGAACTATTTATTCATTCATGAATAAATACATTTTTGATATCTAACACCTCAACAATCAGGAGCAGCCAATCAGACTTCGTCACGGTTTGGATGCGACACAATGTCACAACTGTAGAGCGTTCAGCGATTATCGAAATCGCTATTCAGTAGAATTAGAGCTGCGAGACCAGCTTGTTAACTATTACGCAACGATGGAACGCCCCAGTAGGTTATCTTATACATCGAAACTATAATTTAGTAATCAATTTGTTAATTAAATTTGTTTAAACGGAGTGCATTAATTAAAAAATGGTATTAAAATTGGAAAATTTAGAGACTTATTAGAAATTTTAGATGCTTATTTGTGGTAAATTCGAACATTTAATTATTGTACATTCGTTATCATCTTCCAACACCCTCTGGTTAAAACCCCTCCAAATCGTCCAAGATGGTAGGCAAAATCCTGATTATCTGGTGTTGCTTATTCGCCGAATTCTTATTTCTCATGAGAGTCATCTCCTCAGCTAAATAATGGACCATTACGTTTTTATTATGAAAGACAAAAGGTAAGAAAAAGGACATGCTACGCAGAAAAATATAATAAGAGAGAAAGAAAGAGAGTAGGGGAAAGATAGGGAAAGGGGGGTAAGCGCGCGGAAGCAATAACGCTAATCTGTTTCAATTGAACATAATGAAAAGATTAAAATGTAAAGAAAGAAAAAAGAATCAGAGAGAATTAAATCAAGATTATTGTACTTTTTACAAATCAAACTATTTAGCAATAGCTCTTAAGTAAACATATCTAACGTTGTAATAATTAAATTATCATACTGTGGTATATCCACAAGTCCTGCTAATATTCTAATATTATATCATCACATTTGATGTATGATATTTCAATATCATATATAAGATTCATAAGATTTTTATATTTTTTATTAATATATCAAATTTATAATTGTCCAAATTCTTAAGAAGATTTCTGTATTTCTCTTGTCATCCAGCAATTAACAATCACCGACGTAGCAGTTGTCGGTGACTATGCTACAAATTTTTGTAAAAAAAAAAGGAAACATAAAGGAGAATAATTCAAAAAGGAAAATAATAGCATAAAAAATAGGAAAAAGAGTAAATTGAAAGAAATGGATAGAAGAGGAAAGGTTAAAGGGATCATTTAAAAGGTATACATTATAACTACTAGCAAATATATGCACCCGCCGGGTGCAAGTATTTAAGTTTTGATGTAATAAAATATCATATTAAATTAGAAAGGCTAATGAAATTAAATAAGAATGAAGATAAAAAGATTTGAAATAGAACTACTGAAATTTACTCTTCCATCACTCCCGTTTTTCATTGCTAAATTTTCTTAATTCAACTATAGTTAAAATAGGAAGTAAAGAATACAACTACAGTTATTTCTTCTTGTTAATGGATTTCTTTTAAGATTTATCCCTGAGATCTTTGCTCATATTCATTAAGATAAAACTAAACATTTAAAAATCAATAATACCAAGCACATATTTATTAAAATCAAATTTTTACTATCAATATGCAAATTAGCCTTCCTGTTCACATTGTTGTATATATAAATACAATTGTAGGTCATTAGTATGTAGGTATGGTCAATAGTATCAATAATGTAAAACAATTTTATTAACAACTGAAGTTTAGATAAAAAATAAAATCATGGAGAATGTGATGTAAATAACTAAGGGAATTGTGGTTTGAGTAATGATATAGTTTCGGTTGCAGACAGAAAAGCTCCATTATAATAAGATTAATAAAGATGCTAGTTCTGATTTTATTACATAGGAAAAGAGTTAATCCTTTGATTTTCATGATCGAATTGTCTGTCATTTATTTAAGACTGAGAATTAATTATAAGTATTGATGTTATATATTCATACATCAATATATGGATTGATTTATTTTGAATATAACAAAATGTTCTAATAACAATGGCTGTCATCTAATCCTTTGGGGGAAGAATATTCAAATTTGAGGAAAAAAGGCAAATGAATAAAAAATGTTTTTTTATATAATCAGAACAATGTTATGCAAATAATAAACAGACAGACAGAGTGAAAGAGCCAGCCAGTCAGACAGATAAATACGGATTGATAGATAGATATGAGCAGATTGAAATAGATAAATATGGCGTTGACACCGATGACTGCTATGGTGTCTATTACTTCGGATTCAACTTATCAACAAAATGTATTAACACACACACACACACACACACACACACACACATATATATATATATATATATATATATATATATATATATCACTTACTTGCTCATTACCGATGAGCTAGTAAGCGAAACTATTAGTTGGTATATCTGACTCATTAGGATTAACTTTATCATTCATTATATATATATATATATATATATATATATATATATATATATATATATATAATAAAATGAATATATAAAGATATTACATATCTATTTATTTGGTGACAAAGGAACATTCAAGACCATTTTGGTTTCATACGTCAACAATCGTCATGTGAAGATGTTACAAATGCAAGGAAAATCGAAAAATTGCAAAAAAATTTCAGAAAATTCAATAGACATAGGATGTGTATGATTGGATGAAATGTTATGCGTGCGTATGTGGCGGGTATTAGGAATGTATGTGAGTGTTTATGGATAGTATAAAGGTTATGTACACGGGATAACTGATCACCGGGGTGGGGGTGGAGTTAGAGAATTTCGGGGCTGGCTAAATGTTGCAAGTATGTATGCAAATACGGACGCACGCTCGTAGTGTCACTCATACATGCCTGCACGTAGACACACACACACACAACATAGAAGGACGTGCACGCGTAAGTGAATATGCCCATGCGTACGTAAACACTCGTACATACCAGTATTCATACACACATACTTAACAGTACTCATACATACCGATGCACACACGTATACTACTATATAACCCCACATATACATATGCACACATACACACACACACACACACACATATACATATATATATATGCACATATGCATACATGTATACATGCATATATATATACATATATATGTATATATACGCATACATATATACCCCCTCACACACACTCACTCGTATGCACACATACATATATATACACTCACACACGCATACATACACCACCCACGCACATACATGCTCATACACAAACATACATAAGTGCACATACAGAAAGAAGGAAGGAAAGGACAAGACAGGACTGGATCGACGGGTAGATAAGATAAAAATAGACGTAGATAGGTAGAATGATAGATGGGGGAATAGACTGGGGTAGATGGTTGGATGGATGGATATATAGATAGATAGATAGATAGATAGAAACAGGCTGGGATAGATAAATAAATGGATGGGCAGGTGTAAATATACAGAGAAATATAGATAGATGAACGGATTGGGAAAGACAGATGAATAGACACAGGTTGATGTACATAGGCAGATAGGGACAGACTGGGATGAATGAATAGGTATATAGGTGAGAAAGGACTGGGATAGATAGATAGATAGAAATGGGTTATGCTTCAGGGGTTGGGGATATGGTACTAGGGTGCAGAAAAAAAAAGAATTTTTACTTACGTTTCTTATGGAGGTGTGTAGGGCTGGAATTGGATGGTGACAGTGTATGTTGGTGATGTTGTGAAGATGCAGTGTGTTATGTGTGCGATAGTATCGAGGTGGTGTGTGTAGTGGTGAAGGGTAAAGTGTATGGGTCGAAATTTGATAACAGGTGTTTATTTTCATGTCTACACTTGGATAGTATTTCAGATTTTTTGTTTAGGAGGGTACAATGTGGTAGGTGAGTGATAATGGAAAGTTTTGCTTGGAGGCAAAGAAGGCATTTTTTGTGGACTTGTTGTAGGTGGGTGCAATTTTTAGGATTTCCCAGGTTATTTTGGGGGAAATATTCATATCATGACGCATGAAACCAAAATGGTCGTGAATGTTCCTTTGTCATTATATAAATAGATATGTAATACCTTTATATATTTATTTTATTATATTATATAACAGCTCTATTTTATATTGAGCACTCTACCAATAACACTGCGTTTAGCACACCGATACAGTAAAAACTGAAACAGTGACACTATATATATATATATATATATATATATATATATATATATATATATAAATGAAAATGAAAAAGATTCCATTTTATGACGTAATCAATTTCGAATGTTTCTCCTCTAATAAATAATTGTAAACTTTTTTATTCAAAAAATTCAAAATACTCTGCCCTGATGATAACCTACTGATTACATGCTTAATTTTATTTTCTATTATTTTATTTTCTATTATTTTATTTTTATATTTAAAATTATTTTAAATAGAATACTGTGGGTATAATCGAATTTTGGTCGAAACATGTGTAACAAATAAAAATGATAAATTTCATCCATACTAAAGTATAGTTATTTTTCTTTTAATTATCAACACACACACACACACACGCGCGCGCGCGCATATATATATATATATATATATATATATATATATATATATATATATATATATATGCCCGTTTTTTGCCTTTCTGTCTCAGTCTTTCACAGTTTTGTTACATCTATTTACCTATTTCAGTTTCTATCAACCTCATTCTACTCACATCTATCTATATATCTATCCCAGTCTAGTTTACTCATATCTATCTATCTATCTATCTATCTATCTATCTATCTCATTCTACACATAACTATCTATCTATTTATCCATCTATCTTATTCTACTAATCTATCTATCTATCTATCTATCTATCTATCTATGTTCATTAACTATCCATCCGTCTATCTATCAATCTCAATCTACTAATATCTATCTATCTATCTATCTATCTATCTATCTCATTCTACACATATCTATATATATATATATCTATTTATCTATCTATCCAACTATCTCATTCTACTAATATCTATCTATCTATCTATCTATCTATCTATCTTTGTTCATTATCTATCCATCCGTCTATCAATCTCAGTCTACTCATACCTATCTATCTATCTATCTATCTATCTTAGTCTATCGGATAATCTCTCTCTATGCCCCTTAATGAGTTCTTTGTTGTTGGATTGAATCCAAACTAACCCTAACCCCCAGAGACACTACCCCCCTCTCTCTATCTCTCATTCCTATAATTGTGCCTCCAACAACAAAACATGCTAAAAGGTATCGCCAAAAGATCTCCAATGTAAAAGCGGATGTCATTTTCTTTAACGAGAAAATGATCGAAGTGACTAGCTGCAATAATTTCCTCAAATGGTTCGTTAAGCCACAAACTCTTTTCTCCTTTCACCATTTTTCTTGCTCAACAGTTTGGCTCTCCTCTTTCGACATCAATTCAATGTCTGCAAGAAAATGTATTTAACTTTTCTAAGTTCTTAAGAATCAAGGGATATGGGTTTCATGTTTGTGTAATTGGGTAGAAAACTTCGATATTTCTTGGAATGGTCTTATGGAATTCAAAATGACTTATCAGCTCTGGGACTGATCATTTAACGAAGAAAACTGGTTCGCCTGTAGCGTGGTAACTATGGTTAGAGTTCGAATTGACTTGAGGGCAGTGGAATTATTGGCAGGAGCTCTAATTGTTGTTTCGCTGATTTTTGCCTTCAATAACAATTTTAAGTTAATGTGACTATGATTGCTTGGAACGTGATTGGAATACGGATGGATATAAGATATGGATAAACAGGGAAACATAGATAGACAGTAGTGTAACATTTTACGCTCTTCTTGTCGAAATGGAGAGATGTGTTTAAAAGCTTGTTACTTTACCCTCTCCTTTTCGGAATGGATGAGATGATGACGTGTCAACTCTTCGTTATGTCTTGCACTCATTTCCGAATGGAGAGATGATGTGTTCACGTTGCTTACGGTACAACCCTTCCTTCTAATGGAGTGAATGATGTGAGGATAGAAGAATTATTAAATAGACTTATCTCTGGATCAGTACAACATCGGAGAAGGCTGGAATCTCGGTTTTTGGCAGTTGTTTAGTTGACTGACAGTTCTATGATGTCACGGAGTCTGGAAGCCAGCTTGGAGCTGACGGTTAGCTTGCCTTGTGCCATTTGGAGTTTTTAGTAATAAAACAAGGCCACTTCTTTTCACTCATGAGTATTTTATTTCCTCCCAAATTACAACTGCCGACAGCAAGAAATGTCATGTCTTCCTCTGTTCACGCTTTCTCCCAAAAGCAATTTTCACTCTGACCTCTCAACCCCTCCTTTCTCCCCTTCGCCACGTACCATTCGCACGTCCAATCAAACCACGCCAAATCATCATTTAAAAGTTTCCATTCTAATCCACCCCACGGCTCCACATAACGCCCATTACGTAACAACAGGACCTGTGGATACACCACAGTATGATAATATAATTATTACAACGTTTGAGACATTTACTTAAGAGTTATTGCAAATTAGTTCAATATGTAAAAAGTATAATAATCTTAATTTAAATCTTTCTCACTCTTTTTTCTTTTTTTCCTTTTTTTTCATATTTTTATCATGTTCGATTATTCGATTGAAACAGATTAGTGTTATCGCTTTCACGCGCTCACACCATCTCTATATCTTTCCCATATTCTCTCTTTTTCTTTCTCTACTATATTTTTTGTGTAGCAGGTCGTTTTTCATCTCTCTCTTTCTTTCTAATAAGAATGGAATGGTCCATTATTTAATCGAAGTGACGACAATCATAAGAAATAATAATTCAGTGGATTGGCAACAGTAGATAATCAAGATTTACATTTTTGAATTTCATCGTAGACGATTTGGACGGTCTCATTTTTAACCAGAGGGTGTTGCAAAATAATAATGGTCATACAATTAAGGAACACGTGTATTAATATATAGATAGGAACAGATTGAGATAGGTCGATAGATAGATAAATAGATATATACGAACAAACCGAGATAGATATAAACAAACTGTAATATATATATATATATATATATATATGTGTGCGTGTGTGTGTGTGTATGTGTGTGTATGTGTGTGTGTGCGCGCACGCGCGTGTGTGTATGTGTATGTGTGTGTGTCTGTGTGTGTGTGTGTGTGCGGTAAAACTGATATAGATAGATAAATATGAACAAACTGCGATAGATAGATAGATAGA
The DNA here is from genome assembly GCA_023376005.1 of Doryteuthis pealeii. Classification (NCBI taxonomy): domain Eukaryota; kingdom Metazoa; phylum Mollusca; class Cephalopoda; order Myopsida; family Loliginidae; genus Doryteuthis; species Doryteuthis pealeii. Next base: position 55,496,292 of record CM042145.1, on the reverse strand, counting down.
TATATAGATAGAAACAAAATAAATAGAACCTAAATGCTTGTATTTACTTGTTTCGTTTTGTGTATTATTTGGATTATTCGGACTATTGTCCTCATCTTTATTGTTATGAGGACATTTGTCCGAATAATCCAAATAATAATAAAAAGCAAGCCTCAACTAAACAAATTCTGAGAAATTGTTTCGTTTTGTTTCTTTGTTTATTGGCAAATCAAACTTTGTGGGTTATTTAATGCCAAGGCCATGCTCGAAGAAGAACACAGGCGGTGCTATTTAACCCATAGCTGGAAAGGTGAGGGGGTTCATACCTTTCCCAAGAGTATTAGTCAAAAGTGAGTGTAACAGGACAATTGGCGTTCGAACTCGCTTACTATGATGTCATAGTCCAGCACGTCCTCGATCTACGTTACGAAGACTCCCCATGTTTTAACTTCCCAAATGCACGTCAAGGGCTTCTTAGACATTTTACTTTTAGACAAATTTAATTTACATTTAGCCAAAATAAAATAGTTGAATATTAAATTAGAAAACATAACTTATTTACCGATGTTTCCATTACACGACACCATTGAGACCATTTAAAAAAAACAGAACGCTTTTATGTTTTGGGTCGATAAATATAGTTTTTACGAGTGGAGAGAGAGAGAGAGAGAGAGAGAGAGAGAGAGAGAGAGAGAGAGAGAGAGAGAGAGAGAGAGAGAGAGAGAGAGAGAGAGTCATGTGCAAAAGAAAGATTTTAACGAGATTTATTCAACGATATAATGGGTTTAACTCTTTGCCTGATTTAAGCCACTCACAGCGACTTTCCGATCACTGCGATCCTGCCCATACCACGCCCAAGCAAAATACAAAAACTGATGGTTACTTCATTATAACTAAGCAAAAGGAGTCAGATTACAATAATAATAGAACTTTATTTGAATAGAATGAGTTCTGAGGTAAATAGTGAACTATGAAATATCCCATCATACAGGTAAAAATACCAAAAAAACTTGGTACATCCGTGGGGTAATTTTGGTAGGCAAAGAGTTAAACGAACAGTAAAAATAATTACTGAGTAAAACACCAAATAGGATTCTATGGTGTCGTGGATTGTTAATACAATTTATACAAGAAAAGAATTAGTAAACTATAAATGCAAATGCACCTTTAATTATTTAAATTGTTTTTTAATGGGAAGGATGGATTCGGTGGGCAATGAGGAGATCACGAATATTAGGTTTCAGGTTTGTGAGTTTGGGCAACAAATCATTAAGTTCTGTTTTCAAAGTGTTTATATGTTTATTTAGTAACTGATTTCTTATGACTAAACTCATATTTCCCCGAATACAAAAAACTAGTAAAATGGTTTCACTAATTGTACAAAGCTTGGGATATTTTGATAAAGTTTTCGATATCTGACAACAAGGCTACATTGCAGGGTTATAGGTAGGAACTCTCTTGTAATAGGGGACACAGGAAGTTAAAGATTCACCACCTTGGCAAGCTGAGAGAAATTTGTATATTCTAACCAGGACAACTAGACAAAACGGATCTCCTAACTCTCGGCTTCTGATGCGGGTCGTGAAGGGGCCACGAAGCAAAACCGCTCAGTGAGGGAACATAAACCCCTTCACATATTCAGGGAATCCCCTCAGCGAGGAAGACTAATAACTGTAATTACAGCCTTGTACTTTATTATAACATTGTTTTGTTGGTTATATGTAATAAACATGGTTAATTGTATATGTACCTTTTTCTTGTAATTTCATTTTTGTACCTTGTTGATTCTGTTGGTGGGATCGCTGTTAGCTAATGAGTTCTCGTATATCGAAACCATTTTACCAACTTTTCGTATATGGCAAAATCTGAGTTTAATCATATGTTTTTATTTACAAACCAAACAGAGAAGTACTTTGAACATAGAACAAGGTGATTTGAAGCTCAAACGCACAAATCTGCGACCTGTTATTCGTGATCTCCTCGTTGCCCACCAAATCTATTCTTCACATTAAAAAAGAATTAAAGATGCATTTGGCATTTATAGTTTACTGATTCATTTCTCGTGTAAATTATACTAACAATCCACGGTATCATTAGGGCTTATTTTATGTTTTGTTTATGTTTATTTACTTTTTTACTGTTAGTTTAACAAATCAAATAACATGATCCAGCAATTTTTATAAATGACAACTAGTAAATTCATCCCCTCAACTGTAAACTCGTACGCTTTTATTCACCCTGCTAAAATTTCATTTACCCCCAGGGTCAGTATGGACCACTTTGAGAAGCAATGATATACTCCTATCTAATTACTCCTTAAACCTAATACCAATATTTTTTTCGCTTCATACTTTTTTCTCAATAACATTATTCTCCTCAATTTTAATTGGATCCAATTGAATATTTTTCCCTTTTTTTAAAGATTCTGACGAGACAATCACAATTAATTTGCTTTTTTTTTCGACATTCACCTTTAAGCAATTATTTTTTTTGATTAATTTGTTATACGAACGAGATGGCTGTGTGGATTTCAAATTGTCTCGTTGTCACTTTCACTTTCACTTTCATATTCACAAGAATAATATAATTGGTTGGTTTTACGGTATGATCGATCCTTGTTGGGTTATTTAATTCCAAAGTCAGTGTTCTGCTCAGTCACCAAGGTTCCATCCTTAAGCATCACAGTCTACACCCACGGCCAACAGGAGGCTCCACTGTGAGGAGTATTACGCTTCTGTAGAGGTGCAGTCGGTTTATTAAAAAGCACCAGTCAATAGGGCTGTGAAAAACCAGTACAGGTTTGTTATGGAGTACCCCTTCATCACCATTACTCCCATGTAAACCCTGATCCGGAGTGCTAGTACCTGTTAGGGTCACATCTATTGGTTAAATAGAAAGAATGAGTTTAAAATATGTTTTAAAAAATTGAGTTTTATGTTGAATACCCATCAAGAATGAATAAAACAAAAGATCTTCGGCATAAAATAACCCAACGTGGGTTGACATGCCATAAAATCCAACCAACCAATCAACCGAAAAATAATTTCAACAATGCAACCTGTAAGTTCTAATAGGATCGTTGAATTATTATGACTCGTCACATTGGAAAACCTTTATTGAATTCATTAAGCGCCATAAAGCCTATCATCGCATTAATTCTTCAACAAAAATTAAAAAACAAAACAAAACAAAAAACCCAAAAACTTTAAGATGTAAATATATTTGTTTCATATTTCGGTTCTAATTAAAACTTTAATTAATATCAAAATCTTCAAGTTTGACCGTAAGCCAAAATTTCAATAGAAGTTAATCAGAAAGTTGCAATTTCAATTGAACAAATTAATTGGCTTCATTTAAAGAAGAGATCTCTAATGGATATATAATGAGATGGATGAGCATATATATATATATATATATATATATATATATATATATATATATATATATATATATCCACCCCCACCCACAAAAATAAAAAAGTTTATACCTATATTCATCTATATGAACAGAGACCGCATAGAAATATGCAACTATATAAACAAAATAAACATATGTATAATTTTGATTTTTCCGACTGTTGTCCTCATCTTTATGATGAAATGGAAGGGCATATATATATATATATATATATAATATATATATATATATATATATATACGCCCATCCCCCAAGTATAAGATGCACGAGAAATCACCACTTTTATTTGTAGACTTTTCCAAATAGTAGCAGCAAGCACTTCCGATAAAATTGGCCAATCAGAAACGAGCCCAGAAAAGCATTTGAGCATTTAAGGACCTTTTCAACTGTCCTCGAATCAGTGGTTAACGGAATTTCAAGGACCGCAACTGGATTCTCTGCTACAAGGAGCTGCACTCTTGTTCTACCTAGGATTTCAAGGAATACAATAGACTTTCTACTACTGACACTCCACCCTTTTCTAGAATTCGATTTGCCAATAGGAGAATTAAATACCTAAAATGGCAAACAGAATTATAACGCAGCAGACTACTGATGAAAATAAAAGAAAGTGAAAAGATAGACAAATACTTGGATCTTTCTAGAAAGCTGGAGAACACTGTGGAACATTAGAGTGAAGGTGATATCAATTGTGGTTGGTGCCCTTGGAATGGTCCCGAAAAGCATGGAAAAAGACTGAAAGAATTGGAGATCAGTGGGCGAATCGAGACCAACCAGATCACATAATTGCTGAGGTCGGTTAGAATACCCAGAAGAGCCCAATGGACCACTGAAATACCGCCAATTAAAACTGGTGTGAGAATCTTACAAGGAGTGAAATAATAAAAAGCTGGTTAAATAATTATACCTTGCTCAAGGGCTAAAGCACTATGGAAAATAAGTGTGGAACGGTTGGTTGGTTGGTTGGTTTTTACGGCATGTCAAACCATTGGGGTTTTTTTTTATGCCGAATACATTTTATTTTATTCATTCTTCATGAGTATACAATATTTTAAGCTCAATTTTAAAAAAAACACATTTTTATAGAACTCACTATTTTCTATTTAACTCATAGATGGGACCCTAACAGGTACTACCACTCCAGGTCAGGGTGAACCTAGGAGTAATTGTAATCAAGAGATACTCCGCATTCTCAGGGATCCAGAACTTAACCATCAGAGTTTAACGTCATACCCAGGACATGTAGACACTCAACCACCGCCTTCTAGCACATATATAATAAAAAAAGGTTTAGTGGCTTGCCATGAGGGCAACAGTGTCGGGAAAGTCATGCTAAGGCTTGCCGTAACCAGCCGATTGATCGGAAGGGGCCTCCCGACTGCCCGGCTAGCCAAATTAAGGGAAAAAGTGGATTGTTGCATGTTATGGACAGCTCAGTCACCAGGATTCCATTCTTAAGTATCACGGGCCACCACCCACGACCAACAGGTGGCCCCCATTGGGGGTGTCTTGCCCTTTTGCAGAGGTGCGGTCGGTGTATTCTAATGCTCCAGCCGACAGGGCTGGTTAGAACTGGTGTGAGAATCTCACAAGGAGTGAAATAATAAAAAGATGGATAAATGATTAGACCTTGCTCAAGGGCTAAAGCATTATTGAAAATGAAGGTGAGATGGTGATACAAATCCTAATCTGAACCTTTTGAACAATTCTACAGAACCTGGGAAAAAGATTGGGAGAAATTAGGATCCGTGGAATTATTGAAACCTTCCGAAGCACAAAACCATTCCGAATGGCTAGAATACTGTGAATAGTCCTGCAGCACTGAACATATTTGCTAATATTTGTGAAAGCCACCAGCTTGTATTAGTGGGAAAATTCACAAGTGTATGATAATAATGAAACAGTTAATTACACAAGAAACAAATGTAGCAAGCCAACGTAAAGTGAGAACAAGAAAAGACATGAGTGAGTGGGAAGAGTGATACATTGAGAATTGTGCAAATTTGTCCATGCTGACTACATGGTATATACACAAAATAGAATTCATCCTTAAATATGAGACGAATAAATTTCTATGGGATCTTGAGGTACAAACGGATCACCCAATCTCGGTTAGGAGAACTATTGTTTTTCTACTTGTATGGTTTTGATATTAAATAAGCCATGAAAGTTGATATGCCATTAAACAAATAATCAAACAAAACAATGATTTTCCTTGTCATTTTGATGGATTTTATATTCATTCATATCATAGACATTTTTACTTTCTTGGCTCAACTTACAAAATTCGCAATAAATCAAGATCTGATTTTTTTCTCTCGTTCTCGTCCTATTGTTGGCCAGCCAATCTTTTCGGCTCAAAGTCAATTTTGTCAACTCATCATCAACAAATGAATCGGAAATTATGTCACGCTTCTTTATAAATGAAGATTTTTTTTTCACCTTATCTCCTTCCATAGTTTCTTGGTTTAGTCGTCTGCTCCTCTGTCTTCCCCCCCCTCCACACTATGTTCGTCTTTTTTTTACTCTTTTTACTTTTCGCAGCTTTCATTGTAAGTAAGATATGAGATCGAGGCTTACGAACAATTCTTCAATTATCGCCAAGAAAGACTTGATTTAAAGAAGTAATTTTACTGGATTTTCGCAAAGAATAAAAGTCCAAATCCTCGAAATAAATAACAGTTGGAAACTTGGATAGTAGTAGTAGTAGTAGTAGTAGTAGTTGTTGTTGCTGTTGCTGCTGTATTTGTGGTTGTAGTAGTAGTAATAGTTGTAGTAGTATTAAATGTATCTAGTAGTTCTAAAACTGTTAAACATTATTATAGTGACTAGCAGGACCAGTGGATATATCATAGTATGATCATTTAATTATTACATTTGGTATGCTTACTTGAGCTATTGCTAAATAATTCAATATGTAAAAAGTACTAGCAGGACCTGTGGATATACCAAAGTATGATAATGTAAGCATTACAACATTTGACATCTCTACTTATATGAGCTATTGCAAATAGTTCAATATATAAAAAGTATAATAATCTTGATTTAACTCTCGCTCACTCTTTTTTTCTTTTTTTTCTTTTCATCTCTTCATTCTGTTCTATTGAAACAGCAGATTAGTGTTATTACTTCCGCGCACTCACCCCTCTCTCTATCTTTGCCATACTCTCTCTCTCTCTCTCTTTCTCTTTCTTTCTTTCTTTCTTTCTTTCTTTCTTTCTTTCTTATAGTTTTCTGTGTAGTATGTTCTTTTTCTTCGCTTTCTTTCTTTCTAGTAAAAACGGAATGGTCCATTATTTAGCAGAAGTGACGATACTCATAAGAAATAAGAATTTGGCAGATAAGCAACACCAGATAATCAGGATTTACATTTTTGCATTTCATCGTGGACGATTTGGACAGTTTTGTTTTTAACCAGAGGGCCCTGCAAGATGATAATGGTCGGAATTCGGTGTCTTTTCCATCTATATCATTAATGAATATTCTCTGAAAATACATTCTTCCCTTTCACTATTGTTACAGCACTTTTACAACTGTCAACGTCCTTCGAGTAGAACTAAACCTTGTCACAACTGCCGGTCAGTATAATAACGCTTCTTGCAGACAATTCACAGGAAATAATAATTGAAACATCATGGGAATCAATTTTGCCAGAAGATTTCGTCTCGAGTTGGAATAAAAAGTTGGCACTTTACAAATACATGATATGAATATTTTATTTTTAGTGTAAATGCCAAATCAATCAATCTTAAGCTTAGACATGTATCAGAAAAAATATTATGCCTCACGAAAGATTCATTATCACATTGGCAATAGGTGGTGGTTCACTAGAGGCTGAGTGACAGCAAGTCTCCTCAGGTCTTTTCTGAATATTATAACCGATCTTAACAATGCTGTAGTTTGGATGGTTTCGATTCTTCCTCTGATTTCCTGTTCCCCCAAACTCTTTTTCAAAACTTTGTGACTGTTCCAAGGGCCCCAATTTCCATTGGTATGGCCTTCACCTTAAGGTTCCTCAGTTTTCTTAGTTCTCTGGCAAGGTTAAAGTATTTTTCTATCTTTTTATTTTCTTTCACTTTCAGTCGGTGACGGCAAAATCCACGAGATGACAAGCTTTCTTCTTGTTAATTAACACTAGGTCTATACAAAATTCTTTTTGATAAGATTAGTTTCATTTTTTTTAGATAGGAGAAACTTTTAAAGTGATTTCATATATTTCATATGCACTTTTTTAATAAAAAAAATTATATTTAAATAGTAAATATGTACAGCCGATATTTCGACGTCTATTGCACGAAAATATAAAGAAATTTCTAATGAACACAGAAAATCCTTTTGTTTTCACTTTTATTCGTTTTTCTTTTTTTATGTTAGCCACTTTTTATAGAATGATCGACTGCACAGAACAATTATTGTGTCATATTAGAGGAAATTCTGCTTTCAGTATTTCACGATCACGTCCTTCACTCCGCTTCGAAAATTGGAAATTAAATCTATCCTTAAACTATATCGACTTCAGGATTAAAAACATAGCGTAAATAAGGACAGGAATCCGGGACGACAAAATATTCATAGACCCCGTTAAACTGCATCTAATTCTGGAGCTCTGAGGGATGTGGAGTACCCCTTTATTGCCATTACTCCCAGTTCCACTCTAACTCGGTGTGGTAGTATCTGACATCTATGGGTCAAATAGAGCTTTAGTTTTGGTGGGTCTTAGTGTCCTGGGTACAACACCAAACTGCTCCTAGTGGTGAGTTTCAAATTCTGGAGCTCTGAGGAGTGTGGAGTACCCCTCTATTGCCATTACTCCCAGTTCCACTCTTTCCGATCTTTCAGGTTACCCCTTACAAAAGTTGCAGTCTCCGTACGATTTAGCTGTGTTCAAACAAATTAATTTTGTTAGATAGAAATAATTACTTGAAAAGATCTAAACATGTGAATATCATTTTTATTAGATAGCAATAGTTTTTATGAAAGTAAAGCCGACAGAGTGGCCTATTGTCGGTATCAGCCGGACGGCGATTATTGATTTAATATTCATAAAAAAAAATACTGTCTAAACCAGATGAATATTTTTCACGATTAGCCAAGTTTGAAATAGAAGAGATTTTATTTTTTAAGCATGTATCAAAATGTAACTGTTCAGGTCGCATCTCATTCTGAGGATTATTATTGATAAAAGATTATTATTGAAAAAATAACATTGTTCGTGATTCATTAATGATATCATAAAAATATAAACCGAACATTATAATTGAAAAAGAAAGTTTCTCTAATCTATTGCTATGTATTATTTATTTATTTATTAATTAAATATTCTTTTTTTTGTGTTAAAAACAGAGACATATTAACCCTTTCACTATTCAAGGCAACTCACACGTTTTCACAAGATTTTTTATCTTTTATTTTAAACTAAAAGCAGCTAACCAGTGTCGACTAGATAATGTAGGGGAGGGGTAAAAAATAACTAATGTATTGATTTGTTTCCAATTGAGATTCATAAATTCTGGAAATTATTAAGAATAATTTCAATGCTATTTATATGTATATTTTAATATCTTCGAATAAAAATAAAATATTCATAATTTTTGCACAAAAAGCAAGAAACAGTGATTATTAATATGTATATATATATATCTACTTTGTCGTTAATTGTTTTATTTTCATAGTTTCATCCGAACATACATACATGCATATACACCAACTGCCCTTTATATATATATATATGTAGATGTATTGAAAGTAACGTACCTCGGAACACAAAACGTGCGCGGACGAGTCTGGCTTGGATCGCAGGAAAGAAACATGGCTGCTGTAAGCACACCTTTAATAATGGCGATCTCGAACCGGCGAGAATAATATTGCACGTATGCAAATTCTCACGAGATCGGTGTGTATAAAAACATACGGCGACGGAGAGACAGGGAGTCAAACGATTACGTACGACAACTGAGAAACAGCTAGCAGTATTATTTTGACTATTGCGACAGGTAGAGGCCTTTCGAGGATATATTTGTGACATCATTGCTAGTGTCATTGAGGAGCGAGTTCGATTCGCACTAGAAGCTATTTCGGCATTATGGTCTTCGACCCAAGTTGATACCCTTTTTGACGGGACCGAGTCTGGGCAATCGGTAGTTGAATGGGTAGAGAAGGCGGAACTAGTGTGTCAGCTGAGCGACGTGAAGAGAATCGAGTGTGTGGTTCCGATGCGCCTTACAGGTGGTGCATATGCTGTTTACCAACAACTGAGCGACGAAAAGAGGGCCAACTTCGCCTTATAAAAGAAGCCTTATACACAGCGTTTGCCTAACTCTGTGACAGCTTACAAGCAGTTTGCGGCACGCCGCTTGCGTCCGGGAGAACGGTCGATGTTTTCTTGGCAGAGCTGCGCGAGCTTGCAGTTCTGTTCGGAGGTATGCCAGAGCGGGGTTTGATATGTGCGTTCATTGCCGGGTTGCCAGAACACGCAGAGGAACTTCTCCAGGCCATCCGGGTGGATGACCTGGGCATATCAGAAATATTGGCCCGCGCCGCCGAGCAATATTAAAAAGACAGCTCTGCAGGTATAGGCTGGCAGCCGCAGCAACACATCCACCATGTTGTCAGGCAAAGGAAACTGCTGCCCAAACAAAGTGTTACGCATGTAACGGACCAATCACCTGGCTCGTGATTGTCTCATGCGACGTGAAAGTCCCAGACGGCGAACAACCCTCACCTGTTACCGTGCAAGCGACAGGGTCACATTGCTCGAAATTGTCCGGGAAACGGAAAAGGGGACGATTCTTCAGCGCCAGTCTCCTCCCCAAACCTCAACTGAGCGCGCGCTGCCTGTGATCGCTGTACGGATCAATGGGAGGATGTGTACCGCCCTCGTGGACACTGGTTGTACGCAATCACTGATACGCATGGCATGCTGTCAGACGTGGGAAAGAGAGGTGCAGGTACTAACAGTGGGTGGAAGGACACTCAGTTGCTGCGGAATTGGAATAGTCCAACTTGGCCTAAGCAACAGGAACCCCCTCGACATTAAAGTTCTCGTCGTGGATGGGGGTTACTAGGATTTGACTTGTTGCTAGGATTGGACGCAATCAAGCAGCTGGGCGGAGTGATCATTACTAGCACCGGCGACGTCAAATTTCCCCAGTCTAGCGAACCGTTCTGCGCTGCCATCCGGATCAGTGAGCCTGACTTCTGTGCAGAGTATGATGCACGTGAAAGAATTTGGACTGCATCGTGGAAGTGGTCCGACAACCAGCCACCAGCCGCGTTGAAAAAGGCTAGCAGGATATACCATCCTATCCATCTCCAAGAGGAGTACAATCGCGAACTGCAGAGTTGGATAGACAATGGCTGGCTGCTTCCGTACCCTGAAGACGAGCTTGGACCCCCCAAGGGTCTGATTCCGTTGATGGCTGTAGTACAGGAGAATAAACACAAAGTTCGACCAGTCATGGACTATCGCGAGCTGAATGCGTATGTGGATGCGTACACAGCCAATGCAGACGTTTTGCGCCCAAAAGCTGAGGGAATGGCGACAGCAAGGGTCAAAGGTCGCAATAGTAGACCTGCGCCGTGCTTACCTGCAAATTCACGTTGACAAGTCTTTTGTGGCCATTCCAAACGGTGAAGGTTAACGGGCAAAGGTATTGCCTTACCGTTTGGGTTCGGGCTGAACGTGGCTCCACAGATCATGCGATCCGTTGTCAAAGCTGTGATCGGCAGGATGAAAAATCAAGCGCTACCTCGTCATACATCGACGACATATTCGTCAACGAGAGTGTATGTCTGGCGGCTCATGTGAAGGCGCATCTTGAGCTGTTTGGGCTGACCTGTAAGGATCCGGAGCAACTGAGTAGTGGCGCTCGTGTGTTGGGCTTGCATGTCTGGGAGGAGCACGCAGACTCCAATGGCGACGAGACGGCGAGTACCGACAGCTCCTGACGTACTTAACGTCGAAGCATCTTTTCAGTGTGTGGGCGGCTGACCGGGCATTTTCCAGTGTGCGGCTGGCTCCGTGTTGCAACAGCGTTCTTGAAACGGAGAGCGAACGCCGTAACAACAGGATGGGATGACGAAGTTGAAGACCCTCCACTGCGTCGGATGATGGAGGAGATTATTGAGGACGGCAAAATTGATCCGGCACACGGTGACTGGTGCGTGAACGGTCGGGATGTCACTGTGTGGTTGACGCAAGTTCCTTGGCCACCGGAGTGGTATTGAATATGGCGGAGCCATAGTTGAAGCGCAAGCTGGCTACGACCAATACACTCAGATCAGCACATAAATCTGGCAGAGCTTGATGCAGTGTTAAGGGGTGTTAACCTGGCATTACAATGGAAGGCGAGAGTGATTCACCTGCGACGGACTCGGCCTGTGTGCAGAGATGGATTTTGGACACTCTGTCTGGGAAAACGAGGATACGGACTAAAGCAGCATCAGAGATGTTAATAAGACGCCGGCTGAGCACGCTCCATGAATTAGCTGCGGAGTATGGACTAACAATCGACGTGGTGCTCGTCAAATCTCACGCAAACCGAGCGTGTCCCGCTTAGACGAAGTAGCAGACTAAAGAGACCTGCTCCGCACTGCACTTTGTGTGATCCTCAGATCAGGGAGGAGTGTAGATGTATGAAAGTAACGTACCTCGGAACACAAAACGTGCGCGGACGAGTCTGGCTTGCATCGCAGGAAAGAAACATGGTTGCTGTAAGCACTACCTTTAATAATGGGCGATCTCGAACCGGCGAGAATAATATTGCACGTATGCAAATTCTCACGAGATCGGTGTGTATAAAACATACGGCGACGGAGAAGACAGGGAGTCAAACGATTAGTACGACAACTGAGAAAGCTAGCAGTATTATTTTGACTATTGCGACAGGTAGAGGCCTTTCGAGGATATATGTGACATCATTGCTAGTGTCATTGAGGAGCGAGTTCGATTCGCACTAGAATATATATATATAATATATATATATATATACATACATATAACAATAATATATTATATATATATATATATATATATATAATATATATATGAATATAAATTATTGTGGAAAATAACATTGTTCGTGAATCATTAATGATACCATAAAAATATACCGAAGATTATAATTGAAGAGAAAAATAGCATTGTTGCTCAATTTTCTATATCCTTTTCTATGTATTATCCATTTATATAATATATATATATATATATATATATATATATATATATATATATATATATTATATATTGCTAAAAACAGACATATTTTCCCTTCGCTGTTCATGCCAAATTGTTTTGTGTTTACTCACACGATTTCACAAGAATATACATTTTGTTTCATAAGAGTCTTGTATGTCTCCCAAACATGTCACGTATGTGAATTAAAATAAGTTTACGATAAAATAAAAAAATTAAAAATAACAATTTCCGAGTAGCCCTCAGACAGAAAGCACCCTATGGGCATGCGCAGAAAAAAAGCCCCTTCCTATCGCCAAAAAGATCTCTCGATAATTCGGACGTAGTCCTTGACTGGGAAGAGAAAATGCTCCGACTGGCACAGTAAGACATTTTCTCTCCGTGAAATAGCTATGAACCTAGAATAAAAGTATGAAACCTAAAAGTAGTCTTTTATTTTCCCTTCTCTAAATTCCTTTTCCATCTTGACAACACACAAGAAAGAACAGCCACATATAATGGGGTTTAAGAAGAGAAACAACTAACACCAGCAGCAAACACGCAGCAAAAGAATTTACCAAAATCCAAATAACACATAAAACCAACTAACCTTAACTCCATACATGTGGCTCCCAAATCTAAAAGGGTCAAAGAAACCGGGCCATTGTTTTATTGTTTAGCATTCGATAATGTGTGTAAATTAAACTCGGTTTCATGCTTTGTTTTTTTTTTTGTTTTTTTTTTTTAATTTTTGTTGTGATTTTTAAAATCTATTTACTATAAATTTTACCCGGAGAGTGATCAATATTTTTTGGTCTTTTTACAAAGAACGGAGTTTTTTGTTCGTCTGTTGCGGTCACAGAAATCTCCGGTTTACTCCATCTTCCATTTATTCATCTCGATAAAATTCCAAATAATATATGCAGAAAACTTAGAGAAGAGGAGTCACATAAGTTAAGCAGCAATGAGCCTGTTCACTGCCAAGACGGGTGACCATTTAAACTACAGCAGATACTGTAAATAAAACCAAATATCAAAATGACTTGATTTGGCATTAAATGACCCGAAAAGGGTTGATATGCCGTAAAATATTACAACTAACCATCAAAGAAGAGAAACTCGGAAAGAAAATATAAAAGATGTACAATTATTGCCCGAAAATATTTGATTTTTTTTTTCTTTTAGAGAGAGAGAGAGAGAGAGAGAGAGAGAGAGAGAGAGAGAGAGAGAGAGAGAGAGAAGAGAGAGAGAGAAAAAGAAAATGAAAAGGTGAAAAAGAAAAAAAAAGAAAAGAAAAAAGGGATTATACAATTTAAATGTAAAAAAAAAAAAATGTAACCGGTGTTCGAATTCACTGAAATGTTACAGTCCTCTACGTTAGCTATTACGCCACAGTGACTCCCTCTTGCTACTTTATATCAGACCCCTTCAAATAAAAAAAACAAAACAAAAAAAAAAACAAAGATCAGAAAAAAAGCAAAACGTCTACTCGTTCATATCTACGCATATGGTATTCATAACATTCAACCCTAAAATAAATAAATAAATAAACTGACTCTCCATAAAAAAATAAAAACAAAATGCGAAAAAAAAAAACAACAAAAAAAAACAACAGAACTTGTACTTGTTCATATATACACATATACTACCCCCCCCCCCCGCAAAACAGATCCCCTTCAAAGAAAGAAAAAAAAAGAAAAACAGAACTTGTATTCGTTTATATCTACGTATATACTATTAATACTCTGCAAAAAAACCTAATAAAAAAAAAAAAAAAAGCCCCCCCCAAATAGAAAAAAATCACAAACAAAACCAAAACCAGAACCCCCCCCCACACACACACAGAACTTGTACTTGAAAAATATCCACAGTGAAAATGTTTAAAAATCGATAAGAATGAGATTAGACGAGATTGGACGAGAAGTGGTCGTAAAAGAAACGAGATTTCAAATAGAAATTCGTTATTCATTGACGGAGTTAATTTCCTTTGTTTCCTGTGTCACTTCCTCTTCTCTTTCTCTTTCTTTATCTTAGTAACCTCATCCCCACCTCTCTCTCTCTCTCTCTCTTTCTCTCTCTCTCTCTCTCTCTCTCTCTCTCATCCCTCCTCTATCTCTCTATCTCTCTCTTTCGCTCTCTTAAAATTCATACAGAAGAATGAAATGAAAATGTTCATCTTCCCGACAGAAAGTGACAAGGCTTTCCCGCTAAAAACTCAAGAAACAGAATTATTCAAATTCCGCCCCCCTCTCTCTCTCTCACTCTTTCTCTAGCTCTCATTCATTCATTCTTTCTTTCTTTCTTTCTCTCTCTCTCTCTCTCTCTCTTCTCTCTCTTCTCTCTCTCTCTCTGAAAATATTGCAGGAAGAATGAAATGAAAATGTTCATCTTCCCTCTCTCTCTCTCTCCCTCTTTCTCTCTCTCTCTCTTCTTCTTTCTTTCTCTCTCCCTCCCTCTCTCCTTCTCTCTCTCTCTCTCTCTCTCTCTCTCTCTTAAAATATTGCAGGAAGAATGAAATGAAAATGTTC
This sequence comes from Doryteuthis pealeii, assembly GCA_023376005.1. Taxonomy (NCBI): domain Eukaryota; kingdom Metazoa; phylum Mollusca; class Cephalopoda; order Myopsida; family Loliginidae; genus Doryteuthis; species Doryteuthis pealeii. Next base: position 55,481,196 of record CM042145.1, on the reverse strand, counting down.
ATCTTCCTCCCCCGCCCTCTTTCTCTTTTTTTTTTCTTTCTTTTCTTCTGTCACTGTCTCTGTCTGTCTCCTGTCTCTCTCCCTTCTCTCTCTCTCTCTCTCTCTCTCTCTCTCTCTCTCTCTCTCTCCTCTCTCTCTGAAAATATTGCAGGAGGAATGAAATGAAAATGTTCATCTTCCCGACAGAAGGTGACAAATCTTTCCCGCTAAAATCTCAAGAAATAGAATTCTATCAATTCCACCAACCACAAATCGGTCCACACACCTGCAAGATTAAATCTTCGTATTTCCCAGCCAGTCACATCGTTTTGGTCGAGTAATACACAAATTCCTGTTGTGATCAAGTAACAGGACAGATTAAACGATCAATACTAATCGGAATTTCGAGGGTTTCCTTAATGGAATTTAAAATGGAGGCCAAAAATATCTGCGTTTTCGCATTATCTTCGCAATTTGCCGTCGAAATTTGGATAAAATTGGGACTGGATTTTCGGATGGCGACAAGATATTTTGTCTTCTGACACACAGGAAGTTACTTTTAAAGTTATTTATCTACTAGCAGGACCTATGGACATACAAAAGTATGTGCTAGGAGGCAGTGGCTGAGGGTCTTTAAAGTCCGAGTTAAGACGTTAAACTCTATCTGATGGTGAGGTTCCAATCATGGAGCTCTAGGGAATGTGGAGTATTCCTTCATCACTATTACGTTCAGATCCACTCTAGCCCTGAGTGATAGAACCTGTTAGGGTCCTATCTATAGGTTAAGTAGAAAAATGAGTCAAAAAATGTTTTCTCTGTGAGGGTAAAGAGAGTTTGGAGAGCATGAGCGGTAGATTGAACTTTCCACTTTATTCGTATGTTAATTTTCAGCAGTTAACGGTTGGCTTATATATAAGACGGGTCAGTTTTTAACTTAATTGCAAATTTTAGTAAAATGATTTTAATGTTTTTTTTTCATTCTCCGGTCGTATTTATTAAAAAAAATTTAATTCGTTTTGCAAACTAAGTTTCTTCCTGGTCACAATTATCTACGCAGAGCTTAATAACTGACCCAACGTATCACATTTTTTTTGTAGTATATATATATATATATATATATATATATATATATATATATATATATATATATATATAATATATATATATATATATGGGTGGCGTGGGCATGAAGTCAACAGTGTTTAGTTACTGGCAGTTTTTCGTCAATCCGATTTTCTAACCATGTGGTTTGAAAATCGCATAGTCGAGAAACTGTCAGTAACCAAGTTATGCTGACTCCATACCCACGCTATCAATACAACCGTGTTTCATTTTCCTTTAAAACCAAATTATACCATTGTGAGATTCACTACTGAACTTTTATTGTCTGATTTACGATGTTCTTTAAAGAAACGAATTTTCTATTTAGTCTCCTCAGTCACATTCAAAGAATGTGACCAGCAGCGCACATCTTCTTCTTCTTCTTCTTCTTCTTCTTCTTCTTCTTCTTCTTCTTCTTCTATGGTATTAAGTGCTTCCACGCATAGAATGACGTTCCATTTATTGGATTTCTTTATCATTCTAGACCTGTCATCTGCCACGGACTTTGACTTATAAGATACAAAAGTGAAATCACAATGCTTTTATTTTTCGTTGTAAATTTCCGACCTGAAATACGAATCAACTTGCATTTACTTTTCTAAAAAATGATTCTTTAAAAGATTTATCGGCCTCAATATTTCCACATATTCTAACACAACACACACACACCCTCACACATTCTGGAATTAAATGTCCTGGCTTAAAATGACAGTAGTTCTCAACCTATCTTATTATGGTGAACACCCTCCATAGCCATTCGATGTTTAAAAATCCTATTGCATGTTTATGATTAAATATTTTTTGCTTGGTTGGACAAAAAAAAAATTATATGTTCCCCGGGATCCACATGGCCACTGCTTTAAACTATATTAAGTGGCGAGTCTTCAATTGTAAAATCACCCTCTTCATTGCCATTATTCCCATATCCACTCTGACTGGGAGTAGTAGTACCTGTTAGGGTCTCATCTATTGGGCCAAATAGATCTATTTAAAAGTATTAGATAAGAATGCTTGAAATCATCATCATCATCATCATCATCATCATCATCATCATCATCATGTGATGCTAACAGCACGGATATCCATAACAATCTCTCTCCAACGGTCCCTATCATTAATTCCCCCCAGCATGTCCTCTGCGTAGCATCCAGTATCCGCGCAGAGCTGATCAATGTAGGTATTTGCTGGACGTCCCGCACTGGCGTTCCCATGTGCTGGTTTCCACAGGAGAACGTCGCTTATGAGTTCGTCCTTGTTTCTCTAGTAGTGTCCAGCATTTCTCACTCTGGCGGTTATAGAGGAAAATGGTCGTACAGCTGCTTCCTTGTCGGGTGTTGTTTCCACGATTTGTTTGAGATGACACGTAGCATTCTTATGCAACTAGCTTATTCTCTAGGCGTTTTGTTATGGTCTAGGGGGTGCAGTCATACAGTAGCACTGATACAGCTACGGTTTGGAAGAATTTTCGCTTTATACAGAAATCCGATCTCACTAACAAGTCAAATCAAATAACCCTGTGCAAATCTTGACACAAAAGTAACGGTCTACTCCTCAACTAACTTCCAAACATTCTTCGACGAAAAGCCTTAAAAGTTTATTTTAGCCTTCAGGGGTTAAAGCCAGAAGCAATTAAATTGCTTATTCAGGATATATCATTAATTTTGTCTGAGATTTTGAGGTGTTGGTAATCACATGTTTTGGGAATCACCTATCGATTTTGCTTTCTCCACAAACTTTCAGCCAACCTATTCTCTTGTCATTTATAGTCGATTTTTGTTCATGTATGGATGAGTTTTAGTTCTCTTATAAGTTTATAATGGCTGACATCAATCTATCCATCTATCTATCTGTCTGTCTATCTATTTATCTATTTGATAATTCGTCTGCCTGTTTGAAACTCTATCTCAGTCTGTTCTTGTTTGTTTGTTTCTTTCTTTCACAGTCTTTTCATGCTATCTATCTGTCTATCTATCTATCTATTTATCTTTTATTCTTTTATAAAGAAAACACAACTAAAATATTCACTTGGCTGGAAAATCGCAAAGGTGAGAAACACTCAGTTACCAAGCGCCATTGACTTTCATCTCTCCGCTACTCTAACTTCTCTGGAATGGAACTGTTAATTGTCACTAGAATCTGCTCAATCTGTTGAACACTTGCTTAGTAATGTCTCTTCCTCAGAATTCTCCATGTATGTGTGTGTGTGAGTTTATGTGTATCTATGTTTGTTTAATAATGTCATGGTACCATCCTAGATTCTTTTGTGTGTGTGTGTGTGTGTGTGTGTGTGTTCGTGTGTCTGTGTATGTTTTTGAATGTGCTTGTGTGTGTGTGCGTGTATGTTGCTCTTTCCTATATATTTTTGTGTGTGTTTTTATGTTGTTTCTTTGGTGGTGGATGACGAGATTTGAGCCATCGTTGAGGTGAGTCAGGTCTTAACCGTTTGTTGTTTATTTATTTGTGTGTGCGTGTGGATCCTCAAACTCAGCTGTATTATAATTGTCACTGTCGTTTGTTGTTGTCAGCGGGTGTGGTGGTGCGCTATGAATATCTGTTGTGCCTGAGTACTTGTATGTATACTTCTGTGTGTGTCATGTGTGTGTGTCTGTTATATGTGTGTGTGTGTTATGTGTGTTGTGTGTTATTTTCTTATATATATATTATATATATATATATATATATATATATATATATAAATGAGTCTTTTTCTTTTCAGTTTTATCTCCCTCGTCTCTCCCTCCCCATATATATATATATATATATATATATATATATATATATATATATCTTTCATTCTTTTTGTGTGGACCGTTCTTAAAGGAGACACAGATCTATCCATTTTAAGTCTTTGTTATTCTTGTCATCCCTAACCCTGTCATTTTAGGGTGAATAGAGTATTATATATATATATATATATATATATATATATATTATATATATATATATATAAATGGAAATGCCATTCGTAACTTTGTCATTTTAGGGGAAAGGTTTCAAGGGAAAACGACAACAAATGAAGCCAAATTTGGGTGAATAGAAAATATTACCGAAGAAGAAAACAATTGTCGTCATGCAATAACCGAAAAAGCCCCATCCCCCACCCCTATGCAACACCGAAGATTCATCAATGTCCTCATATTTATCGATTATCATACGCTACTCCAAGATGGGAAAATGATTTATTTGTGAATCTATTTGGCTGTATCAAAAGTATTTTCCTTTTTTAATCAACCAATAATTCTAATATGAGTCAAATGCAGATTAGCGCGCAAGATATAATATTATTAGAATCGCATTTTACGTATAAATAGCATTAGATTACAGAAACTCCCGAAGGAGCCTAACCAAACACTAACCATAGCACTAAACCTAACCCTAACTCTAACCCTTACCCTAACCCGAGCTTCTCAAAGGTTTCGGGCATTTCCATAAAATGTAATGCTTCTTATACGTAATCTGATGTTAGCCTCTCTTGCGCGTTATTCTGCATTAGTACCCTCGAATGATTTGCTATGTGTTAAATAGATTTAAAAGAATAAGAATTAAAACGTGTTTAAAAAATTGAGTTTGGAAAAAGAAAATGAATACCCCACAAGAATACCCGCTCCCCCCAAAAAATACAAAACGTCTTCGGCATAAAATAACCCAACAAGAGTTGACATGCCGTAAAATCCAATCCCTGGCTTTGATTCTGAATTTTCCTTCTCCAAAAATGGTTGTTTGTACAAAGGATAGAGAGTGCAGTATTCGCAAGTATTTTATCTATACCTAGTTGGTAGAATTAGATCCATGTCTTTCTCAGGAGAATTAATGTAAAGTGAACTCTACCAAAATTTGAACTCGGCTCTTTGATTTTTACATTCCTCGTCCATATCCGTTTCGCCTCAGATCATCCGTTTTTATGAAAACATTATTTTGAATACAAATAAGTGTTATTGATTTGCAATGCGCGCTCTCTTGCACGTTTTCAACTCTTATGGTTTCACTATCTGAAATTTTAGTCAGGTAGTGTGAATGCCTCAAGTTTTGATGCCAGTCATTTCAAGATGAAGATTTTTGAAGAAGGTGGGTTTTGGTTGGTTGGGTGGTTGGTAGATTGTATTTTACGGCATGTCAACCATTGTTAAGTTATTTAATTCCGAATATGTTTTATTCTATTCATTTTTGATGGGTAATCAACATTTTTTCAAACTCAATTTTATGAACTCATTTTTTTTTATTAGAATGCATTAAAATGCATTTCATACAGTAAAAATATATCTTATTATAATGAAAATTAGGTACCTGTAGCCAAAACTATGCCAGTGCTTACGTCACTGCTTATGTCACAATACCCTTAAGAATTGCATAAGTTTATCAATATTCATAGTCAAAATCGTTAATACATAGAATAAATTTTATTTATTAACGAGGATTCTATGAAAATCTGAGTTAGATTTGCCTCAAAACAGCTTCTGCTATTAGTGCGTTTTAAATCTTGCATTGTGTCTTATATATCACTAAGAAATAAAGGTTTACATAATTTATGGTTTGGTTAATTTGCATACTGATTTTAATAAAACCAGGTTTAATAAATAATTACTTGTCGTTGATCTCTAATATTGTTTTATTCTCGAATCATATGAATGATTTTTTTTTATATAGAAACCAATTAAAGTAAGTATAATCTTTTTATATGTATTCTTATTTAATTTCATTAGTCGTTCTAATTTAATATATTTCATTACATTAAAACTTAAATACTTACGCCCGGAAGGAGCATATTCCTTCTAGTTCTAATTATGTTTTTGTCACGTATATTATTTATATTATGTTTTTTAACTGAAAGACTTTAAGGTTATTCTCCTTTGTTCATATGTACATGGGTATACGGAAGGATATCATATCATTGCTCGGGTGGATACTGCGTGGGTGGGGTGGGGATCGATATATCTTAAAGATATATCTTGCCAGCTTATCATCTAAGGGAAACCTCACACAACGTTTCACTGACAGGGCATTCAACTGTCTTTTTCAAAGACACTCCAAGAATAGAACAAAGCTATCAACTGTTGAATGAATGAGAGAGAGAGAGAGAGAGAGAGAGAGAGAGAGAGAGAGAGAGAGAGAGAGAGAGGAGGAGGGAGGGAGAGAGAGAGAGAGAAAGAGAGAGAGAGAGAGAGCAAAAAATGTATAAAGAGTTGATGAGAGAAATTGAAACAGATTTGTATGGTGCTTGAAAGATTAAAATATGCTATGAAAACCCCCACAAAACACACGGATACACAATAAAATGCATAAACGTTAAAAGTTAACGCTACATTCCCATATCAAGCCAATTCCGTGGCATTCATAAACCTCTCAGTCTTGAAATATAAATTATCTTGAAAAAGATTTTTTGATGATCACTGGAGGCAGAAACTGGTTAGGATTAATAAATTCATATATATATATATATATATATATATATATATATATATATATATATATATATATTGTTCCCTGGGACAACTTTCAGTAATATCCATGTTTTTGCTTTTACCTGATGATGGTGCACTATTACGATTAACATAAATTATTGCAATGAAGCAAATTTAAATTTTTTCCTTCATATATATATATATATATATCTTCTATAATTATCGAATTTTATGCGATATACGCATTGTAATTGCCTTCAAGCATAAATATAAATAATAATATTTAATATATATATATATATATATATATATATATATATATATATATATAGTTAATTATTTGCTATTATTATTATTGAAGAAATGATTATAAAGTGCTCAATTACTTCTGTAAGAGCTGTATTTATTTATTTATTTATAGTCACCAATACAATTAAAAGTTCGTCTTACCAATGGTTTCTGAACATCATTTTTAGGTGATTATCCGTCATCAGAAACGTTCACTTTTGAAAAAATTGGACAGTTTTATTTACCCGTGCCTCGTGTCTACGTGATCCGTTATTAGTTCTTGCTTTTGTTTTCTTGATTCACTGGCGTCACTATATGTCGTCATTGAGTCTCGTGTTTTTATGATGATTTTAAATTTTTCCGTTTTTATTTTTTTATTTTATTTATTTATTTTGTGTGCGTTTATTTATATGTGAATTCCTAATTATGGCGGTCTAAGGTTGTAAATATATGTATATATATATATATATATATATATATATATATATATATGGAAGGTGTGTATTAAATACAGTTTTCAACACAGCATGTCTCCTTTATGACACCTATGTTTTATAAGGAAAGTCCAAGTTACTGTACAATTGGTTATTAGTATCTTTGAATGAGTTTCCAGAATAAGATTAAACACAGCATTGGATTGTCCCTTGAGCGCCATTTCCCAGTGTTTGCATTCAGTTTTACTCCTACACTGCTCGCCCTATCAAGGATAGGGACCCGAATCTACCCTACTATTTTACCTATAGTCCGCAGGAAAAATTGATACATAGTTTTCACTAGAGTATTATATATATATATATATATATATATATATATATATATATATATATATATATAAGGACTTAAATGAGTTAGACACTATCTACCTAGGTTTCACCTCAATGGTTCTTCAGGATAATTCTAACTTTTTTCCCAGATATCTGTTTGAAAATTTCTTTATTTTAAAAACTTTTATCTGTTTTTTTTTTTACACACACACATACCTTTCACAGAAATATATCACCCTATCAACCCTCCTTCTTCCCTCATAAATACTAACTATACACAATACCACTAAAATAACGTCTCGAAGTAACATTACACCTACGACCCTCTAATCACTCACCATACAAAAATATACATAAATTCAATTACCTACGACTTTTCATGATTTAAGAATTATCCAATATCTTTAGATAGCACTAAAAATTCATTTAGTTAAAATATTACAAGACCACTTATTAGTTCTCCCTAGGAAAAATATTTCTAAATCGCTTTCTAATGAAAATCCATTAACTTCAATCTAAGAAAAAATCAAGTCCAAATTAGCTAAAATACTTTCTCAACCGGAAGCCTACCACTAACAATTACTATATAAATCTCCTTAGTTCAGTCTTATTTACATGATTAACCCGAACGAAGTGGGTAGGTCAGCTGAATTTCTTGAATATTAGCTCATTTAAATTCAAAAAGCCCAGTACATTTATTTTTATAACATATATATATATATATATATATATATATATATATATATATATATATACAATGATATTTCAATAATGATAATATATATATATATATATATATATATATATATATTATATGATATGCATCTCAAAAGAAACGAATATTTTCAGCAACAAATGTATGGCTATGTTTCAAAATAGTTCGCTACACTATTGATTTAACACATCCAACGTTTTCTCCATTCTAGAAATCGTCTTAAGAGATCGTGTACAAATCTCGTTGCACAATTTCTTCTATCTTTCCTATCGCTTGAAATAGACAATATTCAAGGTTTGATTACAGCTTTAGCAATAAAACCATTTTCATCTGGTGAAGATCGGGACAGAGATTTTGCTGGCAGACAATTGTTGTTTTCTTCTTAGGCAGAATCTGTCTGCGATCAACAACCTACACTATTATTTAACACAATTTCTGGCCTGCAATATTATTTACCACAATTTCAAAATATGGGCCGGGTTAGCTCAGTCGGTAGAGCGTTTGGCTAGAAATCACAAGGTTCCTATTTCGATACCGGTCCTCGCCAACTCAGCATCTGAGTAGCACAGGGATCTGTGCGGTAAAGTAAGGAGCTGATGGTAGGTGTGGCGCTCCACCTCAGATGCAAAAACAATCTCCTTGGTCTAGCGCTAGTGAAAAGGGGATAGACTCCCTCGCTGATTGGCTAATACCGACAATAGGCCGCCCGACGACTTTACTTTACTTTATATAGGAATAAGGGGCCGGTTAAGCTCAATCGGTAGATTATCCTGCTGGTAACCTTCCTGGTTCGATACCGGCCCTGACTAACTCAGCGTATGGGTAGCAAAGGGATCTGTCCGGTAATGTGATGAACTGATGGTAGGCGTGGAGCTCCACCCCAGACACTAAAAAAATCTCCTAGTGAAAAGGGGGTAGACTCCCTCGCTGTCTGGCTGATACCGACTTTAGGCCGCCCCAACGTCTATATAGGAATCAATCTCTGTTTGCCTCCTTTCATCTTTCTCCGTTATCATCTTGCAACACCCTATGGTTAAAAAATGAGAACGTCCAAATCGTCCAAGATGAAAAGCAAAAGATGTAAATCCCGATTATCTGGTGTTGCTTGTCTGCCGAATTCTTATTTTTCATGAGTGTCGTCGTCTCAGCTAAATATTGGGCCATTTGGTGTTTATTATAAAGAAAGATAGGGATGAAAAAGCACATGCTACAGAGAAAAATATAATAAAAAAGAAAGAAAGAGAGTAGCGGAAAAATAGAGATAGGGGTTGGGTGCGCGGAAGTGATAAAGTTAATCTGTTTCAATCGAATATGATGAAAAGATGAAAAGAAGGGAAATGGTGATTCAGCCATTCACGAACAACAATAGAAAAATGTGGCAGAGCACCATCTTGCATAAAAATCAAGTCTTCAATATTCTCCCAAGCATACAACTACATATAAAATAATATAAATAACCTAAAATAGGGAGTTACTTTTCAATCACCTTATATATATATATATATATATATAATATACATTTTCAAAATGGTGAAAACAGTAGGTTGTCAGTAGGGGCAGGGGTGATTGGGGGTGGGTAGTGGATTTTCTTCTCTCTAGATGGGGAGTGTTTATATGGTGATGCAGGTGTGGGTCCAGAATGTTGGATGATGGGGATTGGTCAAGATGAATGAGTATGTGTATGTGTGTGTATATGTTTTAATTGTCTTTTATATATATGTGTGTTTGGGAACTGGATTTGTCATTAGTTTTATATGGTGATTTTTTTTTATTTTTAAAACTTTCTGCCCATCTATTTGTCTATTTTTATTCAGTAGTATCTATTTTTTGTATATCTGTGTCTATATATTTAACTTGAATTTGAATTTTCTGTGTATCTGTCTATGTATTTTACTTGAATTTGAATTTAAATGTCTTTCTGTGTATCTGTCTATATATTTTGAATTGAATGTGTGGCTGGTATGTTTGTGTGATTTTTATTTACATCCCGCGTTGTCTACTTTTCTCCACATATTGTCGGATTAACCTCCTCATATTTCTCCCATATATATATATATATGGGGAGTGAAAAAAACGTAGAAAATAGCATAAGTAGCTATTTATCCAACCTTTTCATCGTGGGAAGGATTTGACACAAGGTATCAATTATGAAGCAATTCTGTATGGCTTGAACTCGCAGTTCAGTAGCAATGGATCTGCGAGACTAGCTTGCTAACTATTACACCACGATAGGACGTCCAAGAAAATAGCATCATAAGTATCCGAGAGTAGATATTGCTTGAACGGTCAAGCAGCCTCACCAATATTCATAACCGGAAGTCGTCCATATTCCATTTAAACGAAAGATAAGTTATTAGTATCTATTTATTCTATGATAAGAATGTGGCCAATGGGGTTAAAATACTGAATGTGGCCAATCAAGATAAAAGTTGGATGGGGGTGGGGATTTGGGTTGAGGAAATGCTAAGAAAAACTGGGGGTGGGGGGGGTTTCTTTGTAATTTTGGTATATTCACTAATCTATGTTTACGTTACAAAGTCAATTACGTATACAGTCTTTATGTTCTTTTTGGCCATTAGTTGTAGAGAAGTAACTGTCGGTTTTTAATGCGATTGATCGCGTGTTCAATACTATACATTTCTTTTTGGTCTGTGATGCTTAGAATTTCCCGGTGAGGTCTCGTTGGTCCAGATGACAAAAATAGATTGTTGAGAAAAGTACATAGCGTTCATTTCACCATTCACATATTCCTCAATCAACATATACAGTCAACTCTTTGCGTATGTCCAGCATAATGGAAGAGAAATAAGAAGTGAAAAGCAATTAATATGTTTATTATGAGGTTTCACTCTGTACGAGATTCATCACAAAATGATTTTAAATTTTTAGGTTACTTTACTTTTCACCGACCCCTTCAATGTTATACAGGTATGAGCTATGTTAAAGTTAGACACTCCCCGAAATTTGAGCTTCCAATTCCAAAAATTGAAGGAGTTATGTCGATTTTTAGCTCTATAAATTTGAGGGGGGCGCAAAAATGGCGACTTTTTGTAATCTATTATTGTCTGTAAAATGAGTTCTAGAGCTTCCCTACTCTAATGAGTAGGATGTGGCACAGGATCAATTTCTTAAGCGGAGTGGGTTAAATAAAGAAAATGAGTTTTAAAAATTGAGTTTAAAAATTCGGTATAGAATAACCCAGTAAGGATTGACATGCCGTAAAGACCAACCAACCAACCAGCCAACCAACCAACCAACAATATCTGGAGGAGAACGGATGGATGCATTCCATTCCCAAAGGCATTTGCGTGAAGTGAAACGATAACAACATCGTACAGGATTCGAACTTGGCTCACCGAGTTCATTTCCTACATAATATCCGTTACATACCTAGCGTATTCTTTATACATAGATGTGTGCATTTACCCAACCCATCCGATACGGACAAGATGTGACACAAGCTCAATTTCTAAGCTGTGTAACACAGGTTTGTATTCTAAGTTTTTCTTCTACACTATTTAATCTCAACCAAGACTAAAGAAAACCAGTGTGTTTCAACTATTTACTCATAGCTCGGAGACGAGATAGATTTATGCCTTTCCAAAGGACATTAGTGCAGAGGGAAATGCAAATAGCCTCGTCCAGGATCTGAACTTAGATCACCGATATCATTTCCTATCCTGATATTAATTACGCCTCGAGCACCTCCTTTATCTATCTATCTATCTATCTATCTATCTATCTATCTATCTTTCTTTCTTTCTTTCTTTCTTTCTTTCTTTCTTTCTGTCCCAGTCTGTTCCTATCTTTCATTCATTTTTTCTTTCTTTCCCAGTCGGTTCACATCTATCTATCTATCTATCTATCTATCTATCTCAGTATGACCATATATTTGTATTTTCCTGTCTTAATATTCTATGTAAAACTATTTTCGTTCGTCTCTACGCATGAATATATATATATATATATATATAAACATATCTATCGTAAATTTCCTGCCATCTGCCATTTTGGTCTTGTAGCAGACCCTCATCTAAATGAATTCAATTCACTGGTAACCTTTGATCTTGATAATATTTTTATTCTTGCCATTTTCTTTCCTCTGCCAATCAACGATCTAAAAGAAAAGGAAAAAAAATGGCCGACTTCCTATTAATGATAACGGAAGTATGGCGACAATGTTTGTAGACAGGATTGCGTTGATCGGATATTCTTTAATAGGAATTCCAACTTTTGCTTTAGAAAAATAGCAATTACAAAATAACCAAAACGAAGGAAAATTTGCTAAAAACATAAGTAGTTAGATGATTCTTTTTTTTTTGATAGATATCAACGTGTAAATATTTCATTACCTATTTATTCTTGTAAATATTTTTTGGAGTTGATATTGAATTCAGTTTACTTCTCTCTCTTTATCTATCCATGTATCGATGTCCCCCTCTCTCTCTCTCTCACTTTCTCCTTCTCTCTCTCTCTCTCTCTCTCTCTCTCTCTCTCTCTCTCACTCTCTCTCTGCGAAAATATCATAAAATGTGGATGAATCATTGGTGAACAGCTGATGGAATTTTTTTCTCAATTCCATTCCAACAATTTTTGGTTTGCAACTGAAACTTGTAATAAACACAAACTTTCAGATATAAAATAATCTTTAAAAAATATGATTAGAATTCACTTTTCTTCTCTCTCTTTCTCTCACTCTTTCGCTATCTATCTATCTATCTATCTATCTATCTATCTATCTATATATATATTTTCTCTCTCTCTCTCTCTCTCTGCGAAAATATCATAAAATTTGAATGTATCATTGGTGAACATCGGATGGATTTTTTTCTCACAATTCCATAAGTAATAACTGAAAGTTGGAATAAACAAACTTTCAGATCTAAAAAATAAAAAAAAAATGCTTAACCAAACCGACCAAGAAATGTGGTAAACAAGTCAGGTTTGTTACTAGCATCCTTCCGTCTACGAAACAGGATGTAAAATTCTTTTGGTTTTGATGCAAAATATGGGACCAACTCGTTTCACATCTCTTCTGTTGATATCAACCTAATATCATCGAAATTATTCAGTAATCAACTAAATAACCAAAAAGAACATTGATATGGAGGATGAAGCAATTTTTTCTTTTGTCACCTATACGAACTCGGCTAAAGCATCCGGAACGGCTGTTATATACCCCTTCTAACATATCGGGTATAGAAACGGAGATTGAGAGACAGAGACAGAGACAGACAGACAGACAGACAGACAGTAATTAAAATTTTATTAAAATTGGAAAATTACCTGATTCTATATAATTTTAAAAAATGTAGTATTTTATGAATATATTTCAACTCTGCACATCGGGGTACGACTCAGTACGACCGTTGTCATCTTGCAACACCCTCTGGTTAAAAATGAGACCATACAAATCGGCGAAAAAGGATGAAATGTAAAAATGTAAATCCTGATTATTGGTGTTGCTTATCAACCGAATTGTTATGTCAAACGAGTATCGTCACCACAGCTAAGTAATGGACCATTCCGTTTTTATTATAAAGAAAGAAAGGTAAAAAAAAGACATGCCACAGAAAAATATAAGAAAGAAAGAAAGAAAGAGAGAGAGAGAGAGAGAGAGAGAGAGAGAGAGAGAGAGAGAGAGGGGGAGAGAGAGGGGGAGACAGTCAGACAGACAGACAGACAGACAGAGTAGAGACAATGATGAGGGGATGATAAATTTGTTCTTATTTCTGTTCTGCTTCCTTGTTTCTGGCATTTTCCTTTGTTGGGCTGATTCCTTGGGGTGTTTCGCCCGGTTGATTTCTTCGGGCTGGGTGTCTGTGCATTTCTGGTTTATTAATCAATAACAAAGACTTGTTGTTTTTCTATATAGTTTTTATTAAAACAACCCCAGACCAGGATTCTAGAAACCGCACGGTGAGAAGCGACGCTTGGGAGAACCTTCTCTCTCAGCGTGTAACTGGCCGCAACTAACTAAAACTAATTTCTGTCTCACACCTTCCTTCAGCCAATCAGAAGTCGGCGTTGAGGTAAGCGCGTGTTCAAAGCCTGTAATTTTCCATTTCCTCGTTATTTGAATCTTCTAACGAACTCTGATTCAAAATTTATACTACACTACTTACATAATTCATAAGCTACCTATGAATTATGTAACACTGCTGCTGAATTGGACCTCAAGTCACCAAAATAGTGCAAAGCCTTTGACTCGACCTAGTATCATAGATATGTTTATCGCGAACATACACATCCATCTACACATATTATAATGTCTATTCTAATGTCGAGTTTGTGGTATCTTTACTTTGCTGATGAATGTAAGTTTTTGGTGGTCGGCCAACACTGGTGTGTCAACGTGTAGAAGTCCGTAGGAGAACGTAACACTCGGAGAGTATCAGGCGAGTTCAGCATCTCACAGTCCAGTGTGTTTCGTCACCTTCACGACCTCGACAAAATTACCTGGACAAACCGAATTGTACATCATGTTACAAGAATATTGCGAAACTTTTGACTCACCCTAGTATTTAAGATCTGTTTAAAATGACCATCTACATTCACCCACACACACACACACATCCCCCAATTGGAATGTCGAGTTTGTTGTATCTTTACTTTCCGTAAACAACGCAACGAAATGCAGACAGATGCGCACGCAATAATTATACCCATAATGCAACGTTGTAGATGGAACTCTACAAGAGGATTGTTGCAAGATAACAACGCACGAATAAATAAACAAATAAACAAAAAAAAGAAGTCTAGGTTTTTTTCGAGTGCTCTAGACGGATTCCATTGCTTGATACTCGTAAGTTTAACCGTATTAAAGACTCAAGTGAACTTTTCCCCTCTTCTACATCTACCATCGTTTTGTAGCCGTTCCCTCAACATCTTAATAAATATCGAAATAAATATCTTTATATGTCACCAATCCCCCCTTCTTTATCCATATTCATCAAGCTTGATTTGGTTGGTTGATTGGATTTTATGGCATGTCAACCCTTGTTGGGTTATTTTATGCCGAAGATGTTTTGTTTTATTCATTCTTGATAGGTATTCAAAATTATTATTTAAGCTCATTTTTTAAACACAATTTTCATTAACTTCTTATTTCTATTTGATCCATAGATTGGACCCTAACAGGTACTACCACTACGGTTCAGAGTGGACCTGGGAGTAATGGCGATGAAGGGGTATTTCACACTCCCCAGAGATGTAGATTTGGAACTTCACCACTAGATGTAGTTTAACGTCCTTTTCAGGACAGCTTTACTCAGTTTAGACACGTAAAAAACACAAATAGTAGACAGGTTGATTGTGTAGCGCCAGTTTTCATAGAAGAATATTAACAATCGCAATCATCAACTTTATCTAAACTTGATCTCCGATCGACAGCACCGTTGACATTTTTCTTTTACCTTTTGCCAAAGAGGCTTTGTTTTAATCATTCTGGATAGGTATTCAACTTTTTAAAAACACATTTTTTCTATTTAACCCATAGATGGGGGCGGGGCTTGACTAGACCAGTTGATTGATCGAATGGTCCCTAAGACCACCCGTCTTGTGTCAAGGAGGTCCAAAGTGGAGTGTTGCATGTCATAAACTGCTCAGCCACCAGGATTCCATCTTGAAGTATCACGGGTCGCCACCCGCAGTCAACTGGTGGCCTCATTATAGGGTTCTTACCCCCTCTACAGAGGTTCTCTCGACAGAGCTGGGTCATTTGGTGAAGACTGTTTGTAGTGTACAAGAGTAAACCATGAACTATTCAAACTATCAAGAATTTGTGCCTTCCGAGCGTAAGTATTTAAGTTTTAATGTAATAGAATATATTAAATTAGAAAGACTAACGAAATTGAATAAGAAATATATAAAAAGATTACATTTATTTCAATTATATTTTAATTGTTTTTTATATAAGATTATTCAAAGAATTGATTTTAATACGTTGGAGAATAAAAAATAATAGAGATCGAGTAATTATCAAACCCATTTTGTTATAACCGATAGGCAAATTAACCATACCATATATTATGTAAACCTGTATTTCTTAGTGATATATAAAAGACATTGCATGATTTTAAACGCGTTAATAACATGGGCTGTTTTGGGGCAAATCTAATTCAGATTTTCATAGAGACATCGTTAATAAACAAGATCTATTGTATGTATTAATGATTTTCGACTATCGATAAAATACTCACTGATAAACTTATGCAATTCCTGAGAATATTGTGACGTAAGGAGTGACTTAGGTTCAGTTATTGACAGACACCGAATCTCTATTATAATAAAATGCCTATGTCTCCTTATTTTCGAAGTATTGGCTGATTTTGGTGTTATAAAAAGATGTGCTGAGATTGTCTTATAAACTTGAGCCAATTCTTTCAACTGTCTGGGATGTTTACCACTTAACACGACACTGAATAAATGTTTAATTCAAAATTCTAATTTATTAATTTGCATAATTGAGAGCTCCGGGAAAGATCGTATCTTCGTCAATCTTTAAAAAAATCTTTTAAAAAAGAATTACCAAAACCAAGGATTAGGTTAATGGTCGGATTTTAAATACAGCCGTTCGAAGAACACATATACGTGTGTACGTATGGGCAGGGTGGAGGGTATAGTTGATGGTGAATAGGAGTGGGGATGATGGTTTGCGCACAGAAATAGTACTCGGTAAGCCGAGTTTGAATTTCGATTTCGTTTGTTCGTATAACGTAATTACATGCTGATAGAAAATTTAAATTGAAAAAAAAAAAGGTAATCTAATTTCTGAGGAAAGAGAAAGAAAAAAATAGGAAAAAGAAAAGAATGTTTTTAGCGGGTAAAGAGTCTCTTTGGGACCAGTTGAAAATTGACCTCGAAGTCAGTCAGTTCAGAGCACTCATTGTTGGTCAGCCAGTTACGGGTAAACGACTACTGTACTAGATATGAATAAAAGGAAGTTCCAAATTTTCTAAGCAAGTCTAGAAACACAGAAAGAACGGGAAACGGATATGTTCTTCTCTTCCCGACACAACCGGCGGAAGTAAGGATGCGATTCGTTTTGGTTAGTAGGGATCTAAAGGTTGACAAGAAAAGGCTGTCGCCGTGGCGTTGTGGTTAACGTGCTGGACTGTAACATATATATATATATATATATATATATATATATATATATATATATATACCGCAAAGTATCTTATTACTAACCGGGACCAATAGAGATCATTATGTCAAAAAGGCGTACGAAAATTTTCGATCTTCTGAAAATGACAAGGCAGAGAAGAAAGGACACTTAAAATATCCAGTGCACTCAGATATAACAGGTACATGAATATCATTAGTAGTTGGATAGTAATAGGTTTGGGGTACTTACTACTCACATGAAACCCAAATGGGGTAGATGGGGCTCTTTAGCCTTGGTTGGCAATATATCTAGACAAGGAAAAGTGTTATAAAACTTTTGCTGCCTAGCGTCTATACCTCATTCCAAGGAAAGGCTAGGGGGGGGGTAAACCACGAAATAGAATCCAGAGCTGGAGTCCCTAAGGTGGTGTGATGCTGAACTTCAAGACTATCCAGCAACTCCTCCGATACTATCGTTACCAAACTGCATTGGTTTTTTCTTTGTACCACAACGACAATGTGAAAAAGGGGCTGCTGCTATGGTGTCAGCTCATCCCCCATATCAACCCGCCCAGACTACATGGTTCCATATTCTTTTGACACTATACAATCGGATGGAGGCCAACATGAATATCATTAACTCTTCAGGTTTTTAATATACATTTTCAAAGAGATTGTTCATTAAATTGAACGTGTAGATAAAAATCCTTGATGATGCCATGTGTAAACGAAATAGACAGTTGTATAAATTGAATAAATTGTATTAATTAAGTAAATATTTCTCTCAAATAAAGTAATCCAATTGATTTGCTGAAAACAAAAGTTACAAAGTCTCTTTGGTACTAATGCAGAATAGCGCGCAAAAGATAATATCATTAAGGGTCGGTTTAGCTCAGTCAGTAGAGTGTTCGGCTAGGAATCAAAGGTTCTTGGTTTGATACTGGCACTGGCCCTCGCCAACTCAGCGTATGTGTAGCACAGGGATCTGTGCGGTAAAGTGAGGAGCGGATGGTAGGTGTGGTACTCTGCCTCAGACGCTTAAAACAATCTCCTTGGTCTAGCGCTAGTGAAAAGGGGATAGACTCCCTCGCTATCTGGCTGATACCGACTTTAGGCTGCCCCGACGACTTTACTCTACTACGTTTAAAAACATTACATTTGATAACATTTCATGGAAATATCCGATACCTTTGAGAAGCTCGGATTACGGTTAGAGTAAGGGTTAAGGTTAGTTTTAGGATTAGGGTTAGTGTTAGTGTTAATGTCAGTGTGCATTTGTAACGCCTCTCTTCTTGATAATAAAATATAAATTTCTTAATGTGACACAATATTTGTATTAACAAGAAAAAATAGTTAATAGATTTAACTTTTTGCCTACTTCGAATCGCTTACAGCGGTTCTCTCACCACTGCGATCCTACCGCAAGCCGCAGCTAGCGGCTCTCGCCCATGTCGTTTGTTTACGCTGAAAAATCACTACATGAACACCCCCTGACATCTTATGTTTTGTCTTTGAACCAATCCCGAGACTGGTACTTAATCATTTTGCAATAGGAAACATTTGAATGGAATAATAAGAAAATTTGGTAGGCAAAGAGTTAAAATAGCTGTTTTCTTGATAAGAAAATGTTCAGATCAGTCTGGATAATTTGTATTGTTTGGATTATTCGGACTATTGTCCTCATCTTTATTGTTATCTGTACAACGTTTTGGTCGATGTGCCCTCCGGTCTCAATCCAGGCCAAGGGCGATAATAACATAGTATACTTAACATAGTTTAACACTTGTACCTGGTCATGGTTAATGGAATATGAACAGTCGATTGGATTGAATAAAGGGTTCGAAGTTCCATGAAGGCACCCGATTAAAACATGAAAGCTCTCGAGTTTGACAAGAATGTTCCCGAGTTCGGAGAGAAGGTTCCCGAGTTGGACACCAAACACTTGAAAGCCAGAGGATACATCGGCCGAAACGTTGTGTATATAACAATAAAGATGAGGACGATAATCCAAATAATCCAAATAATAAGAAAATATAAATTTGGTTGATTGATTTAATTTAGTTGTTTTGGTTTAACTAGACTATAATTTTTTTTTATCTCTAAGAATTTATAATTTGCTTGAAGCATTTTATGTATATTTGGTTTGTAGATTAATTTTGAAGGATTATCACAAAATGTGAAAAAAGAAAATATAACGAGTAAGTTGTTCATTTACCTGTATGAATATTTAAAAAAATGTTTTCTTTATGTTTCGGGTTTAAAATCTCATCCTCAGAAGACCTTGGAGTTAGTGTGGAGGTTGTAATCTGTGGGTTTCTGTATTTTTTGTTTGTTTGTTTGAATGTATCAATATTCTAATGTGCAGCGTCACATCGTGCTCAAAAATGGACACTGGGTTTAAAATGTTGTTGAGATGAAATTCAAACGTGTGAATTTTCTTTTCATTCAAATAAAAAAAAAGTTTGGATGTATTAATATTCCAATGTAAAGCATCATATCGTGCTCCGATCTATCGTGTGGTAGAATATAGCGTGACAGTAATTCTTATAAGGCAAAAACATGGAAGCGCGGGGGGGGGATATAGTTTCAATTTGCAACAACATTATTCATTGCTGTCATGTAACATAGAATTTTGAAATTTAACCCTTTCCTCCACAGAAAGAATTACAAATACTTTGACTTATCATTTTATTATTGATTTCGTGGAGGTGCATAGTGTAATGGTTAGAGTCGTAGGAAATAGACTCATCGACCTGAGTTCAAATCCTGGACATGGCTGACTGCATTTCACATAGCGCTAATACCCATTAGAAAGGCATGCATATAACTACTCCCCCACCAGCCATGGGTAAATAGAAAGGCTGACTGAGCTCTTTAACCCTGTCTAGGAAACCAGTCTAGGAGAAGGAAAATTCTTAATTCAACCTTGTTAAACACAACAATAAATTGACCTTGTGTCGCATTCATTTTGTGCGTGGGAGGGTGGTATATATATATATATATATATATATATATATATATATATATATATATATATATAGCGCTAATACCGTTGGAAAAGTTATGAATCCAATTACTCTCCCTCTAGCTATAAGTAAATAGTAGAACAGGCTGGCCTCTTTAAACTTGGTTAGGTAACCAGTCTAGGGGAAAGAAAACTCTGAATTCAAACCTGTTAAACTTCGATAAGAAATTGACCTAGTGTTGCATCCTATTGATGCACAGAGGTTGGTGTGTGTGATATTTAAAAAGAAGAAGAAAAATGAATTCCATTAACGAAGACCTCTTTCTTTCAGTTGCAAATTCTTTATCATTAAACTTTACCCGCAAGTGTTACATAAAGATTATAGAAATTAACTAATTAGTTAATATTAACTAATATTAATACTAATATTAATGAAATTAATATTAACCCTTTCCTTGCTTGGTAGACATTAGGAGAAGGAAATTCTGAATTCAACACTGTTAAACACCACTTAATAAATTGACCTTGTGTCACATCCTCTTTGTGTGGAGGGGTTGGCAAAAACATGTATATAAAGCAATAAAATCGCTGAAGATATTTTTTGGGTTGGCTGCAGATAAGAAATTAAACAAATAAAAAATGATTTTAATTTTGATACACGACTAAAAAAGAGTATTATCTGATGTCCATTTGCCTTCGAGAGAAAAAGTCTTGAAAAAAAAAAAAAGTTTTATCATTATACGGTCTATATCGACTTTACAGTCTACTTCATTTTCCCAGGTCATAAGAAATGGGACGAATTAAAAATGATACTCACTGATCATCGAATAAGCCTGTCCGATGTAAGTTATTCAATGCAGTAAGGTTCAATGCTTTTTATCTAACACAAATATAGCTACGATCATTGTAACACTAGCAGGACCTGTGGATATATCACAGTATGAAAAATTATCACAACGTTTAATATGTCTAGTTAAGAGCTATTGTAATAGTTCAAAATGTAAAAAGTGTAAAAATCTTGATTTAACTCTCACTCTCCTTTATTTTTTAAAATTCTTTTAATCTGTTCATCATGGTCGATTGAAACAGATAAGGATTATCATTTCCACGCGCTCACCCCCTCTCTCTATCTTTACCCTACTTTCTTTCTTTACTTCATTTCATTTGGAAAACGTTGTTATTTGTGAGTATTTATTTAAGCAAACCGTAACATATTGAGGGTTTCCCCACGTGAGTTCGAATCTCATCCTCGTCGCCAATATGTCGCTAAAAATCAATATCAATCATGTATATTGCCTGGAAAACGACCAATGATGATGGAAAGCGACAAGGGAGAAAATTTCAGACAATTTTTAAAATATAAAATAGAAAGAACGATAAGTAGGAATAAAAATCAGTAAAAAAAATAAGAATAAGAAATAAAATATGAATGAATAAATCTTCATTTTATGAATAAGCAATTAATGAATATTTGGGGTTTATTTTTGGCTCCTCTTCATTTCCTTATTCTTCTACATTTTTCTATCTCACTATATATATATATATATATATATATATATATATATATATATATATGTGTGTGTGTGTGTGTGTGTGTATATGCACACACATATTTATATATACATATATGTATATATATAGTCATCCACAAACACCGTGTTTCGGCGTATCACGTCACTTCAGTGTGGCTAAACATTTGCAGGCTATATATATATATATATATATATATATATATATATATATATATATATATATATAAGCGAATTCAAACTCTAGTCAAGCTATTACGTTAAATTTCGGACTAATATCCTTTAGAAATAAATAGTACTCTAACTGTTTTGTCATTAAATAATCCTCGAAGGTTGACATGACATTAAACAAAGGAACCAAAGCAAAGCAACACACACACACACACACACACACACACACACATATATATATATATATATATATATATATATATTATATATTTATCATTTATTTTTATCTTTTTTCTTACTTTTTTAGTTTCTCTTGATTAAAAAATCTTTTTCAATTATCTTTATTTTTCCCTTTTTTATATGTCGTTTACTTATATTTTAAATTTTTATCGTTCTGTTTTTTTTAGTTCTCATTATTTCATTATTTTCGTATATTTTTTTAAATTAAAAAAATGTATTATATCTCTTACACCATCTCACTTAGTTTTCTTAATATTGTAATATTTCCGTCGTAGCTTTTTTCCTTATCTTTTATTCTATTTTTTTTTCTAATCAATCTTATCTTATCTTTCTCATCTTTATATTCGTATTTTAAAATCTTTCTCGTTTTTATCTCTCGTTATCTTTTCATTTCATCTTGTCTTTCTCTTCACATCTCATCTCTCGTTATCTTTTTTCATTCTAATCAGATCTCTCTTGTCTTTAATTTTTGATTAAAAAACAAATTGCCCTCAAGCTAGACGGACGGTCAGAGAGGTCCGTCCGACCAATCGGCTGATTACGTCAAGCGCTAGCACCTATATGATTGTCCCAACCCTATTGCTCTAATGGCAATCCCCAGTCCTTTTTATCATATATGTACTAGAAGGCGCTGGTTGAGGCTCTTGATGTCCTGGGTGTGACGTTGAACTTTAACTGATTGTGGAGTACCCCTTCATCACCATTAGTCCCGGGTTCACTCTGACCCGGAGTAGTAATACCTATAAGGGTCCCATTTATTTAGGTTAGAAAAATAAGTTTAAAAATGTGTTTACAAATTGAGTTTAAAGTAATTGAGTACCTGGGTGTGACGTTGAACTCAAACTGATTGTGGAGTACCCCTTCATCACCATTAGTCCCGGGTTCACTCTGACCCGGAGTAGTAATACCTATAAGGGTCCCATTTATTTAGGTTAGAAAAATAAGTTTAAAAATGTGTTTACAAATTGAGTTTAAGTAATTGAGTACCTGGGTGTAACGTTGAACTCAAACTGATTGTGGAGTACCCCTTCATCACCATTAGTCCCGGGTTCACTCTGACCCGGAGTAGTAATACCTATAAGGGTCCCATTTATTTAGGTTAGAAAAATAAGTTTAAAATGTGTTTACAAATTGAGTTTAAAGTAATTGAGTACCTGGGTGTGACGTTGAACTCAAACTGATTGTGGAGTACCCCTTCATCACCATTAGTCCCGGGTTCACTCTGACCCGGAGTAGTACATATAAGGGTCCCATTTATTTAGGTTAGAAAAATAAGTTTAAACATTGAGTTTAAAGTAATTGAGTACCCATGAAAAATGAATAAAAAACATCTTCGGCATAAAATAATCCAACAAGGGTTGACATGTCGTAAAATCCAACCAACCAACAATCTCTTTTATCTCTTTTATCTTGTGCCATTGTTATCTTCCTGTTTAATTACTGTGTTCTTTTTCCTTTTTCTTTCTTATCTGTCGGATACCCAAATATATAGAATCTTAACACTGTAGCGATTGTCTGCCCCTGCTGGGATGGACTTGGGTCCCGAAGGGTTATCTCCCCTTACTGCAAGAGTTTCGCCAATAGGTGACTGGGTGTTTAAACAGCAGCCCGGAAATTCTCACTCTCTTTCTCTTGGTCTAGCATACACTAAACATGTGTGTTGTGTCTGTCCCTTAAGTGGGGCGCTTCCCCCACCCCCAACCATCAGTAAGTGACTCACTTAATTCTTCATGAACTCTTTATTACTTCTTTAGGACTTTAGTCTTATCTGTTTTGTACTGTATTGTTACTTGTCATGTATAATGTCATGTCAACGTGCTCAGACAATAAAGTCTGTATTTGTTATATGTAACTCTTTATGTATTATAAGAATCATACAATCTATTCTTATAACGCTATACCAAAAACGGTTTAAGTGAAACTAATTTCACCGAGTCAGTGTTAATTTCCCTCAACTTTCTTAACAACATAATCCTTTTTGTAAATTTTTATAATTCTATCTGTTCCCAATCTGTTTTACACATAAGCAACGTCTAAATTTGAGCATCTAACCTTATATATTGATGTCGAATGCACTCTAAGGGATGTCACTGCTTTTAGATGACAAAAAAACAGAGGCTAAAACTCTTTACGACACTTCGTTAACTTGTCAAGTTCTATCCATTTGACAAAAAGCAGAAATAAGGTTTCCATAGAGAAGCAGAGTTATATATCATCTAAAATGGTTGGATGATTCGGATCAATGAACAAAGCCTCCATTTTTTGTTCATGTTTCTGTCAGTTACAGGATACGAGCCAATGGCGTAAATGGATTTTGCTGAGTCACCACTCGAATTGGCAGCCATGATATATATATATAAAAAGATAGGACAAAAAAGGAACAAAAATGGAATCGGAAGGAAACCCTGTATGCGCATGACACGAGATGACGAATACTATTATAGATTTGCATGAACATAGTTTATTCATTATACAAATCAACTGAATCTACTAATCGGTAGGATTAGTATTAAATCAGAAATACCAGTTCACTTGAAATTACACATGAAATTATTAAAAACAGTTGGCTGGTTGGGTTTGTTTTTTTGGTTTTACGGCATGTGAACCAATTGAGTCATTTTATGCATGAGACGTTTTGTTTAATTCATTCTTGATGAGTACTCAATTTTCATTCTTGATGAGTACTCAATTTTCATTCTTGATGGGTACTCAATTATCTTTTAAACACAATTTTTTAAACGCATTTTTGTACCCATTTTTTTCTATTTAACTTATAGATGGAACCCTAACAAGTACTACCACTCCGGGTCAGAGTAATTGGGATGAAGGGGTACTCCCCATTCCTCAGAGCTCCAGAATTGGAACTTCACCATCATATTTTTCCAAGTTACGAGCTGTTAATCGGTCAATTTTTTTGCAACAGTAAGACAAACTGTAATCAAACTTGTTAAATTCTGCTTAAAAATTGACCTTGTTTCACATTCTGGTCGTGTGGAGGGGTTGGGAAAATATGATATTTGTGGACCTTGATTCCTGGATAACATTCTCCTTCCATCAATAGAAGGTTTGGTGATAATGATGTCATTTTTCAGTGAGATAATTCAACATGTCACAGAGCAATGGGGGATTACGGATTTCTCCCAGAAAAAGGCCAGCCCTGTCGACTGGGACGTTAGAATGCTCCGACTGCACCTCTGCAGAGGGTAACACTCCCCTTAATGAGGCCACCTGTTGGCCATAGATGGCGACCCGTAATGCTTAAGGACTGAATCTTGGTGAATGAACAGTCTGACCTGCAACACTTAACTTAGACTCTTACTTAGGCTAGGCCTTACTTAGGCTGGTCATGTCAAGCCATAGCACCTATATGATTGCCTCAACCCTATTGCCCTTATGTCAAGCCCCAATAATTGTTATCACATGGGTGCTAGAAGGTGGTGGCTGAGGGTCTACATGTCCTGGGAATGACACTAAACTATCTGATGGTGAGGTTCCAGTTTTGGATGTTTGGGGAACGCAGAGCACCCCTTCATCACCATTGCTCTCAGGTTCACTCTAGTCCGGAGTGGTAGTACCTGTTAGGGTCCCATCTATGGGTTGAATAGAAAAATGGATTCATTAAAAAATTGTGTATCCATTAAGAATGAATTTATTTCACAACTTTATCGGCATTAAATGACCCACTGTAGTTGATATGCCATAAAACAAAACAAATCAAACCAAACCTAGAAAAGGGATATAAAATTAATGACGTTGCCAACAAACAGTCTGGATCTGAATCCAATTGAAAATGTTTGGTGAGGATCGTTTATTCTTTATACAAATTAATTGAATCTCTTAATCGACAAGCTTTAAGCCAGAAATACCAGTTCACTTGAATATTATAAGGCCAATGTTTAAGCGGAATAAAGCTAGTTTGAATTCATAGTTTTCCTTCTCCTAGACTGGTTGCCTTATCAAAGATAAAGAACCCAATCTGTTCTTCTATTTACCCATAGCTGGAGGTGTGGAAGATCAGATGGATGCATGCCTTTTCTCAATGGTATTAGCTAGAAGAGAAATGCAAACACCATCGTCCAAGATTTAAACTCAGGCCGCCTCTTTCATTTCTCTACAACGATAACCGTTACACGATGGCGCTCTATCGCCCACCCCCTCTCTCTCTCTCCCTCTCTCTCCCTCTCTCTGTTTATTCTGGTTGTTGTTTAGTTTTTAGCTTTCTTTTATTTTCACTCTATAGAATGCTTGAATAGCAAAATCCATTATATGGATATATATCGGAGGCGTCTCTTGTAATGTTATCATCGTGGGAAATGGACTTTCCTACCTAAGTTCAAATCCCGAACGCGGCTGATTGCATTTCCCATAGTACTAATGCTCTTCAGAAAAGTAGGCATCCAACTATTTTCCCTCCAGCTATGGGTAAATAGTAGACAGACTGGGCTCTTTAAACTTGATTAAATAACCAGTTTAGGAGAAAGAAAACTCTGAATTCAAACCTGTCGAATTTCGCTTAAGAAATTGACCTTGTGTCATATCCTATTGATGCGCAGAGGTTGGTGTGTATGATATCATTAAAAGAAAAAAAGAAGAAAAATGAATTTCATTAGCGAAGACCTCTTTTTTTCAGTTGCATATTCTTTATCACCAAACTTTGCCCGCAAGTGTTTCATAAAGATCATGGAAATCAATTAACTAATTAGTTGATATTAAGTAATATTAATACTAATGTTAATTAATTGATGTTAACTATTTTCTTGCTTGACATACATTAAGTAAACACTGCGTTAATTAAACAGTATTTACGCAAAATAATGCATTATAACTTATTTTTTGGGAATATTTCATCAACTGAGCCAAGTTTAAAGGAGAAACAGAAACAGAAAACTACAACGATTATTCAGTTTAGCTCAGTGGGTAGAGTATCCACCTCGGAACCACAAGGTTCTGTGTTCGATTCCGACTCTCGTTTAACTTAGCAAATGAATAGCAAAGCTTAGATCTGTACGGTAAAGTGGGACAGGAAACATTCTCCCTGATCTAGTGCTAATGGAAAGGAGATAGACTCCCTCGCTGTTCGGCTGATACCGACAATAGTCCACTCCGCCTACTTTATTTTTACTATAATGCATGTCTTCTCTGGAAGATACTTTAATTTAATCTATGTGGCACGTATATCACATGACCGAAACAGATCAAGCCATTGATAGTATTGTGGTAGTTGGTACGCTGACCACCGAGTTTAGGAGTTTACCATCGAGTGTGGATATATCTCATTCATGTTGTAAAACACATCACGTAAAGGCCGATGTTCCGTAATGTCTTTTCTAAGGATTCGGCTTGTGCAAGTGCATTTGCAACAAGTGCCAGATCATCTGCGTAGTCCACATCCGTTATAGTGTGTGCGGGATATCACCTGCTTCTTTCGTTTTTTAATGTTATACCTTTTTCTTTTATGGGATCTAATGATGTTCGGAATAAATAGATAAGGAATATCATAAATATATATGGCGCTAGTGTATCTCCATGTTGGACCCCAGCGACAATGTCAAAGAAATCATCATCAGGTGAGCGTACCATTGCTTTAATGTTTTGGTAGAGCATCATTATAGCGGTAACTGTTTCTTTTGGGGAGTCCGAATTCTAGTAGTATTTGCTTCATTTCCCCCCTGTGTGTGGAATCAAATGCCTTAGAGAGATCTACAAATAGTAGGATTACTACTAAATAACAACCCTAAGTGAACCTCCTCAAAGTGGGTTTATTCAATAATATAGTACGCAGAATAATGCATTTTTATTACGATATCCATAGTATTTCTTTTGCTATGCCTTTATTTCTGTACCTTACTATTGTGTGGTTGCCATGCCAACGGTTTTAGAACTGAATAACCCTTCAGCTATTGCCCATGTCATGCTGATAACTTAGATTGTTGTTATGTGCATTCGTTTCTTTTCGTGAAAGCATTTGGAAAAAGCCAGCACAAATCTTTCAACATACGTACACACACCGCATGAAACCTATCCGGGGAAAAAAAACTAAAGGCCAAATGCAAAGAAAATCGGCATTGCATTACGGATAATATCTTGTGGTTGACTCAACCCTAAATTAATTTTATAGAGAGAAATATACAGGGTAACTGAAAAGTAACTCCGTATATTAAACTATTTATAATTCTTTTATATACAGTTACATTTTTTCTCAATTCTTTAATGCATGTTCCTTAATATACAGGATGATTAAAAAGTAACTCCCTATTTTAAAACATGATTTTTTTAATATGAAGTTACATTTTTCTCAATTCTTTAATGTACATATTTACCAACCCCTCCGCATGAGCCGGATGTGACACAGTTCAATTTCTTAAGCGGAGTTTAACAGAGTTTAATTCAGTTTTCCTTCTGCTAGATCAGTTGCCTAGCAAAAGTTAAAGAGTTCAGTCTAACCCATAGCTGGAGGGAGAGTAGGTGGAGGCATAACTTTCTCCAGGGTATTAGCGCTATGTGAAATTCAAACGACCTCGTCCAAGAATTGAACTCGCGTCGACGAGTTAATTTCCTACGACTCTAACCGTTAGCGCCACTTGGATTAAAATGCTACATGGGAACTACATAAAAATTCTGCGTGCTGAACAAATTTTTGAAGCAGCACCTCATAAAACAGCAGTTATACGGGCACATACATTCCATTTCATAAACTATTCAAGTAAGACTAATAAAGCGGGGACTGGCATCGAACAAGGAACCTTGTGATTACCTAGGTGACTGCTCTACCGACTGAGATAAACTAGTCCATCAGGATTATAATTAAACATTTAAAATGAACAAAAAATCCGCATTAAATAATTTCTAATGTGTCATTAAACAAACCATTCAACTGGTTTGGTTTAATAGCATATAAACCCTGTGGGTTATTTAATGCCAACTCTTTATAATATTTATAAAATATACAATATAATATAATATACATAACAACGAATAATATAACATAATATCTAACATAAAATGTTATAATATATATAACGAACATAATATATATACGTACATATGTACATACATATATGTTTTATAAGGGATTATTTTGTTGTAATTTTTTTAAACAAATTGTTAGGATGTGAGATTACAGTCATCTATTTTGCCTTTCAGGTGCGTTCCTGTAAATGGTCTTGTGGACGTATTTCGTATCCGATTCATAATTTTCGATACATTTTCACTTCTCGCAAGAATAATTCAACTGCAAAAATAAAGTTTAATAAAAAAAACTTTGGGACATCTTTCATATGATTATTAACTGTTAAACTAGCTCAGTCGGTAGAGTGTTCGGCTAGAAACCACAAATTCTTAATTCGATACCGGCCTTCGCCAACTCAGCGTATGAGTATGGATCTGTGCGCTAAAGTAAGGAGCTGATGGTAGGTGTGGCGCTCCACCCCAAACAATCTCCTTGGTCTAGCGCTAGTGAAAAGAGGATAGACTCCCTCGCTGTATGGCTCATACCGACATTAGGCCGCCTCGATGACTTTACTTTTACTTCCTCTTATATTTCCATTCCTCTTGGCTCTTTAACCATAACAGAATATTTCTATTTTATATCTACTTCTTAATTCCTTAGGATTTGTTTCTTTTTTACTGTTATTTCTCCTCCCCTCCCCCTCTCTCATTTCATTTTGTTTTATTTATTTATTCATTTATTTATTATCTCTTTAATCATAACATTATTTCTATTTTTCGTCTATTTTGGGCACCTTAATTAGTGTAATGGTTAGCACGCTAGATTTGCAGACCATTGTTAGTGAGTTCGATTCTCATTGGGAATCATAGCTAAGCTTAGTAAAATAACTATATCTATTTTATGACTCTCCCTTTCTTTCTTTTTCCTGGCTGCTATTTCCCCCCCCCCTCTTTCTCATTTCATTTCGTGTACTTTATTTATTATATAAATACATCTTTTTAACCGTAACAGACTGTTTTTATATATCTATCTACTTCTTAATTCCGTAGGACTCTCCCTCTTTACATTTTTTTTCTTTTTCCCCTGCTATTTCTACCCCGTCCCCCTCTCTCTCTCATTTCATTACGTCTACTTTATTTATTTCTATATTTATTGTACATCTCTTAACGTCAGGCGGGTTTCTTCTTCTTCTTCTTCTTCTTCTTCTTCTTCTTCTTCTTCTTCTTCTTCTTCTTCCGATATAGATGTGCGTGATTTGTCTCAATTAGACATTAAATGGAGTTGCAGCTTCGCAAAGGAAGAAGGAAAGCACGAAAACATCATTTAGAATCGATTTTTTTTACTGGTTGTGTGGCCAACCAGATTTTTTTGAAGCCGTAGATAAGGGCTACACGTCACACATGGACTGAGAAAGGTCACGTGATTACAAATGACTGTCAAGATAGACGCGGGAATCGCAAAATTTAGGAATAAACTTGGAATATCCACTGAAAACTACTTGAATGACCAGGGACGGACAGAGCGGTTGGTTGGTGGGTTAGGTTTTACGGCATGTCAACCCTTGTTGGGTTATTTTATGCCAAATATATTTTTTATTAATTCTTGATGGATACTCAATTTTTCCACTCCACATTCCCCAGAGCTCCAGAACTGGAACTTTACCATCAGAGTTTAACGTCATACCCACTTTAGCCCTTATTTAGGCTAGACGGGCGGTCGGAGAAGTCTCCTCCGATTAATCGGCTGGTCATGTCAAGCCCTAGCACCTATATGATTTCCCCAATCCCTTTACCCTTACTGCAAACCCCCAATCGTTTTTTATATATGTGCTAGAAGGCTGTGGCTGACGGTCTTACTGTTCTTAGGAAGAAGTTAAACCGCATCTAATGGAGAAATTCATTGCTAGTGCTCTGGGGAGTGTGGGTACTCCTTTATCTCGATTATTCCCAGTTTCTCCCTGACCCAGAGTGGTAGTACCTGTTAGGGCTCCATATCTGAGTTAAATAGAAAAAGACATGAGTTTAAAAAAAATTGAGTTTATTAAATTTTGAATACCCATCAAAAATGAAAAAAAAAGTCTTCAGCATAAAATAACCCAACAGGGGTTAACATGCCGTAAAATCCAACAAACCATCGCCCAAAATTTGAACTCGTTTTGAGAAATCCATTTCCTACAACAGTAACCGTTACGCCACGAGCGCCTCCTGAAAAGGACGAAACAGCAAAAGTTTCGTTTTGAAGTGGCCTCAAATAGATGAATATGGTATAGCTAAAATATTCTAAACACTACACACTAACATTAAATCTATATATCAATACTCGTGTCCATTAAACGTACGACTGTTATCATCTTGCAACACCTTCTGGTTAAATATGAAACGGTCTAAATCAGCCAAGATGAAATACAAAACGTAAATCCTGATTATCTGGTGTTGCTTATCCGCCGAATTCTTATTTCTTATGAGTGTCGTCATCTCAAATAAATAATGGACCAATCTGTTTTTATTATGAAAAAGAAATGGAAGAAAACGGACATGCTACACAGAAAAAATAAGATAAGAAAAATAAGAGAGATGGGGAAAGATAGAGAGGTGATGAATGTGCGGGAGTGATAACACTAATTTGTTTTAATCGAAAAATAATGAAAAGATAGAAAGAAAGAAAGAATGAAGAGAGAGAGAGAGAGAGAGAGAGAGAGAGAGAGAGAGAGAGAGAGAGAGAGAGAGAGTTAAATCAAGGTTATTGTACTTTTTATATATTGATATAGTTTGCAATAGCTCTTAAGTAGACATATCAATCGTTGTAATAATTAAATTATCATACTGTGGTATATCCATAGTTCCTGTAGTCAATAATATTTTAAATATAGTGCTATATCATTTGAAGTTGAAATCAAATTTTTTTTTTGTAGCATCCGAAATTCCTGCCAAGCCAATACTGAGCATGGAAGCGAGTAGGGGGGATGTATGCATAACAAACACAACAGTGTTGCCAATAGCATCAGCAACAATTTCACTGCACCACCAGCACTTTTGCATACTTTGATTTTAGGATTACCGTCGTAAATTTCTTTCAGCATTAGCCATTTTAAAAGCCACCACCACACACACACACGGCCATTTCCATGACGCCTCATCTCATCTACGTGGTGACATCTCGGTCCACTTACCAAATCTTATCTCCTTTGTGATTATTTCCCTTGTGGGAATTTACTCAATGGCTCAAGTCTTTAAGCGCATGCGCCACTGAC
Organism: Doryteuthis pealeii; assembly: GCA_023376005.1. NCBI lineage: Eukaryota > Metazoa > Mollusca > Cephalopoda > Myopsida > Loliginidae > Doryteuthis > Doryteuthis pealeii. Next base: position 55,448,738 of record CM042145.1, on the reverse strand, counting down.
AGCTGACCAACTGAAAGATTTTATTTATCAGGAAATCACAGCAATAACAGATACAATGACGAGCCGAAGTTTGCCGAACTTTAGGGCAAGGCTTACAGAAGTGTATCCCTTGTGAAGATAAGTATTTGGGCAATATCTTATTATAAGGGAGATTGTATGTTTATCTGTCTGTAACCGAAACTATATTACTACTCAAGTCACAATTCCCTTTGTTATTTACGTCACTTTCTCCACGAATAAAAAATTGATTTTAATCAATATGTGCTTAGTATTATTGATTTCTTTGTTTGGTTTTATCTTAATGAATACGAACAAATCTTTCGGGGATAAATCTTAAAAGAAATCCATAAACAAGAAGAAATAACTGTAATTTTATTCTTTACTTCCTATTTTAACTAAATAGTTAAACTAGGAAAATTTAGCAATGAAAGGCGAGAGTGATGGAAGAGTAAGATTCAGTTGTTCTATTTATCAATTATAACTCCCTCTATTTTTCTGAATGTTTGATATGAGGCTTGATGATTACCATTGTCTCCAGTATTGGCCAATATATACATGGGATACATACTCATATGTTGCTCTTGATGATGACCGATCTATTGAGCTGGTCGAAACAGATATCTGTCAGCAATTATATAACATCATTTGTTTTTTCAAAAATGTTAAATTTCATACTGTCGGATTAATTTCCATCTATTTTCATATTTGTCTAATGAAAAAACAATATATCTGGATTTTTACACCTTTGAAGCCTTTCATCTACAACACTACGGATTTATCAACACCACAAGTGATTTGAAACTTTACATCTTTCTCCAATTATGCTTTGGACTTGTAAATTACTTTTTTAATAGCTGGAATATATCATGAACAATTTTGATACTCATTATACACTTTTATATAATTTTACATCAAACTCTTTTGAGTTTTATTATGAACTATAATGCTTCTGATTTTTTAAAATAAAATTTATTTTATTTTTAACACAGAACACGCATTTAAAAAAAATTCCAGCGTGGAATATAGCGTCTGTTTGTACCTTTTCTTCTAACGGTTATTTTATTTTTATCTTTTTACCGTCTTTCTCTCATATGTTGCTCTTGATGATGACCGATCTATTGAGCTGGTCGAAATAGATATCTGTCAGCAATTATATAAAATCATTTGTTTTTTCAAAAATGTTAAATTTCATGGAATACTTTGAAGAGATGGTCTTAGGATCTACACCACTAAAGCCATCAATGTGGCTTAGATACATAGATGACACATTCATTCTCTGGTCCCATCAGGAAGATGTTCAACTACTACTGGATCATGTGAACTCAATCCATCTGTCTATTCAGTTCACAATGGAGAAGGAACAAGACAACAAATTGTCCTTCCTGTATGTGTTAATAACTTGCACATAGCAAGGATTCAGGTTATCCGTGTATCGTAAGCCTACCTTCACTGGACAGTACCTCAACTTCAATTCCCACCATCCATACAATGTAAAGAAAGGAATCGTCCGTTACTTACAACATCGAGCAAAAGCCATCAGCAGTGATGAAGTATACCAGAAGGAAATGGACAGCTTAAGAGAGACCATCCGTCGTAACAATTATCCTGAGAACATAACATCGGCTATGAGAAATCTGGATCGCAAGACAGAGGGTGATACCCGAAAAGTTAGCACTGTCTGTCAACCCTATGTCAAAAACTTAGTTGAAAAGATTCAAAAGATATGTAATCCTTATGACATCAGGACAACATTCAGGAGTGACTCAACTCTTCGTAAACATCTCCTCCGAGTCAAGCCCCCAACAGAATACAACATGACCAAATTGTGTGTATTCCATCCCATGCAGCTGTGACAAAGAATACAAAGGTGAAACATGCCGTCCACTGAAAGTAAGACTAGAAGAATATCGTAAAGCAGTGGTCCGAGGAGAAATGGAAAAGTCGGGTATAGCTGACCGTATATGGAATGAAAAGGGAAACCATCTACCCTTATGGGATGAAGTTAGAATAATAGATAGAGAAGAACATTGGAAGAGAAGATGCCTCAAAGAATCAGCACATATGATAGGCTGTAGTGGGTTGTTAAGTAAACCTAGCATATAAATGAATACAATATGGGAACCCATAATTAAAAAGGCCAGATCAGAATTTAAAAAATAGAGTCTAGGTAAAAAATCATCCATAAGTGAATAGGTAGATATTCTATCCAAAACAAGACATTAGGTTTATAAGTTCCCAAAATTCACACTCGATTGTCCAATTGGACACATGGCCGAGTGGATAAGGTAGTTAGGTTAAGACAGTTCTAAGTGACAGTTATCTCTAGATCAAATGACAGTTATCTCCTGATCAAGGGTAGCAGTAACATAGAATACTAATTACCACAGCCTCTACCCCAGCTATGGTTAGCGGAATGAGAACAGGACACCCCCGTGCACCGAATAAAAGTTAGGTTCAAAGTTCCATGATGGCTCCCGATTACGACAAGAAGGTTACCGAGTTCGAAAAGAAGGTTCCCGAGTCCGACAAGAAATACCTGAAGAAGGCCGGAGGGCATATCAGCTGAAACGTTGTACAGATAACAATGAAGATGAGGACAATAGTCCGAATAACGCAGATAATACTAATAACCCCCTCTGTTTCAAATCTTTTTATCTGCATTATTATTTAGTTTTATTAGCCTTTCTAATTATTATGATATTATATTGCATTAAAACCAAATTATTTGCACCTGGAAGTACCAAGATATTCACTATTTGTCAGAGTTTTTTTTGAAGATGAAGCTTGATAATTTGTATTATTTTGATTTTTCGGAAAGTTTTCCGCATCTTTATTGTTATACAACGTTTTGGCCGATGTGCCCCCCCCCCAGCCTTCTTCAATTGTTTCTTGTTGAACTCGGAGACCTTCTCGACCTCAGGAACCTTTTTGTCAAACTTGGGAGCCTTCTACGTTGTCATATATATATATATATATATATATATATATATATATATATAATATATATAGTGAGTCTCCTCTCTCTCTCTCTCTCTCTCTCTCTCTCTCTCTCTCTCTCTCTCTGTGTGTGTGTGTGTATTTTAGGGCAGGAGATCAGGACGACAAATTCCGAAAATACCGAAGAAAAGAATCTTAAAATCCTATTATGATCAACTTTTATTCGATTCTTTTCAGAATTAAAGCATCTTGCTCTTGTGTGCGCGCACACACACACGCACACATACACACACAGAGAGAGAGAGAGAGAGAGAGAGAGAGAGAGAGAGAGAGAGAGAGAGAGAGAGAGAGAGAGAGAGAGAGAGAGAGAGACGACGACGACGACGACGACGGAGACAGGTATAGGATATTCATGTACAAAGCGATGAGTAACTGTGCAAAGTAGGTTTATTTAGATGAAGCACTGCTTTTCCTAATCAGAGGAACCTTAAATATTGCTCATCTCATAAATTCAAACTCTGCCAATTTGAACTCGAGCCAGTATGTTACACATTGGCGACCTGTTGGGTTGACGGCTGTTCGTGTACAAATCGATGAGTAATTGCGCAGTTCGTGTCATCCAGGGGTGACAAAGTAGATCTATTTAGACGGAGCACTGATTTTCCCTAATCAAATGTTCCCTAAACATTGCTTGCTCATATCTCAACTTGGCAGCCCGATGTAGCTGTCCGCTTATCTTTGTATCTCAGTTCTAAGTGAAAAGCTTATAAATTCAACCTTGGAACTTGGAATGTGTGAACGCTCCAAGACAACGACCTCACCCCAGAAAGAAAAACGGCGTCTCACCCTCTCTCTCTCTCTCTCTGTCTCTGTCTCTCTGTCTCTGTCTCTGTCTCTGTCTCTCTCTCTCTCTCTCTCTCTGGGTGCAGAAATATAAAATCAATATTTCTGCACTCAGGGACACTAGTCTTGCAGAATCAATAAGAAGGGCGTATACTAAGAATATAATGAACTTTCTGAAAAAAAAATCGGCCTCTAATCAAGAATATTAGTCCAATGATCTATAAAAGCTAGCCACATACATCCTTGAAAAATGATTCGGTTAAATAAAAGAATTTGGACTAATGAAAAATAGATAAAAAAAACTGAGTTTAGAAAAAGAAAAGTTGAATATCCAACAAAAGATAAATAAGATAAAAATGTCTTCGGAATAAAATAACCCAAGGGTTGTCGTACCATAAAAAAATGCACAATCAAGCTCATAAATGGATGACGTCTAGATGTCTAGACAAAGTCTAGATGAATCAGTGCCAATCCTCGATACTTTTCAATCAGCAATCTTGATTAATTTTTTTTTTTTGTAAAAAACTGAATTGTGCAAGAGCGATACACTCTCTACTCACTTTGTGACTTCTTAGAATGTGATATTGTGCGGCTGATAGTTGGTGTCCCTCGTGTCAACCCCGGAGATACAAATTCGATTAGCTATGTAGAGCGACGTGTTAGGAGCGACGTGATCGTGAAAATTCCCCGTCAACCACCCATGGGTCACGTGGCCTATAATAGACAGGAGCAAAATCCTGATTGAACACGTACAATCTCCCTCCTACCCCCAAGCCGAGTTCACCCACCCCCTTCAATCCATAGCTTGACCACCGTGTCTAACACAGGGTCATTCCTTGATGGGGGTCGTGGTTAATGATGTCCTGAATCTGTGAGATAAACTCTTCAAACTGTTTAGATTGTTTCTTTCTTTTAACCACGAATGACACGTCCCAACGCCAGGTGTCGCCACCTTCTGACCTGATCTCTTTCCAGAAATTGGCTGTCTTCAAGTCTCTATGGTTGGTTGCTAGGGAAACGAGAAAATTTCAATTCTTCTATCGGATTAGAAACCGTTATGTTAATTTGGATTATTTGGATTATTCGGGATATTGTCGTCATCTTTATAGTTATATACACAACGTTTCGGTCGATGTGCTCTCCGGCCTTCTTCAGGTATTTCTCGTCAGACTTGGAACCTTCTCGAATTTGTGAACCTTGTCTTGGAATTTGTGAACCTTTTTGTCAAACCCAAGAGACTTCATGTTATATAATCGGGAGCCTTCTGTACGTCAAACTAAACCTTTTATTCCGGAGGGCAAATCGACCGAAACGTTGTGTATATAACAATAAAGATGAGGATAATAGTCCAAATAATATAAATAATACAAACTATCAAGCCTCATCTTAAAAATCAAGAGAAACTTTATGTTAATACTCTCAATACGCCTGAAAGAGAAATAAGGATGTTACCATTTGAATGGTTGTTCGATTGTTTGTTTGGTTCGTTGGTTTGTTTTACAATCTATCAACCCTTGTTGGGTTATTTAATGCCAAAGTCAGACATATAGTTTCAAGTAAGTAATGATAAAGTGAAGAGTTCCTGTTGCATAGTGGCTAAAATATTCGATTGTGATATTTTTCAGACATATACCCTTGAGAAATGTATGAACCCCACTAGAGTTTAGATAATAGCAATACTATTTTTTATACAAGAATGACTTTGGCATTAAATAACCCACCAAGATTTATATGCCATTAATCAAATCAAACCATGATAATAATCGGTAAAAATTCCAGTCAATCTTCTTTTTCTTAAACAATTATCATTATCGAGTAATGAACGATTATTTCGAATGAAAGAATTCGAATTTTTAGCAATAAAAATATATTTTAATCCTCGATTGCATCAAATGAACGATCCTTAACCTTTGACCTACAAAGATATTTCTTTAGTATCAAATGACAAAAAAGAGAAAACATTTAAACATTTATTTATAAACTTTCAAAAGTAACTGTAAAACAATCAAAATCAGTGCAATACAATCTATATATTAATACGCGTATTTCCGTCCGTTATCATTTTGCAAAACCCTCCGGTTAAAAATGAGACCGTCCAAATTTCTTATCCGTCCCATTTTATTTCACCCAATTTTAAAAATGAAACAATACAAATCGTCTTGCATTTTTGTAATATTGAAATTGTGAATCACGGAATGTATTTTGGTAATTTGGTAATTTTGGTAATTTTGATCTTATATCGTCCCGGTCTCCTGTCCTAAATTGCGTTGTGTTTAGCGAGCAAGTGTCATGCGAATTTCTGGTCCAATTTAGATGTTTTCCGATTTGTGTTTTTGTCACCTTTTTGTCGGCAAATTAATGTAGATATTTTAAACGTCTCCCCACAGATTTTTATCTGAAAATCAATGCAGATATGTTAAAATTCCTCTTTTAAGAAAGAGTGAGAGGGTTAAATCAAGATTATTATACTTTTTACATATTAAACTATTTAGCAACAGCTATTAAGTTAACAGATCAACCGTTGTAATAATTAAATTATCATACTGTGGTATATCCACAGGTCCTGCTAGTTATTATTATTATTATTATTATTATTATTATTATTATTATTACTAGCAAATATATGCACCCTCCGTGTGCCAGTATTTAAGTTTTAATGTAATGAAATATCGTATTATTAGAAAGTCTAATAAGAATGCAGATAAAAAGATTTGAAACAGAGTGGGGTTAAAATAGAAATGAAACATACTCTTCCATCACTGCCGTCTTTCATTGCTGAATTTTACTTATTTAACTATTTAGTTAAATTAGGAAATAAAGAATAAAATTACACTTATTTTTTCTTGTTAATGGATTTCATTTAAGATTCATGGGAGAGATTTTTTCTTATATTCATTAAAATAAAACCAAACAGTTAGAAATCAATAATACTAAGCACATATTTAATAAAATCACATTTTTAATATCAATATGCAAATTAGCCTTCCCGTTCACACTGCAAACCGCTATTTTTTGTATATATAAATACAATAGCATGTTATTAGTATGTAGATATGGACAACACTAATAAAAAGGTGAAGCAATTTTATTAATAATTGAGGTTTAAATATAAATAAAATCATGAAGAATGTAATGAAAATAACTATATTAATTGTGACTCGATTAGTAATATAGTTTCGGTTACAGACAGAAGAACACACAATCTCCATTATAATAAGATTATTATCTTGGATATTTCTGCTATCCGCACTGAGTTCTCTAGTCTTCTGGGTTTTTTCGTCATATGGGTTGTCTTGCGTTGTCTAAGTTGTTCGTCGGGTTGTAGATCTCCGCATCTTATATTCCGCTAGTTTTTAATCAAATCAGAAATACGAAAACATAGTTCATTTTTGACATCTTTATTTCTTGACACCCACATTAAATCTCAAAGCGTTCGACTCCGCGAAGCGTCTAAACCCCCCAAATCCAACTCAATTAAACTGCAAAGCTTTTCCCGCAAATTCCAGTCACGTCACACCCCCGATCAATGAGAACGTGTTGCTACAGTCAAAAAGGGGTCAAAAGCTGTCTGTCAAAATATATGGTTATTTCCATGACTCTTTTAATAAATTACAAGTTTTAAATGTATATATTACACTACATTAAAAAATGAATAGGCTACTCCCTAATTATGTAACAGTATGGTATCAAGTATTCCTATCCTATACAAATAATTAGAAATGCCGGAGAAAAAGCTAGATAGTAACGACGCGATGATGGTATGTACTGTTTTGAACAAATACTGGAAGCAGCACCCTACAAAACGACAGTTGTACTCACGAACCATCCAAGACATACTGGGCACAGCTGCAGAAGAAAGAACGATCTCATAAGCGACGTTCTTCTATGGATTCACCAGTGGTGGTTGACCAGGAAAAAAAACTTACATTCATCAACTCACTGCAGACACTCAATGCCTTCTCGGGGATTTACCAACTACAATGACAGATAGGAACGGGTGGAGAGAGAGAGAGAGAGAGAGAGAGAGAGAGAGAGAGAGAGAGAGAGAGAGAGAGAGAGAGAGAGAGTTAAAAGGAATCTGTGCAGTTAGCACGCCTTCATGATGGTGATGATGATGATAATGATTGCTGGGCAACCATTCCACGAGAAAGAAAACATTCTAGAAAGAAAACCAACTATACTGCGCTTAAAGATCGACCTTGTGTCACATCCTGAAGTTGGTTAGTTGGTGGGTTGGTTGGTTGGATTTTACGGCATATCAACCCTTCTTGATGGTGAAGAGATTTTGTTTTATTCATTCTTGTTGGGTAAACTAAAAATGAGTATTAAAAAGCGTTTTAAAACGCATTTTTTAATACTCATTTAAAGAAAATCTATTTAACTCATAGATGGGACCCTAAAAGGTAATACCACTCCGGGTCAGGGTGGACCTGGGAGTAATGGCGACGATGGGGTACTCGACATTCCCTAGAGTTCTAGAATTGGAATTTCCCCACTGGATGCAGTTTAACGTTATACCCAGGATATTAAGATCCTCATCTACCGCCTTCTGATATATGATAAAAAGAGTTGGGGGTTTGCAATCAGGGCAATTGGGTCGGGACAATTATATAGGTGCTAGGGCTTAACGTGACCAGCTGAGTGATCGGGGGGGGGGTTTCATCTGACCAACCGTCTAGCTGTGGTAAGGTGCAAAAGTGGAGTGTTGCATGTCATTGACTGCGCAGCCACCAGAGTTCCATCCTTAAGCAGGTAACCCCATGGGTGGGAGTGGAGGGGGTAATTACATACCTAATAACAGGCAAATTATGTTTTATAAGAATGGACAAAAGATAGCAGACGACGGTGTGCGCGGTAAATTAGGGGATTTTTGTCAATTTCCGATGGTAATAGACTTGCAGAATTGACTTAAACGAGCGAGGGGGGGGGCGGTAGAATAACTTCACGTGTGCAAAGATTTAGCATTGATTCACGAGAATAAAAGACCATGCTCAAAAGAAAAAATGGGGCGGGAGAGCTGACGGGAGAGAGATGGAGAGGGAGAGAGGTGGAAACAGATCAGACAAGAGAGATGGAGAGGGAGAGAGAGCAGACAAAAGGGAAATAGAGAGAGAGAGAGAGGTCAAGCGAGAGAGGAGAGAGAGAGAGAGAG
>CM042145.1:55372306-55429806 GCA_023376005.1 Doryteuthis pealeii | reverse complement strand
TGCACAGTTGTATTGATTCAAGTATTCCTATTGAATTATTATTTGGTTTCAAGTAATTATTTCTATTCAATAATAGTCATTTGTTTGCACAGTTATGTGGTTTTAACTAATAACAGTAATGAACCTTTGTAAAAATATATACGTCTTGTGTTGATAAGGGTAGAGGACTTTCGAAAAATGGAAGAATGGTGCGAAGAAAGGGCCATAACCGAGTCCGGCATAGCGTTTGTTCCAGTTCACATGATTTTTTCTCTCAAAGAAACGATAATAAATGTGGAGTTTTTTCATAGGGGCACATAGCTATGATAAAATCTTCAAGTCTGTCTTTCTATCTGCCCGATTCTTCTCTCCCCCTCTCTATCAAATGTTTTTCTCATATCGTATTTTGTCTATTTTTACCTCCATTATTTTATGACCACTTATCTTAACTGTATTTATTGTTTACCGAGTTTTAAACTCATTCCGACATGTTTATCATCTGTTTAGAATTTCTTCGATATCCAAATGGATGGCACTCGGCCATTCCTAATTCCCATTATCTTGAAACTTAACTCGTTTTGTTCCTGATATTTCATTTATAAAATTATCCAATGTGTATTAAATATTTTTAAGTAGTTGTTTTTTTTATGAGATTAATCAGTTTATTCGACGTCTGACAGATAAACATGATGATGTACATGAAATAGTTTGTTGAGGTAGAGTGAATTACAAACTTGTAGAGGAATAAATAGAAATTCGTCAATGAGATAAATAAGCAATGAGAGGTTATTTTTACGTAACAGAAAAATAGATGTCATGTAAGTTTTGTACAACAGGTGCTTGAAGCAATTGCTTTCTTGTTGAGATGAAAAACGAGATTTAAGATTCTAGAAGAGAACTCTTCAGCCCGATATTTTATATTCACCCCCCCTTTTTTTAAAAGATTCTTTATCATTTTTCTTCTTTTCCATTCCCATTTTAAAAAAAGGAATTCTTTATCATCTTCCTCTCCTCCGTTTCTTTCTCCTTATCGGCTCTACATGAATCAAATATCTTTTTATCAATTTTTTATTCGGTTTTTAAAATAAAATAAAAAATCCACTCCAGAATTTTCAAATATTTCCAATTTCTTTTCTTCTGAAAAAAAAAAAATGAAAATCTAAGAATTATATGAATTTTAACATCTATACATAAATAAAGAGCAGGTGGTGTCTATGTATGTATGTATGAACCTATGAAAATACAACAATTGTTAACAAAGTAAATATTTATATACACATTAAATATCGCCAGTTCTTGCTTTTCGTGCAAAAATTGTAAAGATTTGATTTATATTCGACGATATTTCAATATCAAAGAAATAGCATTGAAATTCTACTTAAAAATGCCCATCGTTTCTAAATCTCAAAAGTAAACAAATCAATACAACAGGGTTCACCTACCTCTACCTAGGAGATGCTAGGTAGCCGCCTCTAGTTTCATATTATTCTCAAAGTTTTAATCTTTTAAAAATCCGAGTTATTTTCTCCTTTTAAAAAGTCTTGCAGAGAGAGAGAGAGAGAGAGAGAGAGAGAGAGAGAGAGAGAGAGAGAGAGAGAGAGAGAGAGAGAGAGAGAATTAGTTCCAATATCATATACATCTTTTTTTTGTTAGTGGAAATCGAAAGTATTTTTGTTTATTATATGCCTTTACTTCAATATTATCTATATATGGATACTCATGTTCCTTAAAACAACGACTGTTATCATCTTGCAACACCCTCGGGTTAAAAAGCAGAACGTCCTTATCACACAAGATGAAATGTAAAAGTGTAAATCCTGATTAGTTGGTGTTGATTATCCGTCGAATTCTTATTTCTTATGAGTGTCGTCACCTCAGCTAAATAATGAACCATTCCTTTTTTTATTATAAAGAAAGGAAAGAAAAAGGATATGCTACATAAGATTGATCGATTGATTGATTTTAACGACATGTCAACCCATCTAGGCTTATTTTAAGCCTAATGGTTAAAGAATCACATTCTCTTTCTTTCTTTCTTTCTTTCTCTCTCGCTCTAGCTGTCCCTATCGGCCATTGCGCCTGGAAGGTCCCCCAAGCGGCATTCAGAAAAATGAATTTAAAAAAAACAGCTAAGTCTTTAATGTAAGACGTTATCATGTAAATAGAAATTATTTGCATAACAACGTTTCCTTGACATCTATTACATTGCGTAGTCACGTGACTGTTGCTTTTTGTCATTTTTTACTGACTAGAACGCCAATGTTGGGAATTATCGATGAAAAAGAAAGACGAAAATGTTTGTTAAAACTTATCCTCCCATTTAATTCAATGTTTTCAAGTTGGCTTAGCCGGTACAAATGCAAAATAGCTCGAAAGAGAAAATATCATTAGAATCGTATTTTACCTATAAATAGCATTAGATTACGGAAACTCCCGAAGTATCCAAACCCTAAACTAACACTTACCCTAACCCTAACCCTAGCCCTAAAACTAACCCGGATCCTTACCCTTACTCTAATCCAAGCATCTCAAAGGTTTCGTATATTTCCGTGAAACGTAGAGAAATGTAATGCTTTTTATACATAAAAAGTAAAGTTTGCGGAATGGTCTATTGTCAGTATCAACTGGACAGCGATGGAGTCTACCCCCTTTCACTAGCGATAGACCATGGATTTTTTTTTCTGAGGTGGAGCACCTCACCAACCGTCATCTTTCCATTTTACAGCACAGATCTGATTACCCAATCTGTGCTACTTATGCGCTGAGTTGGCGATAGCCGGTATTGAACCTGGAACATTGTGATTCCTAGGTGGGTGCTCGACCGACTAAGCTAAATGGGCCCAATTTTATACGTAATCTAATGATATTATCTCTTGCGCGCTATTCTGCAGAAATACCGCTTAGGGATATGTGGGTTTTCTGGTCGTTGTTTGAGAGGAGGGAAAACTTTGTTAAAAGTTGATACTTTAGAATTCATATGCCATGACCGCAGGGTCCGCTCCGAGCGAGCCGTGTATTTCCCCTCTTAAAACTGATCTGTCTATCTTCGTGCCACCCCCCCCCTATACTGTCTGTCTGTCTTGATCCTATCACGTGATCACCATCTACCAATGTCGCTCATCCCGCCAGTGGGGGCATCCTGTTTACTTAACAACACTGCTGGGTGTCCTTCGGCGACAACAAGGTTAACATCCGTTGCTTTCTTTGCACCCGGTTGCTATGCACTCAGTGACACCGATATGGCTGGCATCCTATTACATAACACGTCTAACAATGCAATTTTTAAAAAAAGACAAGGAAATTGGAACATCATTTATTGATATCGATCATCCACTTCGATTACATCGAATCGTAGTCTAAAAAAAATAAAACAATTTATTTTATCTGATATCAAAATATATGAATTAATTTTATTACTAAATCGTAAGGGCTATTAATGATCCTTCTGTCCCTACGTATATGTGCGCACTTGTCACAAAGAATCTGTATATGTTACTACTTTATAGTAGACTAGAAGCGATTACCCGACATTGTCTGAGTAGAGGGTGGATAAAACAGTTAGTCTCGCAGATCCATTGATTGTTTTGGTTTTCCATAATTGATTTGTTTATGTTTTAATCAAGAACAGCACCAATGACTCTCCCTTCTCTTACTTTACAAATCCTAATTTTTAAATATCTTCATGAATATAAAAATCAAGCCCTGATGATAGTGAATGTGGATACATATTTGCTTTGTCGTTAATTGTTTTATTTTCGTAGTTTCCTCCGGACATATATACATAAATACTTGGGCATTTCCCATGGTGTAATGGTTAACAAGCTAGATTCACATACCATTGTTCGATTCTCACTGGATGCTCCAACTTTCTGACCTTGTGTCACATTTAGCTCACCTTAGTAAATAACTACATACATACATACATACATACGCACCAACTGTTCTTTATTTTTGCATAGATTAAAAAAGATTATAAAGTAGATTAAACAAAAATGCCTATAAGAGAGAAGGGTAGTGGCTAAAGTGATGGACTGCAGCATCGTAATAAGCGAGATCGAACTCGTTTACGTTCACTTTCGCTTTGATTTCTTTGTAACCCCCCGTGGGTTATTCAATGCCTAAACCACCCTTTTAGAAGAACACTAATGGTAATACTTAACCCATAGCTAAGGGTTCATACCCTCACCCCAGCTACTGAACTTCCTCAAGGATGGCTCTGATATTAAATAACCCACGAAGGTTGATATGCCATTAAACAAAGAAACAAAACCAATACTGATAAAAAGTTAATAGGGATACAATCATTTAAACATCAATATGTCATCATTTTTTTAAATTATTTAATTGCAAAATATGGAAATAGAATATTTTGAAAACTTTATTACTTATATAAAATCGAGATGTGTGTGTGTGTGTGTGTGTGTGTGTGTGTGTGTGTTCGGTATGCAGTATTTTGAGTTCCGTGGTAACACGTGAGTTTCCTGTCATAAACTGCATTTCTGGTCTTTGTCAAATCAACCCTGGCTATTTCAAAGGCGGTGACAATCCCTGTTTCTCTATCAGAGATTAGGACAGCGTTTTGAATTGACAGAAATAAAAGATTAAAAATACCGAACATAGGAACATTATGCAGGGATGGTCACCTGGTGAATTGTACAGTTCTCAAACAGTTTATTTGGTTTTATTTTTATTTTACAGCACATTAACCCTTTTCGAATCATTTAATATAGAATAAGGTCATTTTGATAGACAAAGGACACAGGTTACTTACAGTACTTGCTATTGCTTAAGTGATTAAGTGGTCACCTTGTTACGTAGTTCGTGAGTAGCCAACGAATGTATGTATGTAACTGTAGTACAAATTCGAATAATGGTTTGATAAATGGAAAATTAACATTAACCGTTGAAAAAATTATTGACAGCAGTTTACCTTTCGCTAACCGGTACACCGACTTCTGATTGGCTGAAGGAAAGGCGTTTCAAAGGGAATTGGTCTAATTAGTTAGATTTCGGCCATTAGCTGAAAGGTACAGACATAGGGGTCCTAAGATGCCGACTTCACACCGTGCGGTTAAACCCTTTTGGGTTTGTGGTTTTTGTAATAAAGAATAAACGTTTAAAAAAACAACAAAGTCTTTCTTATTTATTCTAAACAAGAAATAAGCAGAGACGACCCAACTCAACAGAAGAAAAAGAAATCAGTTCAACAGAGGAAAGAATAAACCGGAACATATAAGAAAAATAAGAACTCATCTCATCGTCTCGTCTTTTTACTCTCTCCCAATTATATACCCAGCAGAGATGAACGGGTATATAACAATCTCTTAAAGACAGGTAAAAATCATACAAGAATTGACAGGAGAATTCAAGATACGAGGTATGTCAGAAAAGTTCCAGAAAAATCACATTCTTCAATGTGACTGGCATCGTCCACGGTGAGTTCTTGCCAGACGATCAACCAGCATATCTTCAAAGAGATACTGAGGCATTTGATTCGTTCAGAGCACTAGAAGAAGAAGAGAGAGATGTGACAGGACAACTCGGGGGTGATTCACCATGACAACGCACCTGTCCACACTGCCATTGAGTATCCAAGAGTTCCGGGGGGCCTAGAAGAACATCACTGTGCTGGAGCAACCTCCCTACTCGCCTGACCTGGCTCCATGTATATTTCCCTCTTCATCAAGCACAAGGGGGTCATAAAGGAAACTCGTTTTGATGATGTGCACGACATCAAAAATGCCGTGACGGCAGAACTACGGAGAATCCTGGAAGAATCCTTTCAGGAGTGCATGCAAGCGTGTCAGAGAATGATTTGAAAGTGCATTAGACTCCAGGGGATTTACTTTGAATGAGGTAACTTGTAGTTTGGATTTGAAATTATTTTTTTGTGTCACCAGTCTTGGAACCTTTCTGACATACCTAGTATTATAAAAAAGTATCTTTGAAGAAAAATAACCTTCAGGTTATCAGATGTATAATGCCTTGAAAATGTGTTTAAAAGCCTTTCTTTCCTAAGCCCTGTCGTTTGCGGCTTTAGAATACACCGACTGCACCTCTACAGAGGGGTAAGACCCCCAGTGGGACTACCTGTTGGTCGTATGTGGCGATCCGTGATGCTTAAGGATGGAACCCTGATGGCTGACATGTAACCCTTTACTTTGGTGCTTATGCTAGACGAGCAGTCGGAGAGGACCCTCCGATCAGTCGGATGGTTATGTCAAGCCCTAGCACCTATATGAGTGTCCCGGCCCTATTGATTCTCACCCCATCCGTTGTTGGGGCTTACAGTACGCTGATTGTATTTCCTGCAGGGGGCGGGGTAACAGATCCACCAAAAGGGACATCTTTGGTCAGACACAACTGCATCTGATGCTGGAAATCTAGTTCTTGAGATCTGGAAAATCTGGGAAATCCTTTCATTACTCCCAGGTTCATTCTAACTTGAAGTGATATGAACCTGGGAGTAATACCAATGAAGGAATAATCCACTCATAGAGCTCCTGAACTCCCAGGATTCCCCTTTTGGGGGTATAGGTCTTAACACTGCAGGGGTTGCATTCAACATATTCTAAGCCTCACTGACAAAGTAGTCAATTGATTTTCTAGGACAAGATATTTCTATTCTTAAAACTTGTTTGAGTCAATTCATCTGTGATGCCCCTCCCGGGTCATAGAAGAGATAAGGTTTTAGCCGGGTGACCCATCCCACACTCGCACAAGTGATATCTTTACAACTTTCTTTCTCTTTTCTTCATATTTTTTAATTTTTTTTTTTTTTAGACTAGCAAAATTATGTGCCTCCTGGTGTAAGTATGTAAGTTTTAATGTAAAAAAGTATCATGTTATATTCTCAATGATTATTAAATAATAATATTTAATCTAATCTTAATTAGCATTAGCAATGTCCCTATTAAGGTCTAGCTGAGATAGATTTGCCTCAAAACAGCCCTTATTATTAATGTGTTTAAAATCCTGCGATGTGTGTTATATATCATTAAGAAATAAATGTTTACATAGTATATTGGTGTGAAATATTTACACACCGGTTTTAACAAAACCGTGTTTAATAAATAATTACTTGGTGTTATTTATTTCTATAATCAATAATCAATAATGTTATTATTTTATTCTCAAACCTATTAAAAGCAATCCTATGTATTATCTTATATTGAATTCAATTAGAATAAATTAAAAATAAGTGTAATCTTTTTTGAGTTCGTATTTAATTTCAATAGTGTTTCTAAGTCAATATAATATCTAATTATATTAAAAGTTAAATATTTGTGCCCAGAGGGTGCATTTTTTTGCTTGTCTTGATAATGACAACAGCTAGAAGATGATCTTTTTTTTTTTTTTTTTTATAAAAGTTCAATGAATTCTATTGAATACGAGAAAAAATTTCTTGTGTTCATTATGTTTTCTTTTATAACCCGAAAACTAAATACACATTAACAAACGCTGGAAACGTTTTGAAAAATCTAACAAACAAATTAGCCGTCGGGCTGTTTGGCGGTTTGAATTAATTAATCCAGTGTCAATTAATACAGGACGTCCCATTACGAGTCACCCAGGGATTTAGAAATTGGATCTTTACAAATTTGACAAGGAAGTACAGCTGGGTTTCTCATAATCCAAACAAGTTTATCATCATTTGCCAAATCTCTATTTATCAATACTCGTGTTCCTTAATTGTACGACCGTTATCATCTTGCAACACCGTTTGGTTAAAATGAACTGTCCAAATCGTCTAAGATGAATGGTCACCAAAAGTTTAGAAAACAGACGAAGAAGAAGGAAGTATTGAGATCACCTAGACAACAGCATTGTTAAAATCAGCTAGAATACCCAGAAGAGTCCTGGAGACCTGGGGAGATTTGTTGTCACTCAGAATCAAGTGAAAGACCATCAGCTTACGCTGGAGTGAAAAAAACGCAATAATAATGATAATAATAATAATAGAAGAAGAAGAAGAAGAAGAATAACAAAAAGAATAACAAGAAGAAGAAGAAAAAGAAAAAGAAAAAAAGAAAGTGTAAAAAAAGAAGAGTACAATGTTGAGAAAAGAAAACAATAAAAACAAAAATATTTGAAGAACCCCCTCCTCACCCCAAAAAACAAACAATGGTCATAAATCAAAAGTGAAAAGAGAAAAGAAAAGAATTTCAAGTTCTCTTAATGGAAGCATAAGCCTCCTTCTCATAATAAAACGCCAAGGTGAAAACTAAAAAAAAATATATATCGAATATAAATAGTGGAGAATAAATATATATATATATATATATATATATATATATATATATATATATATATATGTGTGTGTGTGTGTGTGTGTGTGTATAGTCACCGATACTTTGTAGCAATAAAACTTGACTTATATGTAATTTGTAGATAGAAGTGGCTAGATATATAATTCCTAAGTCTGGCGGCGCTTGTCAGATGATGAATTTGGACGTTCAAGTCGATATTTCTTCCAAATGCAATTGTAAACACCATTCACTGTATTTTAGTTGGTTTTTTGTTTTACGGCATATCAACCCTTTTGGGGTAATTTCATGCCGAAAGTATATCTTCATGTTTTCAAATTGGTGTTAATAATTTTCCTTAACTTCATTTGGTTTGGTTTGGTTTGTTTAATGGCATAATAATCCTGTGGGTTATTTACTACTGCCAGGGCGTGAGCGAAAAGTAGGTACTCAAGATTCCTTTACAAGTGTAATTTTTCTAGATGTACTTTCATGGATGTATCTCATATCCGATTCACAATTTCCAACACATTTCTACTTCTCTCAAGAAGGACAGAATGTCATTCATGCCAGTTTTCTCAAAACATGAATTTAGATATTTATTATCAAAGTAGTAAAAACGTAACGCATTTGTTGTACAATATAAAAGAACAGAAAATACAGTTTTAGATTTTAAAATGACAAAAGAATTCTTTGATTAAGGCATTTTATGTCTTTTGTTCTTAGTTTAGTGTCGTCTTTTCTACGTGGAAAATAAACCGTGTGAAATCTGAAAGTGTTGATTTGCGGAAAGACGGGAATGTAAAATAAATACTGTTTAGATAAAGCAACAATTCTTCCACAAAGTAATAAACGAATAATTTTGTCTTTTCCTCTTTTGTTTATTTTTATTCTCTATTTAGTAAATTTAACCCATCCTTCTCAAAATTAAATTTTATATTACTTTTTTGTACTTGATAACATATAAAAAGTCTGGCATCATATGTGTATTTAATTCTCAAAATATTCATTATTAATGGGTATACGAATAATTTCTTTGTTGATTGTATTTGATGAAGCTGTTTACATTTTGCAAATCGCAAATGACTCGATAAAAGTATAAATCCAACCTTTCTCCCTCCACCTATGGGTAAATAATAGGACCAACTGCGCAACCGGTCAAAGAGAAGGAAAACTTTGAATTCAAGCAAGTCGCACACAGCTTAAAAATGACCATGTGTCGTTTTGTGAATGGGCACCCTAACATATACTACTATTTCGAGTTGACAGTGGATCTGGAAGTAATGGCAATAAAGAGCTACTCCATGCTCCACAGAGCTCCAAAATTTGAACCCCGTCACTTGACACAGTTTAGCGTCATACCAGGAAATCCATAAATAGATATTTGAAGTGTTTCTCCTTCAGTCAACCAAGGTTAATAGATTCTTTTATTCAACATAGCCCAACCCCAAATGTTATATAATGAATGGGTAGCCTATTCACTTTTTAATAAAGTGTAATATTTGAATTTGAAAGTTAACGTAGTTATGGAAAACAGTTAGAGGATTGATTGGCAGCTTTTAACCCCTTATTGACCTGGGTGTGATTTTCTGATTCATTTAGAATATCACGTGACTGAGATTCGCGGGAAAAAACTAAGAGTAGTTTAGACTCAAACTAAAGTAAGTGAAGCAGGCAGATACAAATGGGGTAACCTATTTATTTTGTAATGTAGTGTAGACGTATTTGAATTCGAACGTTAACGTGAACTTATGGAAAATAACCAGTGGTTTGATCGACAGCCTTTAAACCCTTGTTCACCTTTCTGCGTCGCATTCTGAATCTTTGGGAATGTCATGTGTGAGCGGAATCCATGAAAAAAGTTAAGAGTATTTTAGTGTCGAAATTAAGTGATAAAAGAAGGCGAATGGTGTCTCTCTCAGAGTTACTATCCGCACGCGGGAATGTTGGGTCTTGGGGAAAATAAAAGACCTCAATGTTAAACTATTTCTTTGTATTTATAAATAAGAACTGATAAAATGGACGCAGAGATGTAACAATCTCAGAAACGCCCAAGACAACCCCAAGCCAACCCAAGAAGACAAGAAGACAAGAAGACCAAAGAGATCCTATCCCGGATTGCAGAGATAGGAGAAATACCTAAGAAGATAGAAAAATAATTAAGAACGTCTATTTAACAATTGGACAGCGGTGGTTTCAATTAACCTGATTTAGGTAATGACTTGGGGGTATGTATGAGAGAGAGAGAGAGAGAGAGAGAGAGAGAGAGAGAGAGAGAGAGATATGAGGGAGTATCAGGGGAAAATGAGATAAAAAGGAAAGGGACATGTGTAGAGTAGGTATTTACCCAACCCGTTCGTCATGAGCGGGATGTGACACATGGTTTCAAGTATGGGGCCCCTGGTGAGGATCGAATTCGTTATTTAGTAATAATGGGTCTAGGAGACTAGCTTGTTAACCATTACACCACGATGGGATGCCCATGGGCCATTTGCGGGGTATTAGAGAGAAAATAGAAATAAAGGGTTATTAGATAGGAAGAGGTGGGCGGGTCATTGGAAAGAAAGAAAGACAGAAGGATGGAAAGAAAGAAAGAAAGAAAGAAAAGAAAAAAAGAGAGAAAAGGAGAGAAATAGATAAATAGAAAACAATAGAGGGAGAGAGAAGGAAGAAAGAAAAGGAGAGGAGGAGAAAGTGGATAATTGAGATGTTGAGAGAGAGAGAGAGAGAGAGAGAGAGAGAGAGAGAGAGAGAGAGAGAAAGAAGAAGGAGAGATGTTATAATGTTTGAAATGATGAGAAAGGAAAAGGTTGATTTAAGGAAATATTAAATGAATGAATGAATCCATTTCCAGATGTTTTTGATCGACTGTCAAATACAAAAAAACTATTTAAGAAAATCTTCCTTTTTAAATAATCACGTTTACGTAAGACTTAACCCACTGGGAATACTGTAAAAAGAAAATAATTATTTTATCGAAAAATCTTTTCCAAGAAATTTCGTAGGATCTCGGATAGAAGCCAACAGGTCATTCGATTAAATCAGGATCTCGTTATCCGCTGTAGAGAAGCTTTCAATATACCGCAATCCGTGGATAATAGCAACTGATATATACAAGGTATATCCGAGAGATTTCAATTGGAAATAAATACTTAAGTACCAACTTTTAACTGACATGTATCCCTTTATTGTCATTGCTCCTAGCTCCATTCTGGCCCGGAGTGGTAGTACCTGTTAGGGTCTCATCTATTGGTTAAATAGAAAATTGAGTTTAAAAAGAAAAAATGTGTACTCATCAAGAATGAATAAAATAAATCGTCTTCAGCATAAAATAACCCAAAAAGTGTTGACATGCCGTAAAATCTAACTAACCAATCAACATTTTAACTCACACTCTAACATTTTTTGACATTAATTAACCCACAGGGTTATTATACCATTAAATAAAACAAAACGAACCAAACCAAACCAAATGAAGTTAATAATATTATTTATAGCAATTTGAAGATATTAAGAACTTGAAACATAGAAACTTTAATCAAAATAACTTGTTTCGGCATTAAATGACCCAAAAGGGTTGATATACCGTAAAACAAACAAACCAAACAAAATAAATACCATATTGTAAAAACGACTTTTGTAATTTTCAGTCTACGAACTTTCTGATTCACACGCCAGGAGGCGGATGTGGCTGTGTATTGGTCATCGTCGTTGGAAATGGACACGGCGATACGAGTTCAAACCCTAGACTAGATTTGTTGTATTTCCCATAAACTTGGAAAGGTATACATACCAGAGAAAATTTCAATGAAAGGTTAAATCTTGTCTATCAAATTACACTGCATTTTTTCAATGAAACTACCGTTATTTTAAATTTTACTACACTACTGTAGATAATTGACAAGCAGCCTATCAATTATGTAACATTAGGCAACTTTAGATTGGATATCACAATTATAAAACAAGGAATAATATTTAAACCAAATAAATTGGTTGGTTAGTTGATTTGATTTTACGGTATGTCAACTCTTGTTGGGTTATCTTATGCCAGAGACATTTTGGTTTATTTCTTTCCTAATGGATACTCATTCTTTAAAAACTCAAATTAAAAAAACAACTTTCTCTTAAACTATTTTTTCTATTTAACTCATAGATGGGACCCTAACGGGTACTACCACTCCGGGTTAGAGTGGACCTGAGAGTAATGGTAATGAAGGGGTTCTCCATAATCCACAGAACTCTAGAATTGGAACCTGGCCATCAGATAGAGTTTAACGTCATACCTAGGGCACTAAGACCCTCAGTCAACGCATTCTAACACATATATGATAAAAACGGTTGGGGTTTGCAAAAAGGGTAATAGGGTTGGGAAAATCATATAGGTGCTAGGACATAACGTGCCCAACCGTCTAGCCTAAGTAAGAGTAAAAAGTGGAGTGTTGCATGTCATGGACTGCTCAGCCACCAGGATTCCATCCTTAACCATCACGGGTCGACACCTACGGCCTACAGGTGGCGCTATTGGCAGGTAGAGGGTCTTACCTCATTACAGAGGTGCAGTCGGCGTATTCTACAGCCCCAGACGACAGGGTGGTGGGAAAGAAGGAAAATACTTAAACCAACTGAATTGAAATATGTCAGACGCTTGTAACGCGTTAAATTGAATAAAAAAGAAAGTTATTTGACTTGAGGAAAGAAATCTGTTTTTTCTTAGGGGAAACACTTTTACAACACACCGTGAAGACGTATCGATATTTAGTAGACATGAGAAGAGTGATCTATGTTCAATCGACTTAGTGGTGAGAGGGGCTAGGCATATGTAAATCGGGTGTCTCTCTGGTCAGCTTCCAGAATCAGGTGCCAGACACCCTCTACTTCTGCCCCAACAAAGGCTTCAATACTTCTCACTGCAAACATCGATTTCTTTTCAAATCCTATGATTAATATTACATAAGCAAAAGATGAATCTGATTTGTTTACACCTTGAAAGTAAAGGGAGAAACTTAAGGTTTAGATCAAGTTTGTTTATTTGTTGAAATATCTATATATAAAGTGGCTTATTTGGACAGGGAAAACTTTTTTTCTTAATATCCCAGTCATATACAGTAAAGAGTTGAATAAAAGAGTAAAAGGTAATGTGTAAAATGTATTAGATACCAGGTAAAAGGTTCCAGATACCAGGTAAAAGATAAAAAGATAACAGAAAAAAACATTTTTTCGTAGAAAAATATTCATGTCCTGGGACAATTCAAACCGTTAAAAAGATTTTGAAAAATCTGTCCTGAATCGTACTATGAAAAAAGCATTAAAACTAAAACATTTTTGAATTGTAAAAACATGTTTTTAAATTATATATATATATATATATATATATATATATATATGAGTAAATATGGAAAATAAATCCAACAATATTAAGAAATTTGAAAAAACAAGTGCTCCGAAAATAGGATGAATTTATTTATCGATGTTTAAACATTTCGGTTTCTTTAAACCTTCATCAGGATGTATCTTGGAGTGAAGAAAATGATGGATGACAAATTTCTCAATATATATATATATATATATATATATATATATATATATATATATATATATATATATATATATATATATACAACTTTAAAGTAGGTACATTATATTTTTTCTAAATTTTTTCTTAGTTATTAGCATTAATCAAATATAGGCAATGCCATATTCATAAATTATATATATATATATATATATATATATATATATATATATGAGAGAGAGAGAGTGGAGAGATGAAATAATAAAAAGAAAGAAAATGAAGGATAAAGAAGGAAATAAGAAAAGGAAATAAAATGTATGTGAAGTGATGAAAAGTTCCTGGACCTACCAAAAAAGGGAATAATCTAAAACCAGGAAACGCACATGCTATTTTCACACTTGGTGCTTCAGTTCTAAAATGCTTTTAATCCTTCCATATAAAAAAAAATTTAAATTAAAAAAAGAATTATAAATCAATTAATCTGACAAAGAAGATATTGACATTTCATGTCACAGTTCACACATTCATTGGTTCGCTCTGATGGAGGGTTAAAAAAAAATTAAAACAGTTGAATTTTTGTAGCTTTTATCTTTTGAGTTTGCAATACCGAGATTAGTAGCATGTTGGTTTCAAGATGGCGTCCTGACAATTCCGGAATTAAACTTTTGGCAGAAGTGGAATTCTGCTCTAACTTGATATCTAACAATAATAGTGCTTTAAATAGATTAATTCGCTTAGGAACTTATGTCCCATGTAATTGAAATAGGTTTTTTGAGGGGGTAAGTAAAACTATTCTATTATGTAATGGTTGGTTTGTAGTTTTAGGTAACTGTTTGGTGAGTGTAGTAATTTAGAACAAGTAAAACAATTAAGTTAATCTATAGAAAATACTAACATACTATAATCTGGATCCATGTAAGGTAACTCCAATTAGGAGGAAACCAGAAATTCCTTTATATGGGAATGGTAAGGTGGATGGGATTTTCTTATTGGCTTGCACTGACGTAGACTTTCAATTTTTCTGCAGCTTTTATCGTTTGAGTTTGCAATGTCGAGACTAGTAGCATGGCGCTTTCAGGGTGGTGACCTGAGAATTGAGGTGGCTATTGGGGCCAATATGATGTACATGAACTCGTAATTGGTTATAATAATAGTACATTACTAATGGCCACATTGGATGCATTTAAAGAATGCCATTATTTGTTTCTTTAACTTTTAAAATAATTCAATTATAATTTAAGAAAGAATTCATTCGGTACGTTTTCAGCAGTACTTATAGATAAATTAAAATGCTTTATTTTGGACTGAATTTCAATTGATATAAAAATAAGAGAAAAGAAGACTGAAAAGAAGAAGGAAGAAAAATAATAAAGAGGGAATGAATAAAAAGAAAAGACATTTAGAAAAGAAAAAAAGAAAGCAAGAAAGTTTGGTAGAGAAGAAGAAAAAGTAAAGCAATAAAAATTATTAAAATGAAAAGATAAATAAACGAATAAAAAAAAAGAAAGGATTTTTCAATAATTACATAAAATTCAGATATTACAGGGATTTTTAAAGGTTTAACTTTCAGGGAACAAGAAAGAAAAACACAACTCGATATTCCAACTTTACGAAAAACCATTTTCTCTGGCAATTAATCTCCAGATTTTAAAATCTGTCATATGCAAATGGCACAACCAAGATAAACAATGAAAATGGTAACAAAATAAAACAATAGATGAATCGAGTATATCCAATTTCAATATTTGAGAACGGTAATACCTGGAATTGAGGAATTTCCGAAGATACTCGTGTATAGGTCGATCGTGTGTATAGATTTATTGTAATGAAATTATTTTATTATGAAATTAATTTATGAAGCCAAAAGTTAAGCTCATTCTTTTCATTGTGTTACAATTTCAAACTTACAAAAATCTGAATTTTTTACATAAGGCTTGATAATTTGTATTATTTAGATTATTCGGACTATTGTCCTCATCTTTAGTGTTATCTTCACAACCTCCCGATTACGAGATGAAAGTTCCTTAGATCGTCAAAAAGGTTCCTGAGTTTGAAGAGAAGGTTCCCATGTTCGAGGAGGGGGTTCCCGAGTTTGAGAAGATTCTCCAGTCCGACAAGAAATACCCGAAGAAGGCCGGGGGACACATCGCCCGAAACGTTGTGTAGATAACAATAAAGATGAAGACAATAGTCCTAATAATACAAATAATAAAAATTTCACAAATCTTATTCTATATTTGGGGTGTCTCTGTCTGTCTGTCTGTCTGTCCAGAGATACAATTGAAAACAAAACCCTGCAGCAAGATCAAACAAAACATCCCTAGGGTAGAATTTCTTTCTTTTTTTTTTTTGGTGGTGGTACTTATATTTAATCCTAAATTTCAATGAGGTCACTTGGGACTGGCAGTGATTTGAGAAAATAGAAAATGATTATGCGTCGTTTCATTACTTCTTCAGTTAAAGTGCTAAAATATATTCGTTTAATTTATTTTCTTTTTTACCCCTAAAATTTCAAGAATAAAAAGAACATAATAATTAATCATTTTCCCTTCTTTGTAGGTGGGAAAATTTCGCGTATTAATTAAAATTAAAATTCGTTCATTTACTAAATATTAAAAAAAAAGTTTTTAAGTTACATTGATTAATAATTGATATATTTTGTTCTAAGAGACAAGCCCTTATATGAGTCCATCTTCCCACAAGGCACCAAATAACGGCATTGAAGGAATATATAAACCAAAATATTCACTTGGTTTGAAAATTGCATTGACGAAAAACTGTCAATTACCTAGCGCCGTTGATTTCATGTCTACGTTACACTAACTTAAATATACATGCTCTATCCATGATATTGACCACACTTTACTTATAAATATAGTAAACTATATATATATATATATATATATATATATATATATATATGTGTGTGTGTGTGTGTGTGTGTGTGTGTGTACTTGGGTAGCATTTTTTCTTTTATGCATACTGTATGCATACTAAGACGAACATTTAATGTCTGATGCGATTCTTTTCGATTTTTTTTAGTTTTAGAGCCAATTTTTTAATATCAGGGTTGAGTCTGTTGATTAGTTCACTGAAGTTTCGTCCCTAGTACTTTCAGCACTCCGTAATGCCATCATCAGAGTAGATGTAATTGAGTTGATTCCTTGTTATTTTTAAACTAGCTACCAAATATCAGTGGGAGTAAGAAGGAGGAGTAACTCACATGGGGAAGGGGAGGAGGATTCGCGTGAAATTAGACATTTTAGGATGCAGCTGCTATATTCCAAATTAATCTTATTCAAAGCGGTTTATTTTGCTTAACGTATAGAGCTTACTATATATATATATATATATATATATATATATATATATATATATATATATTATTATTATTATTATTATTATTATTATTAGCTAAAAATTGGCCCTTTTGTTCATTTTGCAACAAAACGAGAGAACTTTTACTCGGAGGGAATTCTAAGTACAAATGAACAAATAAAATGAATTAGTAAATGAATTAATTAATTTATAATAAATACATGATGGAACAATTTTTATATGTAACGTTATTTCCTCCTCCCAGGCAACGTTGACTAACCCTTCTGGTATAAACATTGCTGGAAATTTTAAAGAATCAAAATGAAAATATGAAATTAAGGATTAAATAATTGGCTCTTGCTAATTAAAACGGGTGGAGAAAACGTACTAAATTTCAAATTACAAACATATTTATATTTTTAGTACTTGCGGGCTTCGGCCTGACTTATATAAAAGCCATTGCATGAAATAATGGACTACCTGGAGAACTACCCCAGGCACACTAATAAATGGACGAGAAAAACAAACTGTTTAATGTTTAATGCACGTGGAAAATGCCGATTTAATGCAATATACTGGATGACTGAAAGGTAACTTCCTATTTTAAACTATTTGTAGTGTTTTTATATGCAGTTACATTTTTCTCAATTCTTTAATGTATGTTCCTTAATATATGACACTTAAATCTGTGTTGTGCTTGTGGTACTCCTCTCCATTTTTGCTATTGTTGTTCGTTAATGGCCGAATCACAATTTTCATGGAAGATGGACGACTAGACGTGGTCTGCATGAGTAGCCGACCAGAAGACCTGATTTAACCCCCTGTGACTTTTTTCCTTGTGATTGGTTGAAGGAGCAACAGCTTGGGAAGAACTTGAAGGAAGAATACAAGAATTTATTTCTGCCATTCCACAAGAGTTCCTGGGAAGATCAGTTGCGATTTCCGAGCTGTTTGAGAGGCTGAAAGTGAATGCTGGTTCCCATATATCATTTTGAATGAAACATGTGTGTTCTCATATTAATTTTGTAAAAATAATGATTCAGAAATAAATTATAAGATTTTGAAAATAGGAAAGGGGGTTACTTCACAATCCCAGGATATATATATATATATATATATTATATATATATATAATATATATTAATATAATATTATAATTTGAAGAACTGGAACACATCACCCCTGATGATGTCGCTTTGAAGTGCCGAAAGTACTCGGGACATGAAATTTGTGGACTAATTCACGAATTCCACCCAAATATTAAAAAGTTGGCTAGAAAACTTGAAAAAAATCACAAATAAAATTGTTAAACAGGAGATGTGTCTGTTGTTTAATTCAACATGCATAAATTAAAAAATGCTGCCCAAACACACACACAACACACACACACACACACACACACACACACACACACATATATATATATATATATATATATATATATATATATATATATATATATATATATATATATAATATATTATTATTAGAATTATATATGCAGGCCAGATGCCAACGCTGTATTCATAGTGAGAGAGCGGGAAAGTAAAAATAGAAATTTCCCATCAAAATGCAGAAATTAACTGAACCAAATCTTATGCACACTATTTCCCGCCGAAACGGATGTAGAGTAAGGGGGGGGGTGAGTGAAGATCCATTTTAGATTTTCGTTAAAGTAGCGTATTAATGATTGGTTGGTTGGTTGGTTTGTCGATTGGATTTTACGGCACGTTAACCTCTTGGCTTATTTTATTCCGAAGATGTTTTTTTTGTTTTGAATAAATCATTTTGATATTTCGGATTGTTATCCTCATCTTTATTGCGTATAAACACAATGTTCAGGCTACTGTACCTTCCCGCTCTGTATAGGTGTTTTTTTAAACATTAAATAAGTCATCTTCATACGAAAACAACTAACAGAGGTTAAAGTGGCATGAGCATTGTGTTTATACACAATAAAGATGAGGACAACAGTCCGAAAAATCACAATTATTCCTATCAAGCTTCACCTCATAAATACAAACAAGTACGTTTTGTTTTATTAATTCTTGATGGGTGTTCAATTTTTTTTTCAAACTCAATTGATTTTTTTTGTAAACTCATTTTTTTATCTATTTAACCCATAGATGGTACCCTAACAGGTACTACCACTACGGGTCAGAGTGGACCTGGGAGCAATGAATGCGTATTCCACATTATCCAGAGCTTCGAGTATTAATAGTTTCGCTGCTCTATGTGATAATATATTTACCAAAACTCACCGCAGGATGTGACACAAGGTCAACTTTTTTTAACTCTTTGCCTAGCAAATTTTCCCCACGGATATACCAAATTTTCTTGGTGTTTTTTCTTTTACCTGTATGATTGGATAATTCAAAGTTTACTATCTATTCCCCTTAGAAATCGTTCTATTCAAATAAAGTCCTTTTGTTATTGTAATCTTAGTCCTTCTTCTCAATTATAATGAACTGAAGTGACACGTTTGAGAGCCACTGCCAGCGGGTTACGATAGGATCGCAGTTGCGGGAGAACCGCTGCGAGTGGGTTTAAAATTGACGAAGAGTTGTCGAGCTTAAAAGGTTTTAATTCAGAGTGTTTCTTTTTCATACCAAGGTTAAAGAGCTCCACCAGTCCTATTATTTATTAATAAATGGAGGGAGAATACTTGGACTCATATTTTCCCCGTGGCTATTTGGGCTGAAATGTAAGTATTAGAGCTAAGAACTATGAGAAATGCAAACAGCCTCGTTCAGGATTTAAACTCAGACAGCCGAGTCTACTTTCAAAAACGATAACCGAGTAGAACACAATTTTTTTTTTACAATTAGTTTAAACCCATTGTGTTGTTGAAGAAAGCTCGTTGAAAATTTTCTTTTACATTTATTTTTGGATATATATCCCCCCCCTCTCTCTCTCTCTCTCTCTCTCTCTCTCTTTCTCTCTCTCTCTCTCTCTCTCCAGTCGTCAAAGCTATATTTATATTTCACTACTCAGTCGGTAGAGCGTTCGGCTAGAAACCACAAGGTTCTTAGTTCGATACCGGTAGGTGTGGCGCTCCATCTCAGATGCAAAAACAATCTCCTTAGTCTAGCCCTATTGAAAAGGGGATAGACTCCCTCGCTGATTGGCTGATACCGACTTTAGGCCGCCCGTCGACTTTTTACTTACCACCAAAGCATTGTGTTAAAAAACGGCCTCAATGGTGTCGTGGACAGTAAATATTAATAGTAAACTGAAACCATATAGTTCTAATAAAAAAAGAAAAGAAAAAGAAAAAGAAAAAAAGAAAAAGATGATTGACTTTGGCATTAAATAACTTGACTCGCCTCAAAAACCAACCAACCAACCAACCAATTCTTTGACAAGCAATTCTTCCCATTTTAGACAGCCCATACAAATGATGCCTTTGGGATTTATTAGCAGAGCGTTGTCATGGCAACGATACGGCAAAATTCTGAATTGCATTATAGACAAGGATAAAATTTTAACTATCCTTTTCCTCACTGTTAGCAGAAACTGCATTGCACTGTCAATCGCTTTGGAGTTGCAATTATCATAGCGTCTATGATTAACTCTTTGATTATCGGACTGAATATTTACTTTAACCGATGATCAATAATGGTAAGATTCCAGTTTTGGAAATTTAGGGAGTGTAGAGTACACCTTCATTGCAATTACTCCCAGGTCCACTCTGACCTGAAGTTGTAGTACCTGTTAAGGTCCCACCTATGAATTAAATAGGAATACTTAATGACATATAACCGTAAATTATGTGGAGGCAGGTAGTGTAATGGTTAGAGTCGTAGGAAATGGACTCGTCGACCTAAATTCAAATCTTGGACGAGGATGTTTGCATTTCAGATAGCGCTAATACCCTTAGGAAAAATATACATACATACATACATACATACTACTACTACTACTACTACTACTACACACACTCTCTCTCCCCCTCTCTCTCTATCCAGCTATGGGTAAATATTAGGACAGACTGGGCTCTTTAACCTTGGCTAGGTAACCAGTCTAAGAGAAGGAAAACTCTGAATTCAAACCTGTTAAACTCCTCTTTAAAATAGACCTTGTGTCACATCCTGCTCATGCGTAGGGATTGGTAAATATATATAACTGTAAATTATATGTATTAAGGAAAAGTTTATAATTGTTTACACAAGATTATTATCATGACTTACTTGATACCATATAACCGTGTGCAAACAAATGATTACACTGGTTTACAAAGAAATTGAGGCAACACAAAAATAGCTGTTTTAACCTAATTTGGGGGTGCAGCTGAATTCAGATTTGAAATCCGTTTTTACTCATCACCTCTAGTTTTTTTTAGATATGCATACTGTACATTTTGTACACATACTGTACATAAAGGCGTATATGCATTCAGGGTTAATTTCTAATATTGTGTGACTTTTTTTCTTTTTTAGTTATTATGCAATAAATGTAAGTGATACCATTACATTATATATATATAGCTATATATCAAGACGGATTTTGGCAGTTAAGTGTAGCCAACACGTCTCAACCAACAGCCAGTAGTGCAGTGGCTAGTAGTGCACTGGCAGTCAGCAGATCATCTAAGAAAACACATTTCTAACTGTCTGCGGTACTATGAATTGTGTACATTGTGTCATCCAAGTATATTTATTCCGTCAATGTTCTTTATCTATCCTGTTTTATCTGTTATAAGCTGCTGCAACTGTTGAAATAAGCACGTATATACTCTGTATATACTAAAATGACACTATTTAAAAGACAGAAAACTAGAGATGATAGAGCAAAACTGTTTATAAATTTGAATTCAGCACACCCAAATTAGTAAAAAAAAACAAACTCCTATTCACATTCTTGCCTCAGACAAAAAATATTTTTTGTAAACCAGTGTTATTATTACATATAAATAATTATTTGAAAACATTTAATTATTAGTATGACCTAACTCACATGGAGTGAGACTTGTACGTGAGATATTTTAAGTGGAAAGAGGGCACACAAACCTCAGTCCACTGTCTTAGTTCAAGAAAACCGGACTGCCGAGATGATGCAGGGTGCTATCTGAGGTAGTATTGAGTCACTTCACGAGTGGCAAGCCTTCCCGGAAGCCCCAGCGCTTGCACCCGAGTGCCAGGTTGTATTGGGGATTTATGCGAGTAGTAAGTACACCAATCCTACTATTATCGGTGTGAATGGTTGTTGGCTCCCTTGGAACTCATCCGCCCAGCTGTGTCAGGTCAAGACAATACAGGTCTTCTTTCTTACCTACTATTAGTACCATGTAGACTAGAACTACCTGTTTCATGGTCGGGTCGTCAGCGATTACATTTGAACTCACATCAGGCACGCCACTGGCCACTTAATCCCACTTGAAACTCATTAGCCATCATTATTACGATACATAAAAGGAATATGACAACTGTTTTAATGAATGATTAATTGGTTTATCTAATGTTATTTGTGTATTATTCATTTTTTAAAACTCTCTACATTACACAAAATGTAACAAATATTTTAAAGCCTAATTATATAATGATTAAATAAAATATTCTACTAGCTGATCTGCATATTGATCTTAAACATTTGATTTCAATAAACATTTGCTTGTTATTATTGATTTATAATTGTTTGGTTTTATCTTAATAAATATGAGCAAAAATCCCATCAATAAATATTTAAAGAAATCCATTAACATAAATAAATAATTATAATTCTTTTCTTTCTTATATTTTTTCTTTTTTTTGTGTTCTTATTTAGTTTTATTATCTTCGTAATCTAATATATTTTCTTACATTAAAACTCAAAGACTTTTGCCTATACGGTTCATATTTTTGCTATTTGGACTCTCTCTATCCAAATTCTACATAATTTAAAATATGTTATTGAAGTCATCTACCTATTTTACAATGAGTTAAACTTTCGGCTTTAAGACCATCACATGGACCCTTAAAAAGATTTGTAGTTTACTGTCTACTAAATCCTAATGCTGAGATATTTAGTCACATTCTCAGCTGTGTAGAATTTTGCTTTTGATCATACATGAAAAGTGTTTATAATGTGTATATAAAAAAGCAATCAAAAGAGAATTTAACCAGTAGATGGTTTTCTCTTAACAAATAGATATGCCACTTCCCCAGTACATTTTCTGCCCCTTCTTTAGTATGAAATAAGAATTGAATCTGTATTAATAATTAGAAAGAATGTATTTGTTTATCCTTTATAGACAGCCAATACAATAAAAAAATACAATATAACCATTATTTTTTAAAATTTTGGTGCTTTATTATTGTTAGGAGAGAGTTATCTCCCCTAACTAACTATTGACTCTTCATTGAAAAAAGTGTAGTATCAGACAAAACATGGCTGCTTGGTGAACACATCACTTGTAGACATTTAATTGTTTATCCAAACCCATCCTGCTGTATTTCAGGTCGGTGACAATACTAAAAACGAACGTTTGAATAAAAACTAGATAAAGAAGTCAACGTATTTACTAGTTGAGCCAAAAAACTCCACCTTTTTTCGTCTGTTGGTCATATTTTTTGGAATTTAAAGTATTTTTTGTGATTTTTTTTACAATACTGCTGTTTATGGCCAGCGGGGTTGTATCTCTTTATATATTCCGTTGTTTTTATTAAACAAAACATTATTTTGACAAATAAACACAACAATTCAAAAACAGCCAAGGGCAGATAATTAGGTACAAAAGAAAGTTTATTGTTGCTTTTTTGTTTGTGAATGAAATATATTTTCAAAGTGTCTACAAAAATGGCTGCCGATAGAACTCTTTTCTGTTGGAGGAAGAAATGTTACATTGGCAATAATTAATTGGACACCTACCAAGTCCTCTATGCTTCTCCTTGTTTGGTAAAAGCGTTGCTTAGTTACAAAGATTCCCCATCAAGAGACGATTACTAAACTATTTACATCCCAGTCAATCTTGGTAAAAGGTAATAATAAGCATCTAAATATCAATAATCGTGTTCTTTAATTGTACGACCGTTATTATCTTGCAATACCCTTTGATTAAAAATGAGACCATCCAAATAGACCAGGATAAAATGCACAAATGTAAATTCTGATTATCTGGTACTGCTTATCTGCTGAATTCTTATTTCCTATGAGTTTTGTCACCTCAGCTAAATAATCGACTATTCTATTTTTATTATAAAGAAATGTAGGAAGAAAAATGACACGCTACTGACAAAAATATAATAAGATAAAAGAGAGTAGGAAAAATAGAGAGAGTGGGTGAGTGCACGGAAGTGATAACGCTAATCTATATAATCGAACAAAATGAAATGAAAAAAAGGAAATAAATAAAAAAAGAGTGAGACAGTGGGACTGGCCGAGCTCTTTAATCTTGGCTAGGTAACCAGTCTAGGAGAAGGAAAACACTGAATTCAAACCTGATAAACTCCGCTAAAGAAATTGATCTTGAGCTAGTTCAGAGGGTTTGGTAAATATATATGACTGTAAATTATTTGTATTAAGAAAAATTACTTGAAGATATAATAATCAAGATTATTATACTGTTTATGTATTGAACAGTTTTCAATAGCTCTGAAATAAATATATAAACGTTTTAATAATTAAAATTATCATACTGTGGTATATCCACAGGACCCGCTAGAAATGATTATTATAACATAGAAGAATTCTTGTAAAATATGATAATTCTAGTTTGATTTGGTGTATCTGGGTTAGAGTATTCCTACTTAAGAATTTGTAAAGTTTATTATGGGAATTCGTTTTTTTATTCTTTTTCTTTTTTGTTGTCTTTCTTAACTCCAATGAAACACCAATTCCATTTGTCGTGTTTTCTGGATTCTCCCAGCAGAATTTCCCGCCCCGTTATAGTTATGCCATCACGTGACTAGAAAAGTAGTTTGGAAATATTTTCTCTCTCTTTTCTCTTCGAAAATCTACAATTTACCTTCAGTTTGGGAATAATAATTACGATGCAAAAAGGAAGAATTCAATTAACAATGCAAGAATTCTAATTGGGTTTGGCTCATCTCTTGGAGAACCGCCAATTAATTTGGTAAGTTTCATTATGGCAGCACTTTTATTTAGTAATATATATATATATATATATATATATATATATATATATATATATTAATTATGTGTGTGTGACATGTGTTTGCAATATCTATAAAAGTGCCCAATATAACGAACATATGTACAGTCAGAGTAACAAAGAAGTCCAAAGTACTTATATCGTTACCTATAGTTTCACGTTTTCTCGATTACCAGGATGGTTGGTAGATTGGTTGCATTTTACGGCATGTCAACCCTTGGGTTATTTTATGTTGAAGACGTTTTCCTTTATTCTTTCTTGATGGGTACTCAATTTTTTAAACTGTATTTTTTTATAACTCATTTTTTTCTATTTAATCCATAGATGAGACCCTAACAGGTTCTACCACTCCGGGTCAGAGTGAACGTAAGAGTAATGTTGATGAAGGGACACTCCACATTACATAGAGATCCAGAATTGGAACATTATCACTAGATGCAGTTTATTGTCATACCAAAAACATAAAGATCCTCAGCCACGGCCTTCTAGCACATATATGATAAAAAGGGGTTGGAGCTTGCCATAAAAGCAATAGGGTTGGAACAATCATATAGGTGCTAGGGCTTGATGTGGCCAGCCGATTGATCGGAGGGCGTCTCTTCCATCATTAGTATAAGATTCTAAAAATTTGAGAGCATTAGTGTTAATATGTAATTTTGATTTCTATGTTACCCGCATACACACACACACACACACACACACACACACACACACACACTCTCTCTCTCTTCTCTTTTCTCTCTCTCCCTCTCGCTCTCCCCTGTCTCTGTCTGTGTCAGTCTCTTTCTCTCTCTGACTCTCTCTTTCTCTTTCACTTTCTCTCTCTCTCTTTCTCTCTCTTTCTCTCTCTCTCTCTCTCTCTCTCTCTCTCTCTATATATATATATATATATATATATTTGTGTGTGTGTGTGTGTGTGTGTGTGTAAATATATATATATTCTTTTTTTTCTTCTCCTTGTTCTATCTTCAAAATCACGCAATCCTTACGCTCACCTATCTATCCACACAAGACCTTCCTTTCATCCTTTCATCTCGCCAGTCTTTAAATTGTCACTGGAGGAAGTTCTGTGTCCTCTCCTATTAGGTTACACCGTCGCTTTGATTGTAGACCTCTTGATCTTCTGTTCATTTAGCAAACAATATTAGGAATAATCACACACACACACGCACACACACACCACACACACACACACACACACATATATATATATGAATATATATATATATATATATATATAATGAAATAGAATTAGAACGTGATAAAAGCACATGACGTTTCCGATCCTTCCGAGACGTGTCGAGATTTCCTTGCGTGGGGATCGCAACTCAGTCATGAGTTTCTATCCTGTTTTTATTCTATTTCATAGTTGAAAATATTATATACACTCACTCATATATTATATATACTAGCAAATATATGCACCCTCCGGGTGCAAGTATTTCAATTTTAATGTAATGAAATATATAAATTTGAAATACTTTTGAAACTAAATAAAACTCCAAATAAAATGATTTGAAACAGAGGGGGTATATCGAAGAATAGAACAACATTGAAACTAAGTCTTCATCATTTTCCATCACTCCTCCTTTTATTGCTGAATTTTCCTAATTTAACTATTTAGTTAAATTAGGAAGTAAAGAAAAAATTACTGTTATTTCTTTATATTAAAGGATTTCTTTTAAGATTTATCCCCGAGTCTTTTGCTCATATTCATTAAGAAAAAAACAAACAATTAGAAATCAATAATACCAAGCGCATATTTAATAAATTAATTTTAATATCAATATGCAAATTAGCTTTCCTGTTCAAACTGTAACCCGCTATTTTGTTGCATATATAAATACATTGAATGTTATAGAATGTAGATAAAGTCAAAAGTATTAATAAGGTATAACAATTTTATCAATAACTGAGGTTTAAATAAATAATTCATGGTGAATGTGACGTCAATAACTAGGGAATTGTGACTTGAGTAGTGATTTAGTTTCGGCTTCAGACAGACAACACACAATCTCATTATAATAAGATATATAATCTGATGATGATATTTGCAAGGGAATTCAAGAGAGAGAGAGGGGGGGGATAGTAAGCATATATGACCAAAATATTTTCAAGAGGTTTAGAGAGAGAGAGAGAGAGAGAGAGAGAGAGAGAGAGAGAGAGAGAGAGAGAGAGAGAGAGATTTGAACACAAATTCTTATAGAAGTCCTTATTAGTCGTTTGTGTTCAACTGGAAGGTCAAACGTTGTGACATCATCCGTTGCCATGACAACAAATGATATTTGGCATGTTCTTGCCTTGCAACTTAATAAATGTTGACTGACATTTTGTTGCATTCTCTTTAGTTTGCATTCCTAGTTTTTTTTTTCAGGATAAAGATTTAAGAAAGTCGGAAATAAGACAGACCCCCCCAAAAAAAAAAAAAAAAAAAAAAAACGAAAAAAGAAAAGAATTTACTGACGTCTAATTCCCGTTCAAAAGTTCGAGCTGCGTTAGAATTCCAGGTCTACATTTACTCGTCTTTACTGGTAAACAATTATACATTTTTATCAGCATTGCAGTTTCGGGAGACCATATATTTCTCTTGCCCTGGAGTTGAGTTTTAATATATATATATATATATATAATATATATATATATATATATATATATATATATATATATATATATATATATCAGGATAGAGTAGACATACAGTTAACGGCGCTTGGTGACTATTAGTTGCTTGCTTATGCAATCATCAGGAATATACTCTATGGCTGATATTGAACACACTTTATTCATAGTACACACACATACACACACACACACACACACACACACACACACACACACACATATATATATATATATATATATATATATATATATATATATACATATAGTAGCAAGTGATAAAAAGAATAATAATACTTTTATTTCTATGCATTTTATGATTTAATAACTAGTTGTTTTGTTTCATTTTTTTTAGTAAGTTTTCTTAATACTTTCTAGTCTACGGGAATAGTTAGCAATTTTTCACTGTTGGCTGAAAAAATAAAAATAAAAACTCCCGTTAATTATTCATAACAAACTCACAAATAATCCAATGTGCGAAAGTTGATACTTTCTGTGAATTCCTTTGAAGGGTAATCGTACATTTACTTATGCAACACTGGCAGTTGAGGACTTTAGAATTCACCGACTGGGGCCAACTGATGGTGAAATTCCAATTCTGGAGATCCGAGGAATGTAGAGTATCCCTTCATCAAAATTATTCCTAATTCCACTCTGACAAGAAGTGGTACTACCTGTTAGGGTACCATCGATGGGTTAAATAAAGAAAATGAGTTTAAAAATTGAGTACCCATCAAGAATGAATAGAACAAAACGTCTTTGGCATGAAATAACCCAACAAGTGCTGACGTGCCGTAAAATCTAAAATAAATATAAAAACATAATACAATCTGATTCTGTACTTTTTCCAAATGTCAATCTCCTGACCATTCTATCGGTATCTTAGAATATGCTGATTCTATCCCCTAAAGAGGGGTAGAACCCCACCTAACCCCCCAAAAGGGGTTTCCTCTGTATGACACTAAACTTCATTTGATAGAAAGTGAATATAATAGCGCCACTGGATTTCGAACTCTCTTCTTACTCAGGTTTTGTAGAAAGTCTTGTGGAATTGGAAATCAAAGGAAGAATCATGACCATCTAAACAACACCATTGTTAAGATTGGATGGAATATTTAGAAGAGTCTTGGAGATCTGATGATACTTACTCTCCCTCAGGCTCCAATGAAAGACCACCAGTTGTTGCTGGTGTGCAAAGCTCACATAGGTAAAAGTGATATCAATTGTAGTTGGTGCACTTTGTATGGCCTCAGAGGGTTTGGAAAAAAGAATAGAGGAATTGGAAATTAGAGGAAGAATTGAGACCATTCAGATGATACATAGACCGGTTGCATACGCAAGGTTAAAGAACCTATTATTTACCCATCATTCAAGAGTTGAATTCATGCCTTTCACAAGGACATTAATGGAAATCTGGAAAGTATGAATCATTCTTTACTACCAGGTCTACTCTGACCCGGAATGGTAGTACCTGTTAGTGATGCATATGTGGATCAAATAGATCTTCTCAAAAATATTTGTATTCGAATGGACAGTGTGTGAGAAACACAAATAAACTCTTAAACAACTAAACAAAAATGTAAAAATAAATATACAACGAATAAAATTCCGTAATCTCTAGGCAAAACATAACCGTAGACAGATTGACATGCCATTAAAATCAACCAACGTGCCAATCAATAGTCTTATAAGTCTCGGGGGTAAACCTGTGTGCTAATTCTCAAAATTGACTCTGAAGCAGTTGATTTAAAAATAGTGTCTTTACAAGATTAACAGACCCCCAAAAAGCAATTTCAAACTGTGTCTGTTTTAACGAGTGTCCCGTCTCAATACTGTGATTGTTGGAGGCGTCAAATCATCCTTTTTTTTTCTGTGTGCGTTTTTTTCCCTTTTCCTTGGACGAGTTGTTAATGAAGAGATGCCTTTATCCCCACCGCTGATCCCGGCCTTCGTGGGACCCGGGAACAGAATTAACGTTAATCGAGTTTGAACACTTCTGCTAAGCGAACAAATGAAAAATGACGCGACGAATTTATTTTGACGTAATTCACAACTGCCAAGTCCCCAAAGAGAATTGCATATTTGCGGGTCCAACTAAAAATGTGTCAGAAATATTTCCCGAATAAGATAGGAAAAACTTATCGGTTGTAACTTAGGAAAGACGTGATGACCTTCCCTCGTACAAGTGATGACCTTCTCTCGTACAAGTGTCCAGAATGAAATGCAAATGGTTACTAAGTTGTCCAAGGGCAGATCACTCTGTTCTGCCTATAAACAGGGGCAGATCACTCCGTTCAACCAATACATCGGTAATTTATTTTGTTGAAAGATGAATGTAATATTTTGCATGTCCCTTTCTTTTATCTAACATTTGTTCATTTCCTTTTGATCGAACTAAATTCCATTTCTTTTAAAATCTCTAGCATAGAGCCCTTGTTTCGTATTTTAATACGAAGATACGCTCAAGGGAAAAAGTAGCTAGCTTCAAACGCGGAACGTCAGCCACGTGATATTTTCTTCTTCCATTAGTCATCTAACACACCAGTCAAAAAGTCCCGGTCCTGACATATAGATGGCGCCACTAATAAAAAAAATCCATATGATTTTAATGAATTACTAACCTTCAAATGTCACGTGTCAAAATATGAACCCAATCGGATTATTAGTTTACAAATGACAGTTATTTAAGTGAAGCTACCGTTGCAAATTTTCAAAACATAGGTTCCCACTATATAATCGAAGTTAAGCAGCGATGCACCTGTTCAATATTTAATCGGTTGGCCTATTAAGCAGGTACTGTAATAAATCTGAGTCATTTGTTGTCAAAATGACTTGATTCTGCATTAAATGACCCAAAAAGGGTTGATATGCCGTAAAACAAAACAACAAACTAACTCACCCACAATTCATCATCACTATAGACATTTCTTAATCCGGCATGGACATGAACTTCAACTGGTTTGTTGTATTTGTATTATGGAAAACTATTTGCCTAAAACAGAAATAGTTTGGGTCTTTTCTTCCCTTGAGCGTTCAGCGACAGAAAATCTTTCTAATTGTCTAATCGTAATGTGTGCGTTCAAGTATATCAAACAAGTAATTGTCTTCTGTAGGGAATTTCAAATATTTTGACATCGAGTCTTTAGTAGACACTTCGTCGATACTTCTTCATTTTCGCTCCCCAAAGAGACTTGGGTAAACTTTTAGATAAAGATAATTGCAGTGGCCATATCTATTTGACAAAAATACTTCCTTCGTGAATTTCGCATTTTTTAATGATTCTCTCTCGATTTTAATTAGAAATCAGTAAAGGTTCCTTGGAGACTGTTATTCATTGTGCTGTGAATTATATGTGCCAGCCAAGAGCATACAGTCAACGTATTCTAAGACCTACAAAAGGGTAAGAGGCTGATGCATTTAGTGTGATTTGATCGTAAACCCATTCTTTGTCCACGAGTAGTCAGTCCTCTGTAGGACACGAAACTAAACCTGATAGTGAACCTAGTTCAGGAGATCTGGTGGTGAGTGTAGACTACTCCTCATTGTCATTACTCTCTGGCCATTTTGATCTGCGCCATTTAGAAATATAGAAATCAGCAAAGGTTCCTTGGAGACTGTTGTTCACTGTGTTGTGAAATATATATGCCAGCCAAGTGTTTGGTCCAGTGTGTTGGATTTTACGGCATGTCAACCCTTGTTGGGTTATTTTATGCCCAAGACGTTTTGTTCTATTCATGCTTGATAGGTATTCAAAATCTTTTAAAACCCAATTTTTCAACACATTTTTTAAAACTCATTTTTCCTATTTAACCCAAAAATGCGACCCTAAAATATTACCACTCCGGGCCTGGGTGGAGCTGGGAGTAATGAGGATAAAGGGGTACTCCTCAGAACTCTAAAATTGGAACTTGACCATTAGATTCCGTTTAACGTGTTATACCCAGGACACGACAGTCAATAGACAAGTTGATATTCAAAATTCCAGTTTCGTTTTAATTCCGTCAAAGAATCTGAAATATTGATATATTTGACCCGGAGATGGGGTCCTAACAGGTAATACCACTCAACCCCAAAGAGAACCTGTGAGTAATGGAAATGAAGGGTTAGTCCACACTCCCCGGATCTCCAGTACTTTATTTTATGTATTAGAGATTTTGAATATAAATCAAATACTTATTGATAAACCTATGCAATTTCTGAGAATATTGTGGGCAAGCAGTGACGTAGTTTCGGGCACAGACAGACAGACACTGAATTTTCATTATAACATTATGTTATAAAAGCTTAAGTTGGCCTTATCCTTAATTCGTATCCTGATACTGAACAGATGTATAAAGACTAATCAAGCAGAAACATTATTGAAATAGTTTCCTTTCCTTTGCCGCGCTTCAGTGAATAAAGCCTCTCCATTTTTATAAAATCATTTCCGTCTATCTGACCGCTCGGCAATGAAATTTCAGAAAATATTGTAAATTACCTTCTGTGTAACAGGAACACGTATGGAACTGGATTTAGATAAATAGTTAAATTTGGGGGTACGCAGGGGTACCGTGTATAGTCACTTCTCAATTTCTCTAGAGTATCTTGTTTGATCAATATCTCGGTTTGGTTTGGTTTGTTTGTATTACAGTATATCAACCCTTTCCGGGTCATCTAATGCCGAAAAAAATCACAAAGTATCGAGATTGAAGCTTTGAAATTTAAAAGTTAAATGAAATCGTGTGGACAAATGAGTAACGTATAGAGTTTTACAATATTTTGGTAATGTGAAGACACAATTCGGCAGATCTGAATGCTCTTGCCGAGTCTGCAAAGTTGACGAACCACACTGGACTGTAATTGGTTTGGTTGTTTTACAGTAAACCAACCCGTTTCGGGTTATTTAATGCCGAAACAATCCATTTTGATAAAAAATTTCTATTTCAAGTTCTTAATATCTTACAATTGGTAGAAATAATTTTCATTAACTTCATTTGGTTTGGTTTGATGTTATAATAACCATGTGGGTTATTTAATGCCAAAAAACTGTTAGAGTGTGAGATAGAAGTCGGTACTCAAGTTTCTTTACATGTGTAATTTTTAGTGATGTATTTCGTGGATCTGATTTATAAGAGGAATTGGTTGGTTAGGTTTTACGGCATGTTAACCCATTGGGCCATTTTATGCCGAAGACGTTTTTGTTTTATTCATTCTTGATGGTACTATCAATTTGTTTTAAATAAATGTTTTCTATTTAACCCATCGATGATTAACAGCTACTCTGGGTCAGAGAAAACCAGGGGGTAATGGTGATGAAGGGGGTTCTTCACATTTCCCAGAGTTCCAAAATTGGAACTTCACCATCAGATTTTTTAACTTCATACCCAGAACAGCATAAGAAGGATTCTCAAGAAAGATAAAATGTCATCCATGTTAATATTTTCAAACAGATCTCTCCTATTATTTGCGTTGAAATATTTATTTCTGATTGGAGCGAAAACTCTACACAACACGAGGAAATGTTTGACAGTGTAGGGTGTTTGGCATGTCCCACAACGTTGTTGATCCGCCAACTGAAGCTGACTATCAATATCTATCAATGAAAAAGTTATTATTAATTATCTTTCAAGTTTCTATCAATGAAAGTTTAGTTTTTATTAATCAAAATCATGCATACTTTTGATCGATTGATTGATTGATTTATTTTAACGGCTCTAGGCTTATTCGGTAGGTTAGGGAATCGCATTCATTGTACGTTCATGTATAGAATTTTTTGTGTAGTTGTTTAAGAGTTTTAATATCTTATCGTATACGAATGATTTATAAACATATTTATTTAACCCAAGATGGGAAACTAAAAGTTACTATTACGCTGGGTCAGAATGAAGCTGAAGAGTAATTGCAATTAGGGGGTAATCTACACTCATCAGATCTCCAGAACTCAAGTCTCACTTTCAGATCCAGTTTCGTGTTATACTGAGGATTACCCATATGTAAACAAAGAAAAGAATTTACGGTCAACTCCTGCTAATTTGTTCCAGTCCATAACATGCGAGACTCCTATTTGGTGCTTATTTAGTCTAGACGGACGGTCGGAGAAGCCCTTTCCGATCAATCGGCTGATCAGGTCTTGCTCTAGCACTTATACGATTGTCGCGATCCTATTGCTTTTATCGCAAACCCCAACACTTTTTATGAACTAGAAGGTGATGGCTGAGGATCTTAGTATTCTGGGTATGATATTAAACTGCATCTAATGGGGAAGTTCCAATTCTGGAGCTTTGGGGAGTGTGGAATACCCCTTCATCGCCATTACTTCCAGGTCCACTCAGACCCGGGATGGTAGTACATGTTAGGACCCCATCTATGGGTTAAATAGAAAAAATGAGTTTTGAAAAACTGTGTTTGAAAAATTGAGTTTGATTTATTTTTTGAATACCCATTAAGCATGAATAGAACAAAACGTCTTCGGCATAAAATAACCCAACAAGGGTTGACATGTCGTAAAATCCAACCAACCACAACCAACCAGCTATGGTAGGATAAGATAGGATAATAATATGCGTCGTTTCATTGTTTGTTGAGTTAAAGTATTAAAAATATATTTATTGCCTTTTTTACCCCTAAAATTATAAAAATAAAAAGAACCTAAGAATGAAACATTTGCCGTTCTTTGTTGGGCGAAGAATTTCGCGTATTAATTCAAATGAAAATTATTCGTTTACTCTAACCATTCAATATAACCATATTACTGTGTACAAAGGACCATAT
Organism: Doryteuthis pealeii; assembly: GCA_023376005.1. Lineage (NCBI taxonomy): Eukaryota > Metazoa > Mollusca > Cephalopoda > Myopsida > Loliginidae > Doryteuthis > Doryteuthis pealeii. Next base: position 55,395,293 of record CM042145.1, on the reverse strand, counting down.
ATATATATTACCAACCCATACGCACGAGCAGGATGTGACACAATGTAAATTTCTTAAACGGAGTTTAACAGGCTTTTTCTCTTGGACTGATAGCCTAACCAAGGTTAAAGAGCCAGTCTGCCATATTATTTACCCATATCTGGAGGGAGAATAGTGGATCCATACATTTCCCAAGTGTATTAGCGCTATATGAAATGTAAAAACCTCGTCCAGGATTTGAACTCATCTCGTCGTGTCCATTTATTTACTACAACGATAACCATTACACCACCCGCCTCCAAACGACCATATAACTCGGTGTAAACAAAACTAGTTCGAATGTAAAAAGCAGAAAAAGGAAAACGGAATTCTTAGAAGAGTGCAAAATGAAAATAAACCTCTCCTTGGTGAATCTCAGTCAATCGAGTGATAGACAAAAAAAGACCGAATGATCCCAGATTATGTCCCTTTCTTTTAGTTAAGAAGATCTAAACTCTTAATCCAAGATCGGACAAAGAGCATTTTCTTTGAACATGTATATGGAAATACATAATCTTTTCTTGTGCAATGTCCCAATTTCCGAATCAGCTCGAAAACAATAGATTGGTTGGATTTTACGGCATGTCAACCCTTGTTGGGTTATTTTATGCGAAGACCTTTGCCATATTTATGCTTGTTGCGTATTCAAATATTTTTAAATAATAATTGAATCCGTTTAAAGGAATAAAGAAGAAAGGAAAGAAGGGGTGAAGAAGACGCAAAAAGTGAAGGAAAGAGAAGAAGCAAAAGAGATTAGATGCAGGGTGGTTAGTTGGTTTGATTTTATGGCATATCAACCCTTATTGGGTTATTTTATGCCAAGACGTTTTGTTTTATTTATTCTTGGTGGTATTCAATTTTTTGTTTTAAACTCATTTTTTCTATTTAACGCTTACATGGGACCCTGATAGGTACTACCACTCCGAGTCAGAGTGGACCTGGCGTTAATAGCGATGAAAGGGCACTCCACACTCCCCAGAGCTTGGGCATTGGAGTAATGGTGATTAAGGGGTACTCCACGCCACAGAGTTTCAAAATTGGAACTTCCCCATTAGATGCAGTTTAACGTCATACCCAGGACGAAAGCCATAGGAACAGCATAACAAACCGAGTCATACTGTGATATTTGGTTGCAATTGTATCCAGAAATCTCTTAGAAAAAAAAACCCTAAAATAAATGATATTCAACACGTCTATTATTCATGCTTGTTTTTGTTTTTGTTTTTGTTTTGCTGTTTGCTTCATTTGATGTTTCTGATTGGAAAAAAAGCAAATCGGAAAGAAAAAAGGGCGGGAAATTAGCTGAAGGCGCGAAATGCCAAACATTTGAAAAGTGACGTTAATGAATTACTTTGATGTTGGGAATGTGTGACAAAGACAAAGGTGAAAAGGGAATTGAAGAAAAAGGTATTAGCCGGAAGTTAGAAAGAAGAAGAAGAAGAAGAAGAAGAAGAAGAAGAAGAAGAAGAAGAAGAAACAATTAAAAAAAATATCTAAAATAAGCGGAAAATAAAAATGGTAAGAATTAAAAACAAATTAGAATTTTAGTAGAAAAATAGATAAATATGAATTTGAAAGAAAAATTTGATGTTATTTTGACGTCATCAATTTCTGAGTAGTCCCATTTTGGTGTCATTGATTTTGTGTAGTAAAGGTATTTAAAGTGGAAACAAAATAAAGTAGTATAAAAATGATTATCACAAAAGACCTAAAACTGTCGATTATGAGGCCGTGCTTCAAGCCATAGAGGCAAATCCAATGAGTATCACACCGAAAGCATCAGGCGAGCTTAGCATCTCACAGCGCAGTGTGGTTCGTCAACTTCATGACCTCGACAAATGGACTCAGGTATGCGAAATCGTGTCTGAAGTTACCAAAATATTGCAAAACTATACATTTATCACGAGTAGGATGTGACACTAGGTCAATTTCTTAAACGGAGATGAACAGGTTTAAATTCAGATTTTCCTTCTCTTAGACTGGTTAACCAGCCAAGTTTAAAGAACCCGGTCTAGCCTAGTATTTACCCATAGCTGGAGGGAGAATAGATGGATGCATACTTTTCCCAAGGGTATCAGTGTTCTGTGAGATGCAAAAGGCCTCGTCCAGGATTTGAATTCGGGTCGACGGGTCCATATCCCACGACTCTAACCATTGCACCACGTGCGTTTGAATTTCAATGCTTCAGTCTCAATACTTTTTGATCTCGATGTACTCGTCATACGTTCCGTAATATCTTATAAATCGTAGCCACTGGAAACCAAAGTTATCCTTATAGATGGGCATATAATCCGCTTATTTGAAACTAGCTCAACTCTCTCTATCTCTCTCTGTGTCTGTCTGTCTGTCTGTCTGTCTGTCTGTCTCTCTCTCTCTCTCTCTCTCTCTCTCTCTCTATATATATATATATATATATATATATATATATATATATATATCAAGAGATGTGCTTTATCTAAAAAGCTAATCCGAGTGTCAGTTATTGTACAACTGACATTGTCGTTCATGCAGTGTTGGATCTTAAAGATATTTCGTTTCTACCGTCGTAGAGCTTCTTCCAAACAACGGCAACAAATATTTAACAGTAGAAAAGAACATTCAAAAATCGTTTTAGGATATTCTATTCCAGAAATAGCAAATAAATGTTACCACAAATATTATCTATAGCAGAGCTCATCAAAGTGTGATACGTTGCTTTTCATCTTTGATGACATTCAAAATATACAGGAGGAAATGCAACAGTAGGTATACAATAATAAAACAGAAAAAAAATACGTACAATACTCATTGTATTTATTATCCAAACAAACAAATGTTATATATCTTATTATAATAGAGATTCTGTGTCTATCTGTCTGTAACTGAGACTACGTCACTGCTTACGTCAATATACTTTCAGGAATTGCGTACATTTATCAATGAGTATTTAATTTGTATTCAAAATCATTAATACATAGAATAAATCTTATTTATCAACGATGTCTCTATGAAAATCTGGGTTAGATTTGCCTCAAAACAAGCCATGTTATTGCGTTTAAAACGCAATTTGCCATATATATCACTAAGAAATAAAGGTTTACATATCATATGGTGTGGTTCATTGAATACACACTATAGTCTGCAATGGCTGATTTAAGAATGAGAAAATTCTCCTTTTCAGTGTAGAAATGAGCAACAACTTTTGCGGCAATATTTGAGTCAGCGTCTTTTTTAAAAATCATTGTTGAACTATTTAAGATCCTAATATAGCCAGCCCTGTCGGCTGGGGCTTTAGAATACACCGGCTGCATCTCTATAGAGGATTAAGACCACCACTCAATGGAGTTACTTGTTGGTCATGAGTGGCAACCCGTGATGCTTAAAGATGGAACTCTGGTGGCTGAGTACTCCATGACATGCAACGCACCACAGTATGTACTTAGGCTAGACAGAGAGACCCTCTCCGATAAATCGGCTGGCCATGTCAAGCCCTAACACCTATATAATTGTCCAAATCATATTGCCCTTATGACAAGCCCCAACCCTTTTTATAATATATGTGCTAGAAGGCGGTGGCTAAGGGTCTTAATGTCCTAGTTATGACTTAAAACTATATCTAAGGGTAAAGTGCCAGTTCTTGAGATCGAACTCCTTCATCACCATTGCTCCCAGGTCGACTCTGACCCGGATTGATAGGGTCCCATCGATGGGTTAAATAAAACAAAGTGAGTTCTAAAAATGTGTTTAAAAATTGACTTAAAAAAATTGAATACCATCAAGAATGGATAAAACAAAACGTCTTCGACATAAAATAACTCGATGGGTTGACATGCCGTAAAATACAACCAACCAACCAACCAACCAACCTAATATACCTCTACTTTGTGAACAATGTATGAAATACATGAAAAAAGAACTTGATCTTCATTAGCCTGTGTGAACTTGTTAAATATTTCTATCCTATTGTCTTGATTTGTGATATTCAATTTGATGCTTTGTCCTATTTTACCGACACACCTTAAGAAAACACAATTGCAATAATTCAAACTGATGAAGTAAGCAGAAATTCTGAGAGACACACATATAAACCGAATGTTTTTTTATTCCCGCGTGTTCAATGTTATCATTGAACAGTAGATTTTCGCTCAGAGTTGGCAATTTGGAGAGAAAAAAAAGATCATTACTAAAAGAGCGACCTCATATACTATTATTGTTCCGTTCATATTTTATTGATTTTGTACAAAACATCATTTGGTCCATATCTGCTGCTGCTGCTGGTCTCTGAGATATAGTGTCAGAGAAAAAAACAACAGTAGGGGTACTTACCTTCCAACGGCTACGGGCAGGACAGTGAGGATTAAGAAGTGCCTTCTTTGTATTTGGTCCTATTTATTACATGTTTATTTGCATTAAATGTCACATGTCACATTTTGGTCTGTGATATAAAGGACGCAGATCACGTTGGTTTTATTACCATTCTACCTACAAAATATCGAATGCGCTTGTAAAACTATTGTTATTCTAGACTAGAAGACCGTGGTACCAGATACCGAACCAAGGTCGCAACACTTTCAATTTGTTGCAAGACTAATTCCGTTTACTTCAAATATGAGGCAAGATGTTTTCTCTTATTTTGTTGTTGTCTCTGTCAGTTGCCGTCGTTCAGTTTGGGATTGATTTAAATTGTACTTCATTGTTACAGAGGATACCTACGCCTCTGTAGCATTACTTTACGAGGTATTCGATACAATAGAAAACAAACAAACAAACAATAATAATAAAATTCAAAACAAAAACAAAAAATAATCACAACGTTACTGATGTGCGAAATGAAGATTTTTTTGTTGTGTCACGCTGAACCCAAACATTTCAACTCGAACATATAAACAGCGACAAATGAACATGTCGAAAAAACGAGCAAGGCTGGTCAACCCTTCCTGTCGAATAAAGGTCAACTGATTATTAACTTCCGGTTGGGCATCTCGTTTTCAGATTGTTCGTTGTCGACGGAATTTGGAGGAGTGGGTCATGTGATCTGCTGATTATATTGAGGCTGAGTCGGGATAATAAAAACAAGTTTGTGGTGAGGAGTGAATGGTCGTTGTCTTGTGTTCTTTAAATTGGAATTTGGTAAATAAAGGAAGATTGGCAAGTTCAGATTCTTTAAAAGAAGTGCCACCATACAGCTGACAATGCAATAATGCAATGGAAAGAAAGAAAGAAAGAAGTGGGGAAAGGTTAGAAGGAATAAAGAGGAAGAGAAAAGTTCCCTTGTCCAGCTAACAATGCAATAATGCAAAAGAAAGAAGTGGGGACGGGGAAAGAAAGGTAGAAGAAGAGGAAGAGAAAAATAAAATTATGAAGGAAAAAAGATAAAAAAGATAAAGAAGAAGAGGAAGAGAAAAATAAAATTATGAAGGAAAAAAGAAAAAAGATAAAGAAGAGGAAGAGAAAAATAAAATTATGAAGGAAAAAAGATAAAAAAGATAAAGAATAATGAATAAATAAATGAGAAGAAAAAAATATTGAAAGAGGAAATAAAAAAGATGGAAGAAAATATAAAGTTGGACGAGAAAGGAAAGAAAGAAAAATGGACGAATAAAGAGTGAGAAAAGATGGAATAATTGATGAAGGAATTAGGTAGGACGAAAAAGGATGATATAGGAAATGGGAAGGAAGGAAAAATGGATGAATAAAAACTGAGGAAGACCCCGAAAATAGACTGAAGTGCCCCGACCACAACAAAGGGGTGACATAAAGCACATAAACATACACAGGAAAGACCAATACACATGCACACAAACACATACAAGCACACAAACACACACACAGAATTTGGAATGATACTAAGACATTATTGAACACACACACACACACACACACACACACATACACACATACACACACAAAGAATTCGGAAGAATAAGAAATTGTTTGACAAACATATACACACACAATTACAACCTACAAAAGAATACGTTGATGCAGGCAGCAATCAACATCTCCCTAGAAAGATCGGAGCTTTCAGAAATCTTTTAATTAAGGGATTTTCATGCCGAAATATAAAAATAAATCAAAGCTAAACGAATAACATACTAGGTTCATTTTTTTATACTTGCATTGTTGATAGCTTTCTAAACCAACCGCCAAACTAATATATATATATATATATATATATATATATATATATATATATATATATGCTCCCAAAACCCGGTAGAGCTCTCTATGAGTGACTTAAATTAACCTTCACTGCCAGCATAAAGCAATGATCTTCTGTTTACAGACTGGATTTCTCTGGCAATCGTAAAATATATAAACAAATGTATGTATTTAATAGTTTAAACACAACTCCTTTACGGCAGCTGTCAAATATTCCAGTTTTTGGTCCATTTTTTAACGTCAGTCTGGGGTCGGTTGATAAGTCTACCGAAGCTTTCATCGCTAGTTCTTTCAGCATTTCGTACGTTAAAAACTATTTAGAAAACTGGAAAGGGTTGAGAAAAAACGCGTCAGACAGGAAATGTCCGTCACGTTTAATAAAACATGGATATATATATATATATATATATATATATATATATATATATATATATATAATAGTTGGTGGAGTGACGTATTGTCGATATCAGCCGGACAGCCATGGAGTCTATCCCCTTTTCGCTAGTGATAGACCAGGGAGATTGTTTTTGCTGAGGTGGAGCGGCAAACCTACTGCCAGTTCCCCACTTTACTGCACAAATCCGATTACGCAATCTGTGCTACTCCTGCGCTGGGTTAGCGGGGTCTGGTATCGAACCAGGAACCTTGCGATTCCTAGACGGATATTATACCGACTCATCTTAACTGGTGTTAATATATATATATATATATATATATATATATATATATATATATATATATATATATATATATATATATATGTGTGTGTGTGTGTGTGTGTGTAATTATGTTTTCATTCAGAATTTGAATTTTATTTGAGACAATTATTACGTCCTTGCTTGACAAAAGAGAGAGAGAGAGAGAGAGAGAGAGAGAGAGAGAGAGAGAGAGAGAGAGAGAGAGAGAGAGAGAGAGAGAGAGAGAGATCGTTACCTTCTTTCACTCCTTCCCCGTCGTTTATCTTTATTTAGTAGGTAGTGCCAGACCCAAAACTGACTTATAGGATAGCCCAAGTTTTATTACGACTTCTACAAGGCCCTGCAGACAGGCCTACAGCTGATATCAAAGTGACAATTTTCAATGTTACGAAGAAGAGTTTGCAGCAGCGCTACTTCATTTCACGTGTCATTAGACAGTTATTTTTAAACCCCTTGTCCCTCTCATCAATCAGTAAAAGACACACCCCTTGAAGATTGTCTCTTTTAGATGGTGATTTATTAAGCCTTGCTCAATTCACCACAATGCCGGAAGTACGGATTTACCCAACCCAACGTGACATAAGGTCAATTTTTAAAGCAGAGTAATGCTGATTTTAAATTCTGTTTTCATTTTCGTACACTGGTTTCCTGAACAAGGCTCTTCGGTTGGGGTTTATTTAGGTTTGCTTAGTTTGGTTTGGTTTGTTGGAGTTTACAGCATGTCAACGCTTGTTGGGTTATTTTATGCCAAAGACGTTTTGTTCTATTTATGCTTGATGTGTATTAAAAATTTCTTTTGGTCACAATTTTTTTAAACACATTTTTTGAACTCATGTTTTTCTATTTAACCCAGAGATGGTAACAGGTACTACCACTCCGGATCAGGGTGGTCCTGAGAGTAATGGTAATGTAATTCTATTCCACACTCCCTAGAGCGCTAAAATTGGAACTTCGCCATTAAATGCAGTTTATCGTCATATCCAAGACATGTTCAGTTTGGCATGATGCCGGAAGAATGCATCTACCTCTCTTTCACGGGTAGGACGTGACACAAGGCCAATTTTTAAGCGGAGTAATACTGGTTTTAAATTCAGAGTTTTCATTCTCATACACTGGTTGCCTTAACAAGGCTAAATAACTCTTTTCCCATAGCTGTGGGGAGGAAGAATAGATTCATACTTTTTCCAAGGACATTAAGTGCAAATTGAAATGCAAACGACTTCGTCAAGATTTTGAAGTCAGGCTGCAAATTCCATTTCCTAAGATAATAACCGTTATTCTAAGAGCGCCTCCAGCAGGGGACATACTAATCTTATTACGATCGTTCCAGTTTTAACCATAAACCATTGTTGTTTTGTTTGTTTTGTTTTACGGCATATCAACCCTTTTCGGGTCATTTAATGCCGAATCAATTCATTTCGATATTCGGTTTACTTACAGTACCTGGTGTTGCTTAAATGGCCACCCACTAAGTATTGAACGCGCTCATCGCTGCTTAACTTTGGTGGTCAAGCAGGAACCGGTGATTTCAGCGGGAATTGTCTGTAAGTCGTCAACCACTGTACCACACGAGGCGATCTTAATAAATATGCATACTTTTTAAATTAACTAGAAGTATTGGGCACTTAATAAGAATCGAACTCACTACCCTGTCATAAGTAATATTCAAGACTAGCTTGTTAACTATCATATCACAATGATTTTTTTTAAAAACTTAGCGTAACTTTGATTTGTCACAAGGCTGAAAGTATGGTGACATCTACAAGGATCGAACTCACTATTCAGTAGTGACTGATCTGTGACACTAGATTGTTAACCATTACGCCATGATGAGTTGCCTTTAAAAAAAAAATATGTACAGCTAATGTTTGTCGCATCTATTCATCAGACCTATTTAAATAGACGTGACCTCTAACCTATCACCTGTCTATGAAATGCCTTCACACTTCCGTTGAGCAGTGGGGTTGGGGCGGGGAACAGAAGACGAGCTTGGCTAATTGAAAGGAAACGTGGCTTTAACAAGAGAATTGTCCAGCAAAAACCACGGAAAAGTTGATAAAACTCGTCCAACAAAAGATATAAAAGATACAGACTAGACGAGGTTAGTGGTAGTAGCTAGTCTTGCTAACAGAGTATTCATTAAGGTTGTTTGAAGAACTACGCATTTGATTCTATTTATTATATTCCCTTGTACAAAAAGGCAATAAACCTGTTTGTTAGCCTTTTCCTGATTCAATGTTGTTATTTATAAACCCAGTCACAACATTTTGGTGACGAGGATGAGAACCCAAAAGAAAGAGGAAATGCTTCCAGAGGAAGTGAAATCTCAAAAGGGGAGGTGTTGTAAGGGAGGATATTTTCCTGCAAGAAAGTTAGACTCGTCCAACGAATCACATAAAAGATACGGACTACGCGAGGTTGTTCGTAGTTGAGTAGTAGCTAGTCTTGATAACAGAGTATTCATTACTGTTGTTTGAATAACTGCGTGTTTGATATTCACTTGTACCAAAAGGTAATAAACCTCTTTGTTAACCTTTTCCGGATTCAAGGTTGTTATTGATAAACTCGATCACAACACTCATGAGGAAAAATTTGGGAAACCATGTTGCTGCAAGACTAATCATACAGAATTTAATTTTCTTCATAAAAAAAAGAATGAACAAATTACATATTTAAAAAAATAATAATCACATTTGATTGGTTGGTTGGGTTTTACGGCAAATCAACCATTGGGTTATTTCAAATCCCGAAAATTGGAGACGATGAGCTTGTTCAGTACTTAGATGGGTGACCATTTAACTAACAACAGGTACTGTAAGTAACCGAATATCAAAATGATTTAATTCGGCATTGAATGACCAAAAAGGTTTGATATGCCGTAAAATAAAACAACAAACCAGCCTGTTCAACAAATAAACCAACCTAAACCAAATACCTAAATTGTTTTAGCCATTTGTTTTCGGGATGTAAAGCGAGGGATTATTTTGGTATTATAAACAAGTCATAAATGGATCCCCCTTTTCTTGGCCGCATTAGATTCTTAAGGACTTAAGCTGTTGAACAAATTACAGTTAGGTCACATTGAAAGCGCTGGTTTCTGTTAGATCATGGAAGTTAAGCTGCGATGAGGCTGTTCAATACTTTGATGGGTGAACAATTGAGTAACTGCAGGTACTGAAGGAAACCGAATATCAAAATGATTTGATTCGGCATTAAATAACCCGAAAAGGGTTGGCATGCTGTAAAACAAAACAACCAGTCAACCACAGGGGTTTCATAGAAACCACCAAGGGAATTGACAATCATTACTTTTACTTTAAATGGGGGTAGATTGAAATTTGGGACATTTCTCTTTTCTTCCATTGATAAAAAATAAGGTTGGTTACGATTAGGTTATTTTTCCGGGTGATAATGTGTCATCAACATTCTCTTGCATGGCAGCAAATCTTGAACCCTGTACTCCCACCAAGAGCAGCGGCTAAATAGCTTCTATCTTCGCTGCCTTAGATGTATACTGGACATCACCTGGATAGACAGGATTACTAACACTGCAGTTCTTGAGAGAGTACAGCTACCCAGTTTGTACTCTCTACTGAGGCAGCGCAGTCTCCGCTGGTTGGGCCTTGTCCGGTGGATGGATGATGAGTGATTCCCAAATGACATCTATGCGGAACTTTCATCTAGCAAGAGACAGATTTGTCGCCTCATCTGCAATTCAAGGATGTTTGCAAGTATGACCTAAAGCCCTTTAACATCAAATCTACGAACTAGGAAAATTTGGCTTAGGACCGCCTTCAGTGGCGACAGGTTCTTCGTAGCGGACTATTCATGTCTGAAGTTATTCCTGACACAGCACCATGAAGTAAAGAGGTCCATAAGAAAGCAACAGCAACAGAGCACCGGCACACCATCAACATCTTCTGGATTGACCTTCATTTGCAACAGCTGTTGTCAAAACTGTTTTTCAAACATTGGTCTTGTTGTGGAGTGATACGAACACCCCTCACTGACACAATGGACTAGTCTGAAAAGACTATAAATAGTGTATATATTTTGAACCAAATAAAAGATACATATTGTTGACTTCTAGGGCATCTCACGTGGTGTAATGGTTAGCATGCTAGATTAGCAGACCATTGTTAGTGAGTTCGATTCTCATTGGGAGCCCCATACTTCTGGCCTTGTGCTACATCTAAGCTAAGCTTAGTAAGTAACTATAGTTGATTTTTGATATTGTCTCTTGTGTTTATTCATTACTTTCAGTTGGAGTACTATATATAACGGGCCTTTACCATCATAGAAGGTGCTGCGCTAGAACGTAACTTCAGGGCACGTGAAATCTACGGCCTTCTTAGACTGTGATTATGATGATGGTGAGGATGAATGCATCTTGTTACAGAGAAAAAAGAATTCAAACTTTTCTTTAGAGAAGAAAAAAAAAGACATCAAGTCAATCACATGTCGAGAAAAGAATCCAAAGTTCGATTAGATTGAATATTCATGGTGGAACACACACACACACCCGCCCCCAAAAAAGAAAACAACAAAAAACAAACAAAAAAACAAACAAAACAAACAAAATAAAGATAGAAAAAGTCTTTGACAAAGTTACATCCTACAAAGCTGATCTGTCAACTCACATTGGAAAAAGTTCGAACCGGATTGATAAAGAATATTATTTACATTAGTAAAGTCCGTGTATCATTAAAAAAAAAATCCGAGGATGAGGAACAGAATACTAATTATGAATTTCGTTTGGCTTATAATTCCATACATTTTTACTCAACATTAAATGTTATTTTTCCCACAACTCAAAAATATCTCATTAGAATAATTGTATTTAATTTGTTAGAATTATTTTTCCCGAAAAAAGAATGTTCAAAACTTTCAGATTAGATTTTGAGATGTATTATTTTGATTTTTCAGATTGTTGTCCCCATCTTTATTATGGTATGTAAAAACACAACGTTTCGGCAGCTGTATTCTCCGGCCTTTTTTCGGGTGTTTCTGGTCAACTGAAGCATAACAATGATCCAAACTGGTAAATGATAAATTCTTCAGACCCTTTTTCGATCAACAATCAAACTATTCAAAATAATTTCCCATGTTATATGATATTTATATGTTTAAAATCTTGCAATGTGTATTATATATCATTGAGAAATAAAAATCTACATAGTAGATGGTGTGAATAATTTGCATATCAGTTTTAACAAAAACGTGTTTAATAAATAATTACTTGATGTTATTGATTTCAAATATTAATGTTTTATTCTCAAACGTATTAAAAGCAATTCTATGTATAATTTTATATAGAAATCAATTAGAATAAAGTAAAAATAAGTGGCAATATTTTTATATGCGTTCTTATTTAGTTTCGTTAGTCTTTCTGATTTAATATATTTAATTACATTAAAACTTAAATACTTACGTCCGGAGGGCGTATATTCTTGCTAGTACAAATTTTTACACAGTTATATGGCTTCGAGTATTCCTATCAAATGCAAATAATTTGTAAACATATCTATTTGACTCATAGAAGGGTGTAGCAAGATGGGGATATTATCCTGACTATTGTATATTAGAAAAGGAGGAAGAAGAAATAAGAGATGATAAAGGTTTAAAAAATAGTGATGAGCACAAAAAGGATTAACGATGATTTGACCGTAGCGTGACCCCCGAACGGAGAATTAAGTGTCAACCGGAAGTTTCGGGTGTTGACCGGAAGTCACGTGGTGACGTGGAACGACGAAGAAAAGGACGAGTCTCTTTTTGCTTTCGGACGCGTCGGGGAGCGGACGGCCCTTTGGTGCCTAGTATGGGGTCACAGTAATCAAGTAGTGTTCTCTCTCTCTTTCTCTCTGTCTTTCCTCCACTCCGATACAGCACACGAGGCGAGCACGATAATAAAGGCTAGCAGTTGTGACTACATATTTCTCACGTTGTAATTTTTATCAACAAGAAGACATTTTTAGTACCGTGAATATATCACCGCCACCACCACCGCCCCGTTATGTATATCGCTTTGGGTACTGTGACCAGATATACGACAACGTTACAGATATCGTTTTAGTGCCCGGAAAAAAGGGACAACGTTACAAGGGGTCTTACATGCAATACCACTCCGGGTCAGTGGATCAAGGAATGATGGCAACGAAGGGTTACTCCACACTCCCCTGTTCTCCAGAACTGGAGCCTCAACCTCAGATGCAGTTTAGTATCATACCCAGGACACATTTTTCGGGAGGGGTCTTGCCCTTTGGTAGTCAGCGTGTTATATACCCCCCCCCGCCGACAGGATGGTAGTAAGATAGAGTTCTGTTGAATGTTAATAGTTAAATTAAACATTGTTTTCGTCAAGGTAATTGTGAATTTAGTCACATTAAATTCTTTAAAGGAAAATAATATAATAATCGATTCGTGTGAAAATCCAAGAGATGATAAGATCAAAATCAAATTTGTTTTCTACGTTCAGATTTATTTAGAGGGAAAACTGATAGACGTTTTTTAAAAAAACTTGGAGATAAATTGATTCTAATATTACTTTGCCAAGTGAAAAATGATTGGAATAACAAGAAAGTCGAAATAAATTGTTATATAATAATTAAACAGAAAGAAGAAAATCAATAGAAAATGTATACATAGAGAGAAAGTTGAAAAGAAAGAAAGAAAGAAAGAAAGAATGGAAGGAAGAATGGAAGGAAGGAAGGAAGGAAAGAAGGAAGAGTTAAAAGAAAATGGAGGATGAATTGAAATGGGAAGGGAAGAAAGAAAGAAAGAAAAAAGATGAAAGATGAAATGAAAGAATAAGGTTAAAATATGAAGTGAGAAGAATATAGAATATAAGTATATAGAAATGTAAAGAATGAAAGATGGAAAGAAACCAGGAAGGAAGAAAGGAAGAAAGAAAGATGGAAAGAAAAAGTAAAACGAATAATAAACAGATATCTATAAGTGAGAAAGGAAAAATTCAATAATCAAAAAGAAAAAAAAGAAAAAGAAATGAGAATCTTGCGTGAAGGAGAATTGATAATATGCATATCAAAATATAAGGAATGAAAAATGGAAACAAGGAAGGAAAGAAGGAAAGAAGGAAAGAAAGGAGGAAGGAAGAAAAGAGGAAGGAAGGAAGGAAAGAAAAGTGGAAGGAAGGAAGGGAGGAAGGAAAAGAGGAAGGAAGGAAGGAGGAAGAAAGAGAAGGAAGGAAGGGAAGGAAGGAAGGAAGGAAAAAAGGAAGAAGAAGGAGGAGGAGGAAGGAAGGAAAAAAAAAAAAACATATCATGAACATATATCTAAAAGGGAAAAAGGAAAATTCAATAATTAAAAAAAAAAAAAGAAAAAGATGATAATCTTGCGTAAGCGAAAATATGTATAAGGAATGAAAGCTGAAATGAAAAAAGGAAGAAAAGAGCAAAATAAACAAAAAATGAACAATGAACAGATATCTCAATAATTCAAAAAAGAAGAAAAAAGATAAGAATCTTGCGTAAAAGAGAAATGAAAATATACATGTAAAAATAGAAAGAATGAAAAATGGAAGAAAGAAAAGAAAGATAGAAAAAGGGAAATAAAAAGAAAAAAAGGAACAGAAATCTGAAAGTGAGAAAGGAAACATTCAATCATTCAAAAGGCTCAAAGTACAAAAACATAAGGAAATAAATAAAAATCTACTCATATTTTTTTCTTATATAACCCGACTATTTTCTACATTTAAATTCGTATTTATTTATTTATTTATTTATTCACTTTCATTTTTCTGTAATATGAGTTGAACTCGTAACAACATGTGTCAAAGGTCCATTACGAAATCCAACTAAAAACACCGATCATTTTTAGCAATAAATCATCTTAAACTACAATTTATCATGTTCCCATTTGAACGACAAATACGAATCAACGTTCACATGAAATCCTATTCCCAAATAGATTTTTTTCAAACTTTCCCATAGCCTATTTATATCGATGGAGTCAGCCAAGCATATTATGTGGACAGCGTCCTCCAGGACACTGTCCACATAATTCGTCAATATCTCTCCTTTTCTGTGATTCCCTTTCTCCTTTCGTGTGTAGTCAACCATGAAAGATTTAAAAGTGTAACCCCGTGTTACGACATTGTTATGTTCGTAAAATCTTATTTTTAGAAGGTTGACAGTTTTCACCTTGGTCGTGTCCACTGCAGCGACAAGGGATATAAACGTAATTTTGATCATGTTTTTCTTGAGAAGTGATTCCGTTTTGATGAACTGCTCTTTTCTTGGAGACAGGAAAATGTAGATTTTGGTTTAACATGAGATTATCTCGAACAGAAAACAATTTGTATTTGAATTTCATAATGGAACTTTGACAACCACTGTTAACTGTAAATCCCACCCAAGAAAGTTAAGGGGTTAAAGGGTCGGAAAATCGGGAATAAATAGCTTAGACAATGAAAATAGATCTATTATCTATTATAAATTTACGTTATATAAACTAGCAAATATATGCGACTTCCGGGAGTAAGTATTTAACTTTGAATGCAATGATATATATCAAAATAGAAAGACTAACAAAATTAAATAACACATATAAAAAGATTACATTTATTTTAATTGGTTTCAATATAAAATCATTCAGAGGATTGATTTTTAATACGTAGGAGAATAATCCAATAATATTAACAATAACACAAAGTAATTGTTTATTAAACTGTTTTGTTAAAACCATTATGTACATTAAACACCATATATTATGAAAACCTTTATTTCTAAGTGATATATAAGACACATTGCATGAATTTAAACGCACTAACAACATGGGCTGTTTTGCGGCCAATCTAACTCAGATTTTCATAGAAACCTCGTTATTGAATAAGATTTATTCTATTAATGATATAGACAATAAATTAAACACTCCTTGATAAACTTACGCAATTCCTGGAGATATTGTGACAGTGATGTAGTTTCGGTTACAGACAGACAGACATCCAATCTCCATTATAATAAGATATGTGTCCCCCCCATCTTAAACTACTACAAACAATATCGAATAAACTTGGCATCTCAGTTGATATAACGTGATAGTGGTTCATTTTAACCTATAAAAGTGTTGTGATGTTAGTTCAACAGTAAAAAAAAGAAGTCAAGTCGAGGTAGGGTAAAAAGAGACAAGTGTATTTACAATAAGGTACAAGAACGGCTAGCTTGCCGCTAAACAGTAACAGTACGGTAACAGTACGGTAACAGTACAACCTTTTCCTCCGGTGTCTCACTATTTATAGTGAGTAACGGTGTACATTCTCCACTGTATGAACGGCCGGTACAACAAAAAGCAGTAACCGGAGACATTCCACAATTCATAAGTTTTATTTTTTTTTATTTTAACAAAAATTGATTTTTTTTAAATCTTAAAGGTTTTCTTATTTTTACGTATTTATTCTAACTAGCAGGACCCATGGATATACTAGAGTATGATTATTTAATTATTATAGCGTTTGATATGTTTACTTAAGAGTTTTGTAAAATAGTTCAATATGTAAAAAGTATAATATATTTTTTTCTTTCTTTCCTTCTTTTCGTCGTTTCCTTACGTTCGATTGAAACACATAAGCGCTCATCTCCTCTCTCTATCTTTCCCTTACTCTCTTACTAAAAAAAAAAATTGAATTCGGTGGATAAGCAACACCATATAATCAGAGTATTCTAATACTCACAGACAGGCTTTAAGCGTATCTTAGGTTTTGGAACAAGACTATAATCAGGAGGCACCCTGTGAGGATCGAATTCACTAGCAGTTTTTTTTTCTGTCTTTGAAAATATCAAGATACAATTAGAAGAATTCTAAACCATGAATTTAAATCTCGGAAGCGGGAAAAATCTTCCGGTTATTTCTGAAAATCCGGCGATCAATAATTTTTTTTTCCTTTTTATCTGATGTGAATTTTTGTTGTTTTTGTTGTTGTTGTTGTTGTTGTTGTCAGGAGTCAAGCCGGTTGTATCAGTCGCATTTTCACCGCCTATTCATTTACAGTATTCTTCTTCTTCTTCTTCTTCTTCTTCTTCTTCTTCTTCTTCTTCTTCTTCTTCTTCTTCTTCTTCTTCTTCTTTCACCGGTCAATTCTTTGGTTTCACATTGATTCTGATACACTTTAAAGGGCTTGCTTGACAGCACTTTTTTTTCGCTTGATTCTATGAGTTTCTCTTTCATAGATCAAAACCAGCAGCTGCTTCCCTCAAATCCATTCTTGGATTCTGAAGACCCCAAGACCTTTCCGTATTTGATTGATCGAGGATAAAAAAATTCTCTCCCCCCCCACACACACACACAAAAAGCAAAAGTAAATTAAAATCAAATGTACGAATGCGCCGAAGTATGAGTACATCACATTTTGGTTTCAGGTGCGTTATCATGTTATGTTAACGGACATAATAAACCCAGCAATTCCTACATTTTTTCGCTTCTTCTTTTTTTTTTTAATTGCACTCTTTTCTTTCAGTCCAATAAGAAAATTTGAATTACTGCCAGTATATTTACCAACACCTATGAACGAGCAGGATGTGACACTAGGTCAATTTCAAGTGAAGAACAACACAACAATCTACCAATATCACCAAACAGAGCAATGAACAGAACATTCTGTTTCCAAAATCCAAATCCTCCATTCCTCCTCTCATCAAAGGACCAAACCACAGTTATATAAACAAACCGCTAAACAAATTTTCCATTTTGTCTGAAGATCGCATAGGCGTGAAACTGTCAGTAACCAGGTGTGGATTTCATGTCCACGCTACCTTAACTTTCAATCCAAATGATTTCTTCAGGATCCTACACTACGCTTAATTATTTTTGGATAATTTATTTACTGATGCCACTGCGACAGAAACGTTAGGGCGGCAATTGTATACTATATATATATATATATATATATATATATATATATATATATATCCTTGGCCAGATGTTAAAGGGACTAACAAATAAGTAAGTAAGTCAATAAGTATCCGGTGTTATAGTATTCTTTGTAAGTCCGACGTCCAAGATGATCCAAATAGCAATGAGCTATGGTTAAGAATCAGCTAGTATAAATACAACAACAGCAGCAACACTGCCAGTGATTGGACAACAGGAATCTTTCTCATGTCACGTGCTTATAGCCGAGTCTATAAATAGAAGTGATCCATTGATGCACGCCTTATATACAAAACAATCCAATAATATATATATATATATATATATATATATATATATAAAGAAAATTTTGGTACAGCTGAATTTATACAGGATTTTACAAAATAATGAGATACTTTTATTGATCAACATTTTTGCCGGGGATGTGATTGCTGAGGTGGGAATTACTTGAAGGTATTTACCAATATATATATATATACATTTTTCCCTCCCCCCTATGTGCCTTCATATTACCCCACCATTTCGTTTGATTGAATCTCTCTTTTACCCACTTAATTTACATTGTGACTTTGAAACGATCTACCGGGCGTTACTTTTGACAAAGCACCGGTCGAAAAGGCCCTTAAGTTTTCATTTTCTCTTTTCTCTTTCGAAAATTGCTGAATAATAAAAGTATGTCATTATTTTTTAAATCCTGTATATATAATATATATATATATATATATATATATATATATATATAATGACAGTCGTATATTCTTAGTTAACAGCGAATTGTGATATGACCACTTTGAATAAGATTTGCTTTTCTTTGTTTCAATTTTCCATCGAAATTCTTTGAACACTTTCCTTTTATAATCGACCAAATGGCTTTTTGTTCATCTGTTCTGGCCTAACAAAAGAATGACCCCCCAGGGCTATGGCTCGCAAGTTTTCTGGGGTGACTGATGAGAGCCAGGGGAAATGTCTTAGCAGATGCGTTCTTGACAATTCGGAAACATCTTATCATTACTGTCGGCGGGGCTTAGAATACGTCAACTGCATTCTCTGCAAAAGGATAAGACGCCCCTCATCCGAAATTATTGTCCTGGCTATAAATATATCGGCTGGTGAGATTTCAGTTCTGGAGGTATGGAGCCTATGGAATCCTCCTTTGTTGTGATTACTCCCAGGTTCACTCCATTAGTGTCCCATCTATGAGTAAAGCTTGGCTGGTTGATTAGATTTTACGGCATGATGGGTTATTTTATGCCGAAGAAGTTTTGTTTTATTCATTCAGGTTGGTATTGTTGTTTTATTGATTCTTGATATACTCTCAAATTCAATTTTTAAAACACAATTTAAAACTGATTTTTCTATCTAACCCATAGATGGGACCCTAACAGATACTACCACTCCAGATCAAAATGGACCTGGGAGTAATGATGATGAAGAGGTACTCCACAATACGTAGAACTTCAGAATTGGAATTCCATCATCAGATAGAGTTTAATCCTACCCAGGACATTAATACCCTAGACCACTACCTTCTAGCACATATATGATAAAACGGTTGGGTTTTGCCAAAAGCGTAACACACTACCTTGGCCCTTATTTAGACTAGATGGGCAGTCGGAGAGTCCCTCTCCAATCAATTGGTTGGTCACGTCAAGCCCTAGTACCAATATGATTGTCCCAACCCTATTGTCCTTATGGCAAGACCCAACCTTTTTATCATATATGTGCCAGAAATGTCCTAGGTATGACGTTAAACTATCTGATGGTGAAGTTCCCATTCTGGAGATCTGGAAAATGAGGAGTACTCTTCATCCCCATTACTCCCATGTCAACTTTCACCCGGATTGGTAATACCTATTAGGGTCTATGGTTAAAATAGAAAAACATGAGTTTAGAAAACGTGTTAAAAAATTGAGTACCCACGAAGAATTAATAAGAAGCTTTCTTCGCCATAAAATAACCCAAAAAGGTTGGCATGCCGTAAAAAAAACATCCAACCAACGAACTATTTTCTATGCCGATAACCATTACGCTATTCCCACACCTTTGTCTTGGAACGATATTATGTTCTCGGAGGAAAAGTTAAATTTAGACGGTCCCGACGAAAGAGAAATGCCATTGGCACGATTTGCGGAAGGAAATCCATTTGGTGAAAGATCTGCCAGGATAGAGGGATTTTTTTTGTTCTTCAATTGAAAAGTAATGTTGAATTGATGATGACAGCAGGAAAGCAAAAAGCCCGGCTTTACGGAGATGTTGTCCCATTTATCAAATGCTATTATAAAGAAATCCTGTCTTCTAGCAGAATAACACAGCTATTCGACAATAGTAAGGTCACCACTAAGAAATGGTTTGGACGTCAGTGCATCAGGATTATGTACAAGACTGAAAACTCTCAAATCCTATTGGTTACTTAGAAGACAGGAATAAGGAGCAAGAAAGACACTTTGATAAAAAGAAATGTATATAAAGCATAGCTGTAACAAAATTACATTTGAAATCTTGGCTGGTTGGTTGGTTGGATTTTACGGCATATCAATCATGTCTTAAAATAACTCAACAAAGGTTGACATGCCGTAAAATCCACCCGACCAACCAACCATTACAGCCGATAACCATTACACTATTCCCCCACCTTTGTCTTGGAACAATGTTATTGGGCCATTTTATGCCGAAGACGTTTTCTTTTATTCATTCTTGATGGGTACTCAATTTTTGCAGAACTCAATTCTCTAACACATTTTAATACACGTTTTTATCTATTTAACCTTAACAACCACTGCCATATATGGGACCTTATATGGGACCTTAACAACCACTACCATTCCATATTCCCTAGAGCTCCTAAATTGGAACTTCCCTATCAGATAGAGTTTAACATCATACACAGGACACCAAGACAATCAGTCACTACCTTCTAGCACATATATGATAACAAGGATTGGGGCAAAAGATTGTGAAAATCATATAGGTGCTAGAGCTAGACATGTTGATCAGAGAGGACCTCTCCAATCGTCAGTCTTGCCTAACTAGGGACAAAAGTGAAGTGTTGCATTCCATGGACTAGGTAAAAAGTGATTTTAAAATTGTATTCTCAAGCTATTTTTGACAAATTGGTTTTTGCCTTGACAGCAATTCTTGTATCTTACAAGCCATATGTTTTGAGTGTCTTATTATTTCAACTCCGCTTTAAACTTTGGAGTAGAACAAACTGGCTGACACCCCCCCAAAAAAAAAACCCAAACAAAAACAACTTAATACTAAAGCACATATATAGATTAAGAGACCATCTCATGTTAAACCGGGAATAGTTCCGTAGCATCGTAGTTACCGTACTGGAATACAACATTGTAGTAAGCGAGTCTGAAATCCAATCCTACTATTATTTTCACTTTCAGAATCATACCGCTTGGAAAAGTATGAACACTTCATCCCCCAGCTATGGGTTATATAGTACCACTACTGTGTAAGTAAAAAAGAAATAAAACAAAACCATGTTAAACCAAAACCTGCATAACCATGTCTCTAAGATACAAGCAGTCGGTAATTATACAAGTACCCTGACAAAACCGAACCACTTCTAAAAAAGAAAATCTATATATCAATAATCATGTTCCTTAAAAGTATGACCATTATCATTTTGCAACACCCTCTGGTTAAAAATGAGCCCGTCCAAACCGTCCAAGATGAAATACAAAAATGTAAATCTTGATTACCAGATGTTGCTTATCCGTAGAATTCTTATTTCTTTTGAGTGTCGCCACTTCAACTAAAAATGGACCATTCCATGAAGAAAGAAAGGGAAGAAAAAGAACATGCTACACAGAAAAATATAACAAGAAAGAAAGAAAGAAAGAGAGTAGGAGAAATATAGAGAGAGGGGTGAGCGGGCGGAAGCGATAATGCTAATCTGTTTCATTCGAAAAAAGAGAGAGAGTGATAGTTAAATCAAGATTATACTTTTTACATATTGAACTATTGCAATAGCTCTTAAGTAGACATATCAAACGTTGTAATAATTAAAGTATCATACTGTGTTTTGTTAGTAAGCAAGATTACATTGATGATGTCCCTTGCAACTACTGCTATAGACACGGCAAAGTTTTTTAAAAAAAGGTGAAAGTCTTAAAAGTTAGATTTGAAGAATACGAGATTCCACTTTTAAATTTGGCCTGGGTGACCATACATGAAGGGAGAAAGGTGGACCCAAGCCCCTGTGGGATGATGTTTAAATAATAAAACAAAGGGCAACATTGGTAAACAAGATAGCTGAAGGAAACTGCCAACATCTTATGATTGGTGGACTCCATTAGAAGACAGAACATGGATAATAATGTGTAGGACTTTTATAAATATATATATATATACACACACACAAACACACACACATACACAGACATACAAACACACACATATAAAGACACATTTACACATTTACACACACAGAGAAACACACTCGTTCACACAAACACACACACACATACACACACGCTCAAACATACACATATACACACACAAACACACCCATATACAAAAGCACACACACACACACACACACACATATAATATATATATATATATATATATTTAATTTAAGGTAGCGGGCACAAGGAATCAACACCTGACAGTTTCACGCCAATGAAATTTGGTCTGAAGATCGCATAGGCGAAAAACTGTCAGTAATCAGGCGCAGTTGACTCCATGTCCACGTTACTTTTACTATAGTCACGCTACCTTATATATATATATATATATATATATATATATATATATATATAGAGAGAGAGAGAGAGAGAGAACGTAACATGTTAATGACTTCGACATTTTAGGCATATCATTAATGCACTATGTAGATATTTAAAATGCTGAGAATGACAAATTAGAAATAAAGTATCTACTCTCTATATAAGTCAATATTATATATTCCGTTCTATAGATGAAAGTAAAATCGGTGAAGTGGACAATTGTGGGTATCAGTCGGACAGCGAGGGAGACCATACCCTTTTTGCTAGCGCTAGACCAGGGAGATTTTTTTTCCAGAGGTGGAGCGCTTTACCGCCCATTTCTATTTATCCTAGCTGTGTTACCTAGGCACTGAATTTCCGAGTACCGGTATCGAACCCGGAACATTATAATCCCTCAACTGATTTAGCTAAACCGGCTGTGCTATATATAAACCAATATTTTTAATTATTCTACTCTCTTTATAATCAATATAATATATTCTATTATATATATAAATCCTTACT